>OY821759.1:8020774-8620774 GCA_963682095.1 Potentilla sterilis
CTTATACATTTTCATTGTGTTCCTTTTAACTTTGACAAAAAATTGACAGGCAAACCCTTATCACTTCTCATGAATGCAACCTCTAGAGCTGCAATGGAAACAGTATAATAAAGCTCATTATAAATATGATAGCGTAGCACCCATACATATGAGACCATTGTATTATTGGCATATAGTTTGTGAACTTAGAGTGGAAAAACATATACCCCTTCTTCCTAGATCGGCAAACTACCAATTGATTTGAGCTACCCATTTTCCTGATGGCCTTAAAAACCCCAGCCTCTAAACCATATATCGAAGCATCAATAACTAATATATATTGTCATACACAAGAGTTGATCTTATATGCCTATATAATCAAAAGTTCTTTATATCAAACTTATTTCCACTTACAATCACCAATCCAAAATTTCAGATAATCAATCAAATGTATGCATATAAGATCAATCTTCCTATGTGAACTACTTCATTGATAGATATCAGTTTTCTAAGTGATAATTTATGCTCTGCTTCATCTCTGAGCAAACTAAGTAGATGATTCTGGTTATCCAAAAGCAAATAAACCGTTCTGAGCAGACCAATATACATATACATATTACACGATTGCAGTAAGCCTCCCGTCTAAGTGTTGCCGAGCACAAATCGTAGGCTAATAGATCAAAAAAATCAAAAAGTATGTACTGAACTCAATTCATGGGATGAGCATCAAATTCAGAGAAAAAAACATACCACCTACACAAAATCTCGCACCAAATCAAGCCCAGAAGTTGCGATTTGTAAGGATGGAGTGTGGAGAGAGAGCGAGTTTGCTGCTTTGAAAGCCAGATAAGAACAGATTTGAAATAACTAGGATACCCTAGTTATTTCAAATCCACATATTTCGTCCGACGAAATCAGCCCAGATATTTCGTCAAATCCAAATCCAAATCCACAATTAAATTTTTCTCCCAAATGTGCTAATTTGGATTTGGGCCACCGAAATCCAAATCCACATTTATAAATCCATATATCCAAACAGGCCCCTAGTTTTTTGTTTTTCAGTGTTCATAAGCATATAACCCAAAAGATTTGTAAGTGGATGAAATTTTGTCTTAAATTTTCTTTGTCTTTCATTTTGTTATGCAGTTTCACAAAAGCGCAGAAAACGTCCACCTTTGATTTCACAAAGTTACATTCTCATACATTTAGCCAATAATTCAATCAACAAGAACTAATCATACTGAAAGTTTAAGATATTTTAATATTAGAATAATTAGACGAAGCTAATCTATTATTAAATTAAAAAAATATTAGTTGATAGAGTAAGTGTTCAGTTATTATTGACCTCATAATAGACTGAATTGATGTATTCTGCTTAATCATTACCCCAAAACTACAAAGAGAATAGCTGTATCCCAATAAAAGTTGACATAATTTTGTTTTCATTTATGTAATTACTTATCTTCTCATCTAATATTTACATTTAGATAAGAGATTTATACTACTTGATTGGGTTACAGTTACCAAAAATTGATCTTTTATTATGTTCATACCGGCAAGGTCTCGATTTTCATGCATTTGATATCCTCATTTATGAAAATGATACATCTTCTCCACTCTAACAGAGAAAAAACCTATATATGGGTTGTGAACGCTGGGGATGAAGAAAGGAATGACAGCTGGTTTATATTTTGTACAGGCCCTCTGGATTTTAATTTATATTCTCAATGAGTTGGGTTACAAGCAGCCAAGATGATTAGTTTTTTATTTATTTATGTAAATTCAGGTTTTCTTTTGTCTGACCAGTGTAGTTCTTTTCCAATGAAAGAAACAGAATATGATTGTTGTAGATTTTGTATGTTATATAAAGTTGATATGTGTTTATCAGGTCTACAGGTGAATTAATAATTTTTTGTAATCTGTGATTTTTTATGTCTATAATTACAGGTTGGAGCTTTTGTGAAGTTATGTGATTTGAAGCTAAAAATTTTAGCAGGTATTTTATTGGTCGTGTTTAGTCAGTAGAGTGTAGTTTGAATAGACAGTCTTTGAGCTGGTATACTTGACAGACACATTCTTATTCAATTTGTAAATTGTTACTATAATATGTAGAAAGCTTTCAAGAAGTACACAGAATTCAGTGGTAGCCTTGATGCCCTCATTAGAGGTCTGTTGCCTCACTCGGTTTATGTTTAATTCAAAGATGTGAACTCGAAATATCTAGCTGGGTTTTAAAATGTTCGAGTTTCTGGTAGTTTAAAGGCTAGAACTTTATGAATTGGTAGGTCAGAGGAGAAGAAGTAAAGCTTGACATTTTTATTTCCGTTCCCTTGCACTGTTATTTTAGCCACTGGATGAAAAGAGCAGGGTATTTGATGCTAAAAATTGTAGTTTAGACCAGGTATTAGGGGCATGACTCAGTGAACTAGAGAACTGAGTTTCTGATTTGGCTTTATGAGATAATTGATGATTAATTTTAGTTGAGTGTAGCTTATAGCTATACTAGAATGAAATGAAAGATAGACATGATAAAATAAAGGAAAATTATTCATGAGATAGGTTACATTGTGTCTACTCGGCTGTATTTTCAATTGTTAAACAAAATAAAACTTTTAAAGCTCTTAATGGCTTCTTTTATTTTTTCGGAAAATAAATTTGTTAATAGTTTTCTGTCTTGAAGCTTATTTGTATCAATGAACGACAAGATGGTGATTTGTAGTCCAGCTGTTGTTTTGTATTAACTGGCTTGCTACCTTTTGCGTGTTTCCTGCACTAAAAAATACAGATTTGTTTTATTGTGATTGTTGTAGGAAGGTTATTTCCGTAACTTCCGTGATGTGTCTTAACCTAATTAGACTAGATTAGATGATTATGTAATAGATAGGGAATCCCTGATTTATCGGAATACTCTTTTCTGCCGGCAACTCCTTTGTCGGAAAAGACCCCCCCCCCTCGAAAGAAACTTTTATGCCGACGACTCTTTTATGCAAACCCTAGAATCCTGCCGATGACATCTTGTCGGCATAAGATGAAAAATCTAAGGGCACCCAGAAATTGATCTGGGCACCCATCCCTCTTCTCCGGTTGCGACTGCCCTCGCCGGCGCCCTTCCTCGACGCGGATCGAGCCTTCCTCGAATCCGCCCCGCCGCGAAGCAGCCCAGCGCCACCCTAAATCAAGGCGACCTAGACGATTCGTGGAGGCAGCCTATGCCCTCGTCGTGTCCAGGCCGCCGTCCTGCTCCGTTTTCCCGGCTCTGAGCCGACGAAGTCCATCGTTGAAGAATGCCCAGCGCCGCCGAGCCCAACCCTCTGCAGAAAACGCAGACGTGCGCGTTCCAGACCCGGATTCTAGACCCGACCCGACCCCGTACTGGCTTGACCCGGTTCACACAACCCGACCCGATTCTGGTTTGGGCCTCTGCCGAGCTCAATCAGCGTTTAGGCCTCTGCCGAGCCCAGCAACCCTTTGGGCTTTTCTTCCTCCCACTTTTTTCTATTTTATTATTTATTTAATATTTTCTTGCACGTATCTAACTATCGTTATTTTCAACGTGCTAATATAGGAAAGATGTGGTTATTCGTCGAAAAATTATGACGATGTATACGCCATGGAGGTGAGGAACAATTTTCTGCATTCGTCTAAAGAACAAAGCGACTATTGCATTTTGCACAAGGAGTAGAACCGAGTTCTCAAGCGCATTTTATATTACAACGCAGTTCATTGGCGAACTAGCAGGTAAGATTTTATAAAAGTTCCAGCTTTTGAATATATACGAATATATATCGGGCCCTATTAGCCTTCCTTTACTCCGATTTCGGCCATTCTTATATCGCCGATGAGACCTAAGATGGGGATGTCATTACCCCTACGGTCAAAGTTTTAAGTGATAGTCCTAAGGGAATCACGTTTGAAAGAGAAATTAAAAGAAAAAAAAAGATGCTTATGTGGATATCTGAGTACGCCACTGTTTGAAGGTGCGATATGATATCGCCGGTTTTATACATCGAAAAGAAAAATTTATGTGACCATATACGTCATAGCCTTTCTAATTCCGTTCTACATACTTGAATGGTATATATCATATTCATACCAATTCGACGTATCTCTTTTCTTGTAGATGTTGTCGTAGTCACGACCCGATTTTAAGATTCTTAATCTCAAGGGCAAAGAATATCATCGATGTGTTTCCGATGTGTAGTTTGCTTTTTAAAGCAAATGTTTCTCAGTCATTCTGAATGAAGCAGTAGCCACTACCCCATTTGGGGATCATGTTAAGGCCTAGGCACTCATTTTTGAGAACGCCATATTCATCCAACTCTGAAGCAACAATATCTGTTGATAAAAGATCTATAAATTTTTTTTTAAGGGATACGTTCCAGTAGCGATTAAATAATGTCCATGGCATACTTATCCCAGAGATTTCATTGAAATGGGGAAACGATTCGGTTCTTTGGATTATGACCTTGACACTGTTGGCATAACAAAAATGATAGAGATCTTATCAATAAGACTCTTGATAAATTCCCCATAGCCTATGATGTCTTATGACACCCATACCGAAATTCGGTTGATTAGGCTAAATAAATAAATAAATAAAAAATTTTGAGACCTGTTGGAATTAAAAAGATTCATGAACCACAGGCTCACTATGAGAAAGCTTCAAAATAAAAGAAATCAAAATCAGAATGCCCCGTATCAACAAGTTTCTAAACCGATATGTGGAAGAAATCGAAATGACAGAAACTGTGTGACACGACACTCCAACACTTGGAGACGAGATGGCGGCAATGCCGCACCTTCAGGGGGAGGCCGATTTGGCCATGGAACCCATCAAGGTGGCCATGCGCCACCTCTTTCCTCGTCCAACATTAGCAGCATCATGTATACTCCTTGTTACAAGTGTGGTTCCTCTAAGCATATGCATTGCGAGTGTAATTCTAGCAAAGAGATGATTAATGCCTAGAAGAAATATATGTAGTTTTTGCAATAAGAGAATTATTATGCTGAGTGAGAACTAGTGATGACAACCTCACGTTAATCTCGTGGCTGAGCACTTCATTCCTGAAGTTAAGTCTCAAGAGCCTACTCAAGCATTAGATGTTCCGGATTTTGATTAGTCTTAATGTTTGACTTTTCATTAAGAATTTTTCAAGTATTGTAATGGCCTTGCCATATCTTACAAACTTTGATTTTCTTAGTCGTTTTCTTTGGAATTAGAAGCTTGCTTTTGATGTATTAAATGTTGGCAAGTTAATACAATTTCTCTGTTTTCCCATATTGTGAGAAATTTTGTGTTTTTAAGCAATCCCGGTTCGTGTTTTAACGACTCACGTGGTTCTTCTGAAACACTATTGGGTCACATTGCCTTAGTATATTGGACTTATAATTCCACCTCAGTTCAAATCAAAATTAAAATCAAAGAATAATTGGAGCTAGGCTCGGCGTCACAAGCCTAGCGGCCGATGTCGGCTCATGGTGATGATACCTCGGCTTCGGCAGCACAAAGGTGCCACGACACCGTGCTTTCAAGGAGGCTTCGGCCTCGGTTCCATTGCCGCCCGAGAAGGTGTTTAACACCGATACTAGGAGGCTAGGCCTCCATTCTTCCGGTCACCAAAGGTGTTCAACACCACAACGTGCGAAGCCTTGGCTTCGTTTTGGTTTCTGATGATGATTGCTCTGTTATGTAACATTCAACCTTGCACTTTTCGACTTTGGTCGAAGTTATAAAGTCCAAATGTCATGTGATACACTCGATAGGATTTCATCCCCTTTCTTTCTCTATCCTACGGTGTAGTGACTAGACTGTGTCCCGCGAGAAAACCACCCATAGTTTTTCATCTCTTTAGATGTCTCGCGGTGAAGTTGAGTGTCTAGCTAATAGTGGGACAACCCACACTATTCTAAGGAATAGGCAGTCGTTTAAATATTATGTGCAATATAGATAATCAATGACTATATAAATTAGAATCTCGCCGGTTGTTAAAGAGCGTGGATTC
Source organism: Potentilla sterilis (assembly GCA_963682095.1). NCBI lineage: Eukaryota > Viridiplantae > Streptophyta > Magnoliopsida > Rosales > Rosaceae > Potentilla > Potentilla sterilis. The sequence goes on from OY821759.1 coordinate 8,026,756, forward strand.
GTTAAACTTATGTTACCTAAGGGTACAATTATCGATGTCATTGAATGTATTCTATGCACCAAGAAAAAATCGAATCTTGCTGTGTTTTCCAAACCTAATTGCCAAAGGTTATCACTTGGATATATGAGAATGGTAACTATTACTTGTGTATTTCCTCTAATGAATCATTCTAGAGAAGAAGTTGAGTCAGATTCAATGAGAATACCTCATTCCAATTCTTGTTATTGGATCTTATGACTCATACAAGCTTTGATATTGCATGACCTATAAATCATAGTTCACTCATTCAAAAATGGTATATTTTATACCGATGGAAAGGTCTATGTGTCTACTTTTAAGAAATACTGACCGTTTGATCATAGCTATCATATTGAGTGAGTTATGGCCATTTTGGCAATGTAGGACGGATTTGTCCGGAAATCTGTAGATCCGTCAACTTCGACAGAGCTTTGTGATTAGCTCGTTTGAGACTACGTTATGTACTTTATATCATTGGAAAGCTACGGATGTCTAGTTTCCAAAACATTTTATGATTTGTCGATACCTTTTGTAATGAAGAAGTTATAACCGTTTTAGTATACAAAGGTCATGCTACACGTGAATCTGATTTTCAACGCGAATTTGTATTTTAAGATGCATAATGCTCTTATTGCAAAGCTTGTACACTAGCAAAGATGAATCCATTGTTTTCCTTTGTTATGGACACAAAAGAAACCACTCTTACTACAAATCCAAGATAATATGTGTGGACCTATCAACCAGAATGCGGACCCTTTGTGTATTTTAAGGTGCTGGTTGATGCATCGACGCGTTGGTCACGTCGATTTGCTGTCTACAAGCTGCATTTGCCAAGATTTTAGCTTAAATCATCAAGTTAAGGGCTCACCACCCTAACCATCCTATTAAATCTATTAGGTTGGATAATGTTAGAGAGTTTAACTCCAAGACATTCAATGATTATTGCATATCCATAGGGATTGAAGTTGAACATCATGTTCCTCATGTTCTTTCTCAGAACTGCCTTGTAGAAGCCACTCTTTAGCAACTCCAGCTAGTAGCTAGGGCTTTTGGTTATGGGAACCAATTGCCAATTTCTGCAGGGGGATATGCAATACTGCATGCAGCTATGCTTATTCGTTTCAGACCCAATGCCAACCAGACGTTTAGTGCATACCAGCTGGTTACTGGTTATAAACCCAATATTGCGCACTTACGTACTTTCGGTTGTGCTGTTTATGTGCCTATTAAGCCTCTTCTGCGTATAAAGATGGGTCTACAAAGACGTTTATGTATATGTTGGATGTGAATCTCCAACAATAATCCGCTACCAACCACCGTAGATCTCTTTACTGCGTGTTTCGCAGATTGTCACTTTGATGAGACACACTTCCCGCCGTTGGGGGAAGATAGGAATGCTCACATTCCGAATTCGGCTGCCCTTAGACCTAGTGCCGTCGGCATACCTTCAGAAGAGGGTGACGCCGGCAGCGGGGCCATCGTACGCCGTGGCGTCGCTGTTGCTGAATCAGATCGTAACGGTGCCACTGATGGACTTTGAAGGGGCAGCAACTTTGACCTCGGCTCCCACCAAGAAGAGGGGGAGACCGTTTAATTCTCGAGATTCAAAACCTCGAATGAAGTGAGTTGCGAATGCACAATTTAATCCGCTCATCATCAACGAGATTGTGTCTGACTATAATTATGTCCATGATCAACTATGTGTTTTTTGTGGGACGCCACCGAATCTTTGTTGATGTCAGAGTACACATAAATCTCAATTACACAAGTGCGCACGTGTATTCTGTGGATAGAACTTCCATGTATGTTGATGATGTAATCGCTTATTCCGTTACAGAGTGTCAATGAAGAGTGTATTGGCCGAAGTGGAAAGAAACAATACAGGCAGAACTAGACTCGTTAAATAAAAGGCAAGTCTTAGGATCTGTTGAGTTGATCCGGAAAGACGTTAAACCTGTTGGACATAAAAGAGTCTTTGTTCGTAAGTGTAATGAGAGAATGAGATCATGCGGTATAAAGCAAGACTCATGGCGCAATGTTTCTCTCAACGACCTGATATTGACTACGATGTGATGTATTCTGTCGTAATGGACATCATTACTTTCCGCTACTTAATCAGTTTAGTAGTGTCCCAAAAACTGAAGTTTGTAGCTTATGAATATGATTAATGTATACCTATATGGGGATATAGATGCAGATATATACACGAAAGTGTTTGAAGGACTTCTAATGCCTTAATCAAGTGACTTTAAACCACGAAGTCATTATGCAACTAGATTGTAACGTATGTTGTAATACTTGATTGGGAGGGGATAGAAGAACAATGATTTATGCCCATGCGTGTTCATAAGAAAGACAAAGTCTAGACACAAGAATCCATTCCGTCCTAAAGAGGATGATGAAGAGATGCTTGGAGCTAAATACATGTATCTTAGTGCAATTGGGGCGTTATTGTATTTGGCACAATGCACTAGACCAGACATTGCTTTCGCTATGAACTTACTAGCTAGATTTAGCTCAGCGCCTACGCATCGTCATTGGAATGGTGTTAAACATCTGAAAGGTTCCATTGACCTGGGTTTGTTCTACCCCTATAGCATCAGAGTGGTTTCCATCTCCGGCTCTCCTCACACCAACGCCATCGGCAGCCCCGGCAGCACCGTCGTACGCCGCGGAACTGCCGCCTGCACCGGTGACGTGGAGACCGGCATAAGTGATGATTTCGGCCATTCTTCGTCCTTCAATAGCCGTCTCCCTTATCCAAAGACTTCCAACAATGTGTTAGTTGGATTTGCATATGCTGGGTATCTCTCTGACCCGCGTAGTTTTTTTATAATATGCAACAACAGAAATTCATGAACATCCAAGTTAATCGAGTGAGTTCAGATGCAAATGTTGCAGATTTATTTATCAAGTCTTTGGGAAAATCTATGCATGTGAAACATATGAAGAGCCTAAGCATGCGCCATATATCAGAGCTCTAAGTTTGTTAGACATCAGGGGGAGTCTACATCACATGTTATTCACAAGTGTAGTGTTGGTGTGTTGTGCTCTTTTTCCTTCGTCCATGCATTTTATTTTTGCCCAAGAGGTTTTTGTTTTGCTGGCAAGGTTTTAGTGAGGCAACAAAGTAAGCACCATGAAGACATTAGGCGCTCGACACAAGGGGGAGCGTTGTAGGAAGGTTATTTCCGTAACTTCCGTGATGTGTCTTGACCTAATTAGACTAGATTAGATGATTATGTAATAGATAGGGAATCCCTGATTTATCGGGATACTTGTTGTAATGCATATATAAAGGCCCTTCTATCAATCAATAAATGATGAGTTCTCCCTATTATAATTTCTCTTTGAACAGTGATGAAATAATTCTTATGTAGTCCATAATGTAATAAGGACTCTTGCCAAAAAGAAGTTGTCAGTTTAGGATGTCAATGAAGATCAAGAAAACTGAAATCTGTAGTAGAAAAGAGGAGCAGCGATTCGTGAAAGTGATGAGGCTTTTGGAAGGGGAGTTCTTTCAATTCTGCGTCTTGGACTCAACTTTTGTTTCTCTAGAGGTGTTTATTGTTAAGCTTTGATAATAACGTCTACAAATACCTGTGGGATGTAAGCAGTTGTAAGAATAAAACAAGATTTCATGTTATAGCCAATCACTTTATTTTATATTCCGCAGCTCCATTAATACTCAGCAATATCCTTATGAACGCCATGTGAGACATTGGTCATTGAAGAGGGTTATGATGATCCACTAAGCCTTGCACAGCTACTTCCGGATAGGATTTTAAAGCAATATCTTTGGGAGATTGAATTTGGTGGTGGATGTAAACCCATGGTAAAGGTAGTGTACGCTGACTATGATAAAAAGATGTGGCAAGGTCAGCCATAAAGATGTGACACCAGAGGAGAAATCTATGCCACAGAACAACACCATAGCCCAAATTAAACAAATTCATCATGGGAAGGAGACAAACAGGTACACAATATCTCTAAATAAAAAATATATATCAACATGTCAGTAATAAATATTTTTAATTTCTAATCTTATGTTTATTCATATCAATATATCTTTGAATTGCTTTATAATATATTCTTTTCAATTAGTCCGACAAAGTCTTAACTATAGTGAAACCACTAAAGATAGTGTAGTGGTCGGGCACCCCATACTAGTAACCACTCCAGATCAGAAGTTCGATCTTCTATAAAAGCAAAATGGCTAGCGAGGGACTATAATGCTCCCGTAGGATGACCTCCCTAGAGGGATTAGTCCTTGGGCGTAGGAAGTTTTTGGGATACCGTTTTTGTGATGTAAAAAAAAAGTCTTAACTATAGTGGTATTTTGCATAGACGAGAAAAATCACCAAGCTTTCAGACTTAGATTTTTTGTGAATATAGTAAGACTGGCCAATAGTACACAAGGCAATAGCTAATGTCATGTATATTAGTAGTCAATTTCGTTTATGCGTGCTATGCGAGTTTGTTTTAGTCCTTATAGAGGACGTACACTGTACTTCTTAACTATCTATTTCGGTCTAATTCAGTCCCATGTGGGTACATGGCTATTGATCAGAAACAGATTTCCTGAGACTTCTTAACTATCTATTATGTTATGAATTAAGCTCTCAATTGTTTCCACTTCTCTACTTTTGTTTCCACTAATATAATTGTTAGGAATTGCATAACTTTGAATAATCGTTGCTCAAATTGTTACAGTCCTTTAAATCCGCTTAAAGTTAAGGTGATGTCAACCCGTGGCAACGCGCGGGACTTTTACCTAGTATATATATATTAACGTTAATACCGCTACTTCATACGTGTCATAACTTCTGCTTGCATCTTGCACTATGGAATGAGAGAAACTAAAACCAACATGGTCCATATGCCAACTTTCATGACATTAATCAGCTAAAAACTCATCACCTTCTAATCAAAATTAGTAGGGATGTCTAAATCAGTATCTGACAGATGCCAACTAAACTTCATGATATCAATCAGCTAACGACTCATCACCTTCTAATCAAAATTAGTAGGGATGCCTAAATCAGTATCTGAAGTATTAGGGAGAAGCCTCATTTTATCGTTGTCTTGTCTTGGTTGAACTTGAATTCCAGTGGCTTCTTACCCTAATGATCGATATATGCTATCTCTTAACCTAATGTACGTATAAATTATCTATGCAAAAATATAATCTAATATGATGATTGTTTGAGCTTTCATAATTATGATTTACACAAATAGTTTAAGTTGAACATAGCCGGTTTATTCAATAATTCAGTACAGTCTTGATACTTAAAAAAAATCAAATTAGCTGATAATTTGTAGAGATAATCTATGCATTAGGTTCTATAATCTCAAAAGTGGAGATGTAGAAATGTGACCGAAAAGTGAACCAAAGAAACATGACACGTTAATATCAAAACAAAACTTTGCTATGAATAGTTACTATATATATAATAGAAATATATACATATATTCTTTGGCATTGATCACATTACTTGATTTAGTTTACTAAAAGACATTGCTTAAACATGTCCCGTACCGAGTATGATAAAAAGTCACATAGCCAAAACAAATTACATTATTTCCTAAAATGTATAAATCCAGGTGACTTTTTGATATGTCACTATCAAAATTAATATTTTAAGAGTTTTCTATCAATGGTACTCTTGCTTCATTATGTATTCACTAGTTATTTGTGCTATACTCTTGCTTCCAGTGGACGCTTCTTGATTGTTTTAGGTAAGAAATTGTTCATATATTTTGATGTTTAAACTACTCTATTTATCACATACAATTATGCACGTAAGGGTACGCCAAATTCTTACTATAAATAAGAATCATATCTCACTTGAAAAATCACAAAATATTAATTCAGAATACAAGCTTTATCATGGCTTTAAGTTTTACTACTCATCCCTCTCTTATCAGTCACTTGTTCCTCTTTGTTCTACCCATGACTATACTTTTATCTCAAGCTGCACCTATTAAGCAATATGGGTATGAAAATGAAATCGTGCTGAAGAACTACATCATTGAAATCCAGTCTGGTCCTAATGCCACAGTGATACCTGTTGCAGGTGTTGCTGGAAAGAGTTGGTCACCGACTAACTTTGCGACAATTCTCGTCGGTGATAACCCGTTAGTTGAAGACCCAAGTCCATACTCGCGAAGAGTTGGCCAAGTCCGTGGTTTGGTAGTAGCGGTATCGAAAGACGGAAGGTACAACTATATTTCCTCCTCTACTATGTTCACACACAGCAGCAAATATAATGGCAGCACATTACAGGCACAAGGAACATTCGATAGGGCTTCTAAGGGACCTAGCGAGCTTTCGATCGTAGAAGGTACTAAAATGTTTAAAGATGCTAGGGGAATTCTTATTCTTCAAACATACAACAACATAGTTTTACGGTGCATCTTCAACATTTCACTTCCAAAATGATCATCTTTATGATGGACTAGAAATCTCAACCATTTTCAATTGTTGATGGTTTTGGATATTGTACTTATACGATACTTATTTATGTGATGGATACTTCTATATAATGGATAAATAAATGAACAAAATGCCCGTATATAGTGCAGTTGTTCAATTATTCTTAATTGGTGTTGTTTCTGCACAAACCCGTAGGCCTAGTAGAGACAGATGAATCCAAGCGTGATCTCCCGTAAACCTGCTTACTAAGGGGAATACCGGGCGGGCCGGTCTTCTCCTCTCCGATGCCTAAGTTAGTATAGTTGGAATAGATATAACTTAAACACGTATACAAGCGGTAGGAAGGATCAGTTACCTATTAATGAGGGTAGTTGAGGCCCTTATATAGGTGGCCAGGAGTAAGGTCTGGCCTTACTCTTCGATGTGGGACTGGTTTCTTTCTGTTTGCATACGAAAGGGCAGCTTTGGTGACCTCTTTGGCAGGCAGGCGCCCCCGGTCCCCGGGCCCCGGGCCCCTGGTAGTAGGATAGACTGCTGGACCCCGAGGCCGGGTGCTGGTGATTCGGTCCCGGGCCTCGGGCCGGCCCCTGGTACACTAGTTGCGGGTCTGTGGGCCTGCTGTAGCCCCTCTGTGGCTACTGTCAACAGGTGTTTAAGTATTTATCTACGTTTAGTGTTTTTTAAGGACTTGTATGTTGAAATTGAGTGTTTGATGACATGTACAATATAAAACATGTGTATGCGTGCATCTACATATATAAATAATTTATTTTTTTCTTGTTTGTCAATTGATGATTTAAACAAATGAAGTTCGACATACTGTATAAATTGATTGTACGAAGACTTGCCTAACAACTAACGTTCCAAGCAAACTCAAGAATTGTCATGGACTGACTATGAGTGAGGTTTAGTCCATGATATAAGGCCCAAACTCAAGAGAGCAACCTAGAGCATGATGGAGAAATCTAGAGAATTCTAGGAAATCCTCTAAAACCTTGGATAGTGCTCTACTTTATAACTTTCTTGTAGATACTTTAAGAGTACATTCTAGAGAGTAGATTGTAGCCATTAGATCAAGTTAATCTTAGCCATCTATTGAGGAGGCTTAGGCTATAAATATGAGGTAGATATTGAGAGGTAAACAACAAGCAAATGATCCTTGAAAGTCTTGTAAAGCATACACAAGCTAATACAAAGTTCATTTCTCCCATTCTCTAGCTCTAAGTGTTTAGCATTCTTGCTTTCTAGTGTTGGTCTAATTCCGCTGCGTCGTAAGGGCTAAGACTGACTTAGAGTCATCAAGGAGGCGATCAACTCTAAGACCGCACGGTGTTTGGAGTAGTGAAATACTCATCCCGTGACAATATGTGTTCATGGATTTGTAAACGCTCAAACAAAAGATTTCACATACTTGACATGTGACAACCCTTTATAACAAAGCTCATTCCAAGATCCACCATCTATCACAAAGTTTTCAACTTGTACTAACCTAAAGTTTTACCCAAAACTAGTATTACTTATGATAACCTATTCCATTTTTCAAATAATTGTGTTCACATAGCCATTTTTCAAAAAGGGTTAATCCCATCATGTTCGTTTACCATGTATTTTATAAATAATTCAAATATTGCAGTTAGTTATTCGTGAGTTAAATTCACAAATTTGTACTTACAAATTGAAAATTATGTCGTTTCTAACAAAAAAAAAAAAAAATGTTAGTAGATAAATAGGTACTGGGCTTTAACTTCATCATATTCTGAAAATAATTTTAGGTGCAATTTGTCCATGGTAGTTTCAAGTTCAATTTCATACATCATTAGCCTACTACTACTAGAATCACTATTAGCTGTTTCATTTTGGTTACTAAGATTGGTGGAGTTTCATGAGAGAGAGAGAGCTATACAGTTGCTGCGAACAAACAATGTTTGGAATTTTTGAATATATAAGCAGTAGCGGCAATCACACACTGCATGTGAGAGCAACAGATTTGTGTTGGTTCCCATTAAATATTGCCACAAGATTCAAATCTCATTGTGTCCCTCATTACATATTCAAACCATGCTGTCCTTGTAGAGTTGTAGTCGAGACAACACCGATGTTGATTTGAGACCTCGATACTTATGATACGATTTAAAACTCCAATGACTAATCAAACTCAAACATTGTTTTCAAGTTGGAAAATTTCAATTCAAAAGCCATATGCCATATCGATCTCACCCTGACGTTGGTTTCATCAATCACTCAAAATTTCACTTTGAAACCTTCTCCTTTGTACATTCCCTCTTATCTTAAACAAATGAAGTTTGTGTCTCAATTTTCTCCCCCTGATTACATACGCAACTCTCACTTTGCTTAATTGGTGGAAGTTGTTGTGCTTGGTGAAAACTCGATCTACAAAACCTGGTCTGCTTCCTCTTGTTTTTCTCAACTCAAACATGTCTGTCATGCGCAACCATAGTGGTACGACTGCACCACTGTTCCATGAATTTAAGAAACAAGCTTCCTTCTTTTTCAAGGAGAAGATCAAGAACGCAAGGTTGGTCCTCACAGATGTAACACCTGCTCAATTGTAAGTACTGCTTATCACCATTTCCACCATTTCACTCTTTTATTTGTTAGATGGGTTTAGTTTGATGCATGATCTGGTTTAGAATCATGAAACTTGTTGTATGGCTTTGGATTAATTCTGATATGAATAACTATCTGGGTTTGATGTTTAATGTTTGAAGATTGACCGAGGAAGCAACAAATGGAAATCCATGGGCACCAGACACAAGGACCTTGGCTTCAATTTCAAGGGCTGCTTTTGAACTTGATGACTTTACAAGAATTGTAGAGATTCTGCACAAAAGGTTTGGACTTCTTGCATTGTTCATCTTTTACTTGATGTTTCTTATCTATGATGATTTGGTTTGAGTGTTCATCAAATTAAGTTTCTTAAAATTGCATCAGGTTCCTCAAGTTTGAGAGAAAGGACTGGAGGGTATCCTACAATTCTCTCATAGTGCATGAAAACTTGTTGACTCATGGACCAGAGAGTGTTGCAGCTGAGTTCGAGGTTGACAAAGGTGTTATTGAACAGATGGGAGGCTTTCAGCATATAGATGAGAAAGGGTCAGTAATTCTGATATGACATATTTCTTGTTCCATGCTGCTTCTTCTTCTTCGGACATTCGTTTTTCCAATGTCCCTTCTCTTTACAATAGTTACAGACGTCATTAGATTTGGGACCCTTTGAAACTGGTTTCTTGAATGTCTTCTTCTTCCTCGAGTTTCCCTGTCCCATACTTCCACTGGCTACCAAACCAACAGCCTGATTGTCTAAACTTGTACCGATCGCCTTATGACGCATCTCTCTAGTATGAAGAGATGATCTAACCTCTTCCAGGGTCAGAGTATCTCTCCCACCAATAAGAGAATCCACAAAATTCTCATACGACAAAGGTAGAGATACCAACAAAATTAAGGCAGCATCCTCATCATCAAGTTTAACATCAATATTACGCAACTCTAATAGAATTGTGTTTAACTGATCTAAATGATCTCTTAGAGTCGTACGTTCTTCCATTCGCAGACTGAACAGACGTCGCTTTAGAAGCAACTTGTTGGTTAAAGACTTCGTCATGTATAGACTCTCAAGCTTCAACCACAGACCAGCCGCAGTTTCCTCCTCTGCGACCTCGGTGATGATATCATCTGCAAGACACAACAAGATTGACGAGTGTGCCTTCTCCTCCAGAATGGCCATCTCAGCGTCTTCTGGATCCACCGACTTCTTCACAAGTGGCGCCCACATCCCTTGTTGTTTTAACAAGGCTCGCATCTTGATCTGCCATAAACTGAAACTGTTTCTCCCCGTGAATTTATCAATCTTCACGTTTAAACCAGACATCTTTCTTACCAGAATTCAAGCCCCTCCTGGGCTCTGATACCAGTTTGTTGTAACGAATGTAAGAAAGAACACAGATTTACGTGGTTCACCAACGATGTGTTGGCTACGTCCACGGGCAGAGGAGAGTAGTTTTATTATCTTGAGGAAAAATGGAATACAGAATACAATTAGGTTTATGACGTTTATATACTAAACCCAACAGGAAACCCTAGCCCAACATAACAGATATCGTGGGCCTCAAGGGCAGGGCCCCCATCGGGGGTCACGTTGCGCCCCCGAACCCCCAAAACCAGGGCGCGTCGCCCCTGGACCCCGACTCGCTGACCGGGCAGCGAGATCCCCGACTCAGTCAACGCCACCAGACGACTAGTTCAAGGCATATACCAACAAATCTCCACCTTGACTTGAATCCTCTCACAGAAACAGATGTACCAGATGCATCATAACAATGCCAGACGTACAAATAACTCCTCTGCCTCAAATGTTGCCCCCAAAGGACAATTAACAGCTTGTAACATTTAGCAAGTCTAAACAATGTTGGAACTTGCTGTGCGGAACCGGATTGGTGAACATATCAGCGGGGTTATCAGCAGTACCCACTTTCTTCACCTTAATTCTGCTCTCACTTCTCAGAAAATGATACCTGACATCAATGTGCTTAGTCCTCTCATGATGAACCTGATCCTTTGCTAAACATATTGCACTCAAACTGTCACAATATACAACAACCTGATCATGATGTAAACCAAGACTACTGACCAGTCCCTTCAACCATATTCCCTCCTTTGCAGCTGCTGTCAAAGCCATGTACTCTGCTTCAGTAGTAGACAAAGTCAGCGAGATCCCCGACTCAGTCAGCGCCACCAGACGACTAGTTCAAGGCATATACCAACACAACTGATATTAGAGAATCTGATAATTTAATTTTCAGACTGTTTGGTAATACAACAGCTACCCAAAAAAGCATATTTGTAACAAATATATAATTATTTGCCTGCAGATTCAATTGGGGTCTTGCTGTTAGGAAAAAGTCTGGGAGGATATTAAAGCTGATAAACGAAGGGAACATTCTCAAAGAAGAGAGAGACCGAGCTCGAAAAGAAACCAGAGGCATTCAAGGATTTGGAAGCTTTTGCCAAAGAACATCTTCAACACAAGGCATTTTAAGAGAATCATCCTATGAAACATATGGAAGGTCTAATTCTGATTTCAACCACCATGAAGATCAGGAAAACCAGCTACCATCGCCCAGGATTGAAGATTTACCATAGAAAGTTGAAAATCGAAGCATGACAATGAAACCGTAAGCATCAACTTCAGCAAGGAAACAAAGAACTCAACCTCTCGCGATGGTCTGGTGGCTAAGAAACCTGCAACTCAAACAAGCTTTAAGGAAAACATGGTTCCAATCAAGGAGGTATTAGATAAATGGAACATCGAGGAGGAGTTCAACCCGCTTCTTTTCAACGAAAACAAAGACGAGTCCGGAGTCGAACTTTCTACTGAAGATGATCACCCTTTCAGTGACACTAACAACCAAAGTACATCTTCGTTGCTTTCATAAGAAGAAACGAAAGATCAGGAGTCTGAAATTTTCTTCTGCATGTAGTATGAGACTGATTTGAGGTTATTGTTTTTGTTCTAATTGGGGTGGACTATAGATTATACTACAAAAGACCAGGCCATGTAAGTTCTCCAGGTTAAACCGAGGACAAATCAATTTCATCTTGAAATTCATTTTAGATAATTTACAATCTTCAGAACACACATGGTCTAAATCAGAAATCAATCATTGCTGCTTATTGTGTATGCGCTTTCCTTTAATGATTAGAATCCAACTAACTTCCCTATTACTTCATGATATACAATGTTAACAAGAACCTAGAACTGCAAAATAAGAAGTTACTGAGATGAGATCTCAAGATTTGCAAAGCCAATCTTGAATAGCAAGCCGTAGGGCATGGTTAGGAGTAAGTTGCAAGTGACTTAATTTCAAATTGGTCATGGGAGAAGTTTCGCCGCCATTTTGCAACCATTTAAGCAGAGCTTCCCCTTCATAAGTAAAGCCGTCAGCTGCCACCTGAGGGTCATGCATTATTTCCTGAAAGCAACCAATAATGTGCATAAGCCACAGAAGGTTAACTACTAGCATGCAAAATCCAGTCTTGGAGACCTTTCACTGCAGAACTTGTGACTTCTGAGCTTCTTTCAAAAGTGCCAAACCATAGTCCTAAGTCCTAATAAGGATGAACTATGATGTTTCCTTCTGATAAGTTCCAAGTTCCTAGCTATGTCAAACTAAATACAGATCTAAGGATTCACACCATAAAGTGAAGAAAGGAAACTTAATTTAGCCTTTTGTGAGCAGATGTTGGAACGTTTAGCAACCAAGGAGCTATAATGTTGATTGGTCCATTTTAACGTGGTACCTTTCTAAATGGAGCACATAAGTGCTACTCAACAGATTATATTCACCAGTATCACTAACCTGACGGATAGGACACAAAAAAAAGGATGGCACGGATCGCTCTTCGGAGACATGCAACTGCTCGAATTCCCTCACTAAAGCTGGTGTAAGCTCCGGTCTTTCCCTACTATTCAATTCACAGCATTGCAACCCAAGCTGTACCAATCGTTTTGCCACGGTTTCAGGCCACTCTCCAGCAGACGAATCCAGAATTGCCGTCAAATTTCCACTCAGAAGTGCTTTGCGCACCTCACCTGCTAGGCCAACTGGAGGCCTTCTGGTGACCAACTGCAGGATAATTAGCCCAAAGGAGTAAATGTCGGATTTGGGTGTCAAAACTGCAATTCTCTGGAGCTCTGGATCTGTGTAAGAAAAAGCACCCTTTGGTTCACTGAACTGGCGAAAACTTCCAGAGTAAAGATTCTCCTCAGTTACCAGCCTGCAAATTCCAAAATCACAAATCTTGCATCTGAGTTCTGAATCAAGTAGTATGTTTTGGGGCTTCAAATCACCATGGACAATCTTTTCAGGTTTAGAAGAGTGCAAGAAGCAAAGAGCACTCGAAATCTCAGCAATTATCCGTACTCGGGTCTTCCATGTCATAAAAGAAACATTATTTTTCCTGAAAAGATGGTCTTGGAGGCTCCCATTTGGTAAATACTCGTACACAAGGGACCAGGCTTCTGGACACACACCAAGCAAGGTCACAAGATGAGGGTGTTGTATTTTACATAGAACTTGTACCTGCATGCACAAAAACAAGAGGAGTATTTCAGAATCCATCCCCGCCTTTCTTGAGAAGGAAGTGGAAATGTTGTCCGAAACAAAGCAAGATAAGGATTAAGGGGTAAATCTGGTCGAGGGCAGGAAAAATATTACCATCTTGGGAGTACCAGTGCACCAGTAATATTTAATATTGTGACATAGATAGGCGAACAGAATTGAGTACCTCTTGTTGAAACTCTGATTGTCCTTGCATGTTATGAGGGTGTAGCTTTCTTATTGCAACAGTTCTTCCCAGCATTTCCCCCTTATAAACACAACCATATCCTCCCTGCCCAATCTTAAAGCTCTCTGAAAAATTGCATGTTGCAGTTTGCAGATCTGATAATGAGAATTCTGCCAGTTTGAGCAATTCTTCAACAGACCCAATGAGACCATTGTAGTTCGCAGCTCCAGCTTGTCGACGACTCCTCCACCGTTCAAGCCAGCGTAAGGCCTCGATCTTCTGTCGCTGGATACCCTGTTTTTCTTGGCAGAGAGCTGCAATTGAAGTCTGAATTTGTTTTACTTCTCCAGAAGCTTCCTCTGACCTACGATTTGCTTCCTGCACTCGACTATCTAGAAGAGCAATATTTCTCAGAGTATTCCTTATACTCCTGGAAAGTTCTTCCTTCTCCTCCAAGATTTTTTCTTGTTCCTCCAATGTAGTTCTCAGGGCATCCTCAGCCTCTGTTCTAAGTTTAACTTCACATGCATGGGAAAACTCAAATGCTTTGACCTGAATCGAAAGAAAACAAGTTTGAGGTTACAATTTATCTTGGTAGTTCAGTAAATCAACTATTTCACGACATTAAAATTTTACAATCCAATATCATAGAAGCTAAACATGTCATATTTTAACTTATAGGCTTTCAAAATACGGCACATGTTCTTAAACACAACTACAGACACCAACTCATAGTTACCTTGTCAATGGCTGCCATAGCTTCTGATTCTAATTTTTTGCACTTTAATAGCTCCGAAGCTGCCTTCTCCATCGATGCCGCAGCTTCCAGCGTAGCTTCTGTAAGCCTACTACATAAATCAGAATCTAAAGACACCCTTCCCTCAGCAGAACTATATCCTGAACCAGAGCTAGAACTTGTTCTAGTTGGACTATGAATATTGTGGGGTAAGCATCTATGGGTAGATAAAGATACAGTTGATGATGATTCAGCGGCTTCTGATCGACCTGATTCACTCTGAAACCAGGTACTGATTCTGGAAAAATCATAATTGGCAGAACTGGACTGGAGACATTCTGGGTGAATTTCCTCATTCTTTCTATGGACTGGAGAAGTGGGTTTAAAAATTTCTTCAGACACAATTTGCAGTTGACTGCATGAAGGCAAAGAACTTTGGGCCTCTGAAGCAGCTCTTGTCCATAGAGGTTTCCCTTTGTTGATAAACCATATTTCACAGTACAAGGGAACATTTTTGGCTGCATAACTTGCTTTGCTGGAGCTCTTTTTCACCTTCATGCAACTATATTATACATTAGTTTCTTTATTCTAATGTATAACAAAACGTAAACATATTTATAAAGAATAAAGATTAATAAAAACCTTAACTGCTAAACAATATAACATTTCAAGTTCACAACAAACTAGTAATAGTTATTTGCGTACTCGGGAAAAGAAAAAGACTCAGAAAGCAGAACTTCACAACTGTTGGTAGTTTTCTGTTTTTTTTTTTTTTTTTTCATTTTGTGCTTGGTAGGAGGGCAACTGGGCAAGAGCTGAACCCTGGGTCCACTCCCTTGGAAGGAGGGCATAAGCACTTGAGCTAGCCTAATCAGTTCATGCACACAGATTATCAAAGTTACAGGAACCGAGTTTATCATCCAAGCAATTAGCAAATTTCCACAGACCAAAGTACCAAAGCTAATTATGTTGTTTACAAATTTATCAAATTTCAAAAGACAGAACCATTAATTTCCAGAGAGAAAGAACACAAACGTTTATGTACCACTTACTTTTCTTGCACAGCCCCCATAACAAGCTTTCTAACTCCATGAATGTGCACCGATTCTACAATTCCTTTATGAATTTCATCAGCTTCAACCATTGCAATGCTTGCTCTAACCTGTAAAGTAAATGCTTACACTTTTATACTTGTTCAAGTTCTTTTTGGATACTTTGTAGTTTCTATTCATTAAAGAAGCAGTGTCATTTGAAGAGATATGGAAACTTGCATCGTAGACATAGTTTTGTTGGAAACTTTTTAACGCCAACATCCAACTAATGAATTAACCCCGCCAGTAAAGGAAAAAAAAAACCAGTGAGGGAAGAACAACTAACTAATTGTACCTCCTGAAGACTGGTTGTAGTGAATTAGAAAGGTTTTAAATGGAAATAAAGCAAGAAAGAACCACTCTTACCACCGAATAATAAAGAACATAACTACAGGGAGACTATGGTTCCTAATAGTCTACGCTAAACCAAATAAATTTATAAATGTTATGACACTCAAGACTAAACATAAAGAAAAAGAAGAACACCTTTGCTCTACCGCAAATGATCACATAACTCTGCAAAAGCTTCATTTTCTGTTCCTTTTCCTCCTTCCTGAAAGCAGACACCACTTCAGCATTTGCTTTACTTGCAGGTAGCTTCCCTACTGCATAATGTAATCACCAAGAAGTTGCAAATTAGAACAACTCAAAGGACAACAAGAAACACAAAAGAAGCTCCATTTAAAAAAGATCGAATCTTAGCCATTTCCATTAGGAAATATAGCATAGTTAAACCCAATCTTGTTACATTCTCATCAAGAACCCTTTCCTTTCTCAAATGCCAAACAAAACCAATTGACATTTCTACCCACAAAGAAACAATCTTTTGCATTTTGCAGAACTCAAAACTTCATTTTCTGTATCCAAGGGGAAACTTAAACCCCTTCATCCATATTGCTCAGAATACATAAAAAAGGTACAAAGTTTCAGTAAAAAGTTGCAAACTTTAGAACACATTCATAACAAAGCAGAACAATTCAGACCCTTTATTACTTACAAAGAGTTGGAATGTGCTGAGCAGGTTGATGAACATGAAGTATACAAATCTCTCTACCACCAAATTGCTCAATACTCCAACGAAGCAAGCTCACAGCTTTGTCCACCGACTTCCCCACCGCCACGTGTACCTTGTCACCAGCACCAGTTTCTTCAAGAATCTCCGGCAACGGAGAATGAGCGGCCGGCGAGTCAAACCCACGACGGAAACTCACCGGAGAAGAGAACCCAGAAGTGGGTTCGGCGGCAGGGCCGTGATGAAGAGGATGTGAAGGCTGCATGAGCTCCATACAAAGCTTAAAGGGTCAGGTAGCTCCGGTGGGTTTTGAGGGTTGTCGGGTCGGGTTGTGGAGCAGGTGGGATGTTCATTTGTGGTAGTCGTATGAGTGAGATTTTTGGGGGAAATGGTTTTGGAATTGGTGAGGGTTTGGTCTGAGTGCTTGACCTTTTGTGCTGACTTGATCGTGACGGAGGGAAAATGTGGACGTTGGAGGTAACAAGAGATTTTATATTTTCTCTGAGTCAATGTTTTTTCTTCTTTGAAAAATAAGCTCAAAATAAAAGAGAAGGAATATCATCAATCAACTAGGGCATCTTTGAATCCCTCCCCAGGTATTTTCAATGAGAAGGAAAAATGTGCGGTGGGTGGTAGGTATGACTATAAGAAAAATTTATGTTTAAATAGTTCTTGTTTTTAATCAGTTGATATATTTTTTTTATTAAAAATAGAGTTACAATAACACGATGCAAATATGTATCACTAGAAAAACACATATTAAAAGAAAAATTATGAAAATTACATCATCTTGAGAAATTTAAATAGTGCAGTCATCGTTACATCAAAACGCCGATGTCGGTCTGGGTGTACACTACTGACTGTATACGTATAGTGAAATAAATAGGCGGTGGTATGACCACCCATACAAATCATACACACAAATTGACAAGAGTCAAGCGTACATAAGATTGAGGGTAATCTTGCACCTAAAGGATCGAAGCCGACCAAGGGTGATGCCAAACATGGCCATAATGGCAGACAATCCTTAACGAACAAGTACCATAATTGTGGGCCCGTCAACCAATAACAGGATCAATATAGTGGCCAATACCACTTAAATTGGCTTGAGATCCAACAAACATTTTGGGCTTGGCCCCAGACTCAAGACCCACCTGGGTCCCAGACCCAGAACCCAGGCCCATCCGGGTCCCAGAAATCCGACCCATATTGTTGCTTAGCGCCATCTGACCTTCGATCGGACGACCACCAACGTTCAACCGCATCGCTGCTAGTTCAAGTCGGACAGGGACCTGTCGGTGCCTCGGGTCGCCGATGATTAAAGTGACACCATCGACACACCCCAAAGGATTGAAATTCAACCATCTAACCTCCAGCCGGCGTCGGTTAAACCAGAACTAAAGCTCTGCCCGATGCAAAACCTTAAGACGACCCTAATTTAGTCTCGTCGGATCTACCCTCGTCGTTGTAGACTGCCATGACGGCCAAAACCTGAAAATCAAGCCGCCGCATACGCCTCCCTCTCCTCCCAAGATCTGAGAAGAAGAAATTGTTGTAGGATTAAACCACTTTCTGATTTTGGGGGCAGCCGAGGGAATGCTAGATTCAATCCGCGCCGAAGATGGAACGGAAATGTTGTTCCACCGGAGAAGGAGGGTTGTGCAGAGACGCCGATGGCGGCACACTCTCTCAAACCTATCAGAACTAGGGTTTTCATCGAGCACCTGTTTTTGGTGTTTAAATAGTTTTTTAACGTATTTATATAATTTATTGACTTAATTTACAATCGTTTGATTTTGTAATGTTCTAAAATGTAATGTTTGAAAGTTGAATTCGTAATGTTCTAAAATGTAATGTTTGAAAGTTAAGTGCATTTCAAACTGTTACCTAAATTCTTATATGAACGAGATCTATAATATCATAAAACTTACACAAAATACAATAAAATTAGTAGGTATGTGTAGCAAGTTATTGGAAAACTACACTCATAAAGTTTATAGAGATTTTGAGTGTGAAAAACACTATTGTAATACCATTTGGACAATTTTTTCAAATTGTTTGTTCAATGATCTTTCTATTTCTCTTATACCAAGTTTAGTATGAATATCCTATTTTCTTTCTGTCATGTATTTAAGCAAGAGTAAAATGCAAGAGCTAATATTTTGGCTGTCCATTCTTGTGAAGCTTGTTTCATTTTCTTCTTGTTGTTTTTTTAAGGGTTGTGTTTCATTTTAAATATCTAAAAAGTGAAGTATAAATGTAAAATTACGACAAATGAATAAATTATATTTGCTTCACTACATATATGTTTCATTATTTCCAATCTGAAGAAGTCTAAGATATATAGTAAGATGTGAGTGGAGTGCAATTTCTCCAAATAAAATGCAAGTTGTCGCTTTAACTGCACATGTTCTATTCGGAGATTACTATACCAAAGAAATAGACTCATTCCAATGAGACCCTTTAATACTTGTTAATCATCATGACACACACTCCTGTCGTAGGATTGGAGGAATTAGTCATGGATTCATCGGAGGCAGAACAATTGTCTATTCCTTTAATTTCCAATAGGTAAGACTTTTAAGATTAACATTACCTAACAAATAACCTTTCCGCAATTATAATCTTTATTTATTATTGGTTTTTAAGTGTAATCTTAGCATATGAGTTGTTTGTTTGATCAAAAAGTGTACTTTAAATCTAAATCAGATTCTTTTTTAAGAGAGAATATGAGTCATATCCATTAGCTAGTTAATTGGAATTACATATAGCTAAGCAATTCAATCTTTTAAGTCATATGCATGACCCAGAAACTAACCAGTGAAGATGTTTGTACAAATTTTAGAACTGAAAACAAGAATTAACGGAGAACATAAGATCCCCCGAAGAATCCCCTTCGACTATTTTCTTTTCCGTCCAAGAGCACTAGTCCTCACTGAGGTCGAGCACTTGATTGAATTTAGATCTGTTTCTTATTTCCCGTCAGGGTTGTTAGGCTAACTCCATCAACCTTCAATCATGGTCGACAATTTCTATCTCCCTGTAGTTGGTGAAATTAAGAGGCCCTCACCGGCCTCACGCACCTTCATTGTGTTAGATAAAGCTACATTATCATACCACTGATCATGCACAAGCCTCCTCTCGACGGCAGAGATCATTCTTTGCTACCACTTTCTCCTTGGCTTCACAACATTCCTCATTGCTCTCTTTCCAGAACAAGAGCTAGGCACATTTGGGTCAGACTCGGGGCATATCACATAAGAAAGAAGCTCTTATAATCACGTTCCACAGTTCACACACCTCCGGAGCGTGTATTATCTAAAGCTCCATCAAAGTTGACGATACCAAACCAGCCAGGGGAAGATTTAGGAGGGCCATAGGAATTCACTCTCCTATACCACCATTGGAGAGACTCCTGCCTCCAGAACCCTTCCTTGTTATTGACTAGACTATCATGCCAAAGTTTGTCATTGCTTGATCCCCAAACAGACAAACCAAAACCATCAATCTATCAATCTAAGACTGGAAGATACTTTATGTAAACTTCAAGCTAGCCCTATCAAGTCCGTCACAACCCGATAACACGACTCAAAACTCGTACGAAATAAAGCGGGTTGAATCCGCATGATTAAAAAACGGGTCAGCGGCGGGTCAATCTGTCATGATCTATTTAATAAATGGGTCAACCGTGAGTCAACCCGCCAACTCGAAATTAACCCGCTTAACACATTTATTAAATGGGTCGGGTCATATTATATATAACATACGTACATGACCCATTTAAATGAATAATAATATAACATTACTTGTTTATAAGGGTCGACTAAGTCTTTTCTTACAATTAGGGTTACTGTTAATACCTTAAATTCTCTTGTTTAAGCCTTGTATTAACACAAAAACCCTAAGTTCAACCGCTCATCTACATCAAAACTTCACCTTTTCTGGAGAAGGTATTATCGTCAAGCCAATGGTACTTTTATATATAATATATGTTTATCTGATGCTTGATTTTGATCTACTCTTGTTCTACATCTTCCCTTTCAAAACCTAAATGAGATATATGATTATTATATATATGCTATCGTAAGGAACTTAGGGTTTATACATACAAATTATCCTATATATATATATATATATATATATATATATATATATATATATATATATATATATATATATATATATATATATATATATATATATATATATATATGCTCCTATTGGCCGGTTTGACAGGAAGTAAGGAAGTAAGGATAGGAAAGCAAAATCATCAATTCGACTAGTCGTGGTATGTTTATGTTTAGCTGACATGATTTTTCTTTTTTTTGCTTGGTTAGTTACTGATTGTTTTATGTTTGAATCTCGACCATAAATAAAATACAAACTTCATCGAGATCCCTATTATTGTATAGCATTTATGTTCTCGTTTCCATGATTATTAAATAGCATGTTCAAACCATAATAAGATGATTGTATTCATGTTTGTTCTCGTTTTCATGTGGTGTTATATATATATATATATATATATATATATATATGAAACCTCAATTGAGTTTGCAAGTACACGTGTATATAATTAGCTAACCAAATTCTCATGAATTTTTTTATGGATGTTTGATAACATTATAGTAACAGTACTATACTTTATATATATATATATATATATGTGAATATGTGAATATGTCTAAAATAGTACTTGTGAGGTTCAAGTAGAGCTTGTTTATAAATGATTCGTTATTAGGGTTAAACTAGATGCATGATCTTTTATTAAATAATTTGTCTATAAATATATAACATTTGAGTTACTAATATCTTATTATGTATGACAAATGAATGCTATTCGTGACCATGCTCAAGTTGTTCAGGGTGATAATGCCGAAAACATTGACACTGTGATGCATGATTCTCAAAAAACAAATAATACATCTCCAAAGGGTGATAATAAGAGGCGAAAAAAACTCATTTCAAATGTCTGGTCTAAGTTTGAAGTTCTTCCATTGGGTCCTGATAAGAAGCCAATGGCTAAGTGCCTACGGTGCGGTATTACTTACTTGTGCTCTAGCAGGTATGGTACATGAAATCTGAAACGTCATATGGCATCTTGTGTGAAAAAAAAAAATTATAGACCTAGGACAATTGGTTGTATCTTATAATGATACTGACTCTTTGATCACAATGCTCTTTGTTCGTTGTTGTGCTCACATCCTTAATTTAATTGTGCAAGAGGGGCTGAAAGAAATTGATGCATCAATTACATATGCTCGTCCTAGGTAAGAGAAATAAAGCCAAAACACATCACAAAGTGATTAATTTTTCTTGGTAAGTGATTTTGATTACTTGGACATTTTTATTCTCAGTTAATTTTATTTTAATATTTTTTTTTTGTGAGGAAGTAGATATTTTATTAAGTATTATTATGTCATGCCCTAATTCGAGTAAATGGTGTAACCTCGTCTTAAGGCGTGAATCGCATTTTAATTATAGACAAATTGATATCTATAATTGAAATGAGACAGATATCATAACATGATATGAGAAAACAAAACCCTCGTATCTTTATTTATTACAAGCCTTACAAAGGCGCTAAAAGAAATATATGCTTAAAGCATTTACTTACATACAAACTAGAATAGCGTTTCTTTCCAAAACGACTATTCCTTATTCAAGCCTTAATTTACAAAGAAAAAACTAAAACTTGAAAACCTTAGTTCACAAAATTAGATACGCCTAAGACTTGTTCTACACGTCTGGTACCACACCTGCAATGGGTTTGAAAAAGGGGTGAGCTAAGCTCAGTAGGGCTAGTTTATATACTAACAACAATACATAACATAACACAAGCGAACCAAAACATATAACAAAATAACAATTTTTATATGTAATGTTCCTCCTCACACTATCTACCACCCTCAAATATATATATAAAATTTTTCTCTTCCTTTGTTACTCTTCTTGTTATACTCATGGTCCCCAGTCCCGAAACCCGAAATAGATCATTTTATCGACTTCTGGCGTCAAAAGGGCATACTTTCCCCTAACTCGTGCACATGTGGGCTGATCATAGCTACTGGATGTCCCCATGAGTTAACTCAACTACACAAAAGGTTTTCACAATAACAATTTCATTTCTCAAACACTCATGCTCCCTCTAACTTCCAATCTCACCATTTTCCCATCATGAAATGCATGATCAAGTAATATAAAAAAAAAAAAAAAACAAATGCTTTCCCAACATATTGTAGATGCGAAATAACCCATCAAGAAATGAAATATCACCAAACTCATAATAAACAATGCCAAAATTCCAAACAATATCAAACAATGCCAAAATTCCAAACAATATCATAATGAAATACACCCCATCAAACCCTACCTCGAATTGTCCAGCAGAAATTCGAGATCAAACCTTGCTCTTAAACTTGTGAACTACCACCGACGTCTCTCAGAGCTTAGCAATCATATAAGTACATACACAAACAAATACTAAGATTAGAATTATATTACTAGTTAATTATACTAAAATATATACAACACGTACCTTAGTTAAACAAAGTACTTAAGAAAGCTATTGGACTATACAAGTTTCAGATTACACAAAAGAATGATTTAAAACATTTCACTTTAACTATGTCCAAAACAGTAAGTAACTAGCAGCTTTTGGGTTCAATTTTAACCATCATAAAATTAATAAAAGTTGATGATTTGAAGCCTAATATAAAATTGGGATTTCAAGCTTTAAATCCACAGTTTCGGTTTTACAAATGAAGCTCTAAGTAAAAAGTTATGCACCCTCAAAGTTGGGAAAAAGTAAACTTTACCCAAGAAATTTGGTTTTGCTGCATAAAAGGCTGTACGTATTGGCCAAGCTATTTGACAAACCAAAACTTATCCAAAATCAATGATTCTTGAACGTATAGAAACCTTGGTAAATGAGGTTTTCAGTCATGCTTTCCAATTTCCCAACTAACAATTGAACTGATAGATAAGAGATTACAAAGCAGACAAAAAAATACAAATTTCTGGAAAATTTCCAGAATTTTCAGAATTGTTGAACTCACTTAAAATCTAAATTTGAGTTAACAATTGAAGCTATACAACTTCGAAAAGATTATAAGAACCTTGTAACTTCAATTCCAGAACTCTAAAACCATTAAACAACATAACCCATGAAACATACAAAATCAAAAAAAGTGATTTGGACACCCCAAATCTATGAACTATGTTCTTGAAGTTCTTCCCAACATTAAAATAAAACCCAACTGAAAATAATCATAATTTTAACAAGTTCTAACGGATATTTAACAACAAATTCGTTCTAAATCAATGTAAGCATAATGATAGAAACAAGAATCAAGCATAAGAGCAAAAGAATAACACTTCCCATAACAACACAAATCGAATTTGGTTCTGAACAACAAAGAAAAATCAAATTCTACCTCAGATTAGAATAATGGAATTAAAGGATTGTCTTCTCTCTTTCTCAATCTTCACTTCGTTCTTTCTCTGCTTATTCTCCTTCTCCTCTCTAAGCTCCTAGCTCCTTCCTCTACCTATAGGGGATTAACCGACTCTCATCTCTACTCCTATTGGTTCTATCTAAAACAAGATCAGAAGTCCCTCCAGCTGCTGCTATCAGGCAAGGAACAGCCCCAGCAGGACAGCTCCTGCTTGCTGCCTTTAAAACGTCGGTTTCAATTTTTTTTTTGTTTTTGTTTTTTTGTTAAGAATGGCACTAATAAAAAGGAATTTCTATTTATTAGGATCTTACATATTAAGTATTATGATTAATAAATAATATGATTAATCTATTGATCTTGTTTTGTTAGGTATAGGGAGCAGATGAACACGCTCGCCAGAGGTCGCCCGCGCCGAGGTTGTACTTAACCCAAAAGACTGGCACGCTCACGCACATCGCCGAAGGACTGAAATCTATGTCCCCCACCCCCACGTGTTGACTGTTCGTCAGGTGCGAAATCCGACGCGAACAGTTGTAGATGGTGATTACTGGTCCCTTTTATGCGGAATAAAGTGAAGCAGTGTTTGCAAGTTAGCATTTGATGTTTTACATTCAAACTTAAATTTCAAACTCAGTTTATGGATTATGTATTTTTTCTGAATTTAATTTTAATTTTTAAACTTATGATAGTTTTTGATTTTATGAATGGATTTATATATGAATTACAGATAATTGTGGTTTGTGTAGTTTGTTGTGAATTTAATCAAGTCATTAGTTAAATGAGTCACAATATTAATGGGTCATTTTTCCAATACGGCACGACATATTTATTAAATAAGTTAAACGAGTTGAAAAACGGGTAACCCGTTAATAAATAGGTTGAGTTTGGGTTTAAATTTTCGACACAATTATTAAATAGATTGAGTTTAGGTTTGTGTTTTATGACACGCGAAAAACTTTAACCCGACACGAACTCGATACGACCCGTTGACAGTCCTACTTCAAGCCATACCAGACATAAGCTGGATCACTGGTGATGGGACCAAAAAAAAAAAAGGCAGCAAGCACCTCGGAAGTAAAGAAGCAATCACTGAGAAGCGCTCGGTATTTTTGCAACTTCCACACAACACACAAATGACAAAATGACTAGAAATGTCAAATCTACTTCCAAAAGAAAGAAAAATTGTATTTAGGTTGAACATACCAATCCAATAATAATGGATCCACTCCGAATTTTGTTACCAACCTAGGTCCAGTTTGGGATTATTGTGCTGTGAGTAGAATTGCTTTTGAATTTGCTGTGAGCAGAATTGCTTTTGAATCTGCTGTGAGTAGAATCAGCTGAGGTGTTTGGTAAACTGTTTTTAAAAGTGTTGTGAGAACCAAAAAGCAATTTCGTATGTTTGGTGAGTTATAAGTAAAAATCGTTTTGGATGGTATAATGACAAAAATAGGAATTGTTATAAATTGATATTAAAATAAATAATTGTTTCTTTTATATATAATTATAAAGTTAATCCACAATATTACATAAGATTTCTTAACACCATAGTAAATGATTGATTATTATTTAATTAGATTAGTATATCACAATCTGAGAAAAAACAAATATTACCATTTGTTACAAAAATAACTGATTCCTGCAAAAGCATCTCTTACCTGCTTCTCCAAAATCCACTTTTAAGAGAATCAATTCTTCTAAAATCAGTTTTAAGGGTTGTTACCAAACACTTAAAATTAGGCCCAGAATCACTTTTGACCCTAAAAACAGTTTGGGAATCAATCCCAAACTGGGCCCTAGGATCCATGACCAAATTTGGACTCAAATCCTGTTCATAGACAAGTCTACCAATAGACAACAACCAACAGCTAACACTCGAGCAAAGCAAAGAACAACATCTAGTTTAGTAAAGTCAAGAGCTCTTAAGATAGATCAAACACTTTAGGATTCATGACCAAATAACCAAGTGTAATACTTGGAGAAATAGTGAACAGAGGTTAAAATGTTATCAGGGGGCCTGCTAACCAAGAATCTCACCGTAAAATTAGATAAACTTAAAAGGCATATGTAGTCATGTACAAAGAATTAAAAAACAGATATTTTAGACAAAATCAGAACTCACTAAAAAAATGACAGAACAAAAGTTTATTAATTCATCAGAGAAGCCCTCGAGATTCAAATGGCATTTTTGTTTTCAGCAAAGGTGTGAGAACCAAAAATTTATTAATTGCAGAGAGCTTTGTCTTAGCATTGAGCTACTAATACTGTTCAACAGTTAATGCAGAAGAATAACAACTGAAAAGAGTTATAACTCTCTGTTGTGACCTCCACGTCTCGTAGTTCATTGTTGCGACAACACTGGACACAAAAGTTTCTACAGAAGCAAAGGTACAGTAAAATACTTGCAAGCTGCAATTGCTATACTTGTAACTAGACCTCGCACTCTCACCGCACCCATCCAGCAGCGCTAGAAACACTTCCTGTGTACAATTGATGGACCAGATTCATCATACTCTGCCTTTGCGATCCACATCTGTGTTCCAAATATATATAACCCACCGTTAGTATTGCTAAAAGCTTAGTCATATAAGTATCTGATATTTGTAATACGCAAATTCAATCCAGACTCATATACACTGAAATGACATACCTGCTGGAAAGTGCTTAAAGATGCAAGGATGGATCCACCAATCCAGACACTGTACTTCCTCTCAGGTGGAGCAACAACCTTGATTTTCATGCTGCTTGGAGCCAAGGCTGTGATTTCCTTGCTCATTCTGTCTGCAATGCCAGGGAACATGGTAGACCCACCACTGAGCACAATGTTTCCATACAAATCCTTCCTGATATCTACATCACACTTCATGATAGAGTTATATGTAGTCTCGTGTATGCCTGCAGCTTCCATTCCAATCATGGATGGTTGGAAGAGTACTTCTGGGCAACGGAATCGCTCAGCACCAATGGTGATCACCTGTCCGTCAGGCAATTCATAGCTTTTCTCAACGGAAGAACTTGTCTTAGAAGTTTCAAGCTCCTGCTCATAGTCGAGAGCAAGATATGCAAGCTTCTCCTTCATGTCCCTGACTATTTCTCGTTCAGCAGTGGTGGTGAAGGAATAGCCACGCTCAGTCAATATTTTCATAAGAGCATCAGTGAGGTCCCGACCTGCTAAGTCAAGACGGAGAATGGCATGTGGAAGAGCATACCCCTCATAAATGGGGACAGTGTGACTGACACCATCTCCAGAGTCCAGGACAATACCTGCAGGGAATTTCCAGAAGTATAATTGACAATAACTAATAACTAGATAGCATGTTCTTGCTCCACTAAGAAACTTCTATGCCCTAAATAAATAATAAATAGAAATCACATCTACACTAAGCTATCACCATCTCAAACCCGTTGTTTCTCTATTAATAAAGGACTTGAGGCTTTCAAAGGTGCCTCGCCTCCAACCTATTGTTTTATTATTGGATTGCTCGATTACTCGATTATTCCAACCCACAGTTGCACCTGATATATCTAGAATCACTTTATATGATTATATATTGAATCAGTTTGCACATTGATCTATTCCAAAGGCACACTAAGAGAATCTCCCATATACTGAACATCAATACTAGTATGTAAAATTCATTCAACATGCGGTAACCCCATCCCAACACAAAATTAACTTAGATTGCTCACCAGTTGTACGACCACTGGCATAGAGGGAAAGAACAGCCTGGATGGCGACATACATAGCAGGAGTGTTGAATGTCTCAAACATGATTTGGGTCATTTTCTCACGATTGGCCTTTGGGTTCAGAGGTGCTTCTGTGAGTAGAACTGGATGTTCTTCTGGGGCAACACGAAGTTCATTGTAGAAAGTGTGATGCCAAATCTTCTCCATATCATCCCAGTTGCTGACAATACCATGTTCAATGGGGTATTTCAGTGTCAAGATACCACGCTTAGACTGAGCCTCGTCTCCAACATATGCATCCTTTTGACCCATGCCAACCATCACACCAGTGTGACGTGGGCGGCCAACAATGCTAGGGAAGACAGCCCTTGGAGCATCATCTCCAGCAAATCCAGCCTAAAAGTTGACAATGCATTATAATAATTATATACTAGGACTGGAATTATTATCCAGGTGCTTTCCTTACCTTAACCATTCCAGTCCCATTGTCACAGACAAGTGGTTGAATATCCTCAGCCTCAGCCATTCTCTGTAACTAGTTGTCGAGATGTATCAACTGCACCACAGTACCGAAAATGATGAGTAACGGAGAAATATGAATACTACAAAGAGAGCCAAAATGAATACCATAAGCATACACAAATATAGGCGTGCACAAATTCATTCTTAATACAACCAGCATAACTAATTTGCGCCTCTAACATAGATTAATTAACCAGAGCAAAATAGATCTTATACTTACATTGTATTTACAGAAATATAAACCAATACAAGAAATTGCACCTATTCCAAATGCAGAAACAAAATTCTAATTCTGTATTTTTGGATAAAAAATTCCCAATCTTTTGCTGTTGTCATCAAAATTCCATCACTAAACGTTGAATAAAGACCCAAATTCTTACACTTATTGACATAGTTAAACAAAACAAAATAGGTTGCATATCTTTCATTCAAGATTCCAAAAGCTATATCACAAATACAAAAGAAACTACATATCCACATTCTTGCAAATGATCGCAGATAAACAATGCAGATAATCTTAGATGAAAGATCAGCCCAGAAATCACAAAATTCAAAACGAAAATGAACCGATTAATTACATCAAAAATTAAATTCCAAACCGAAAGTTCAGATCGACGATGAAGACTAATATATTTTCATGCTCTGGTTGAATTGAAAAGATAGCGATTCAATTTTAAGGGGAAGAGAAAATCAGATCTTGAAATTTACAAGCACTCCGATCTCGCGCCCTTGTGTTCAAATTATACCTCAAATTCTGCTTTTAAATCCCCACAACTCTCTCAGCAACAAATCGTG
The DNA here is from genome assembly GCA_963682095.1 of Potentilla sterilis. Taxonomy (NCBI): domain Eukaryota; kingdom Viridiplantae; phylum Streptophyta; class Magnoliopsida; order Rosales; family Rosaceae; genus Potentilla; species Potentilla sterilis. The sequence continues at coordinate 8,055,819 of OY821759.1, forward strand.
GCCGTCCATTTGTTTGACGAGGTCTCAGGAGGTGGCGACGCGTGCCTCCCGATCTGTGTTCCCGAAACTACAGGCTGGTTTGAAATGCTTTTGGCAATCCAGGTGTCATAGCAGAGCATACTTTTTCCACGTCCCTTTGATTTCTCCTCGGGCTCCAAATTGGGCCCAAATTTGGGCTTCAAAAAATACACTTTCTTTTTTAGCCCGATTGTGTCGGGTTTGGAGCTAAGCTCCTATACGAACCAAGATTCTGTGTTTCATTCGTTTATCGAGGAAAATGGATGTCCAAAAGACTGTTTTAGCCCGAAAAATTACATCTTCGTCGGAGAGAGACAGCACAATCCATTTGGAAAATACATGCATCAGAAACTAGCATACACACATGCATCAGAACTTCAAAAGTGTTTCATATTTGCATACTTAATGTGAATTCAATATTTTAATTGTTTGAAAGATGAATAAATCGACACATATCATTTCTATAAAGTTAATGTAAACAAAATTCGTTTGCTTAGTGGATTATATGAAATAAATAGACAGCTTTGATGAAAGTTAACAACCTTGTCCATGATCAACTATTAATTATTCTTTTTTTTTTTCTTAAAAGGGATCAACTAACAATTATTTGATGCAATAGACTTTCGCAAAATTTTGTGTACTTTAATTTTTTATAGAGAAAATCATAAATAATTCAATTTTGAACAGTTTAAAATTTGAATTCATATTGATGAAATATGTAAACAAGAGAGAATAAATATATGTGTACTAGATACACGATGCAAGTATTTTCCTAAATTTTTTGTCATCCACATTAGTCTTTTATCTGTAAATTCTCACCACGGCTTAACCATTAAGCAATTAATTAACCAATTTATTGCGTAGATTTCGACACTCTTAGGCAGCTCTAGGTGCAAAACAATGGAAGCATTCATGGAGTCCGCCAAGCACCGCGAAGAGAAGAACAACACGTAGAGCCTAAATCATCCCTAAATCAGGCTACACATGCTTGATATACGCATATGCTGGCACTATCAAAACCAACAACCTTAAATCCTTAATATGCTCTGTCTTTGTATGTTGCGCTGAAGGAACACAAGGTCTACATATTACATATATATTGCCTTTCACCAACTAGCTACCTATAGCCATAGCGCAACTTGATTATTGCGTGTACATGGCGGCCAAACCAAGTATTTGCCTCACTAATTAATTTACCAACATTGTTCCTCACCCGCTTGTAGAATTGCAGTGATCGAGATAGCTCCTTAGTCTTTACCAGCTAGCTAGTAGTACTGCTTATGTACATGGGAACTAATTAACTCGATCTTGCTTCGCGGTCGTTGCATTCAATTCTGCAGAAATTTTTCAAATTAAAGGAGAATCTGTTTTCCCAAATGAAGAAGGTTTCATAATCGCTAGCATATAGTGTTGTTATTCGCTTAGTGATATATAGGAGTACCTAGGTCCCTCGTTAGTACGTATTAGTTGATACGACCTGAATTTCGAACTAACTTTTGACCGTTTTATCTTTTATTTTTACGTTATAGGATTTGCTTTTACGATTCAAAAGTGCTAAACGTTGACTTTTCATTAAGTTGACCCGACCGAGAATTTTATTACTCGATGGGATAGCGGACAAAAGGGGTTCGTGGACGTGTAACACGCTTAAATTGAAGTTTGCATGAAAAAGTTACGACGTAAAAATTTGTAATTTGACGTTTTTGGACGAGTATAAATAACGGGCAATGAAATTTCCCGAAAGGGAAACTTTCTTTTTTCTTCTTTTTCTTTCTTTCCTTTTCTCCTTTCTCTATCCCCAACCCGGCCAACCCCTTCTCCCCACCGACCACTGTCGCCTCCACCTTTCTCCGTCGTCCGGCCACCAATCGCCGAGCCACCGGTCCCGTTTTGGACCACCTCCTCCTCCTCTTCTCCTCTATAGCAACGACGCGGCTCGGTGCACCATCATTCGACATGTGAAAGCTAGAGAGGGTTCGACTATGTCGAACCGGGAACTCTCTCCTCCGGCCAAGGTTCGGCCCGATTCTTAGGGGGAATTGAAGGTCTCGACTTGTGCAACAAGTCCACGAAAGGAATTGATCCAATTTGAACCAGGTAAGGAGAAATTGGGATTTGAAATTTCTAGGGTTTTTGTGAAATCAGTGGAGGTTGTGTAATTCGTGTTTTTGTTGTAATTGGAGGTTGGATTTGAGTTCTAAACATTTTTTAAAGTCGATTGAGTGTAATTTGATGTTTGATTAGTTGCATTTTGATGAATTTCATATTTGGGGAGGTTCTGCCGCCATGTCGGCCGCCGTTTGAGGCGGCTGCGATGATTTTTGGCGGCAGAGGCGGCGGGGACGAGGTCCTGAGGTGGTGGCGATGATGTTGGGTAAATTTGGAGTCAATTGGAGGCGTTTTTGGCCTCTGTGGCAGAGCTGCAGGTGGCGGCAGCGGAAGGTTGAGGAAATAGTAAAAAATAAAAAGTAAAAAGTAAAACAGTAAAAAGTGAACAGTAATTCAGTAAATGGTAAACAGTAAAGGTAAATGGTAAATAGTACTTTAGACTTTGACCATTTAATGTTAACTTTCACAATTACTGTTTGACTTAGAAAAATTATTGTTTGACCAGTAGTTGTTACTGTGGACTTTCTGTAAAAAGGGTAAAAGCTTATTAAAAGGGGTTTTACGACGAAATAATCAATAAAAGCTAGAATGGATCGGACTCGGGATAGGTGTTCTGAGTAATTTTGGACATTAATTATTTTGGTATTTGAGACGTAATTCAAATTCCGATAACCAGAATTTGAATTACGTCTGGTGTTGCGGGCGAGTGAGGAGGCTCGTAGATTTAACTTTTACAATCAGATTCCAAGTTTTGAAATATGTTTTAAACACGTCTCTATTACAGTTCGAGAGGTTACTCGACGTGACGAGAGCTCGGAATAGCGGCGCGCTGGGGTGTACTGTGAGTAGATTTTATTTTAAATAAATGCATGCATAAATATCTTAATAAAATGCAGCTTATTTTTAATATATGATTTCAGAAGCATGATAATTCGTATAATTTTATGATAATGATATTTAAAGTAAAATATGGATTTTGGTTATATATTTACTACTATTTTAAGTAGTACGTGATTTTACCCGGAAATGAGATTTCCGGAAATAGTATGTTTTAATCATTCATATTTAATCATGCAAAATAAGTTTTATATGTATTTAAATGTAAAGACTGGAAATGAAATTTCCGGGGATTTTATGTTTTCGTATTTGTGATTTTACGATATGTGATGTCACATCCCGAACCCAATTTAACTGAATTATGAGTATTGGAATTTCGTACGCTTTATTTTAATTGTCAAGCGATGTCGGAAGTATATTCGGAGGTTAAAATTGGAAAATGTTTTAAGTTTTAATAGGAGGGAAAGTTGACTTGGTGATCCGTTATAATTTTTGAAAAGTTTTCTTCATGAAAGTTGTAGAGCGCGACGATACGAGTTCGTAGACACGCGGCACACTTGAAACGGACGTCGTAGGAAGAAGTTATGACCTGTAGAAGTTATTTTACTGTTTCAGAAAGTTTACTATAAAAAGGGGGGGGGGGTTTCCATTTTTGGAAATTTACTGTTACTGTAGCAAAATTATTGTTCAACCCCTCCCCCGATCCGGTTACTGTTCATACTGATCTTCGCCCCGATCTCCGTCGTCCGGCGGCCACGGCGCAAGCGCCACCCACCGCTCGACCAGGTTTTATCTCCTCTTTCGTTTGAGCCAAGGATCGGCCGGAACCGCTGCCTGTGCACGGCGTGGTGAGGCTCGAAAGCCACTGCCGCCGTTTCGGGCGGAGTTGCAGCTGCACCAGGGGTCGCCGGAGCTTGAGCCGCCCACCATTCAACTCGTCTCGGCCGTGCGCTTCTTTTGGGGTAGGTTGTTGCCGCCGTTTCAAGCCGCAGCAACCGGATCGGGAAAGTGTTTCCGATCGGGTCGATTCAACCCGTTTCCAGCAATCTTCGACTTGGCCCAACCCGGACCCAGCCCGGCCCAGTCAACGTTGACCGCTGACCGTCAGCGTTGACTGTTGACCGACCCGGTTTAACCCGATCCGGCCCGTGTTGACCCGACCCGCGTTGACCGGAGAATGACGTTGACCGTTGACCGGTACTGTAGCAGGCCGATCCGAACGCCGTTTCGGCCCGATTCGACCCGTTTCCTCCTCGACCCGACGCGAACGGATATTTACCATTTCTGGTGAATTAAGGTGAGTAAACCTCACGTTGATCGTATTTTTATACGAGTCCATTCATAGTATTTGATTCTTATACACAGAATGAGTTATATGAAAAAGATTTAGCGAGTAGATTAATTTTTATAAAAAAAAAAAAAAAATTAGTGATCAAAGAATTTGTCGAACTTTGTTCCCATTGGGTGGGTGTTGGCGGTTTGGGAGCAAAGTAAATTTTATTTGGTTTGTGTTACTTAGGAGCTGTTTCGGAAGTTTCCGAGGGAAATTCCCGGGACGGGTCCTCTCATGTGAGACATGTCGATGTTGTATATATATAATTTTTTCGATATTATTTTACGGCATGTTGGATATGTCGGATATATATGTATATCTTTTGAGGCTAGTATACTATTTATGATTATTCTAAGCCTCAAATGTACGGTCGGAGACCGTACTGATTATTATATATAAAGGAAAATGTGTTTTCGGTTTTGTTTTCAGATTTTCACCATATCAGGGTCCGTGTATATATTGATGCTACCTACCTTATTAACCTCATCCCATGCGAGGTGACGACTTGACCATATAGGCCAAATTCACGCTCGATGGTCGACGTAGATGTATAGAGGTTTAGCGTGGGATGCTATAGAGTTTTGGAGGCTTGACCCTTAGCCGGAGAGGCTTACTATTAAATGGTGCTAACCTTCCCCTATTATATGACCAATGGGATTGGTCATGATTTTATATTATTTGATTTTCGGGAATATTTTCTCTATGAGACTTTCTGTTATTTATAAATTTCCGAAGTAGCGGGGCTGAGTTTTTATATGACCAATGGGATTGGTCGTGAAATGTTATAAATTGATTTTTGAAAGTATTTCGTTTTTAATATATATATAAACAAAAATATTATTTGTTTATTTGACATATCAGCGGGACTGATTTTTAAATATATTTTTCTTAAACGTGGGACGTTTTATTAAAATGCCTGCATTGTGGTTTTTATTTATTAAATATTGGGAAAGTAATATGATACTTTGATTGAAAGTATTATATTAAATTAAATTATTTTATTTTTATCCACTTACTCTAACGTTTTTAATTTACTTTTCCCTGGACCCTTCATTTTAAATCGCCCAGTTTGCAGACTAGTTTATTTGAAGTCAAGAGTATTCGGAGTCGATGCATAGTCATAGTCGTCTTTGCTTCCGCTTGGTAAGATCTGTTGATCCTTTACTTTTATTTTGTATTTCCAATTCAGTGTATTAGATTGCTTTAATTACCTGTGAGTTTTCTGAATATTAGATGAAATTGATTTTGTGTTTATCTGTGGTGGTTGTTGTGATTTGTGGAGCATATGGCTCCAGGCGTTAAGGTTGAAACTTGAATTAGAAGTGTTCTTATTTGTTGTAGGTTTCAGGGTTGTCCATCTTAAGATTGACTTATCGATTTATCGATAGAGTTAGTCTTAAGGTGGTCCCGCAGGGCCTTATCCGGTTTTCAAGGTGAAATCTGGTTCCGGTCCTGTCATTAGTTGTGTAGATCTATTGATTGGATTTTGAGTTTTCATTTTCCCCTTATGTCTTTGTGTAACAAACCACGATATATATGTGGTCGAGTTAGTAAGAGCCTAGGTGTGGACATACTCATATTCAAGTTCGAATCTCACTAATACTAGTTGGAGTTAAATCTCAATTTATTCTTAATGACAATATGGGTCAGGAAGCGTTTTGAAAAAAAATTTCAAAGATAATTTGTCTTTATGCCTAAAAAACCTTTGAAAATATTATCGTTGTTTCTACATTAGAAAAAAACTGCCTATATTTAACACAATTACGTTATTAAGTCTTATTTGTTATATCGTAGTGAGATTGAATTTGTATCCCATCGATCGATGGTATCCTAATTCTGTATATGAATGTACAAAGACAATGTGCACTTAAAAAGGACAATATGCTTGATGCCGCAACAGAAAACCTATAGCCAATTAAAAATCATCAACGTTATTGCATAATTGATAAGGTCGATAACAGCTAATTTTTCAGTGCAATGAACAAAAGATGGAACAAAAAAAGTGGCGGGAATAAATGAAGTAAGATATACGAAAAGGTAAGAGCAAAAAGGGTTGAAATTTTGCGGGTGAGATGATTGTTAGAGATATGATGATCGGAGATGGGAAGCAAAATGATTAGGCATGAGCATGATCAGTAATTATGTGCCATGAGAGTGTGTGTGTGTGTAGTCCCTCTTTTTGTTTAAGTATGAGTTTAGTACATACCCCCATGTTATCATTAACATGCCAATATCCTTAGTTTCAGTCCCCTAATAATGCATCAATAAACTAATTACCAGTAAACAAATTAAGCCCCCAAAAAAAGTCACTTTATTTATGGGCGTATAAATTATCAATGCTTCCGGGATCATTTATATTTTTTCAGCTAATCTTTAATTTTCATGATCTCTGTTATTTTTGACCCTCACTTGTGTTTCTAATAACTTAAAAATGAAGAATAATAATGTAAAAAAACAAATAATAAGTTGGGATTAATTTACATATTATAGTGAAGTGTGCTTTCTGCAATGCTATTTAAATGATTATGTATGAACTTTAATTTAGATCGGTTGTGCGTTATATTATGATTCTTATATTGATAGTTATGGTTTCAGATCTACACTATAAGTATACAAATGATCGAGTTGTGTGGTTTGTATTTGGCAAATTTTAAACATGAAAATAATCATGTTTTCATGACCATAAATGGTGGAGGTATAGGTAAACACCTTTGCGACTAACTCATAGCAACTTTTCAAAGAGGCCGGTGTTATTTCCAACCTTCTGTATTTTAGTAGCTGAATTCATACAAACTAAAAAACACATTGAATGATTTATAGCCCTGTTGTTCATACATTTTAATTTGCTTTGCTACTAATTACGTGAGTATGTCTAAGAATGCACAACTAGATTAATTCCCAGAAAATACGAAGCACGGGGGTGGTCCTGGAATTGGATTCCCTATTTTATGAGATGCGGTGAAACCCAAGCAATCCAATTGGGTCCCCAACTTGGTAGACAAGCCATTCATCATATCGTCAACTTATCATCTATCTATATCTATCTCTCTCTCTCTCTCCGTCGGAGAGTCACAGCCTAATTTCACTGTACGAGTATTACTTTTTACTATTAAAAGGCTTACTGTTTAAAATACTCTGATATGGATTCTACCAAATCGATCTGAAACGGATGAGATTCTGGGCGAGCAGGCGGCCGGGCCGGCAGGTATCCACATTCCCATACAGAAAGGACTAGTAAGGAATCCAAAGCCTGAAGAATAAGAAGAAGAAAGAAGAAGCAACATTCCCATGCATCATGTTTCATTCATTACCAGCAGCACTCTCCCACTATCGACATCGACGACGCAAATGGCCTGCAGTTGGGATAACCCATTTGAGGACCCCATGTGGCCAAACAAGATATATATAATGAAGCCAAGGCAGCCTTCTCTAAATATCAAATAATGCGATGTTTCTCATGCATGCATATCTCTCCTGCAATAGGATTGATATATGGATCGATGTGGTCAATGGATTGATTATAATCCAAGTCTGATATGACGCTGAGGCTCACCGGCTTTGTTAACGTTTTCGTTTTGGATTATATTTAAGTGTTGAATTTAACAGGGAAACGTACACTTATATCACGTACTCGATCAATCAGCTTATCTCACATGTTCATTGGATCTCTTTGTGATAATGAAGATCAGATGGTGGCATGGATGACTAAAATTTTTCGTACCACACAGCTACTGTTCTTAATTTAGGTTCCGGAGCACAAATAACGACAAATTGAATATTAGAATAGTACTTACCTACTATACAATACGTAGTATTAAAACTTTATATACGTAAACAATCGATAACTTAATCTGCACATAGAAAATATAGAGACTTAGCAATCACTCATACAATTTCATAACTTCGCGTCTTTGGTTTTTTCATGGACGATCGATCTTGTGAAATGAAAAAAAAAAAAAAAAAAAAAAAGAGACCTATATATAGGGTAGATCGAATTAAAGGCATTCTAAATTTTCTTTTTTCTTTTAAAGGTTTTCATTCGTCATGCATGTGACAATCACTTCTCCAAATATGAAAACGAAATTCCTTTACACCTAATCTCAAGCAAGTTCTATCCAGATATAAAGTTTGCAAATTAGTTAGGGTATTTGAGCAACTAAAGATGGAGTAAACCATTGTATCAGAACCGGACATATAGTAAAGCTTGTACATCGTCATCAAACTCGAACAGAATGCGAAAGCAAAGTGGTTAAGTAAAACACTTACATAGAGATAATCTTGTTTAATAATCCTAGAACCTAGTTAAAATTAGTCGTAGGTAATAAACAAACTTAACCAGGGCTTCAATTACATCTGCCCAAAACAGAAAGCTCTTAAAATGGTTGTTAGCTAGACCAATTAAACGTGCATGGTGGAGCAGTTTCAGCCATGCATGGTGGAGCTACATACAAGCCCTAATTTATTCCCAGAAAATCAATAATCATTTTGTCCTCGACCCTCGCCAAATATACACTTATGTAAACTTCCCGTTGTCCTTTTTGCGGCCGGACATTTTTAAAATCAACCCTCCCTCACAACCCTCCACCGAGAAAATGATCCAAATATTCCCAAGAAGGTTAGGTTAGAAAATGAAAAAATAAAACCCGATGAATATTTTCTTCTGGAGAAGAAAAAAGAAAGAAACACAGACTACCCGACACACATTCCTCCTTCCTCCTACAAATTAAAATCTCGCGAGAAAATGAAAGGCATGCAGCACGTTATAGAAAGGTGGACTTTGCAGATGGATGATCAGACGGTGTGTGGTGGCTAAACCACGTGCCTTTTGATCAAAGTAATCGTAGAATAACATCAATCAGATCACCAAAAGGGATTTTTGCCCAAAACGAGATTTTAATTTTAGGTTTACAATGGCTGACTCTCATGGAGAAAGCGAAAGGGTTCTGGGACCCCCTCCCTATCTTCCAGTTAGCGCAACCCTCCTTCGTTCTATTTCTATTGCATTGGATCCTTCGCCAAACTCTGAGTTTTTAAAGTCTCAGTCTCTCTCACTCTTTCTCTCTCCCACATTCACTCTCTCTCTCTCTCCTGTGCCTGTGTTTCTTCCTGTTTTGAAGGCTAAACTCCAAGGAAGTTGATAGCTGCTGAGAGAAACACCAGTAAAGAAACCGCAAAAGTTTGGCGATTTGATACCAGATTATATTTGGTTCCAAATCCATTTCATTCTCTTGTTGAAAGTCTCTATGTACACGGTGGAGTGTTACAAAGACTCGGTTGCTTCCTTCATGGTTGGCTACTCCGACTCGAAAGCTGCTCAAACGTTGGTATCCGAAAAAGATGGTGGGGGTGCTCTAAACATCAATCCGTTGGAATTCAAACTCGTTGTTCGAGAGTTTGATGATAGGCAAGATTGTCAAATTAAGCGCGACAATTCGAATCGAGAGGAAGAAGAAGAAGGTAATGAAGGTTCAGAGGTCCATCAACTAGAGGATGAAGAAGACCAAGTGAAAAGTCCGGAAGAAAAGCAAGAAGACAACTTCAACATGTTCGTTTCGTCCTTGAAGGTTAAGATTCCATCTGCTGAAGAATCAAGAGGCCTCGAAGACGAAGACGAAGGGATGAAGACACCTACATCATTGGATCAGAAGATCACTGTGAGCCTCAAGTCTCCACCAGGTGCACCAAGAAAACCAAAAGCACTGCCACTAAAGAAGCGAAAAGCCAATCGCCAACCGAGACTTTTGCTTGATCTTTCGAGAGAGATTGAACTGTTGTTTCCTCCGGTTGTCTGCGCTGATCAGCTTGGTGGTGATAGGATTAAGAAGAAATCCAGACAAGAGAGCTCCTCGTAGTACCAATGACTGTATGACCAAGCTAGCCAAGGTTTTTAAATATCGATTTTTCTGCATGTGAAGCCATTTATACCAATTAATGAAATTTAGTAATTTCCTATATATCTATGATAGATTGTGTGATAATTCTGGTACTTCTTCTCCATTTTCATATCAGTTGTCATCATTCCCTCCATGCATGTTCATTGGATTCATTTGGCACCTAGCCCAGATCTGAAAATGTTTTAACTTCTGCGGTATATATTTTGTATCAAGGAGAACTGCTTAATCTGAAATGCATAGGATTCCAATGTTATTAATCAATGTGCCATTGAAAGTTTTGTTGCCACCTAATGAAGGTTATTGTAACTTTTCAAGGAAAGAGAAGTCTAAATAATAAGATTGAGAAGATGCTGCCTGCTTTACATATAAGCAGCCTATATATGCACTGTTCTTAATTAAGAAGAGAGTAGCTCATACTATCTAGTGTTGAAAATGTTGCAGGATTATGAGAGCCGTTGCTCTTTCTATAGGTTGGATCGGATGGCATTGACCTTATTATTTTGCTTTAGAGAACTTCTATGGAGTGTGGCCTGCATTGACTACTTGAAGCACCAAACAAAGTTTCCAGGTCTGCATTGTTTTTTTACCAATTGGGTGGCCAAACCCCATGTGGTATATATATCAATTATCAAAGATCAGCCACACCCAGACACACCCAGTTATCTCTAACTGCATTGAGGTCTTTTGCCCCACATCAGCTTTATGAAAAATGAATATGGGGGTCACTCTGCTAGCTTCTAGCAGCCCCACGTTAAGTCTCTTTCTAGCTTTCACTGCCTCTCGACACTGCTTCAAAATCAATGCACTATGTTTCTCAGCTATCAATTATTCGATCTGTAACTTTCATTTCAAAAAAAAAAAAAAAAAATATTCAATCTAACGAACTATTCAGCTCGCAGTGTTCTTTCCTAAATCCCCAAATGGATAATGAGTTGAAAGGTAGATAAATAGGTAGATAGGCAATGTGGAAATATGTACGTTTTAATTGGTGCTTGAGCTTTTGTTCATTTATTTGTATTGATCGCAGGGAATATGTGTTTTACAATGAATTCTTTGGCTTACAGATCTGTATATTCTGTTGGGTTTGGGGATTTGGATAGAGATTCAAAAGATATACAAATATATATGTCGAAAACAAATTCTGATAATTAATTGATAATATTTGAGCCATGCATGTCATGCTTGATTATTCTGAAGAGTGGACAATTTGTTTGTTTTTAGATTAGGTCCCTGGTTTCCGTTTTTCTAACAGACGAGGAATCTTGACGGAATCTTATTCACACAGACCTGTCCGGCCCTCTTCTTCGATTTTGAAATCTACCAGTTTCATTCGATCTTAATCAATACGTACTAACTAAGCCAGCAAGAGAATCAATTATTTCAAGTCGAATAATCCAACAGTAGTCGGAACATTCTTCATTTTACGATAATATATAGTTGGTAGTCCCCAACTAGTATATATCTAGATGATTTTGATCTTTGTGTAAATAAATTATGAGCCCAGCATTAACAAACATGTAGTTCTTGATTATGCGAGCATGTTAGCTGGGGTTAAATTTTGTTGGCTATCCGAGCTGGGCAGGTTTAGCAAGGAAAGCTGGGGAGTGGTAGATGTTGGAAGATCACCATTTATTTTAACTAATTTAATTTGAAGAATTTAAGTGGACGTACTTAATATTTGTTAATGATAAATATGAATTTGTATTCTCCGGTATGAGGGTTACAAATTCATGTAATCATTTGGTTAAATTGGTTACGGTGTGAATAAGAAATTGTCACCCAAAATGTGCTCATTACTTGAATTCTGGAATGTGTAACAACATAACCGTTTTGAATTTTGTAACAGCAGATTCAATGAGATTAAATACTGTAACGACATATTTAATGAGATTGAATTATGTAACTACTGAATTCATTGTGTAACTGTTGTAACGTATGAAATGGAATTCATTGAGGAAATAGTTATGATATATGAATCAGAATTCATTACGTAACGGCTATAACTTATGATATGAAATTCATCTCTGAATTCATCGCAATTAAAGTAGTAGCTTGATTTTTCCCTATATAAAGAGCGACCTATTCATTTGTTCCCAGAGAATCTAAAGTATCTAGAATCAACCAAAAACAATATCAAACAGTCTCCCAAACGTTTCTCTCTCGTGTCGTTTCTTATAGTGATAGATAGAAAGTACTAGCAGTTCGTAGGTGTTCTTGTAGTAATGCACCCACAAGAACTCGAAAAGTAGTTGTATCCTGGGAGACGAACGCTAAAAAGCCATTTTGCACCGATAGAGGCGGCGTAATTGTCTTAAAGAAAGTGTGTGACACACACGACTTGACTTCAACAAATCAATTTTTTTTATCTTTTTCAACATCCGTTGGTAACTGTTGGTTTTCGTTATTTATGATTATTATTTTAATTATCTGCAAAACTTCTCATTTTTTTTTACAGTAGATACTCTAAATACTTAGATACGATGTTTTGCTAAAGGAATTCAATGATTGCGGTTAATTTCTAGGATTCCTATTCGATCAAGTACCGATGGAGTTCGTTTTACAGATAGAATTACCATGCCGGCCGGCTTATTGGATGTAGGGGATTTGAGTTGAAGGTGTGAAGACATGTTTATATATATCCATCATTATATACAAGGTGTCGATCGGTTGTGTCTCTACCATGATAATCATTTCTAATCACTGATGATTCGTTAAAATACATCTTACACTCTACCGATCTTTAAAATTCACTTATAATTCACTTGAGAATTATGAGGAAGAAGAAACAAGATATCTTATCTAGAAAAAGATACATGCGGGTCATGTTCTCTATCTTTTTTTTTTTTTTTTTGCTGAGTGGAGGGACAAGGAGACGAGAACCTCCTTAATGCCTCGTACATTTAAAGAAAAATAAAGAGGTACAAAAAAAGGGACTGAACTAATACCTCTTTATTGAAAAAAAAATCAAGCAGACAATAACAAATTATCGAAACGATAATGTGGAACACCTAACCGGTCACTATTTCGATCATGATATGGCTAAATGAAAATGAGAGGTCGAATCCCAATATCCCACCAAATCAATAGTTGTACATAGAAATAGTCCCATAGTTCGCCAACAAGCCTGCCATTTTATTAATACATTTCTGATGTAGAACAGATGGCAGGAAGGATAGAAGAGCAGATGGACCGTCGCAAGAATGGAAAGATCAGTACTGTTCATGTCTGGGCTGCGAGCTCAGAATAGGGCGTGTGATACCTTTTCGGAAAGGGAACGACGCCAGAAACAATACTCGTCGCTTTGCCACGATGTGTGGGCTCTTTCGGCCATCCGACGTCGTTTAGGCCCTTAAAATCAGCTTTTAGTGTTTTTCCGAATTTATTTTGGATTTATTTGTTTTGGACTTTTATTTTATTTTCGCCTATGGGCTGGGTTAGACTTTTGTTAGCGCCCTAGGATTTTGTTATCAGTATTTAAGCCACTTCTTGTGGCCGCAAAACGTTATCTTTGATATTAATAAACTTTGAGTTTACTCAATTTCTCTGGTGGATTCCAGATTTTTCTCGTGGATTCGAGAATTCTAGTCTTGTGGATTCAAGGCTGCCGTTGGTGGATTCCAACAGAATAGTTCCGCTGCATCACTTTCCGAAATATGTGAGAACATCACAATATCTCCATGCATTAATTAATTCGTATATCGGTTTTGTTGTTAGCATCAACCATGTCAAAATTAAACATATTATATATGACAAGCGTTGAAATTATGTAATTTAAAATGAAAGTAACGATTAATTATGAGTTAAACTTAAGACGTAAACATCTTGTTTCAGAAACAGTTTTGCTTTTAATTGCCAACCCTATCTAATACATATACAGCCCTTGAAATCGAGTGCTGTAGTGTTTTCTGACTTTATTTCCATCTCCACAACTTCAGTTGGAAGTAGAAATAACGAAGATCGGTGAAATGAATTGTAATCATTGGTGTACAGTAATTTACAGTTAAGGATCGGAATAAATGAATGACAGAGTTTGGTCATATAAGGAACTTTCCCTCGAAGTAACTGATATTCACGTACTGGTAAACTATCCATTGTCTTCTTCTACATAAAAGACGATGCAGCTCTTACAGATTTACAGGGTCTGAAGGATACGTACGCGTCCTGCAGTACGTACTGGTTCAAACGAAAAGCACAGAGAGGTAGCTACCAAACTTGATCTGCTACATATTAAATTTGTCAAGTGCGGGACTGCTTTCTGATGTAACTTTCAGTACTATATGTATCTATGGCCCCTTCTTGAATACAGCCATAAACATGGGGATGATTTATTCAGACCATAAATGCATATGCAAATGATCAAAACGACTTATAAAATTTCGTTGTCAAGTTGAGAAATTTAGAGGTTCTTGAAGAATTTTTGTTTTAATAAATTCTAGTAATTTAGTGGTTGAAGTTGAATGTGCTACGTACATCAAGTTCGGATACGAGTTAATTCTAGAGGGCTTCAATAAAAAGACAACAAAAGACTCTCGTCATATTTTTGTTCTTGTAAACCATGGGTATATATGTCAATTCTTTATTATAATAGACAATTACATCGCAAACATATGATGTTTAGACTATCGGTATGTTAATATAATGATTATTATGGTGGAGCTATTCAAGGGCTTAAAAAGAGAACAACAAGAGCGTTACAACGTGAACCATCTATATAGAACCTGCAAACATATTGTTCGTGGCGGATTTAACACCCGACGAACAGTCAGCACTTGGGGGTGGAGGATGCGTGCTCCTCGCGTGTCTTCTGTGTGCTTAGGCGTGCCAGCACCTTTGGAGTGGTGCAACTCGATTGCGGACGACCCCTGGCGCGTCCTCTCGTCTGCTCCCAATAGACTCTGACTTCTTGACCAAGCGACTGTTACGCGGGCGCTGACTAAGCCGGCGTACAGGGCTCGAACAAGACCTGAATAGAACTGGCTAACAGGATTTTCTTCTCAACCCCTTACGGATTGAGGATCTTACTTTGATCCGGAGAAGCAAAGCAGAGCTAAACCAAGACCACGGGTGTGTGTTACCGGAGTAACGACTCGATTGCCACCGGAGTAGCGGACTGACTCAATTGCTATTGGAGTAGCGGACTCGATTGCTACCGGAGTAGCGGACTGACTCGATAGGCTCAGCAACCGCTCGACACGAGTGCGAGATGTGATCGATCGCAGGTGGAGGCAAATTGCGTGAGTTGCTCCGGAGAGGCTTTGGCAAGTTAGCAGTGCGCTAGAACTTGTGTGTGTTTGTAGTTGGTTGAGAACCATTCTCTAGTTACAAAAGAGTTATATTTATATGGTTCACGAAACCCTAGTGCATGAAGATCCAGACTGGCGGATTCCGGGATTGACTAGGATTGTCCTTCCTCAAACCGACTCCAATTAAATCAATTAAGAATAAATTGAGATCAGTCTTTCCCTTTACTTAGGGAACTCATGCCACACCGTATATTGCCCGGATCATCACTCAATTAAAGCCGAGATAAGCCAAATCGACTCCAAAGAGAATCAATCGTTGATTTGGCTTAAGATACCTTTCGGAAATAGATTGCTATCCAAAACAATCCATAGTTAACCCAATCAGCGTTTACACCTTATTATCCGTTAAGGCAACTCGTATATTGTGTAATTGGATTACTACAAAATAACCCAAATCTGATCGGGTAGCAAATCAATACTTTCATTCCTCGCCATTCTCCCAAATGGAACAAGAAGTGCTCATATTGGATTCGGTTTAACCTAAACCCCTCTGGGCCTCGGGATAACAGCCCAATTGAAGTAAATTCCAATTGTGGCCCAAACATTACCCCCCAGTCTCCGATATTGAAAGTCCAATGAAATAGAAGGGAGACTGAGCCCCAAACATCGGCCCATCCGCAACATTTAAATATTTGGAAGGTTGCGCCGTTTCCTCACCAATCACAATTTTCCCAAATTGAAACGGTATCACTATTCACCTAAACCCTCAATTACCGCAAAACCCAACGTTTCAAAAGCTCAAGAACCCCTTTCGGATTCTTTATAAATCTAGCTGAGACCCTTCGGTTTCTTCTTCAGACCATTCTCTTCCCTTCCTCAGCTCAATCTTAGAAGAAACCCAAAATCGCATCCAATGGCCTCAACAATGAATTTCGCTATCCGCTGCTCCACAACGAACAACGCCAAAAATCAACTCCTCCCTCTCATCACCTGCTCCGGGGCCGACAACCGGACCTGCCTTAGTCTTCCCCAGGAGCAACAAGCCTCTTTGTGTCCATATGTAGTGGGCTATAACGCTGACGACGACGGCGGAGAACACAAGATACTTGACGGCCCGGCTCGCCCGCTGCCGGTAATTTTCCGCTCTGAAGACCCGGTGGAATGCCCCAACTTCCAATCCAATCGCCACCAAGCCGCCGTTAACCATGCCGACTGGCCTTTGGTTAAGCCCTAGATGAAAGAATGGTATGCGGCAAGGCTCCCCCTCGACAAAGAAATCTGGAGAAAGGCTGGAGTGGCCGACGTAATTAAACTATGCTTCAGCCTCAGCCCAAAAGGAGGAAACAAATGCGCTCTCGTCCCGCTGATCAGCCTCTGGAACCCCTCGATCAACGCTTTCGAGTTT
Organism: Potentilla sterilis; assembly: GCA_963682095.1. NCBI lineage: Eukaryota > Viridiplantae > Streptophyta > Magnoliopsida > Rosales > Rosaceae > Potentilla > Potentilla sterilis. Next base: position 8,072,658 of record OY821759.1, read on the forward strand.
AAATTCGGCCATGCTTCCGTCACGTTGCTGGACCTCTACGCTGGAATCGGGTTCCCTCTTGGCACCAAAACCTATGATGAGAGCGACTATTCTGAGAAGGCGTTCCCCCGAACCACTATTGGTATCGCTGAAGCCGCTGGTTTCGAGAAGTGGGTGAGGACGTTCTCCAAGACAGACAATGCGCTGGGTGGAGTAGCCTTTCTAGCCTTCTGGCTCAACAAGTTCGTGTTCTGCTCCAACACCAACAAAATGACCAAGGTCTATCACCGCATGGCAGAGGTGATTTATGCTGGCCAAGAGATTGGCCAAGGCCAATTTGTTTTAGCACACCTCTACCGCTGCCTTCACCAAATATCCGCCCAGCCCATGGACTGTGCACAGTCCGGCCTGCTCTGGATCTTAGATATCTGGTGCCAGATGCACTTTCCCCAACTCATTCCAGCCATGAAGGGGAAATCCAAGCCTGATCAAGTTGTAGGGCAGGAATACGTTGGATGCGCACCCAACCCAGACCTCAGCTATGCCGTCTGCCTCGACATCTTCTTCAACACAACCGCCAACGATTTTTTTGCGGAGGCGCAGCGGCTGATCCATCTAAAGTACCCGCGCGGGCTATCTCGGGGCTTCTTCCCGTCCAGTGAGCTAGGAGCAAAAGGTCGAAGGCTCTTCATCCATTGTACTTCCATGGCGGACCTGCCCCTCTTCTGCAGTGACAAGAGGAATCCCAGCTATGAGGTCTATGCGCCTCACTTCTTCGCCCGGCAGTTCGGACTCATTCAGCTCCTGCCATATCCGCCGTTGAAGAGTGTGAACATTTTCCCGGCATGGCGGAACAGCAGAGAGTTCCCTCCCGCGTCCGCTGTCAGCGAAAGACCCTGTCTGGAACTCCTTGACATGCCGGGCTGGGAACACTATCCAAACCTGCCGGCTTCCATGGATGCCACTGGTTCCTACCAGTGCTGGTGGGCGCATCAAAGAGGCTCGCTCTTTGATCAGCCATCCGTCTTCTACTTCCGGAGGCTCTTTCGAAACTAGGGCAAGCACCTTCCCCAACCTGATCAAAAGGTGCTAAAGCTTAGCTTATTACCTTTCCTGGGGGCAGGTTGAGATATAGCGAATCGCCCTTTAGCACCTTTTGATCAGGTTGGGGAAGGACTACCAGAAAAGGCATCATAGCCGACGAATTTAAGTCATCGGATATAATGGTTATAGCCGACGATATCGTCGGCTATAATTATTATAGCCAGCGATTTCGTCGGCTATAACCATTATCCGACGACATATCGTCGGTTATAACATCGTCGGAAATACGCCGTCGGCAAAACTATACCCGACGACGATATCGTCGGCTATAACCATTTTAGCCGATGAAATACCACTACAGACGACGAATTTCGTCTGCTATAATGGTTATAGCCGACGAATAAAGAGTTCGTCGGCCGTTATTTGCAATTTCGTCGGCTATAATGCCTTTTCTGGTAGTGTTATGCTTTTAACTGCTGTTCTTTGGTTTGCCAGAATTCTCCGTATAACCCTTGATTGTTTGATGAAAACAGGCATCTGGCCAAACCTCATCGGATAGAGGAAAGCGGAAGGCTGATTGTGAGCTTCATCCACGCCCAAAGAGGGTCAAGACCGTCATCGAAGCGGATGAAGAGCCTGATGAAGTGGAGGATGACACACCCGTAAGTGATTTCAACCCTCCCTCGTCTCCTTGTGGTTTTTAATTACCAGCTTATAAATGCATATGTGATGTAGATATCCAAACTCTATCCATCCCTGTAGACCCTTGTACTCCAGAGGCCCTGAAGTGATTGAACTTTCATCCGCTGCAGCCGCCAGCCGAGGCCCTGAAGTGATTGAACTTTCATCTGGTGAGTCCTCTTACTTCTCTGAAGATTCCACAAGTTCTTCTAGTGTCGAGGAGGATTATCCGGACCTCTTCCAAAATCTTCAAGAGATTTGTGGCGACTGTTTTCCTCAACCCGTTCCTCTGCGCTATCTTGATCCTCATGCAGGTACATCCTCCAGTCTTCCACTAGCAGTTGGTCAGCGTTCCATTATGCCAACCCTGACATCTCCTGCCGTTGCAGAAACTGGGCCGGAGATGAGGGAGGACCCTGACTCCCGTGTGGCCGAAACCACGGCGGATGAGCCCCTACTTCTGCCTAGTGGTGCGCATTCTTCATTATCCCATCCGCTGGCCTCCACCTCGTCTCCAGGATTGGAGCTAGAAGAAGAAGAGCCAAACATCGGCGCTGAGCAACCAACTGCCCAAGCGCCCTCCTCCCCTCCACCTGATCTTTCATTGGCGGAAGAAGAAGCTATTGCTGGTGTAGAATCTTTGGCCGATGCTGCCCCCCAAGTTGAACACACTCCAACCCCAGCGGATGACCGGCCTGGACCTGATCAGCGAGAGCAGCAAGGGCTTCCTCTGGACCAGCCAGAAGTAATCCCTCAGCCAGAGATTGTTGAGGTATATTATACATCTACCTGAATTGCCACCCTCCTTGGTTAGAACTGTTCCTAACCCTCCTTTCCTATGAACAGGTGGATGATGATAATGTGGCAACCATCAATGCCACCCCACTGGCGGCGGACCCTGGCCCAGTAGAATCGGCTATGGGGCCGATCCCCCTGCCACAGAATCAAGCACTCACGGGCCTGGTCGTCACCTCTCCATTCGCCCAGTCATCTGCGACCCCTGGCGGATCTGGCTCTGGAGTTCCGGACAAACCTGCTCCTTCCTCCACTTTGGCCGAAGACTTCTTCCCCCCGCCACACAGCCCTGAAGAGGAACCTGTGGAAGTGCAGGAGGCCTGGGGATTCCTCGAGTGCCTGGGAGAAAAGGATCCTGCTGACGCCCGGGTGGCGAACGAACTCTTTTCCGCCCTAGAAGTTCTTAAGGGCCAGTTCCAGCAGCTATCTCCCGAACTCCAATCTGAAGCCAACGCCTCCCTTCTTTGCCTCCCAGTAGAACTAAAGAGTCTGCAGGAACGTCTAGCTGCCCGGTCTCCCCAGCATGCCAAGCTCCAAGAAGTTGGCGTGGCCTTTGCCAACGCTGCCCGTGCCTATAAAGATTTAGTCGCTGCGGCCGGCAACGATACGGAGGCGGCCGAAATAGCCAAGCTTGAGGCCATGAAGGCGACCATAGAGCATAAAATCTCCCTCCTCCGCCAGAAACAAGCCAGTCGCGCGAACCAATTGATCCAGCAAAAGCTCTTGGCGACCAAATTACAAGAGGAAGAGCACCAGGCGAAGAAGGCCAATGCAGAACTAGACTGTTGGATTAGCAAGACCAAGGCCAAAATCAAGAGATTGGGCCTGCACCTGTATGAATTTAGACCCAACCCATAATGAACTGGCTTGATATATATATCTATGTATTTTGTTTTGTTTATTGACGACCAAGCCCACTAACTAAGCCCAACTTAGTCTGGTTAAAAAATCAGACCCTCTGCACGTCTGTCTTATCAATGCTGGCAAAGCTGCAGAACCGTCTCTCTAAAATTTGAAATTCAAACGCAAACAGTCCCCACACCTAACTGCCTAATAACTGCGCAATTCCAGCTCATCCCTTGGATTGCTTCCCAACGAGGCTATAAAAGCAACACCCTTTGGCCGAAACAAAGAACCCTAAATCGCCTAACAATGTTGTTCCTTATTTCTTTCCTTAGGTTCCCTTACCAGCCGCTATGGCTTCCTCAATCTTTTCCACCAGATCTAATTCAGATGTTCCTCCGAACACCCCTGAAACATAACACCCCATGTTAAACAAATCCTGAAACATAACATCTCATGTTATGTCTTGGGCGGATGTGGTCATAGATTGTTAGCTGCTGACTGGGCGCCATTCTATTCGCATCTGCCGGGGGTCTAATATGGATGTAGTTTTGGGTACCATCCCCCTGTCTCATGGGACCATTTGTCTCCACCTGAGTTGAGGATACGCCGGTGTAAGGGTGGTTATGCCTTAATAGACCCGTTGTCGTCTCCGTTATGAAGGGAAATCCGTCTCAGTGATCGTCTTCTGGATCTGAGATAGGCCCTTCTTCGGCGGAAATAGATGGCGTTCGTCTATTGGGCTCTTGGAGCAACAAGAGATTCAAGGCAGCGAGTCCCTATTCGCCACTCTGCTCCGAAAGGAACCAATACTGACTCTGCCAAACAATCTTCATGCTCTATCCGCTCGGCGGAATTCCAGAGTGAAGGACTGGCGAATATGCCCTATGCATCGGGATGGTATCAGAGATAGTTGGCGGATATGTTTCTTTATTTAAATTCTGCCTTTGTAATAGCCGCGGCCGCAATGCCCCTTATTTTGCAAATAAAACATCACTTTAGAATCAAGACCTGCACTTAATGTCCTATTACCAAAGGCGAGAATAAGGGCGCACCCCAAACGGATGCTCCTAAATCAAGGGATGAAAAGGCCTAACCCTACGGAGTGTTCAAAAATTTTCAAAATCACAATTCTGCCCTCCGAAAAATCTGACAAATATAGCGGATATTTCCCCTAGGTTGCCCCCCCCTAGTTCACTTGGCTGCGCGGATGTGTGGAAGACAAAGCAAAGCCCAGTAAACTAAATAGTAAAAATAAATGGCTTCCCCCAAAGTGGGTTAAGATCCAACTGTTGGGAAAAAACCCGTCCGCCGTGAGGCAAATTTGGCCTGCTAGAAATAGATAACAAGCCCAAGGACCGGCGGCCCAACCGGAGCCTAGAATAGGCAAGCTGTCATTAATACGAGATTGGACCAACGCAGCATCGAAAGAGGGGCGGAAACCCGACGATTTGTCAGTCAAACCCCATTTATCGCCCTCATCGGTTCCCAACCGAACGGGTGATCGAAACGGGCAACCTCATAAAGATGGGCGAACCACAGTAATAAAGTCATGGCAACCCCCAACCGTTGGATTTCCCTGAAAGGTAGTATAAAAGGAAACCCTTGTTGAAGAGGAAATGCACTCGGCTGGCCATCTTAGAGCAACATGGCAGCGATAGTAACACCTGCAAATGGCCAAACCCCCTGGTTGCCTCAAGCCGTTCCACCAGATATGTTGATAGTCTGCTAGACACCCTATAACCTCGGTCACCTAGCATTAAACAAACCCTAACCCCGGTCACCTAGCGTTACGCGCCCTGGGTAAGAGCCTCGAAGTAGTCAGGGAAAAGCTGGCCACTCTTGGCTGTTCCCCGAGGCCAGTAACATTGGTGACCTGGTTAGGTGCCATTCCCGGTGGCGGAAGAGAATCCTGGACCCAAATTTGGCAGCTACGGAAGGGCACACGGCAACGATGAGGGTAGTGCGTCAAACACCACTGCCTCCAGCACCTGGTCGTGGGCTGCCCCACTTCCATTTGCCCCCACATCTGCCGTACGCCGCCCGCCAAAGCAAGGGTGCCATGAGTCCCTCGGGACGGGTCCGTCAACCGGTGATGGTTCCAACCGTGCGTTGGAACCCCTCTCTTTAGGCCTCCTCTAGCGGATCCAGAACGGGCTAGAGATATCCGCCAGCAGTGAGGACTCAGGAATGTAAATATGGTTTCAGAGCTAGTTAGTAGCTCTTTGTGTTTTCTTTTCCCTGTAATGCCTTTGGCCGCAAAGCCTCATATGAATGTAGCAAGTTGCAATTTCAATACTTATAGCCAAGAATCAGCAAAGATGGGAAATCCATTGATAAATAAAAGGACAAGAACATAGCCACCCCAAACGGATGTCTAGATAAAACAGGGAAAACACAACACCCTAACAGGCTTGCCATGAAAACTAGCAACCCCAAAACGTGGCAGACACACCCCTAGCGGATGCGCCGCTCTGACTTGATGCCCCCCGAGCCCGGTGGGCTAAGAAGAACTCGGATCAGTGTCATCATCCACCGGAGGGGTCTCATACTCCCAAACACTTGGAAAGTATTTCTTGAGGTAGCGCCCATTAATTGGGTTTCTGTGAACCTCTCCTACCAAGTCTCTGAGCTGGTAGGCTCCCTTGCCCACAATACGATCAATGACAAATGGACCCTCCCAGCGAGCACTCCATTTGCCCCGTCCTGGCTCATCAAGGGGTAAAGCTACCTTCCAGACCAAGTCTTCCTCGCCTTAGGACTTGCCCTTGGTCCACTTATCATATGCCTTGACGATCTTCTGTTTCTCCAGGATGATATTGTCCAAGGCCTCGAGCCGCTTCTCGTCAAGGTCTTCATGCTCCTGGAACATGGCCTGCACATAATCCTCACCAAGCAGCTGGTGTTGCTCACGAACTCTTAAAAAAGCTACGTTGATTTCCAATGACAGAACGACGTCATGGCCATACATCAACGAATAAGGAGTAATACCAGTAGGAGTCCTTTTGGAAGTCCTATAGGCCCACAGTGTGTTATCAAGTTGAGTGTGCCATGACCTTGGGTTATCCGCGAGCATCTTCTTCATGATGGATATGATAACCTTGTTAGTAGCTTCCGCTTGACCATTGGATTGAGCATAATAAGGAGAAGAATGCAGGAACTGAATACCATAATCCGCTAGCCAAGTCTGGGTTTTCTCGGCCATGAAACATGCCCCCCTGTCCGCTACTATGCATTCCGGGATACCATATTTGCAAATAATATTTTGGAACACAAAGCGGATGACGGTGTCAGCATCACAGTTCCTTGTTGGAATAGCCTCGACCCACTTGGTAAAGAAATCAGTACCCAACAAAAGAAACTTGTGCTGTAAGGATGAATGGGGGTTAATCTCTCCTATAAAGTCCAATGCCTAACACCTACCGGGCCAAGGTTTGATAATAGGTTGTAGAGGAATGTTGGGGATCCGCTGAACTGGTCCATGCTTTTGGCATTCCTGACAACTCTGAGCAAAACTATGACAGTCTTTCAAAACCGATGGCCAGTGGTATCCATATCTTCTAATGAGCCACCTCATTTTGGGTCCGGATTGATGAGAACCACAGACCCCTAAGTGTACCTCCCTCATAATCCGCTTGGCCTCAATGCCAAAGATACACCTTAATAAGATTCCATCTTCCCCTCTCCGGAACAATTCCTCACCCCTGAGAAGGTAATCAATCGCAAGGTATCTGATTCTTCTTTCAGATGGTGCAGATGGGTCCTTCAAATATGCGATGATTGGTATCCGCCAGTCAGTGTCAACAGGCTCGACTGTAGCGACCAACCACTCCCCGCGGTCCTCTCGGCGGATTGCAAAAGATGGTAGAGTTCTGCGCTCTACCTTAAGGATTCTTTCCTTTACTCCATGGGCTAGGCTGACTCTTGTGGCCAACTGTGCCAACTCATTAGCTGCAAAGTTCCTTTCTCTGGGAATATAGTCCAAGGAAACATCAATGAACCGGTCCAGCAACTCAATAGCCCGCTCGTAGTAGTGCAGCAAATGGAAAGAAACACACTTGTAGACCCCCATAAGTTGATTAATGACTAGCATAGAGTCTCCAAGCACTTCAATTTCTTGTGCCCCCAGGTCTAGCAGTAATTCCAGCCCAATGAGAAGTGCCTCATACTCTGCCTGGTTATTGGTGCACGTCCACTCCAGCTGAAAAGAGTAAAGATACTTGGTACCTGCTGGATTCTGGATACAAATCCCTGCACCCGCCAATTTACTGGTACTGCTACCGTCAAAGTGTAAAGTCCAAGGCTGGTACCGGATCATGCTAGCAAACTTTGGCGGTTCTGTGAATTCCTCCTCGATAGGATGATGTAGAAGAAAGTCTGCTATCGCCTGCCCAGTCATAGCCTTCAGTGGCGCATACTGCAAGGAAATTTCTGAAAGGGCTAGCTAACACCCACTTGCCAATCCTACCCCTTAGGATAGGTCTCGTTAGCATGTACTTCACCAAATCTGTCTGTGCCACCACTATCGTTGTGAATGAAAGCATATAGTGGCGGAGCTTAACACCAGCAAAGTATAGGGCCAAACACAGCCGCTCGATTGGTGAATACCTGGTCTCTGCATCCAACAGTGTTTTGCTGATGTACGACACTGCATATTCAATCTTCTTTCCATCCGCCAGAGTCTCATCTTGAGCCAGCAGGCCTGCAATGGAAATATCAGACGCAGAGATATATAATTTGAGGGGAATACCAGGCGTGGGCGGCCGAAGGACTGGCGGACTAGCCAAGTATTCCTTGATCCTGTCAAAAGCAGCTTGGTGCTCAGGACCCCATTTAAACGCTTCTCCTGGTTTGAGTTTGAGCAGAGGAGAGAAAGGCGCAACCTTGCCTGCTGAGTTGGATATAAACCTTCTGAGGAAATTGATTTTTCCCAACAAGCTCTATAACTCCTTCTTGTTCCTTGGCGCTGGTGCATCTAACACAGCCTGTACTTTGTCGCCAGCCACCTCAATGCCTCTCTCATGCACCACAAACCCTAGAAAGTCACTAGCACAAACCCCAAAAATGCACTTGGCTGGATTCATTTTAAGCTGGTGCTTCCTCATGATAGTGAACACCCCTCGGAGATGATCAATGTGGTCTTCCTTTTTCTTTGACTTTACCACCACATCATCAATGTAGACCTCCAGGATGTCCCCCAGTATCTTGCTGAAAATAACGTTCATTGCATGTTGATATGTAGCCCCTGCATTAGTTAAGCCAAATGGCATACTAAGATATTCAAATGCTCCTGTGAACCCGGGGCAGCGAAAAGCCGTTTTAGGGATGTCCGGCTCGTATATAGGAATCTGGTGATAGCCCGCCGTTCCATCCATAAAAGATAACAACTCATGCCCCGCCACTGCATCCACTAACATATCCGCTATATGCATAGGATAGACGTCCTTAGGTGACGCAGCATTCAAGTCTCTGTAGTCCACACAGACTATAATCTTGCCATTCTTCTTTCTAACAGGCACAATGTTGGATAACCATTCCGGATAAAGAGTTGGTCTGATTATCCCAGCCTCAACCATGCTCTGAACTTCTTGTTTGACCGCCATTGCAGTTTCAGCATTCATCCACCGTTGCTCTTGCTTAACTGGCCGGCATCCTTCCTTGATGGGAATGCGATGGAAAACCAGCTCCTTTGACAAACCCGGCATATCTTGGTACTTCTCTGCAAAGCAATCCTTAAACTCCTGCAGCAACCCTATCAGTTGTTGTTTCAAATCTAGTTCAAGGTACTGACTAATCCCTACCTCCATGGGCTCTGTTTTTGTTCCCAAGTTAACTTTCTCTACGGGATCACGTACCTTGGGTGGAGTGTCATCCAACGCTGCTGGAGCAGGCTGAATTACGTCCACCCCTGTAAAAGCTTCAATGTCTTCTTCCTCAATGCACTCAACTAGTGCCACCCCTTCCCAGGCCATTTGCTCTAACCTATAGACAGCCAATTGTTGCATTAATAAAGCAAAGGCCTCTGACTCCTCTTGTGTGAGGATGTCACTCATTGGATACGTTGGGAAGAAGCTCAATGGAAATTTGTCGGCTGTAATCTGCCATAGCCTGGGCAATTCCACACTGAGACAATTCGTTCTGGGTCACCCCGATTAGATGTCCCTCATGATCAACACTCTCGACTCTGAGAGGTCTCATGTTTCTGTTGTAATAGCTGGCCTCCAACTGGACGGCCGCTATGGAATAAGGACGCTCATCCGCCTTGATGAGCACCGGTAAGTCTGCGACTGGATCCCCACATAATCATCTCTTGATGAAGAAATGATGGAATTGCTAGTGCCTTATGGATCCAGTCCCTCCCTAGAATCATGTGATAGGGAGCGTCCACTTCAGCCACGAAGAACCCTTGATAAGCGTCGGATGGTCATATCTTCACCTTGAGCATGACCACCCCAGCAGTAGGAGTAACATACCCCGAAAACCCCTTCACCTTGGAGACAGTATTAATGAGCTTCTTCTCGGGAATCTTGAGCTGCTCCTTGGTTGTGGTGGTAATAATACTCACCGCGGCTCCGGTGTCTATCAACACCTTGCGGACCTTGATCCCTTCCACCTCTGCTGTGACATACAAAGGTTTCATATGCTGGGACATGTTGAATGTTGGCTTGGCGAACATCACGCGTTGCCTCAAAAAGTCTCCGGCCGCCTCAGGATACTGATGGTTGGACTGGAAAACCCCAGGCTCGGCCTCCGCCTCACTCTCATCCTCAGGTTCCTGTACTAAATAAACAGGCTTGGTTGATTCCTCATTATCGATAAAATGAGCAGTGGGCACAGGCTCTGGCAGAGCATAAGCGGACGAAAGTATGAAAGCCATGTTACAGTGATGAACCATAGCTTCATCCTCGGCCTGTTCTTCTTCCATGGGCACCTCCTCCACATCCGCCGCTTCTGGTTCCTCCTCGTAGTCGACCATTTCGTCCTCCTCGTCGAGGTCGGCATCTCCTACTTCAGAATCAGCCTTCACGCTAGAGACAACCGAGGATAGCCTTGTTGGCACATGCATCTGCAGCTTCTTAGCTGCATACTCTACGAAGTTGGTTGGCGCCTTTGGCTCCTTTGTCTTGGTCTGAGATAAGATGGTGAGTGGCTTGCTTGGCTCTGCCGATGCTAAACTGGATTCCTTGGGAACAACGCCTTCCGCAGGAACCCCCACAACACTCGTGCTTGCAGCCATTGACGTACTGCTTTCTTTAGGCATCCACCTCATAACAGTGGAGCCCTTCTTGGTGTCGATCACCATCACGTCATCTTGAGGCTCTGGCACCACCTGTCTCCCAACAGTCTCTGGCTGCGCCTTCCTTGGGGAAGATTATTCGGCTTTTGACCGCTCCGGAGAAAACGCCAACTTCCTCCTTGGCCTTGACTGAGGTGCTCCAGTGGATCTTGGCAGATCCGCCAGCCTGTCATGAATGTTCCTCCGAGGAGCAGGTGGAGCTTCCATGGAGCGCTGCCGCCTGGAATCCACATAGGACTTAGTCCTGACTCTGTACCGCCTGTGAACCTGCTCCACATGCTCTACTGGCACCGACAGCTCTTCCTCAGTTACCCTCCCGGAAGCCAGATCCGCCAAGGTTTTCTTCGCCTTGCCAAAGCGCCTCCTTTCATTCCGGATGGTAACTGTAGCAAGCTCGACCGCCTTACCGGCACGCTGTGTATACCATTTGTCCGCCTTTGGGTCATTCCGAGAAGCTGGCGGAATGTACACTTTCACAGATGGCTCTGGATTCGCAGCATTGTACGAACCCCCAGCCGTGGCTGACGTCACTCCGGAAGGCCCTGGGTCTTGCCTGGGCCTCGCCCTGCTAGCATAACTGTCCTCGGACCCATGGTGATACTTCACCCGCTTGTGACTCTCCCTTCCTGACCTCTCGGGAGGCGGATGCTCTAACTTAGCCTTCTCAAAGGCCCTCTTCTCAGCCTTCTCCTCCGCCTCCTTCACGGCCGCCTAAAACTCATCGTAGGTGATCGGCTGCCCTGTATTCAACCTACAGGTTAAGCAAAGTTTGGACCGAGGGACTAACACCATATCCTCTTCTTCAATAGCCCCGACCCAGAACTCTAGACAGGGACCCGGCTTGTGCTCAGCAAACTCCAGTTTTCCATCGTTCAACCATTCCTGCAGCTGATCCTTCATACCTACACATTGAGAAGTATAATGCTCAGATGAACGATGGAAAATGCACAAGTGTTCGCCATCCCCACTGTTGGGATGGCGTTGGTAAAACTCCCGAATCTCCAGTGCACCATAGCTTCCTAGATTTCCTCCGCTTTGCTTGCGTCATATGTGTACTCCTGAAACCTGGAAACTTGCTTCCCAAGCTGCTGCGTTGGATCCAGACCGACACTGATTTCAACCGCATTGATCCGCAGGCCGGTCTTAGCAGCTGCCCATTGAGACTCCTTGGGAATCTCCAACTGCAAGGTTCTGTCATTGATCCAGGTCTGTAGCTGATCCTTTAGCTTCGCACAATCCTTGGTATTGTGGTTGGTCATATTGTGAAAGCTACAGTACGTCTTCCCCGCCATGTAGTCAGGTTTGGGAATGAATCCACCATCATGATGCAGACGCCCCTGGTTGAACAACTCCTGCAGAATTTCCGGAGCCTTGTGGGTGTTGTAGGTATACGCCTCAAAAGCTGACTTAGTTGGAAGCGGGGTCACTATCTTCACAGTCTCCCTGACCAACCTTGCGGTTTTGGACTGTAAAGGTCTTTGATCAGTCCGCTCTATAGCCGCCACCTCGTGTTCCAATTCCTCACCATCAACCCATGTCAGGATTGGTCTAGGCACCGCATCCGCCTGGATAGTCGCCATTGTCTTAGTAACGGTCGGAAGTGGAGCCTTGGGCTTTAGAGTCCCCGGATAGTAGGACACAGGAGTTCCCTGCCTTCTTTCGTTCCTCTCCTTGGACCGATCAACATAGTGCTGTTCTTGACCTAGCCGATTGGTCAGATCCGCCGTAGTGGTCACATGAACCTGCCTGAATCCCTGGCGGATCTCATCCACCAAACCATCGATCGCCATCTTGACTGCGTGTTCTTCTGGAATATCCATCTCGCAACGGGTTAACTCCAGCTTAAACCTTCTTAAATAATCAGTGGCAGATTCGTCAGGCCTCTGCTCCGTTTCTGCTAGGTCCTTGTCCCCAATTTTCGCCTCAACAACACCAAACATAGTTCTGAAGAGAACCTCCATAGTCTTCCAGTCTGGTATTGATCCAGGCTTCAACCGCATGTACCAAATAGCGGCTTCCCCCGCCAGAGATGTGGGAAAGAGCTTCAACTTCACGACTGGGTCTTCAGCATATTGACCAGACTCATTAGTAAAACGCATAATGTGCGTTTCGGCATCCTCCGACGTCTGGCTGGTGAATGGAGTGAAGCGGATTGGCTTGAATCCGGCAGGGAACGGTATTGCATTGATCTCACGAGTTAATGGATTCACGTACGTCTTGTCCACGTCGGGTAACCCCTGCAATTCCCTAAGCTTCTCAGCAAAAACCCTGCCAATATCTTCCATGGTCAGCTGGGCCACGACATCTGGCGGTGGCTCTGGCGGATTGTTGCCAACTGGCCCATTAGGGGGGACATTGCCACCTGTCTGATTGTTGGCAACCCCAGCATTAGGTCCGCCGGTCCCGCCACGACCAGCTGCTCGTCCCCGCCTATCTTTCGGCGGATTTGTACGGTCAGACCCCTCAGACTGGTCGATCCGATCAAAAAGCTGCCCCATCAAGGTGTTCATGTTCTCGAGCGTGGCATTGGTAGCCGCCAACTGCTCTTGTTGCTGTCGCCAGCAAGTATCGGAGTTCCTAACATGGGCAGCCATGTTATCCGCCAGCCGACTCTGCTGTCCGGCGAGATATTTGAAATTGGCAGTGAACCCCGTCTGCTCAGTCTCCACTCGCTTCATGGATTCACTTAGATTAACGACCACATTGTTGGCCTTCTTCAGAATTTAATCTGTACGACAAGATTTGTCGATCAACATCCTCAGAATGTCTGTCACCTCTGTGGGAGATGCAGTCTCCCCGATAAACGGTGCAACAGGTGACGCAGGCGGATCCGCGGACTCGTCCGCGAACCCCTCCTCTAAGAAACCAAATGAGGCTGCCCGGTTAGTAAGGCCAAAAGAACCATTATCAACCTGAGAAGCAGCCGTCACCTCTACTATCTCCCCCTCATTCGCGACATCTGGTGCCACGGATGCTGGAACTTGATTCTTCCTATCTCGCACGACCTTGAGGGCTGCAGCAATAATTGCTTCATCCCCTAGGGTCCCGCCAAACACCTCCTTAGCTTCAGCGTCAGTTAATCCCCTACAATCAGCTGTTCCATGCTTGATCAGCTCCTTATGGGAATTCTTCAAACAATTCATGGTTATCCTTTTATAAGGATCACCCTTCGTAGATCCCGCAATCTTGACACTGTGTCCCACTGGGCGTGCCAAAATGTTCGTGGCGGATTTAGCACCCGGCGAACAGTCAGCACTTGGGGGTGGAGGATGTGTGCTTAGGCGTGCCAGCACTTTTGGAGTGGTGCAACTCGATTGCGGACGACCCCTGGCGCGTCCTCTCGTCTGCTCCCAATAGACTCTGACTTCTTAACCAAGCGACTGTTACGCCGGCGCTGACTAAGCCGGCGTACAGGGCTCGAACAAGACCTGAATAGAACTGGCTAACATGATTTTCTTCTCAACCCCTTACGGATTGAGGATCTTACTTTGATCCGGAGAAGCAAAGCAGAGCTAAACCAAGACCACGGGTGTGTGTTACCGGGGTAACAACTCGATTGCCACCGGAGTAGCGGACTGACTCAATTGCTACCGGAGTAGCGGACTCGATTGCTACCGGAGTAGCGGACTGACTCGATAGGCTCAGCAACCACTCGACACGAGTGCGAGATGTGATCGATCGCAGGTGGAGGCAAATTGCATGAGTTGCTCCGGAGAGGCTTTGGCAAGTTAGCGGTGCGCTAGAACTTGTGTGTGTTTGTAGTTGGTTGAGAACCCTTCTCTAGTTACAAAAAAGTTATATTTATATGGTTCACGAAACCCTAGTGCATGAAGATCCAGACTGGCGGATTCCGGGATTGACTAGGATTGTCATTCCTCAAACCGACTCCAATTAAATCAATTAAGAATAAATTGAGATCAGTCTTTCTCTTTACTTAGGGAACTCATGCCACACCTTATATTGCCCAGATCATCACTCAATTAAAGCCAAGATAAGCCAAATCGACTCCAAAGAGAATCAATCACTGATTTGGCTTAAGATACCTTTCGGAAATAGATTGCTATCCAAAACAATCCCTAGTTAACCCAATCAGCGTTTACACCTTATTATCCGTTAAGGCAACTCGTATATTGTGTAATTGGATTACTACAAAATAACCCCAATCTGATCGGGTAGCAAATCAATACTTTTATTCCCCGCCATTCTCCCAAATGGAACAAGAAGTGTTCATATTGGATTCGGTTTAACCTAAATCCCTCTGGGCCTCGGGGTAACAGCCCAATTGAAGTAAATTCCAATTGTGGCCCAAACACATATCGAAGTTTCAAACAGGCAGAGCGATAGAGGGAATTGAAAGGATCCAACTGATACAAAATCAAAAGAATGACCAACTACAGCTCGCTATAGAATCAGCAAGAAACTTGGCCTCTCTGCAGACATGTTTGAAAGAAACAAAGTGAAATTGAGTCAAAAGCAACTTGATATATGCTACAAGCTAGCTAGGGTCTTGATTCTCCAAGGACACTGAATGCGATGGAAGAGCACATCAATAAGCATCTTGGAATCCCTATGTCAAGGGCTTAATGAATTCCTAGCTACATTGATGTTGTACTGAAATTTTGTGAAGACAACAATATAATATTCATGATATATTGTGGATTCTACAATTGTGAATAAGTTTACTCAACCAAAAGCTAATTTTATTGTTAATACTATATCTGATTTCTTTTTTCTCACTGGTCTTTAATGAAGGTTCATCAGGCATCTTAAAATGGACGTGCTTATATGGTCAAGTATTGAAAGTTGGTTGATATTATGACAGATGAATTATAGGTAGCAGCAAGCGTCTGTAGTCCAACGGTTAGGATAATTGCCTTCCAAGCAATAGACCCGGGTTCGACTCCCGGCAGACGCATATGTTTTTGATTTTGTATTTGCAATAATAACCTTGGGCTCAATTGTCCTAGTTTTTGACCCATCGGGTCATCTAAGCCCAACTAACTTGACACAACAATGCATCTGTAGGTCTCTCTCTCTTCATGTACCTAGCTGTAATGTTGTATACTGATCTAGTTTAGTGTAGGATATCTGTTGCCCTTCTTTTAGTTTCCTCGAACGAAAAGAGATCGCTCATGCACTCTTTCAAAGCTACTTATCTCGACGGCACAATCGGGTTCCTCTTTGTTTTGTAACAACACCATGCCACAATGTGGTGTGACTTGAGTTATGTTTGCTTTTAGTAACATGAGAGTTCCTGAATAGCAGGTTTTCCAACATGGTTGATTCCTCCTATCAGTCTCAAGAGCCATTCTCTTCATCACTAAATTTTGTGCTCTTTGACAGCATTCTTCAAGTGCGACTGGTTCCCATCCTATGGGCTCCGACCCTTCAGCCTAAAGGCCTCAACTAAACATCTGTAGTAAGAGACCATGGGCTTATTTGTCTCGTAGGATGTGAATGAGAGAGAAATTCAGGCCCAAATTTCTACAGAAAACAAATTGAGGTGAATGAAACTTCTCTGGTTTTTTAGCCAGAGTTGCTGAGGAGTTGATAGAAGAAAGTCACTAAATACACAACTCAGATTCTCAGCTCAGTGGTAATACCAATACAAATTGAGAACATTTTCAATTGAAATGTCACATTCGTCGGATGATTTAAGGACCCAGAAGAAGATGGTCGGATGGTGTTGAAAATACTTTACTCAAATTTGGTCCAAAAAGTCAGCAAAAGTAATAGCTTTTAACAGCTGGACATCAAATTTAGATATGGTGAAAGCAACTAGTCCTCTGCTTCGTCTAGATCAGCACCGGGCCGGAGACAAGGTACACTCAATGGCAATACACTACTACATTGATCATTGCTTCCATTGATCCAAGAAACCAAAATGTTTCTCTTTGGCAAATTTATAGGCTTTTATGCCTTTATTGGATCATCTCCATAATTTCGAATATGCAACATGTACTATTAGCCGACTACATTTTTAGATCATATCTCTTGTATCGTTAAAATTTATAACAATTTGAAAGAAAACATACCAAATTGTTTTTCCTTTGTAGAATCCGTTTGAAATTTTGTTTATTGAGGAAAGAACTCGATATACTATATTAGCCGATCACGCTGTTGAGTGTTGAATGCTGATCATACCTCTTGTACCGTTGAAAGTTTATAAGAATAGGGAAGAAAACATAATTAGTTGTTTTTCCATTCTAAGACCATGCAAGGTGATCTGTTGATAGCACTAATTAATCTGCTGTGGAAATGGGGTAGCCTAACCATTTTGGAGAACAGCTTCTGAGCCTATTCTTGGATTCATGCTTTTGTTTGTACTTGTTTTTTTCTCTATGCACACAAAATGATTCTGTTTTCCTCTTTCCAGTCAACAATCCATCAACAAAACCCAAGAAAAAGCAGAGAAAACAGTGCAAACAAATGATTACTCTTTTCCCAGTCATGTTCTTTACTTCTTTTGACTCACCTAGGTGCAAGCCCTTGCTCTTCTGCATATTTATAGACCCCTCTACATAAATTTACTAAGTTAGTTACCACACCTGGGTTCTGTGGCTCACCTCAGCCATCTCTGAATCTCTGATACTCCTTCTCTGCTTTGCTACAATCCCAATAGAGGAAATGACAGATCTCTCTTTTACCTGAGGTGACCACATTCGACCTTCACCAAAGCCAATCAGTCACAGACAATGGCTCATGAGCAGGTACTACTGCTTTGTCTTCTCCCTCATTTTTCTTTGGCTTTTCCTTCCTGGGTTCAACCTCAAACTTGTTTTTCCTGCTTAGTTTCAATTACATGTCTGTTTTTTTCCTATGATTTCTCTGCTTTGTGGGTCTAAGAGTCTGGCTTTCCTCGTCACATTGTTCAGTCTTGTGATTTCTCATAGTTTACATGTTAGTGTCTGTCTTTTATGCCTCAGGGAACTTGAGCATAGTAAACCCAACTTGGTTTTGATCTTGCATGATTGATATGATTGATTGTAGGAGGAAGGCTGGCCTCTGGGTTTGCAGCCAATGCATGTGAGAGTTGGGCTGGCTGCTCGAGACCGTGAAGTCTCTGGATCGGTGTCATTCAATACTTTACTCACTGGCTCTCCGACCTCCTCCACAGACTCTTCTTCCGATCTTGATACAGAGGTCAGTGCATGCTGTAAGCTACAGAGGTTAAGGTTTAAGCTTTTGCAGATACTAGTCTTGTCTTTGATGGTTCAGTATATGATTAATCACTTTCTGTGTGTGTAGTGTATATACAGTACTATATATATGTATGGTTGGTATACAGTATCTACTGTTACTGTACTAGTACCTTCTTTTTTGTTTCTTTCAGCTTGTTTTTGTTCATGGAAAATGTGCTTTGGCATGGAAAATGTGCTTTGGCGTGGAAAATTATTTTCTTCATTTGCATGATTGTGAAGGTAAAGAAGATAACAATACTAGGAGATTTAGAAATAATGACTT
Organism: Potentilla sterilis; assembly: GCA_963682095.1. Taxonomy (NCBI): domain Eukaryota; kingdom Viridiplantae; phylum Streptophyta; class Magnoliopsida; order Rosales; family Rosaceae; genus Potentilla; species Potentilla sterilis. The sequence continues at coordinate 8,090,761 of OY821759.1, forward strand.
TATGGATCAACCCTTATCAAATACCATTAGGAATTAGCCATCTTTTCTCTGCTCGTATTAGAAAAGCATCTGCAGGACAGGACTCCACTTCTGGTGAGGTATATGTACAATGTACCTTGATGACATATGTTGGTAACCACTTAATGCCTCCTTGGATTTAGTCTTTGGCTTGTGAGTGATTTCGGACTTGATATTTTAGAGGTTCCTATAGTTTCTTCAAGTGGAACTGCAAGTTTTTGACCCCTGCATAGTACCAGTAACATTTTTCCTACGAATGGTAGGCCGGAATGGTATTGTACATAATAAGTGGGTGATCTAACAGGGCAGTACATATATGATGGATCATATATGCAATGCTTTACTTTATAAGAACACTGTGGACCAGTAAAAGGACTATTGAAAGGTCTTCTCAGATTAGAAAAGGTAGTGGTATCACTGGTATGCATACTCTCATAAGTCTGATTGCAATTTTCAAATACATAAAAGCCAATTCTATATGCGACCAAATAGGTTCATCAATTAACTCCTAGGTAAAGAACTTTTTAACTATCTTAATTCCTCATTAGGGATGGGAGACTTTAAAGGCGTGCATCAATAGAATTATACGCTGTGTTATTTATCTTGAAATGAAAGAATATTCAATGGTAATCTGTAATCGTGGAGAATATTGGGTGATTTGGTACCTGTTTTATGATTCATTAGTAGCTAACCCCAAATGTCTTTGGTTAATTTGGTGCAGTCCACAGGGTCTTTCTTCCATGATAGAAGCATCACACTTGGGAACCTTATAGGAATCAATAGCATTCTAGAGCTATCAAGAAGATCAATAAGAGGAAGAAAGACTGATCAGATGATTCAGATCTCTCAGGACCAAAAGACCAACAACAACGACAACAAAAACAGCACCAAGTTCAGATTGTGTTTTCTCTGTTTATGCTCAAGGGACAGTACAGATGGTGAGAATGTCAGTAGTACTAAAACTCCTCCATCCCTTGGCCATTTCCTTGCAGAAGAGAGAAGAGCTGCCATTGATGAATACAGAAGAAACCCTCAAATTTATGGCCCAGATGATGAGCTTGCCATGGCTCAGCAGGCTGCTTCAGAACCCAACTCCCTCTTTGTTAATGGCCAAGTGGCTCCTCCTCCTCAATCTAGTCCATGGTTTGATTCAGATGTTGACAGAAGAAAACCATTGCTATTTTCATGCATGTGTTGATTTGCTACTGTCTCTATGCTTGTCTCAGTTGTGTATCAATCAGAATTTCATGTTATTGGGTGAAACAATATGGTAAAATTGTTTTGTCTCACTTAATGTAGCACATTATGCTGTTATTTCTTATACCAGTAGATTTTAGCTTAGTTAACCTCTTTCTGAGTTGTATATTACCAAGTGAGCATCTTTCATATGCTTCTTTTGGTTCCAAAAAGAAGGGCCAAACCGCTATGGAATCCTAGGTTTTCTTTCTTACCTATTGACTAGATTGCTTGAGAAAATCTAAGAAGAATTAGACAATTAAGTTCTCTATGCTGAGCATCTTTCATACTTTCAGGGGAGCGCGAAATAGTTTGAATATATCTGAAGGGGAAAAGGAATATTTGGAGCGAGCTGTTCAAATTTCAAATCTTCTCTAATTTTACCACCAAAGTGTCCATCCATTGCGATTACACTGAGCTTCTGTAGTCCTCAAGCAGTGTTTGTTTCTCCATCTTGGAGTACTCAGAAAATGTCATTCTCTTTTAGAATTAGAAATGCCTCTCTTCCACTAAAATGCCTTCTGTGGCTGAACATATATTCTCTACTTCTGCAAATGAGGGCACCACATCGGAAAAAAATCGAACTCCAGAAGACCAGAACGATAGGAGTCTAGGACCGTGACCAACTTTAATTCTCAGTCTGATACTTGATTTCTTGGGTTAGAAACCAATAATATCTATAGCAAAGCCTTCATTTCTATCAGGAAAAAGAAAGAAAAAAAAGATGCGCTAAATGAATGTACGTTATTCATGAGAAACTAAGGATTGCTCTTTGAATGATGTATCTCAAGCCACAAAAAGAGAATTATATATCCTCACACTCTAATACTGACATAACCTTATAAGTCGATAAATAGTTTGTGATAGTAGTATAGTGATACATAAACTATTTCACTCTACATACATACTGAGGTAAGTAGAATAAAGAGTTTGTGGTGGTACTCTAGTTGTATATGTATCATATAGTGATACATAGACTACTTCACTCATTTAAGTGATTTCACGGTTTCACACTCAAAAGCAACTGACATATTTCAAATTGATTCACCAACAAACCTTATAATAGGAACTCAAATTCCAAATATAGATGAACAACGCTTTACCGACAAAATATACCCTAAAAAAATCCAGCAGAAACGATCCCAACAAGTCAATAATTAGGCTCCATGAAGCTGAGATCTTTATAGAGGTGCCTTCTCTATTCTAGCATGCATGATTAGGATTTGGGAACATCATGATCTGACATAAATGGAGAAAAAGACCACCCAAAACGGCCCCGTCCTCGTTTGGTACTGGGTACGTGTCCAAGACACTGAAAAGGCCCGGCCAACTGAAACCGGGTCCCCTGCAGTTGAGTGGGTCTTCCCAGATTGCTTGGCTTTTCCCTCACAAGCCAGACTTGTATGCTTTGATTCTCATCTTCTCAGGTGATGCTTCAGTCTGACCCACCCGACTGTCCTTGTGGATGATCCACCTGACCCGGCATTTGATTATGGGGTCATATGATATAACAGAGACAAGTTCACATGTACTCCACCGGCGACTATGGACTTTTCATTTGTTTGTTTTATTATCCCATTTGCCATTCGGCCATTTCTATGCAAAGGCTACAGAAACAGAAAAAATCAATAAAAATTTTCCAGTCAAAGAATAATGAACTTTATATTACATCTCCACACAGAAAGAGAAGACCTTGGTAGGGATCAAAAGGCTCAATCCTTCCAAGTCTTTATAATAGTTTTGTGACTCACTCTGTCTATATACAGACTACAGAGACAGAGCAGCAGCCATTCATGAATGTTGAATTTTACTTTGAACAAGAAAAAGAACTCTTTTTCTTTTTCTTTTTCCTTCCCAAATATCTAACAGACTCTCAAATCGCCAAAGAATGAGATCATTGATCTCAAGTAAACAAATGTAACAGCATAACCAGCAGACCTAACCTGAAACCTAAACCCAACCCCTGCAACTTACTTTTTTGCTTATTTCCAAAACCTACATTAGCAAAACTACACAACAGATGGATATATATGTATATTTTTTTTTTCCCCGTCTTTCTGTACGTACCAAATATCTCCCTCTGCACCATTTGGCCTTTTTTTGCAACTCTTTCAGAGTTACATGAAATCAAATCCCCGGTCGCAGGCCAAGCATCAAGGCTTGTCAGCCCACTCATTCTCTGCAACAATCCTACCTGAGCCACGACCACCCATTTTACCAAAAGAATTCTTTGCCGATAAGCTCTTGAAGCTGCTGCTACCCTCGCTGAAGTTTCGGGACTTTCTTGCCTTTCTTAACTTGGAACTGTTGTCACCAGTGTCAAGATCAGCATCATCGTCACTTTTGATCTTTGCCACAACCAGACGGGTTATGGTGCTTCGGCAGAAAGGACAAACTGGCGGGGTTAGGCATAGCGTATTAGGGTTAGGCTTGTTGTGGCAGCAGAGGGCTAGAGTGCATTGTGCACACATTTGGTGGCCACAATTCTGGACCTCAATTGTGCACACCTGCTCAAAGCATATGCAGCATAAATCCGAATCGCTTGCCTGCAATTAACAAATGTCACCATGAATACTTTGGTCCCATGCATTAAACAATAGGCTCAATGTGTTTCTACAGTTCACTTCAAAATACATAATTTTATTATGAATTTATAAGCAAAGCATACTACAAAGAGTAGAACTAGAAATTCATGCATAAGATATTCGACATAAGAACTTAGAAATAGATGGAAAGGTAGGAAATCACCTCAGAAATATTGTCATACATCCCTATTTCAGACTGCACATCAGAATGTGATGGAGATGCAAGGGAGTAACCACTTCCTTTCAAGATGTTTGTCTCCCTCTCTTTGTTTGCCTCCATTAAGGCCTGTTCTAACAAAGCTTTTGCCTCCTCATTAAGCTCACTAATAAACTTCAACGGTGATGGCCACACCAGAGGCTCAGCTGAAGACGGATTTAGCATATCTGCACAAGCTCCATGTTTGTGTTTCAAAGCAACTATATATGGCATTCTTCTGCAAATTTACATAAAGCACAACATAAAGATCAAACTTCAAATCAAATGATTAAAATAAAGTTAAGAGATATTGTCATTGGTTCAGGTTTTCTTGAATTAAAAAAACAAAATATCTTAAAACAAAGTTGGACCCCAAATGAGGCCTTAATGTTTAACACTTGTTGGCCTTGATGTTTGTCACGTAACACAAATAGATTCATTTCTTTTTTCGATTAATAAATAGTGATTCAATTCTTGCTACACCCATCACGAAAGAGTTTTTTAACACATCCATCAAAAACCATCATATCTATCCAAGACATTAATCAAGAATGTGTTACAGAATTTGATTTTCGAATAAAGAAGAAAATTGAGTCATACCCGGATGCATCTCTTTGAGCACGATCTGCACCCCAAGCCAACAATCCTCGTATACAATCCAGAGATCCCCCTCTAGCCGCCAAATGCAACGGAGTGCTTCCTAGGCAGCTGTAAACACCAATTTATCAATCTAAAGGGCAATATCAACACTATAGATCAATGATGTTTATGAACTTGAGTTTAATTCTTACCCATATCCACCGGTTGAAGCACAAACAAGGGCTCCGTTGTCTAACAATATATGTACACACTCAGGCCTACTCCGTCGGGATGCTAAATGCAAAGGTGTAGCTCCCCTACCATCTCTAATATTCACAAATCGCGCAAATCCCCTGTTATTCAGTTCAACATATTATGTCATCATTTACCAAACTAGTAACATCAACCAAACAAGGACGAAATCACTCCAGAAAGTATACTAACCATGAAACAGATACATGACTTGATTTTGCAGCAGAAACAATGGCTTGGAGACAATCGGCATGGCCATAGTAAGCAGCATAATGCAAGCAGGTTCTTCCATGAAGGGAATCGAACATCAATACCTGACACAATAGCGCGCATTAGCCTTAAACTTCATACATGGATAAACAATATTTTCAGTAATCCAAAACCAAACGAAAGCTGAGAATTTTCCCATACATTTGCTCCTACTTCAAGAAGCTTTTGCACGCATGAGATCTTTCCATGCATTGCAGCTAACATAAGCGGAGTCTGAAAACCATTCAAAACCAACAAAACCATGAGAAATTTACAACCACCAAAAATAAAACTAGAGAGATCAAACATTTCCAAAGCAATAAACTTTCACATTTATATTCAAAACTAAACCAAATCACCTGCTTGTGACGATTCAACGCATCAGGATTCACAGATTGTTCCAACAGCAGAGAAATAATCTACAAAAACCCAAAACAGAACCAAAATGATCAGACCAAAAAGAACACTGCTTTCCCGCAAGAAACAAAAACCCATTTCTCCAGAACCCCAAAAACTCTTGAAGCAATCAACGAAAACAGAACATTCCAAAGGAGCAAAAAGAACCCACCTCGATCTGGCCATTAGCAGCAGCAATATGAAGAGCAGAGTGACGATCATAAACAGTGGTGTGACGCAAGATAGACTCGTCTCTCTCTACCAGAGCCTCCACCGTCTCCAGGTCCCCAAATTGCACAGCACTGAAGAGCCCATGTTCGTCACTCGCTCTGCAACTCAGTCCCTGACCCATTGATCACTCAGACTCAGACTCTCACTGCGACTCAGGCAAATGGGTTAGGCCACCTTAACGAAACGAAGAAGAAGAAGAAGGTGGGTGGTTCCACCATAGCGCTCTGAGAGCGAAAAGGGTCGACATTTATGTTTGAGTTTGAGAGAGTCTCAAAGTCTAAAGAAGAAGAGAGGCCATTGGAGTTTGGAGCTGCCCAAATGGGAGCTGACCGTGTCAGTGTTACGGGCAGGAGTCAGATATTTATGGGGCAGCTAGATTCCTACATGGACCCAACCTCGGCCGTCGGAATAGTAAAAATAACAAAGCCAGGTAATTGATTTTACCGTGTGCTGTGTTTGACTGAGGGCGACAGTTTTGCAACACATAAACGATCATGAATGCAAAGACTGCGTCGTTTTGGTTGTGCTGTAAAATTCAGACAAGGAAGGCACAGGTGTCTGGTCTCCTCATCAGCTCACCTATAATTGGTCCATGTGGACCATTGACCGTATTAATCAAGTTAGAATTGACCATGGTCAATATGGTACAAATTACTTATTTTCAGAATTCGGTTACATGAAAATGACTAGATGAGTCTGATCGATGAGGAGAGTACGATATTGTAACACCCTGTGTGCTAATTGTGGAAGCAACATGATTAATTAGCTATAGCTTCAAGATATATAGATGAGACAAGAGATGAGGGATCGACATACTCCATGGTAGAGATATGTGATTTTAACACATTTAAGGACAAACCTAATGCATGACCAAATTAATAGAGCCAACCGATCGATCTCCTCAGGAGGATCGATCGATGGTGCTAATTTATAATATTACCGACTCAGTCTTAAACAATTCTAATATTATATTTGTAATGTCTTTTACATTTTTACTTTTAAGGACACATATATTCAATTTACATACAACAATAGTGATTGAAAAGAATAACAATAGCATCAATTCACTATCTTTCATTTGGTTAGCGACACGCAAATAATTATATGTTGGATACAATATCCTCTTCAAAATTAAAGTTTAAACGAAAAAAAAAAAAAAACTGAATCACCAATTGTTTATTTGACTGAAAAAATGTTTTATTTTGCTAATGTCCAAGTGACTTGAATCCTCGGATTTACGTGGGTTGTTGTTTCTAAGTAATTAAATTGTAGGAGTCAAATATTAAAATAATTTAAAAAAAAAAAAAACAAATCCATGGAAGTAAATAAAAATATGTGTTTTTAGAATTTTTCTTTGGACAAAATGTCGCTAGTTTCGTTGAAAAACATGTTCTATCCTCCCTTTTGCTGCAAGTAGTGTATATGATGACATAGCACCATACATTAGATTAATTTGTGAATAAAGTACAAAAGTTTTAGGATTTGATCACCTTTCTTGGGATCAACTCCATTTTCTATTTTTACGTGCAAAATTACATGGACAAAAGGCATGACTTCAATAATATTCCTATTTCCTACCCAATAAAGTAAAATCCTCAGATATATTCTGGGTAAATTTAGCAATCGTTCATGAAATTGTTTATTTAACGATAATTGCTTACTTAATCTTTAAATATTTTCTAATTGCTTACTTAATCTTTAAATATTTTCTAATTGCTTACTTAATCTTTAAATATTTTCTAATTGCTTACTTAATCTTTAAATATTCTCAGCATATGAATCTTTCCTTGCTGCAAATGGGATTCTGGAGTAGAGAAAAGTAATCCCCTCAACTAACAAGCATTTGGTGCCTGCTTTTGCTAAAGAATCATATGATTTATCATGTCCAAGCAAAGGCAAAGAATAGACCAAAACCCCCCCGGGTTCATGATGAGTTCAGCCACGAAAATATTATTTCTTATTTACTGTAGTACTAAAATCACATCTTTGTATCCAAATTTCACAAAACCATATTGCTTAAAAACACTTAATCAGGCATGTAAATTTCTCTATTTCACCGGCGAAAAAAATGATAAATTATGTTGATGATAACTAAGAGCAAAAATTGTCTAGATCAAAGTTAAGCCTAAAGTAATAATGCCCTGAATTAATCCTTTGAGTTTGATTGAGTACTTCCCAGTTCACTCCTCATCAAGCAAAGGCAAATCTGGATTTGCTTTGTATAATATCAGGATTCCTACTTTGTTATTCTTTCCCAAATCATGTCGGCACCAGTATTCTATTATTCGATTTATTTTCAGATGGGGGCCATATACCATTGATTTTTTTATTTTATTTATATGGTTAGCTGTAATGAAGCAAGGCATTTTTGTCAAAATGAAGCAACTTATTATACGATCGATTGTATATAGTTCTGGGTGGTTTTCCTCTCTTTCTGTTGCTCTCGATCTCATTTTCTATTTGATGTTTGATTAATCCTCTGGACGTGGATCAAATGGATTTGAATCTTAGATTAAGGTGGACCGTACAAGTGTAGTCTTACTCATAGGAGGCAAGATATCTGCGTCTTATAGTTTATAAACTTAATTATAACCCATAATGGATCATTTTCATGTGATGAACAAGATTAGTGGGCACCAATGTGCAGAGGAACCTTAAAGAGCACAGTTACCCAATAATATCACATGCTTAATCTTATATTTCAATTAGTAGGAGACAATTAGACAATCTCATTGTATCAAAGTCCAAGAGTAATAAATCCATTTTGAAGCCACTAATCCACTATTATATAGTTAATTAAGGGTGACATATGATCACTAACATTTTAATTAGTGCCAAGATATATATCTTGGATGGCCTGGTCAGTAGTAGTCAATCAAAAATTTACACACGTAAGAAAATAAATAATAAAAAATGAAAAATAATATGTTATGAGATTGCATTGAGGATCGCATTTAAAACCGGATTTTAAAAAAAAAAAAATATTGAATGTTATTATGATGTATATTTATTACGTACTATGCAGTAACTAGAAGCAATTCCACAAATATATACCTACAAGCAAAGAAATCAAAGTCCTTGAATGATAAATGGATGGAAGCAAATTAAAACCCTCCTACTCCCATTAATTAATTTATAGCCAATTGAAGTTGGCCGCCATCACGAAATCGAGTTAAGCATCAAAATTAATTATGCCCAGCAACCTTTTCTCTGTTCCGATATGTCTAGCAATCTAGTGGAGCTCTTTCTCTATCGATCTCATATTATTGGAGATTGAAGCATCATCCACGTATATAGACAACACATACTTTAAAATAGAAACCGAAACCAAAATTATCTCTATCTCTGCTATTATTGGCTGTAGGACACTCTTATTTCCCAGGCTCTCTTGAAAACGATTTGCGAATGGATTAATTAATCACAGATAGAGATTAGTGCGTGGTTAGAAATAGAAATGTCAATGACTCCATATATGATCGAAATGGTGTGTGGTATGTACGTGTACACATTTGTTATTAAATTTGGAGCAACTTGGAGTAGATATTTATTTGAATTAGCCGCAAAATCTGATATTTATGGGGACATTTTATAGTGACGAGTTTGAGGACATAGACTAAAATACAATTGCTTAGTGTGTTCCATATATATCAAACAACAGATAAAACCTAGCCTCTTACTCATCTTCTTCCTCGATCAGTACGTAGCCGGCCCATGCAAATACGTGTACGTAGCAGAATTCCGAATTTACGCTCCCAAATTTAGCAAAGAATTTCAATATCTAGTTGCCCCAATAGCTTGCATATATTATAGGACACCCAGCATAGGACTTCTTCCGACGAAGTGAAAAGAAAGATGACCAAGGTATTTATGGCTTTTTTTATATTATTTTGAGACTTTTTTAGGTGTTTATTGTATTCAGGAGTTTAGGTTTCATGTTCTCTTTGTATATTCGACAATCTCACTAATGAAGACTTAAGAGCAGCCTTGCGGTAGTAGTTTTATTCCGAAAAAAAAAAAATTAACTATAAAAAATAGTTGAATATATTGCAGGACAGTTGGCTTATGTTAACTAGGTGAATCGTACAATGAATGATTTTTAAATATTGAAGGTGCTTAATTAACGTTAATTAACATATATAGTTCTTCACATGTGTACACATCCTAAAAACATTAAAGTTCCATCACCTCCATGTCTATATAATATGATATTAAGTCGTCAAATTCTTGTTTTGTAATATTCAAGTTTTCCAATTTGATCGATCAAAGGAGGAGACAATGACTCATCAGACACGAGAAAAAGAACACTTGATAAGATCCAAGTTATCTACGTACGTAGTTGCAGGAATTACTGCATTTGGAATATTAAAATTAAACACGATTAGAATCCATTTCTAGGTCCGTCAAAGCATGAATTTATACGACTATGTCAAGAACTCATAATCATCTATCTATTGGTTCACAAAGTTATGAAGTTTTCTGATTCGTTTGTTAGAGAATGGAACAGATTGTAACTTGTACGCTATATATGAAAGAACACGCACGTAGCTTTTGGAATTAGATTCAGTCCATGTTGAAGATTCACAGCTCTACGATATACCAACCATTAAAATTCTGACCGTGTTCAATGGATTGTTCATTGAAAAATATAAGTGCTTGGAAAACCAAATTATATGGTTGAAGTTAAAGGAATGGATAATATATCAGTAGCATTCAGTCCATATTTCAGAATAGACCTAGCTGGTCTAGTTCATATCTGCATATGGTTTAATTTCTGGGTCGAGAATTGAACAGTGAAGGAGAAATTAGGTTATCGTCCAACGAATCTAGGTACGCATTCTGGTCAAGAGTTGGCTCGCCTATTCATTAACATTTATGTTCTAGAAGGCTGGAAGCAATTGATCGACTGTAACCTCCAACGACAAACCCTAAACATTTATATTTTCGTTTTACTAATATTATGAAGGTGGGCATGCAGTAGCATTAACCGGAGAAAATATATATATATATATATATATAGGAAGATCGAGATCGGCAATAATGTTTCTTGCCATCAGTACGTGAAAAACACTTTAACAATGTTACAAAAATGGGATGTAGTCTGTGATCGGATCTTGATTCTGAACCGTGGACGGCGGTGGCCGGTGTGGTACTGTGGCGGCTTTGGTTCTTGATCTGGAGCTCTATATATTACTAACAATCGAGCAGGCTAGCTAGCTACCTGTCTGCTCTTTGGAGATTTTGGAGTAGCTAGGGTTGGAGCTCCCTCTTGTACTTAAAGAGTTGGCATTCCTCCTCCTCATATATATATTCGATCAAGGAAGCAGAATCATATATACTCGCATATGTAACCTGTTTGCTTCACATCACACACCGCGATGGACACAACCAGCCGGAAACACCAAACCCTCCTCCATTTTGCCGGAAACTCGATTCTTCATCAGCATGGCCTGGGTTTACTTCAACTCTACGTCTTTTGGTTACCATACGGCATACGTGGGCAATTTTAATCATATCAGCATTCACAGTACTGTATATACGAACGCATTTTTCAAATATGTACATTGTGGTATAAATTTTTGTTATTTGTAGCCAACTCAGGGTAAGATATTTAGCCGTAAAACCTGATTTGATTTCATTTAACTAATTTGTTATAATAACGAACTTCTTTTGTAGTGTTGTTGTGTGTTACGTGTAAATTGGATACTTTCATAGACATATGTTCAATCCAACCAATATTAATCCCCCACTTGAGACGGCATTAATTTAAATTTGTATTTTGCAAAGCTCTTAAAATTGGCAAAGCTTTCTACATTGCCAGTCCAATCACCGTAAGACATAAATTTCTTGTGTCTCACTTTGGAGTTTTGTAGGTGCTAATTTTTAGTCTAAGCATTGTACGCATATGCGTTGACCTTGCTTAGGTGATGGACCCAAAACAAGAACTTCAAACCAAAAAACGTTTTAATTTTCACGGACAAGACAAACACTGTAAAAATCAATTGATAATTCATTTAAAATTTGAAATGAATGTCTTACTCATCTAATTATAAATGAAATGGTTCAAACACGTTAAGATTACCATATATTTTCAACAAGACACTTGTTCCTTGCATAGTACTTACACGGCTAACAGTTTTATGAAAGTCTCTCGTCAGTTTGCAACATAAAGGTATTTTGTTTGATTATTAATTTTACTCTGAAATTAAAGGAAACAACACCAAAGAAATAGATATTAATTTGTTGGGATACAACACCTTAATTAGCTCACTTGATGTTGATCCATGAAACATACAATTTTTAATTTTATGATCCAAATTTTAAAAAATAGAAAGCACGTAGAGAATCAATTTCTCGCTCACTAGATCCCGCAATCATAGAACGCAAAACATTAACTACAATTTTGATTTCTTTAAAACAATCAGTTTCTTGATTTGTTTGTTGGAGATGATATGCAAGTTGGAAATTTATAAACTGATGTGTGCTTGTAATAACTTGTACGCAAACATGAAGATGCATATAGATAATGACTTCCAGTAATAGATTCCATCTATGTTGAAGATTCATCGGCCTAGATTTATAGAATATACTTGATTGCCCTGAGAAAACAAAGTTTTGCGCGCAACTGGAATGGAAAAGATAATATGATACTGGGCAACTAGCAATCAATCTAGTTGAGAATGGACCCTATTACATATATGGTCAAGAACTAAACAGGGACTCATTAACTTATCATCGAACAAGTGGAATCTTCTCTGCCAATTTATTAACATTTTGTTCTAGAAGTGATTGACTGTGAGATCTGAACAGAGCCTAAACATGCATTTTCAATCTGTTTTTCATTGGAGATCAGACGAAGACGTTTTTACATTAGAGAGTATGATACTTTATGTTGACATTAGTTAAAGATTTTGTCAGCTCTTACTAGGTCTGATTTCGTTTAAGGTACGTTTTCTGAAATTTCTTCCGTTTGCAGTTTCTTGCAAACAATCCAAAATCAACCACTCGAGGTCTATGTTGCGTAGCTAGAGCTGGCTTACAGGAAAATGGCGAATGCCTAGGGTTTGAAAGGAATTGAGTTCAAAATTCCCCACCTCTCATCATCATTAAGACATTAATTCAATATTAAGCCTAGGAGGCTAGGACTTCCGTTTTCCATTCGTCCCCAGTAAGGTCTAAACACTTCCTAAACCACTCTAGATTTGCTCTTCGAACCCTTGAATCTGTTATCCGAAAAAATTATACCTTCATTTCACCAAAAACAAAAAAGAGGAAAAAATTATACCTTAAATATATCCTAATCCACTCAAGACTGCCCAAGAGTCTAATCTTAGCCCATAGACTCAAATTCTACAAAAGAACCTTATATAGGAGTTATAGCAATTCCTCCTTTTCATTCTTAATCGAAAAAAAAAAAAAAAAAAAAAAAATTAAAACCCAAATAAGTAGCTTCCTTTCAAGATAAACTCACTCTTTTTATCTTTCAATTTACACCCAATATTTATTATATAATCAGCATTTTCTATAATTATCAAATTTTATTTTTCTTGATTTTACCAATTTACCCTTCTTGTGAAAAAAAATACTTCTCTTTAAATCTAGCTTGATTTCAATTTAAACTTCATAATGAAATTAGTTTTTATAACTTTATCATAATCAATTTAATTTCTTTAAATTTATATTTAGTTTATGATACTGACATGAATACACACACATGCACGTACTATATATATATATGCTTATCACATTTCACTTCTAACACAAAACTTTAGTTCAATTCTTAGCTTCTTCCTATATATAATTAAGATGCAAGTTGAAGCCAATCACTCACGTATTTCTCACTCATATCTCTTGATAATTGAAAAATAGTTTGGAAATGAGATCAAGAAGTAGGAAATAGTATAACAAATGTTTATGTCGAGTGTTCCTCATTGTAAGGTACATATATTATTTTTACATTATTTTATATTCCTTATATGTGTATTTTCTTTTTCTAACATAACTCTAGAACATGACTTTTTTTTTTTTGAATTAAAGAAAGAACTTTATAAATATAATAAAATGACTCAGTCGAGTAAGTCAAATACAATGGTATCGCAATACATCCAGAATACTTTCTAGAACATCATCAAAACAAGAAAAACTTGTCCTAACCTCAAGCCAGAATGACCGTTACATACCCTCCCGCTGCCATATACAGACAGAACAAGAAGTAGTGGTAGTACCCACGGTGGTATATAAAAATAGGTCCATTCATTGAACACTCAATGCTCCGCTCTTACAGAATAGTTTGAATCATCTTTCAGTACTACTCCAGAAGATTCGATGGTACTAAAAATGTCAAAATAGAACTTAATATGCTGGATCAAATCACCGGGATCCTAAATTCGAAACCTTAGAGAGCTAGAGTTTATTTGTTGGGTCAATAGTTGGGCCCAAACTTTCTCCCACAAGATTCTGTAAAAAATCTTGGGCACCCATATTGATTTGGACACCCCAATAGTGTTGGGCCTCCAAACTGGGTTGGGCTGACCCAATGATTTGGGCACCCATTCTCCTCTATCCTGGGTTGGGCTGGCCCAAAATGATTTGGGCACCCAAACCCAATCAGAGGTCTGGGAATCACCCTCAGCACGACGTATTGTCTGCCATACACCAGCTGGTCATCCACCATCGCGCCTGCAAAGCAACGCAATCTCGCCTCATACCCCTCTGCTAAGGTCAAATTCATGACAGATTTCCAAAGCCTCTTTGTCCTCTCACAAATCCACGATGGATCTGAATTGATTCGGACCCGATGCAGATCAATCCAACTCAGATCCCACACCCACCGAGCTTCAGATCTCCATAAATTCAGCCCCTTTTTCTTCAGTCGCTTTCGTCCCGGTCGAACCCTAGCCGGATCTGCTGCGACCACATTCGAGAGATCAATTGAAATTTCCATGGGCATGGTTCCAAAATCAGATTGAAAAGTATGAGTGTAGATAACAAGAGAATGAACTTTCGTCGGATAAAACCGATGTTGGATTGCTGCAGAGAGATAACGACTGGTAGACACAAGTGATCTACTTGGTAGAGGTGATGAGCACCATTGGAGACCCAAGCCATGACAGCTAGGGTGTACCAGAGAAAGAGAGAGGCGGAGAGCCTGTTTCTGCCTAAACCCGGGGGTCTAGTAGATACTTGATGAATCCAACTGTCTCCTGCAATCCTGCTTACTAAGGAGAATACCGGGCGGGCCGGCCTTCACCTCTCCGATGCCTAAGTTAGTATAGTTGGAATGTATATAACCAAGGCACGTATGTAAGTGGGGAGAGAGACGAGTTACCTCATAAAGAAGGTAGTTGGGGCCCATATATAGGTGGTTGGGGGTAAGGACTGGCCTTACTCTTCGATGTGGAACTGGTTCCCTTCTGCTTATACCTTTTGGTGCCTTCTTAGGCAAGCTGGCGCCCCCGGCCCCTGGGTCCTTGGAGGCAGGATAGAGTGCCAGGCCCCGAGGCCGGGTGCTGGTGATCCGGTCCCGACCCTTGGGCCGGGCCCTGGTGCGCTTGCCGCGGGTCTGTAGGCCTGCTGTAGCCTCTCTGCGGCTACTGTCAACAAGTCCCCCAAGTTCCCGGTCAAGTGCAATCTTGAATGGGGACTTAAATCTGTCTTGCTCTTGTCCCGCAGACCCGCCGGGTTACCAATCTACCGGTGCCCAGTCCCCCAAGTCCGCGTTAAAGATTGGGCGTGACCGAGGTGAGTACCTGTTACCGATGGGAAGCAATAGTTTATAAGCACACTTGCAATATAAGCAGCAATATGACTAAGTGTGGTGTTATGAGCATGGAGCCAAGATGATAATGATGATGTCATGATGCCATGATGCCATGCAACAGACGTGTGCATGGAATGATAATGAGGCGTTGAAATCCGCCATGCAAGAGATTTATGCACGGGATGATAATGAGGCGTTGAAATCCGCCATGCAAGGAATGTGCACGAAATTTCGGCCGGGCACTCTGCCCTATCGGTACGAAGCGGAGCTTCACTAGGCTTCAACTGGTTGATACGCCGAATCGAAGCGGAGCGGAGTTCACTGAGCCTCTACCGGGCTATATACCGAAACGAGATTCACGGAGCCTCTACCGGGCTATCTGCCGAAACGGGATTCACTGAGCCTCTACCGGGCTATCTGCCGAAACGGGATTCATATTGCTAGGCTGCAGGGAGATTACCCTGGTGTTGCGGCCTGTTTGAAGCACCGGCGAACACTTGCTAGTTCTTCTCAGCTTATATTGAATAAGCGTTGAGGTAAGGGGGTGGCATTGAGGTGACAAAGCTCGCCATGCAGCCCCATGTTTGATCGCCTTTCAATGCGATGCAGGGTTTTTATCCTGCTGGACAAGCGTGCATGGGTTAGATGCAGACTCGCCCGGGTGTATAAAGCCCGCCGGTCGAATGCTTTCGACCGGTGTCAGCCATGGTATTGGGCGGAACTCGACCGTTGCCCGGACATCATGCCATCTCCGGACGAGTCCCCCAGTGAAGTGCCATGGGCCAAGTGCATTATGTTCCTGGTAGGGGGCGGCGTTGAGGTGACAAAGCTCGACATGCATCCCTCTGTTGCCGCAGCTAGTGCGATGCAGGGTTTTTATCCTGCTGGACAAGCGTACATGGGTTAGATGTAGACTCACCCGGGTGTATAAAGCCCAAGCCGGTCGAATGTTCTCATGACCGGGGTCAGCCATGGTACTGGGCGGAACTCGACCGTTGCCCGGACATCATGCCATCTCCGGACGAGTCCCCCAGTGAAGTGCCATGGTGCCGGGTGGATCCTATTCCCGGGATGTGTTCTGGAGCCGGTTGAATGCGTCGAAACCGGTGGGCGGAACTCGACCGGGCGTCCTGCCATATCGAGACGAGTTCCTCCAAAAGAGATGCGACTGGACAGACCTCGACCGTTGTCCAGACGCCATGCCATATCCGGACGAGGTCTCCAGTAATATGCGATGAAGAAGCCATGCAGCCGGTTGAATGATCATAACCGCGAACTGCCATGGTGCCGGGCGGAACTCGACCGGGCGTCCAGCCATATTGAGTCGAGGCTTCATACCCGGATAGGTGCTCTCCAAGCGGTTGGATGATCATAACCGCAAGAGAGGTCTTCGAGAAATGCAGCGAAGATTGCCATGCAGCCGGTTGAATGATCATAACCGCGAACTGCCATGGTGCCGGGCGGAACTCGACCGGGCGTCCAGCCATATTGAGTCGAGGCTTCATACCCGGATGGGTGCTCTCCAAGCGGTTGGATGATCATAACCGCAAGAGAGGTCTTCGAGAAATGCAGCGAAGATTGCGGTGCAAGCGTGGAATCTGGGGAAGTGGGAGGGCCTGACTCCTTGATTCCCGTTCCTACCTTCCTGCCGTCAGTGTGTGGGACAAATGGCTGACATGCATTTAAGGAGGAAGTCCATCAGTCCCGTCAGTGTGTGATGGCGTGGGGAGGTTACCAACGCTGGGACACGTGCCAGCACGGGGCAGTCTTGAGATGGAGGGCCTGGATTCGCAGGCTTTTGAGTTGCTCTGATTACTTGTTTTGGAGGGATTTCGATTGCCTAGGGCATTGGTCCCCTCTATAAAAGGGCCTCTTCTACTCTTCTTTCTGTTGTTGCTTCTTACTTTAGAGAGACTGAGAGGAAAGGAGAAATCCGGCGAGCACTCTGAGCCTTTCTTGCCTCACGAGATCTGTTTTCCTTGAACGCTCCCTACCATTGCGCGCTGCTTTCCCCGGGCCGATTGTCCTCGGTTGAGCATACTAATCGGTAAGTTTGATTTCTTTGCCCCATCGTTATTCTTGTTTCTGGGTTTGTTGTTTTGCCTTTGGGGGGGGGGGAGATCTCTGCTGCTGACGGAACTGCTTTGCAGCGAACTTGGGGAGAGGCCGTAGAAGGCGTTGTTGTACCTGTTGCTGACAAGCGCTAGGGTTTTCTGTTCTTCCCCTAGGTTAAGATGCCGTCTTCAGGTTCTGACTGGGTTTCCGAATCGGCTGTCAGAGGTCCCCTCGTGGACGATGCGCAGAGGCTGGACGACTGGCTGAGTTCGGAACCTCCGGAGACCGAGGTTGCTGACTGCTCCGGGAGCAGGGTTTCGACTCCGTCCTCGGCTTCGTCCTCCGGGGCTGAATCCTCGGAGGGCGAAATACCGCACGGGGTGCGATTTGCAAATGCCCCGGTTGCGAGCTACACCATGGGGAGAGGGAAGCACGCTGTGGTGTGCGACGAGCCGGAGGAGAGCATGACCCCGGAAGAGATTGAAGAGTTGCGGGAAGCGTGGGATATCCCAGTTAACATTCTGCTACGGCCCTTGAATCCTGGAGAGTCAGCCTGCAACCCGGAAAAAGATTGGGTTGCTGCACATCCGGATCAGTTCCGGCATGGACTGTCGTTCCCGCTGCCACACTACGTGCAGTACATGCTCAGTGCGCTGCGAGTGTCACCCACTCAGCTTCTTGGGCTCCAGTGGAGACGACTACTGAGCCTCGGCTGCTTGTACGAGTTCTCTGGGATGAACATACCCACGGTGAACGAGTTCCGGGCCCTGTACAGGCTGTCGTACTCCCGGAAGCAGGGGTCCCGTGGTTGCTTGTCCTTTAACAGCCGGAAGCCTCCACCGATCGTTACCAATGTGCCTTCGTGGGTAGACAACAGCTGGAGGAAGAAAGTGGTGATGGTGGGCGGGAAGTGGCAAGCGAGGAATAGAATGTACTGTGTTCCTGGCGCCTTCCAACCCATTGGTGACCAGTCGTATGAACTATCGGACCTGGAGCGCGAGAGGATCTCGACCATAGCCGGGTGCTGGGACGATCTGGAACGGAGTTCGTACAACTTCATTTGACGGGAAGTGCTGGAATACTGCCAGCTTGGGCGGGGTCCCGGTGCGTAGGAAGCGGTTGAGCGGTGATACTTTGTGTTAACTTCTGCAATATACTAACCGTTTGCTTTCCTTGCAGGTGCATCTTCTCGGGCGACTATCAAGCCCGAAACCACTCTCTCCATGGACGGGGAAGATCTCCTCAACCAGTTGATGGAGAAGGCCGAGATCGTCTCGCGGACGTCAGTGGAGGACGGGTCCGGTCGGCTTGTGACCCATGCGGAGCGGAGGGCCATGGATGTTGACGAAGACGCCTATGTCCTGAAGCGGGTGAAGACCCATCACTCGACAGGCCTGCTGGCGCCTGGAAAGGGCAAGAGCACCGGGGGGGCCTTAAAGATTCCCGGTGGAGCAAACAGGATCCCCAACCGCCCGGTGTCTGTGCCGCGCGTGGCTCGCGCTCCCCCCGCAAGCGCACGATCTTCTTCTCCGGAGGGCCGGGGAGAAAAACGGAAGGTTGGAGACGTTCCTTCCTCTGTGCTGGTGACGCTGACCGGTGATTCGGTACGGGAGAATCTGGCCAAACGGTTCAGGAATACCAGCGGCGCGCAGACCACCGCTGCCGGGGAGAATGCCGCTGCTGCTGCTCGGCGGAGTAGTCCTGCGCCTGCGGATGCATCAAGGGGAAGCCCGAGTGGTGCAATCACCCGGTAGGTGGCGGCGGATCTGGCCGGCCTTGGTCTGGATAGACCCGGGGTTGCTGGAGTCCTGGCGGGCGGGAACCGTCCAAAATGCAAGGAATCCGTCCTCCGGGTAAGTACCGCACGGTACCACTATACTGCTTGACTGACCTTGCCTTGCTTTGCTGTTTGACTAACTCTTCGGTGTTGCGCAGTTGCTGTACAGTCTGTACGAACCGGACGCGAGCGAGGGGCTGCCGGAGCTGCAGAGACAGATAACTGCTCTATCCGAGTCCCGGCAGCGCCTGGAGGTGGAGAAGTCTCGCTTGGGCCGGGAGAAGGCCAGATCGGAGGAGAGGGCCAAGAGGCTGGAGGAGCAGAACCGGATCCTGGATAAGGAGAGGGCCGAGCTGAAAGAGCAGAATCGGTTCCTGGAGGAGGAGAGGGCCGCACTGGAGTCCAAGGTGGACGAGCTCCAAGTGGGAGCTGCTGCTCTGCACGCAGGCTCTGCTGCTCCAGCCGGGGAAGTTGACCCGGAACTCTTCGAGCGGGTCGCTCTCAAATACCGCGAGAGCGATCAGTTCCTGGAGTTTCTGGTGAAGGCCAGGTAGGAAGGCATCTCAGATGCGTACACGGAATGGGCGGGGAAGGGATGGTTAGACACTTCCCTGATGTCGACTGCTGCTGAAGGAGATATCCATGAGCAGTCGGACATCCATCAGGAGGCGGTGGAGGAGGAGCCGGGTGAAGTGATTCGCTCGCACTTGGATTCTTTTACCACCGGTGCCGAGTCTGCCCGGGCTGAAGACCATACCAAAACTAATGTCGACGACGAGGGTACCGCAGGAGAGGCTGGCGGATTGCCTGCCGAAGGCGCAGTCGTAGGTCCTTAGGATTTTCTTGCCCTTTTCCTTGTAATGTTTCCGGATCGGTTACTGCTTGTATACTTGCCTGAATATGAATATAATGGAACTGGCAGAGCTGGTGAAACTTTCTCAAAAGTAGTTTGCATATATACTTGTTTTTACAACGGTTAGACCGTGAACTATGCCAAACTAACCGCTCAGATTAGCGGGTTTTACCAAGACTGGTCATTCTCCCGGTCGGGGTCTGTTCCTCTTTTCCCCACGTACCGCTGGAGCTGGCCGTTATCAATCAAAACATGCACCGCTTGCCTGAGGGCGTGGCACTTGCTCGTTCGATGAGTAGCCTCATCATGGTAGGAGCAGTACTTGCCCGTCTGCGCCGTTGTAAGTTTCCCCTTTGGGAACCTTCTCGGGGGCGGTGGAGGAATGACACTCCCGTTCTCAAGTAGGATATCCTCGTAGGATGTGGTGAGAGCGGTGAAGACTTCTTGGTTGACCGGTGGTGCTGGCATGATTGCCAGGGGGCGCTCTTGGCGGAACGGCGCTGGCCTGTGCTCATTCTGAGACTTATCAGAATAGGACCTCTGCTGCCGCTGTGGCCAGTTTCTGTTATTGGCGTTCCGGCTGGGCCTAGCGGTGCGGTTATCGGTCCGCTGATTGGGCTTGGCTTCCTGGGCGGGTGGGGGGTTCTCTTCCCGGGGATGGTCTTCCAGCTCCTCATCCCGCTTCCTCTTCAGCAGGTGGTGCCCATAGGTCTCATGATCGGCCTGAGCATGCCGGATGGCCATAGCCATCAACTCGTCGTACCCCTGCGGGAGTTCTACCCGGACGGCGTAGGAAAATTTGCCCGCCCGGAGCCCTTGCTTAAATGCCATCTCGGCGATGCCCTTGTCCAGGTTCTGAACTCCGGCCGTAACCGTCTGCCAGCGGTTGACAAAGGTTCTCAGCTCCTCTCCGGGGGCTTGCCTGCAATTGAAGAGGATGGTCGACGTCCGGGCTCCCTCGACTCGGAGGATGAAGCGGCCCACAAACCGGTCTGCCAATTGCTCGAACGCTTCAATCGAGTTTGCCGGAAGCTCGTAAAACCAGCTGAGTGCTTCTCCGGACAGGGTCTCCTGGAAGATGTTGCAGCAAACTGCATCGGAGTATCCCTTGGCGCAGGTTTGGGACCGAAAGCTGTCCAGATGCTGGTATGGGCAGCCGGATCCTGAGTAAGTGAGCTTGAGGGACTTCTGGTTGCCAGATCTTCCCGACTCTATGACCCGGTGCGAAAAGGGGCCCATACGTTCATTAAACCGAGCGCCCTCCATTGGCCGCGCAGCCCTTCTCTCGTTAGCCTCCATCTGGGCCTTTAAGCTTGACACGGTGTCGGCCAGCACCTGCAGTGCTCGCGCGGTTGGCGTCTCAGCTTCATCTACTGACGAGGCGTCGGGCTGGCGGGAGGTCGTCGCGCTCTTTGGCGGGATGGCGCCTGATGGCGACTTCTGCTGCACAGGGTCACCGGACCGACCGCCCGAAGATTGCCCTCCATCGGTGTGCTGAGGTGGGACCGGCGGGATTGCCGCCTGTGCCTCGGCCATAGCGCTGCTACGCTGCTGCCCCCTCTCCGGGGCAGCCACCAGTGCAATATTCACTGCCTCCATCTCCTCGTACCGAGCGTTGGACTTAGCTCTGTCCCTGTCGCTTTCCTCTTTCAGACGGCTGACCTCTGCGGCCATCGCCCGAAGTTCTCCCGCCATACCGCTATGGCCGGGGCTGTACGTGGGGTCCCGACCCGGGCTCTCCGGGCTCTCGGATCGATCGCTCGAATCATCCGAGAACGTCAAGGCGAAGCCCCGCCGCTCTGGGCTGTCTTCCTCCTCTGCCAGGCCTTTACCTCGCGGGCTGTCGCGATGGGGATCCAGCATGCCGGATGGTCCCCCGTAGCTTCCTACCTCCTGACCGTCGCTCTGGTCGTGGCGTGGCTCCCTCACAACGGCTGGGGTGGAGGTGAGCGCCTGCGCCTGCACTATTGCAGGGTTTCCCTCCTCGGTGGTTCCTTTCTCTTGATTCATCTCCGATCTCTTTCTCAACGGTGTTGCTTACACGACTTTTCGTTCAAGATTCCCACAGACGGCGCCAATTGTTTCTGCCTAAACCCGGGGGTCTAGTAGATACTTGATGAATCCAACTGTCTCCTGCAATCCTGCTTACTAAGGAGAATACCGGGCGGGTCGGCCTTCACCTCTCCGATGCCTAAGTTAGTATAGTTGGAATGTATATAACCAAGGCACGTATGTAAGTGGGGAGAGAGATGAGTTACCTCATAAAGAAGGTAGTTGGGGCCCATATATAGGTGGTTGGGGGTAAGGACTGGCCTTACTCTTTGATGTGGGACTGGTTCCCTTCTGCTTATACCTTTTGGTGCCTTCTTAGGCAGGCTGGCGCCCCCGGCCCCTGGGTCCCTGGAGGCAGGATAGAGTGCCAGGCCCCGAGGCCGGGTGCTGGTGATCCGGTCCCGACCCTTGGGCCGGGCCCTGGTGCGCTTGCCGCGGGTCTGTGGGCCTGCTGTAGCCTCTCTGCGGCTACTGTCAACAGAGCCATTATCTCATTAATCTCTAAATTCCTCTAGAACAAGACATTAAGAAATCACATAGATAAACAATTCACTTTTTATCAAGGTATTAAAAAAAAAAACTCAACTCCTACAATTTAGATACTTCATTAAACTCCTACAAGTCAGGTAATTCATCCAACTTCAATAAGTTAGGTATTTTATAAGTGTGGTGTAATCGAACAAACCTCTATGTTATGTATGTCATTAGTACAAATTATACTAATTTTTTATAACTTACCTATGTGATAGAAAACTTTAGAATCTAACAGAATGATATGCAAAAATAACGTAACAATATCAATATTTTTGAATTTGAAAAAAAAAAAGACAAGAAAAGAAAAAAAAACTAAGATTACATGATTCTAGCAAGTAGTAATATGACTAATATCAATAACAATATTAGAGGTGGTAATCACAAATCTATAATTAAATATTACTGAAATGAACTTTAATCATGAAATATTTACTGTTAATATTTTTCGAAGAGGTTGATTAGCATTAGTAATAAATTTTTTTCAAGTGGCACTTACTGTAATTATGAACAAAAACAGGTTTTATTGTTTAGCCAAAATATTTTCGTTTCATTTCTTAGTTCAACCTAATTAATAGATATATTTGTTGGATTTAATTTAAAAGAGGGTATACAAAATGGGTGTATAATGAAATTTCCAAAAAAAAAACTCCTTTTCTTTTTCAGGAAATTGACGAGAGCAACTCATGCAATAGCGTCTTCAAACTTCATCTGTTCATCATACACATTACACACTAGGCCTCATCATGGGCCGGGCCGGGCTAGGCCCTACCCTAAAATTTAGGGCTTAGGGTAGGGCCGGGTAGGGCTTGACCAAAGTCAACAAAATTTAGGGCCGGGTAGGGCCGGGCCGGGGCTCTAATATGTAAGCCCTTACCCGCCCTAACGGCCCGTTATGTTAGGGCTAAAAGGGCGGGTCGGGCCGGCCCTCCGAATAGGGCTAAATAGGGCCGAAATGGGCCGAACGTGGTCTTTTTTTGTTTAATAAAAATTTAGTTATTATTTTTCGTTTCTTCTTAAAATTAGCTAAAGAGTTATACCGTGTAATATAAAGCTCTTTTGTTTTTATATAATCATATTTTACATAGATATATGCATTAGATTTAACTTAAGGCATTGATAAATATAAGTTTAATAGGTTAAATTCATTTACCATCTATCAAATCACTCAAAAACCATTGTTATTTCTCACAACAAATATAAATAAAAGATAAAAACCTTATAAAAAATGATAAGTTGTATTGTATGTAAAATAGAATAAACATATTTTAAAAAATAGTTTATTATTAGGGCCTAAAAGGGCCAAGTAGGGCGGGCTTTTAGGGCCGGGTAGGGCTTGGCCCTAAAGGGCCAAATAGGGCCGGGCCGTAGGGTAGGGCCGGGTTTCATTTGCTTGACCCTTGCCCTACCCTACTTGAAAGAGGCTAGGGCCGGCCCGCCCTAATGGAGGGCCGGGTAGGGCTTCGGCCCTTTAGGGTAGGGCGGGTTTTAGGGCGGGCTAGGGCCGGAGGGCCAAATGATGAGGCCTATTACACACCATGCAGATTGCGCAAGTTTTAATCATTTTATACTACATCGGCCCGACAAGACTTCATCGGAGGCCTACCTAGGCCCAGTTACCTTCGAGGTGCTTCAGGGCTCCTCAGGCTGCTTTCATATCTCCAAAAGTCCAGTTCATCAAATTTAGACCATGTTTCATGAGTTGCTACTTCTGATTTAAATGAATCTTAACAATTTTCTATATATGTTTCTCTGATTCACTAATACAAGAGATAGATGCTCTGCATAAACCTTATGAGTAGGAATTTAACAAATACATCGATCATGGCGAGTTGAAACGAAAAAAGATGAGCCAAAACAGAGACAAGAGGACATATTAATTTGAACTCCAACAGAAGAAAACATGAACCACCAAGCACCCTCCATCGGAGGAACTATGACAGTATGACTAACTCAACAACCTTCACAGAGACACATCAAGAGGTCATATTTAACAAACAACAAATATGGACTCCGATGAATGAGAATTTGTAACTTTACAAGATCATCTAGAAGTTCATAATTACAAGCAGTTTCCCATATCAATAGAAATGTCTGTGCGTATAACAATATACACAATATCAAACAATGTAGTCCTCAACTTAGTGGTGGTCCTCATTAGGAAGGCTCTCTAGTTTGCATTACATTTAGGGGGTGTATTCAATTAAGATTTTATAGGATCTTTTTGTATTTCAAAAGTCCATAGGTATTCAATTCAGATTTTAAAAAGTCTTTACAAATCTGTTGGTATTCAATCCGGATTTAAAATTATCCATCAAATTCCTGTAGTATTCAAAAGTTGGTAGACTTTTAAGGACTTTATTATCTCATCGATTTTGTATGATTTTTTAGTGCTTACTATAAATACCAAAACCCTAAAGAAATCTTGCCAGACCACAAGAGATTTTGACGTATTCTATTTCTTTACTTTGAAGTTGAAACGTCAACAGCAAGAGGAGAAGACGAACTAACCTTGACGAACTGCGACCTCAACCTCCTATCTCTGATAACCAATTGGTACTTGCTCTTTCTCATTATATCTTCCTTTCTGAGATTTGAATAATTGATTTGATATGATTCGGCAATACATT
Source organism: Potentilla sterilis (assembly GCA_963682095.1). Classification (NCBI taxonomy): domain Eukaryota; kingdom Viridiplantae; phylum Streptophyta; class Magnoliopsida; order Rosales; family Rosaceae; genus Potentilla; species Potentilla sterilis. Next base: position 8,116,158 of record OY821759.1, read on the forward strand.
AGATTGGATTCTTTTGGAAAAACTAGCACTTGGCTCCCACTGTGATTGTTTTGACGCAGTTTATCAAACCTAAGAGTACCTGGACATTAAGATATTGAATCCCATAGGCCATAGCCAGTTGACCTCGTTCATGTTTTCAGGGCTTTCTCTGAGTGCAAAATCTCCGTTTCATACCATTTTTCGTTATAATAAGGGTTAAGTGATGAGAATGAGTCAGTCGCAACCACAATAATATAAAGGAAGGTTAATCAAGGACCAATTTGCGCTTTGGTCTCTTTTTTTTTTGCAATACTGTTAGATTTACTCGCTGTTCTTTGTGATTTATGCTGTACTATGTTTTATATTTATTCACATTGGTCAGTAAATAGATATCCTCTCTCTCTCTCTCTCTCAGAAATTACTGTTCCTTCGAAAATATATACTGGCCTTTTCCTACATAGCACTTAGATCAAGAGGACAATCTCTCAGTCTACATCATTCAGTAATATATATTTATATTTTATACCAAAAGCAATTTTGTAGTAAATTAAATCTAAGGTAAAGTACAAATAAATACCCGAAGTTTGAAGCTCATTTCAATTAAATACCCCATCTATAAATTATTTCAAATAAATACCCGAACTTTGAAGCTTATTTCAATTAAATACCCCATCTATAAATTATTTCAAATAAATACCCGAACTTTGAAGCTCATTTCAATTAAATACCCCATCTATAAATTATTTCAAATAAATACCCGAGCTATACAAATCCTACAAAAGTTTCAACTCGTTAGACATCCCGTTAAAACAACCGTTAACTTGTCTATGAAGGGTGTTTTATTGACTGAACCCGCCATCGAGGGTATTTTAGACAAGACAAACTTATTCCCGCTCAGTGTCTCCTATAACCCTAAACTTTCAGCTATTTCCCTCAACATTTAAGCTACACGATTGCAAACTGCAAAATTGAAATCAACTTAATTGTATGTAAATAAATTTTTGTACAAAAATTTCAGTTATTATGTTTCAGTTATTATGTTTACATACAATTAAGTTGATTTCCATTTTGCAGTTTGCAATGTAGCACTTTCGTTTAAGCTTAAATGTTGAGGGAAATAGCTGAAAGTTTAGGGTTATAGGAGACACTGAGTGGGAATAAGTTTGTGTTACCTAAAATACCCTCGATAGCGGGTCCAGTCAATAAGTCAAACATCCTTCATAGACAAGTTAACGGTTATTTTAACGGGATATCTAACGGAGTTGAAAATTTTGTAGGATTTTGTATAGCTCGGGTATTTATTTGAAATAATTTATAGATGGGGTATTTAATTGAAATGAGCTTCAAAGTTCGAGTATTTATTTGAAATAATTTATAGATGGAGTATTTAATTGAAATGAGCTTCAAACTTCGGGTATTTATTTGTACTTTACCCTTAAATCTATATAGTCTCTAATATGCTGTATCCGTGTTAGAGTTGTATTTGATTGATCGTGAGTTCTCTCGGGTATATCTTTTAAAATTCCTGCATGATTGCAGCATTTCACTTGCATGTTAAAGCAATATTACAGGGTAATGAAGGAGAAAACCATGTGGGGAGGATCAGTTTTTCAAGACAACTGATGGAGAAAATTATTTCAGAGTTCAGTGGTTTTATAGAGTTGAAGATACTGTGAGTTTCTGAATTCTGTTATTTAAACTATGTCTGGTCATTCATGTTATTCGTCTTACCATTCTCTACTTTTTCTATCTGTTTCTCAGGTTATTAAAGTTGGAAGTTTTCATGACAAGAGACGTTTATTCTATGTAACTATAATGAATGATAATTTGATAGATTGCGTAATTTTGAAAGTCAATGTTACACAGATATCACCTAGGGTATAACTAAATCTTGACACTGTCATTATCTCATTGTTTTTCCTTCTGTAGAATCATCTTACTGAATTGATTTTTACAGGCATATGTGGGATATGATATTTAATTAACTATTAGTCTGCTGTGAATTTTTTACAGGTAGGACTAAAAGTGAAATCCATTATGCAGAGAGAAATACTCGATCAAGATCCAAGACATCAAGAGTACCCAAGCATGAATTCTTTTATGGAGTTGGATAACTTGATAACGATTTTAAAAGTAGTTGCATATGACATTATATAAAAGCATTTCATTTTGACTCATAATTTTATTTTTGTATATTGTTTGTGTGTTTGATAGTGTTAATTTATTTATTTATTGTTAAGATAATAATCTATGGACTTTATAAGTCCACATAATCATAGACAAATAAATCCAATAAAATCTGCTCAATTCTATATAGAATTAAAACATTCTATGGAATTAACAAACTCCATGGATTATAAAAAGTCAATCAGAATCTTTTAAAATCGGGATTGAATACACCTCCCTTACTGAGAAATCACTTTCTTTTTTGGAGAAGAACTGAGGGAACTCTTCTGGGTTGAATTGGCGGTGGAGCAATCTGATGTTTGAAATCAAATAGAAGAAAATCAGTGAGCAATATAATGTGTTTGAATAAAATACACTACAGTACACTTATCTAATTAGAAATAATCAAACATTAAGAAATAAAACATTAAGTCAAAAATATAAATAAATAAATAATATATTTGTGATGAAGTCAATTTTCTCAACGCTTTTTTACCTCCAATTCAATCCAAGCGCCATAATTCAATCCTAAATCAATCCAACAACGTCAATTAATCTCTTAAAATATTTTATTTTTATATTTTTCTAACTGAATTTTGATATGACGGTTCAAGATATCAGTATTAAATTAATTGACGGTTCTAATTTAAACTAACTATAATTTTATATATAACGGTAAGAAAAGTGACGAAAAAAATAATTAAAATATTTTAAATAATTTTCTGCCCGTTGCTACAGTAGATCTTATTTTCAAATCCTATCCACCGACACATGTCAATCGAAATCATGTCCGATTGTGGATAATGCATAAGGGTCCAAAATTTAATTTTTTTTTTTCAAATTAAGATTATATTTATTTATTATGTACAAGAATAGTTTACAAATATAAATTATTATTAATTACAACACAAAATAAAGAAAAATCAAACATTGTTCAAGGAACACTACCAGAAAAAAGGCTTTTCCCGACGAAATAAAAAAAAACGGCCGACGAAAAAAAAATTTCGTCGGCTATTCCCAAGAATGGCCGACGAAATTTTTTTTTCGTCGCCAAAAAAAAATTTCGTCGGCTATTCCCCTAGAATGGCCGACGAAATTTTTTTTTCGTCGCTAAAAAAAAATTTCGTCGGCTATTCCCCTAGAATGGCCGACGAATTTTTTTTTTCGTTGGTAAAAAAAAAAATCGTCGGCTATATTCATATTTAAGCCGACGAAAATTTTTGGAAGTATGGCCGACGAGTACTAGGTTTGATTTCGTCGGCTATGATTAAAAAAAAAAAAACAGCTTCCATTTTCTATCACTATCGACAAACCATTGCTTCGTCCTTTAAATGCAAATGTGTCGTGAAATAAGATATGACCGAAATAATGAAATACGTCAACGGTTGAAAAATGATAAGATTCTGACAAAATCTGTGTGCCGAATGTTGCGGTTAACTGTTTTTTACTTCCGTTTTCCTATGGGTAGCCTGACGGTCGGTAAATATTTTGAGGAAAATTTTTATACGATTAGTTGCGTCTCATCGATTTGAAACTATTATCTGTTGAAGGTCAGGCCAAAAAACGTCATTTAGACAGGCCAATTACCATTTCTAAGCGTTTGAAGGGTCGACTCACCCGGTTGACCGTCCCGATCGAGCCTTTAACATTGTCAGATGTAGTTAGATTTTTTTTCATACATGTATTTAATCTTAACGGTGATATCTGACGGTTGGAATAGATTTTCCAAACTTTTATATTCAAAATCGGAACATATGCACTAATGTTCCTTAACTTGTTTACTAAACGTTTAAGTGAATGTATCGTTTCAAATAGTTACTATACGCTGAGTCTTCAAATGAAAATATGTCGTCAAATAAGATATGACCGAAATAATGAAATACGTCTACGGTTGAAAAATGACAAGATTCCGATAAAATCTGTGTGCCGAAATAATGAAATCAGTCAAAACCCGGTTTACTGTAGATTTGGCATCCGGCGTCCGAATGATGATTGTGATACCATTCCGGAAAGGGAACGACGCCAGGAACAAAACTCGTGTGGGCTTTTTCGGGCTTTCGAGTTCGTTTAGGGCCTCAAAACGGCATTTTAGTATGTTTTCATAGAATAGCCGACGAAACATTGCAATTCGTCGGCTATTCTCTGAGTTTAGCCGACGAAACATTGTATTTCGTCGGCTATACTCCAAAAAAAAAAAATTTCCAAATCATAGCCGACGAAATGAATATATTTCGTCGGCTATACTCCAAAAAAAAAAAAAAATTTCCAAAGCATAGCCGACGAAATTAATATATTTCGTCGGCTATACTCCAAAAAAAAAATAAAATTTCCAAAGCATAGCCGACGAATTAATATATTTCGTCGGCTATTCTCTAAGTATAGCCGACGAAATATATTAATTTCGTCGGCTATTCTCCTTCTAAATTTTTTAAATCCTCCCGCCTTTTTCTCTAAGTATAGCCGACGAAATTAATATATTTCGTCGGCTATTCTCCTTCTAAATTTTTTAAATCCTCCCGCCTTTTTCTCTAAGTATAGCCGACGAAATTAATATATTTCGTCGGCTATTCTCTAAGTATAGCCGACGAAATATATTAATTTCGTCGGCTATTCTCATTCTAAATCTTTTAAATCCTCCCGCTTTTTTTCTCTCCTCCTTCCCTCCCCCTCCTTCGGCCTCCTCCTCCTCCTTCCCCTCCTCCTCCTCCGGCCTCCTCCTCCTCCTCCGGCCTCCTCCTTCCCCTCCTCCGGCCTCCTCCTCCTCCTCCGGCCTCCTCCTCCTCCTCCTCCGGCCTCCTCCTTCCCCTCCTCCTCCTCCTCCGGCATCCTCCTCCTCCTCCTCCTCCGCCTCCTCCTCCTCCGCCTCCTCCTCCTCCTCCTTCCCCTCCTCCGGCCTCCTCCTCCGGCCTCCCCCTCCTCCTCCTCCTCCTCCCCTCCTCCTCCTCCTCCTCCTCCTCCTCCTCCTCCTTCCCCTCCTCCTTCTCCTCCTCCTCCTTCCCCTCCTCCTCCTTCTCCTCCTCCTCCTCCGGCCTCCTCCTTCTCCTCCTCCTCCGGCCTCCTCCTTCTCCTCCTCCTTCCCCTCCTCCTCCTTCTCCTCCTCCTTCCCCTCCTCCTCCGGCCTCCTCCTTCTCCTCCTCCTTCCCCTCCTCCTCCTTCTCCTCCTCCTTCCCCTCCTCCTCCGGCCTCCTCCTTCTCCTCCTCCTTCCCCTCCTCCTCCGGCCTCCTCCTTCCCCTCCTCCTTCCCCTCCTCCTTCTCCTCCTCCTTCCCCTCCTCCTCCGGCCTCCTCCTTCCCCCCCTCCGGCCTCCGGTATTTTTTTTTGCCCAAAATGCAGTTATAGCCGACGAAATTGACATTATTTCGTCGGCTATACTCCAAAAAAAAAAAATTTCCAAAGCATAGCCGACGAAATTAATATATTTCGTCGGCTATACTCCAAAAAAAAAAAAATTCCAAAGCATAGCCGACGAAATTAATATATTTCGTCGGCTATTCTCTAAGTATAGCCGACGAAATAGCTCAAATTTCGTCGGCTATAACTTTAAAATATTAATATATTTGACCAAGCATAGCCGACGAAATCATTTTCGTCGGCCATAATTCGTCGGCTATACTTGGAATGGCCGACGAAATTGAAAATTTCGTCGGCCATTGGTATTACCGACGGCGTATTTCCGACGACTTATAGCCGACGAAAAATTCGTCGGTAAAGGGTATAGCCGACGAAATTTTGGCATAGCCGACGAAAAAAATTTCGTCGGCTATTCTCCCATATCTGGTAGTGGAAGGTTAATTCCGTAACTTCTGTTGTGTGTCTTGACCTAATTAGACTAGAATAGTAGTTACCTTAGTAGATAGGGAATCCCTGATTACTTGGGATACTTGATGTAATGCCTATATAAAGGCCTCCTTATCTATCAATAAAGTAACGCTTTACATCTATATTGTTTCTCCTACAACACGTTATCAGCACGTGGCTCTAGCCTTCGTCTAATAGCCATGAAAAATTCATAAACCCTAGGGTTCCAATCTGAAAAAAAAAAAAAAAAAAAATCAGAAACCCTAAATTCTCTTTTCTGCCGGCAACCTACTTGTCGGCAAAGAAGGCCCTCCCCAGAAATCACTTTCTGCCGGCAACCCCTTCGTCGGAAGAAAGAAAACAATCCCAGGGCACCAGGTTCTACCGACAACTCTTTGTCGGAAAAAACTAAGAAGCCCCCAGGAACTATTTGTCGGCAAAAGATATACTGCCGAACTCTGCCGACGACATATTTGTCGGCAGAGACTGAAGAAATTGATCTGGGCACCCACCTACTGCTCCGCCCCGAGGACGCTGCCTCCTCCCGCTCCGGTGTCCTTCCTCAACGATGGTCGAGCCTTGCTCGACTACGCCCCTCCGCGAAGCAAGCCAGCGCCGCCCTAAATTCGGCCGCCCCAAACCCATCGAGCCCATGCAGCTCCAAAGGCACCCCTCCTCGCCGTTTCGACGGAGGCCCAGTGCACCCCAGCCTAGCACCGACGATATCTGCCTCTCGACGACGGTGCACCCTCGTCCTCCGCTCGTTCGGGCGACTCGGATCCGCACGCCTCAGCTTCGACCCGGATCTGCTCGACCCGTGTCCAACCCGACCCGATTCGGCTGTTAAACGAATTCTACTGTGCAAGGGGCAAAACGGTAATTGTACTTACCTCAGTTAAAAAGTTTTTACCCTACGGGTTAAAAACAGTTACTGTAGTAATTCTTTTATTAGTTTTACTGCTCCATATATGGTGAATATGACTAACCATATGTTTTTTTTTTCCATGAAACTTATTGCACGACGCATCGCGATGTAATTGCGAGGATTATTTCGTTGCACGTACATGGAAGAGCATCTCAAAATTGCACAAGGATCATAACCGAGTCCTTAAGCGCAATTTTTAAACGCAGTTCATTTGGCGAACTAGCAAGTATGATTTAATAAAAGTTCCCGTTTTTCGCAATTTCAATTATTTGAACTTGTGTATATGTGTTGGAACTTGTGTGTTTTTCAGGACGATACAAAAGGGCCCCACCCACCCCTGCGTATCACAGTATTTAAGGGGTAACTGTGATGTTACCGTCCAAAGTTGTGCTTGTGGCTGTGATGTCACTGTGAACCACAACTCTTCGTGAATATTTAATCACGATTCCGACATAATATTGTCGATGCTTGTGACGATCCTAAGGGAGTCACAAAGGGGACAAACTCATGATGTGTGACGGAAATTGTCACTGTAACATCGATATGTGACGGAAATTGTCACAACAAATTGAATTGAGTAACCAGAATCTTGGTCTCGACCATTCAATTCCTTCCCTCTTGTTCTTTTGATATAAAGAAACAATTGACCATAAAATGCGCCTAGAGAATGGCCATTGAAACAAAGAGAGAATCATGTCATTGATATGGTTCTATCGGTTCACTAATTGCAAAATTGCAATCATATGGTCAATGTACACAAGAGATACATGGAAGAAGATGAGAGTATATCCTCATGATTACGGATTTCAACAGCAAAAGATAATTTGCGATAAATATGAAGCATATGACTTCAATTTCATAGTCAAAGTGACTACAAATCCGTTGATTTTGTGCAGGCATAGACCTCACATGTGTGACTAATGCTACTTAGTCGATACACTCTTTATGGTCAAGATCTCGATATAACCGTTGGCATTTTGATGCATATATGGTTCGATTCCCTAAAAAGCTATATGTGAATGCAATGAATCGCATTACACATTTACATGGCATGTTGATTGAGTTCACCAACCTAATTGGTGATGTTAACTCGAAAAATCACAAGAGACAAAATGAGTGACTCGCGAGAAACTCCGATCCGCCAACTTGGCCGCGATCCGCCAACTTGGCCGCGATCCGCCAACTTCGCGATCCGCCAGGCCTCGCTCGCCATGGCCATCCGCCAACTTGGCCGCGATCCGCCAGGCCTCGCTCGCCATGGCCATCCGCCAACTTGGCCGCGATCCGCCAGGCCTCGCTCGCCATGGCCATCCGCCAACTTGGCCGCGATCCGCCAAGCCTCGCTTGCCATGGCCATCTGCCAACTTGGCTGCGATTCGCCAGGCCTCACTTGCCATGGCCACTCGCCAGCTTGGCTGCGATTCGCCAGGCCTCACTTGCCATGGCCACTCGCCAGCTTGGCTGCGATTCGCCAGGCCTCACTCGTCAAGAAACAAATTGACATGCTTGCGTACATAAGCGGATGCATGCGCATTGCCCGGCCTCGGCCTCGGCACTCTTGCGCCCACCAAAGCCCGCCTTGCCTAGCCTCGGTTTCGGCCTTGGCTTAGCTTGCGCGTTGCTTGGACTACAGCTCCGCCACAACCACATGCTGCCGCCCCCTCGGTCTCCGGACCTTGGCACGCACACGGCCCGCCTAGCAGCGCCCCGGCCTCGGCCTCGGCGTTGGCCTGAACACGGCCCGGCCAGCAGCCATCTCGGCCTTATAAGCCCATGCACTCACCCCGGCACGTCTTGGCTTCGGCCTCGGCATGCCTTTGGCTCTTTAGCATGGCATCGGCCTCGTCAGGTCCTTGCTTTATGCCTCGGTAAGCCTTCGCTTCGGCCTAGGCTATCCATCGGCAACTCGCATGACCTTGACTCCAACATCAAGCCTCGGCCCCAAAAGCCTTTGCTTTTGCCTCGACACGCCTTGGTTTCGGCCTTGGCATGCCTTGACATTTGCTCGGCCTCGGCCTGCCCGTGCACCACCTCGGCTTCGGCCTTGGCTAGCCTAGCACGCGCCTATGCTTGACCCTGGCCCTTCCTTGCCTTGTTTCGGCTTGGCTCCCATTCTAGCTTGGCTTCGGCCTCGGATAGCTAGCTCATGGCCTCGGTCCTGGATACTTGGTTTAGACATTTATGTCTCTATAGTATCGATGTTGGCTCATTCTGGTTGTTTTCCGGCTCTATTTTTGAGCGTTAACGGATGTATCTAGTACGCCTTTAAGCATGCCTATGTTTTATCTTGTGATACTACACGCCATGTTGCACACTCTATAGGAATTGCGTATATATTCCGGTTTATATGTCTTGGCATAAAACCCTTGTCTCTACACTCTTATGAATGTATCATAGAGACATTGAGTGTGTAGCTAATCTACATCGAACCTTGCTCACCACTTAAAGATATTGGTGCCAACGTTTATCACCTTGAAACTCATTGTGAAAATTGAATTGATTTCTTGTGTATCGCTTCTAATGAATGCGCACAACTTATGAGTCAATATTGTGAATGTATTTCACGTATACTATGATTCGGATTCTTTGAATCGGCGACTCATGTAGACTCTTCCATACATAGTCCGGAATTTCGGACATGTTTTGATGATCCATATATGCAAGAAAGCTATGGACATCGTTTCTTTTGAGCAAAGAAGCTATTGGGATCAAAGATTACCAAAAGAATTTGGTAGCGTCATGAGCAATGCTCAAGGCTCAAGGATGACATTAACGTCACCCAAGTCTTCCTCCAAGTCAATGGAAGCACCATCTATGCATTTAAACGTGCATATGATCCCCCCTTATGATCCTTCATTAGCTATGCTCAACATATGGAAGCTTAATCTTTAGCAAAGTTTTGGAGTAACGCCCTCCTACGCTAAAGGCAATGATACATAAGATGATGGCTTTGATGCCTTCTCATAGTTCAATTTGAGATACAATGATACTATGGTGATATACCTCATGGTTAAACTCAAGCCATAACACTTAGATGTTATGAAGCACCTTCACAATGATTGAAAAGTAGCAAAAACCTAAAATTTCTGGTTTTTTAGCTCGCGGACTCGTCATTGTGAGGACCGGTTTACCTACTTTTAGGCCGGTTCTTGAGGTGAAATTTGGTCCACCGATTCCTAACATCCATGGCTACCTGCTCATAAAATTTCAGAGCCATTGGACACCTGGAAGGTGATGAACCACTCGACACAAACGTTCACTGACCTCCGGCGACTATTCCGACCGGTTCGGTATGTTTCCGACCGGTTCCGGCAATGAGGCCGGCGGCGTTGGAATCCTAACACATGTGCCTACCTACTGTTAAAATTTGGTGGCATTTGGTGTTCCGGAACATAGTGAAACGTTTCAGGAAGCATACATGCATGTTACATTTTGTAACGGAATGCATCTTGTTAACGTATAAGTGTTAACGATCAATACCCTATACCGTCCACATACTTTATGTGCCATATTGCGCTACCACAAGCGCTCAATGATGGGTTATTTGATTATGAATAACGTCTTTGAATAAGACGTCAGCTTCCACCTATAAGTCCGCTATATATAAACCTTAACAGGCGATCTCGTTTATGTCACTTTTTGATGAGCCAGTCTCCCCGTCGTTAGGGGGAGAGAAGAACAAGTTTGTTCAAGTAGAACGACTTGGCATTGCCGTGGTTTGTCCCCACTGTGCCTCATCATGTTCCCAAAGTCCCATAAATCAAAGTGACGAGATTTGATATACATGCTGCAAAGAGTAAACTATTGGTCTTTCAAGGAAAAGATCAGAATAGTACTCTTATATCAACATGCCTGTAAGGATTGATGTCCAAATCAATGGACATATTGTCATTCATAAATGGTGACATGGTGACTCCACAAAAGTGGTAGATGGTGTCACTAGGCCGTGACTCTCACAAGAAGTGTAGAGAGGGCACTTTGTTCGATATACACTCGCCGAATGCGAGTATGGCACAACTTGATCCTTCGGATCAATGACAACTCATTCGTCTCATGGATTTTCTGGATTAAGGTTATTATTGGGGGACGCCTCAATGAGAAGCCAATCCATATAGAGATCTCTACAAATGCGAATTACACTAGTGTACATGAGTACGTGGTCTATGAGTTAGATATCGAATACACTCACTTCGTTGAAGCAAATACCAACGTTGTGAATTGGCCTACACGGAAAGATATGCGATCCAGTTTATACAAAGAGATAGGTCCTTGGTCAGGTGATGCCGACACCGCAAGTGTAAACCCTATCGATAATCTTTGATTGAAAGCGTAGTGAGAAAAAGAGCCTAGACTCACCTTGTGGCGCAAGGTCTCTCACAAACGCCCTGGAATCGACTACGATGACATATGCTCTCGTAATGGAGTCATATCACACTCCACTACCTTGTCAGTTAGGTAGTTCCGAAAAACTGAACATGCAGCTTATGAATCATCTCTATTGGGACTAAGTAAAGAGATGTACATAAATATCATGAACGGATCAGTTTTCACCCAAGTCAAGTAAGCAAAAACCTCGAAGTGCGTATGCTATCAGATTAGGATGTTCTCTATATGGGTTCAAATCTTCTGGTTGGATATTGTATAACGCGGTTGAGCAACTACTTGATTGGAGATGAAATGTAATGAATCATGCCTATTTGCGTGTAAACTACGGATGAATTGTGATTGAAGTATCACTAATCCAACGTTAAGAATGAAAAGATCTTGGGAATACTTGGTCTCAAATGTGAGAACCGTTAGTGATGAACTTGTTCATCTATCGGCTTATGGCAATCTAATGGACGTTAAACCAAAGCCTATATGTATCCCATGATTAGTCGATGTCTTGAGAAGACTCGTTTCGTCTATGTGACGAGAAGTCTTGGGAGATGAAACTCTCTATCTAAGTATCATGTGCGCAATCATGTACTTGTCATAATATGCTCGACTCGACATCTCATTCGCTATAAACTTATAAAGCCAAGGTAATGGCTAGACGCGCCCACGCAATGCCATGGTATATGGCGGTACTTTCTTTTAAGAGAGAAAAGTTTAGGCTCATTCGATCCCATCATGAAAGACACATCAATAGGCAATTCCAGATTCTGCCTAGTTCTGTACGTCAACTTCCCCGTGACCTACATGACAGCTCACTCATCGGAAAATGGTAAACTTAGTACCGTTGGAAAGCTCTATGTGTCTACTTTCCAGGGACACCAACCATTTGATTATAGCTATCATATTGAGTGAGTTATGGCTGTTTTAGCAAAGTAGGACGAATCTGTCCGGTAATTTGCAGATCAGTCACCTTCGACAGAGCTTTGTGATCAGCTCAGAACGAACCACGTTGTGTACTTTATATCACTGGAAAGATATGGGTGTCTAGTTTCCAGAACTCTTTACGGTTTGTTCATACCTACTGTATCGAAAGAGTTATGACTATTTAAGTACACGAAGGTCATGCTGCGCGTGAATCTGATTTTCAACGCGAACTCTAGTTTTGAGTTGTTGAGCAACCTTCTTCCTTAAGACCAAGTAAAGCTAAGTGTAGCTGGTCTAATACAAGGATAATGTGGCCGTATTCAATGACTCGATCATTGGCCACACCTACTTTTGAAGCTTGTGAGGAGCGTTTGTATACGCCATTAATCTGAACTCCAAGATTGAGTTACCAATCAGGGGGAGTTGTCTTGTAGACATCAGGGGGAGTCTACCTCACATGTAATCTTCAATTGTAGTTGGTGCGTTGTGCTCTTTTCCCTTCGACCAAGCTTTTTATTTTTACCCAAGAGGTTTTGTTTTGCTTGGCAAGGTTTTAGCGAGGCAACATGTTATGCACCGTGTCACATTAGGTACGCGACACAAGGGGGAGTGTTCAAGGAAGGTTAATTCCGTAACTTCTGTTGTGTGTCTTGACCTAATTAGACTAGAATAGTAGTTACCTTAGTAGATAGGGAATCCCTGATTACTTGGGATACTTGATGTAATGCCTATATAAAGGCCTCCTTATCTATCAATAAAGTAACGCTTTACATCTATATTGTTTCTCCTACAACAAACATATAAATTTAAGACTTTTAGTTAAAACTCTACCATTAGAGATAGTTGAAGTTTTATATGAATAATGTCCAAATGAGGTCTTATAATAGGTACGAGACCCCATTATGAGACTTCCCCATTAGAGATGCCCTAAGATGCCAGGAGCTATTTTGTCCACATCAACTTTCTAGGTAGAGTGTTGCTATTGGGACATCCTAATTTGCTCGTCTTACCTCTCAAGCTCTATACACCTCATTTTGGCTTTTAAATTCACATATTTGCTAACTAGGTCTCCTCTTAAATACCCAAAATAACCATGAATATATTAGGTCACTTTAAATTACAATAAATTTTTTATTTTACCTTTTATTCACTCATTAACCTTTTATTGCTAGAATTTTTTTTTTTTTTTCACTTTTTTTCATTTTGTAAGAAAACTTTCATCATCTGTTCTTTTGGTTCTCTGAATGTATACCTCATGATTTTTTTAATAGTTATTTAATTTATTTTAAAATTAAAGAATATATTACATCATCTTGTTTAATTTATATATGAGTTCAACATATATAGTATATATTTATATAAAATTTGTTTTATGTCACAAGCTAGTTCTTTAAATATATAGAATTAAGCTGCAGGAAAATATATACATATAGATAAGGAAATAAATGTGAATGTAGTAATTTATAATTAAATGTGAATGTAGTAAATTATAATTAAATGTGTATGTAGTAAAATTAGAAAATAAAAATAGATAAAGTAAATAACAATACTGCAATTTATTATTTTATCGAATTGGAAAGTTTAGAGAAAATAATATAAATATAATATCTATTTGATAATTATTATTCTTAATAGTCATTGTATAAGAGGACATATATGTAATCTAATAATTGAAAACACAAGGAGGTCAAATGAACAAATGTGGAGATTTTAATAGCAACACTCTTCTAGGTACACTTATATTTTGCACTGATCTATCAAATACACGGACAGTCATTTTCTCACCAATAGGAAACAAAACGAAGTTTGAAATCGCACAGAAAATGGAAAGAAAATCAAATATGGCTTTGGAAAAGAAGTTTGGAGAAAAAGAAGACAGGAAAATGAGGAAAGCAGTATTGCAGTTCGACAGGAAAAAAAAAAAAAAAAACAGAACACAAACAACTCCACATACCTATCAAATACAACTGCAAAATGGCCTTCATCATTAACTTGGACGTGTTTCTCGCTTCGGAAGTCAGAAGCAGCAAGTCTATCTCCATCCATGTTTGAAAGTTTGGGGCAGTTGGACACGTACAAGTGTTCCAATACAGGGCACACAACACTAATTCTCCAGCTGATGAACTCGAGCTGTGGAAGACTATTCAGAAATATTTCCGTCAGTTTTGGAAAGACTAGGTTGCTGGACTTTCTCTTCGAGCTTAGTTCAATAAGCACGTCCAAGTCAGAGCACTCCTCCACCCAAAGGAGTTTCAATTGCAAAAGAGATTGAGCTACATTGTAGTCGAACACATACGTCAGTCTGCGGCAGCCACGAATTACCAAACTGTTCAGATTACGGAAGGCTCCATCGAAAGGACAATAGCTGCATATGCTTACTAGGTTCACAAGATAACATAACGTCATCTCTCTCAATTTTGGTAACACGTTTTGTTCCGACTCCCGCTTTCTAAATCCAAACATACTTCTCATTGTGGCTTCTCGCACATATTCCTTTTCTGTTCCTCTCACATCTTCCGTGTTTTCACAATGCAGTATTTCCAGATTTTGCAGCCGGGACAACAAATTTGATTCTAAAAGTACACCCCGGCTATTCCCCAATTCCGAGCAATTTCTCACATTTAACAACTTAAGATTGGACAGAGAACCAAGTGGTAACTCACCAACACATAACTCTTTCAGGCCAAAGACCCTTTCTAGATACAACTCTTCCAAGCTCTCAAATACAGGTCTATCTGGAAACCTTGTCGTTATAAAGTTGATCAACACTCCATTCATATGGCACTCGATTACACCAAGGTACTTCAACCCATGTAATCTCCCATGGTGATATTCCTCAACCATGTTCTCTATGCCCATGTACCCTGTGTACTCTACTATCTCTGCTTTCTCCGTCACCACATCGATAAACCAGTTTGGTAAATTTTGTTGGAAAGTAAATCAATATTAATTGTGTATATATTTTCCATTTAATTATATTAGATGTGTATTAGGAGTTCTTTCCTTTATCGTCTCCTACCTTATTGGAGACTACTTGTTGTACAAGACTATTGCTGTATATATTTCCACAATATCAATGGATTAATCTATTCTGCCATAACATACTTTTCTATATGGTATCAGAGCAAAGATCCGAAAGGACTTTGTCTCTTTATTTTCCGCTGCAATTCTTCATCTGACGTTGGTTATCTGTCAGACGTGTGAAGTTCGTTTGTCTTCTTCCAACTAAACTCTATTGTTAGGGTTTGTTAATCTCTTCCTTGCGTTTGTTCTGGTGTTTAGTTTTATCAGCCAAACATTTTGCCGACAACAGCCTCGTCGGGAAAGAAGAGCCTTTGCTTTCTGCACTTTTTGCCGACCACAGCCTCGTCGGGAAAGAAGAGCCTTTGCTTTCTGCACTTTTTTGCCGACAACATCTTGTCGGCCCCTCGCTCCTGCTTTAGAACCTGAGCCGCTGAGCGGCGTCGCTATCAGTCTCGTCGGCCTCGTCTTGCTTCTCCGTCGGCTTCCGTTACATCCAGGTCGACGTCGTCTTCATCACCACCCCGGTTCTTGTAGACGAGCGGCGCAGCTGCGACTTCGTCCCTGTTTTTTTCGGATCGAGTCGTCCTCCGGCGTCTGCCCGAAACCTCCGGCGTCGTCGCCTCCAATCCCTCCTCTGGCGTCGCATCTGCTCCGAAACCCAACAAAAATCCGATCCGGCTTGAATTTTTCGACAGAACCTGCCTCCTGCTCGACCCGGTTGTGCAGCCCGACCCGGTTCTCCAGCCTGACCCGGTTCTCCAGACCGACTCGGATCTCTGCCCCGACCCGGTTTCAGATCCGACCCACCGCCAGTGCACATCTACCAGTTTATTATTTTTTCTCTTCATGGCTTGTGTTTCCAAATTTGCCATGTCCCCGGTCCCTCATAATCAGTGGATCATCGATAGTGGAGCAACCCATCATATTGTTAATTCATCAGACATGATTACTAATCGCAGCAAGTGCAACTCGTCAGTTGCTTTACCCAGTGGTGTTAAAGCCCATATCTCCATGCAAGGATCTGTTACAATTAATAATGCTGTTCTACAGAATGTTTTATGCGTTCCGTCTTTTCATGTCAATCTTATGTCTGTTGGGAGAATCATAGATGATTTACACTGTTCGGTAACTTTCTTTCCGTCTTGGTGTTTTTTGCAGGACTTGACTACGAGGATGATGATCGGTGTGGGAAAGCGATGTGGAGACTTATATTATTTAGTGGCGTTATCATCTACTCTTCCCCATAAACACCCATTTACCAGTCATATCACCCTCTCTTCTGATCTCTGGCACCGTCGATTAGGACATCCTTCTTCTGTCTGTTTGCAGCATATCGTCAATAAGTCGCTTCATTGTCACTTTGATTCCACAAGTAAGTGTGAAATTTGTCCTTTGGCTAAACAAACTCGCAAATCTTTTCCTTCTAGTTCAATATCCACATCTCGTTGTTTTTCCCTCATACATTGTGATATTTGGGGACGTTATAAGACACCTTCTCTTAGTGGTGCTCATTATTTTTTGACTATTGTCGATGATTTCTCTCGTTTTACATGGGTTTTTCTAATGCGTCATAAAAGTGAGGCGCAACATTTGCTTCGTAAATTTTTCGCCTATGTCAAAACTCAATTTAATTCAAATGTCCAAACTTTTCGCTCTGACAACGGAGCTGAATTTCTCTCTCTGCGAGATTTTTTTCTCGAGCAAGGGGTTGTTTTCCAAACTTCTTGCGTTTATACACCTCAACAAAATGGTGTAGTTGAGCGCAAACATAGACATCTTCTAAATGTTGCTCGAGCTCTTCGTTTTCAATCACACTTACCACTTCATTTTTGGGGAGAATGCATTCTTACTGCTGCATACACAATTAATAGACTCCCTACACTTTTGCTTGATAAAAGGTCCCCTTTTGAGATTCTTTACAATAAACCTCCTGACTATTCTCGCATGCGTGTTTTCGGTTGTGTCGCTTTTGCAACTTCTGTTAATCCTTCATCCAAATTTTCTCCACGAGCTCACAAATGCATTTTTCTTGGATATCCAATGGGTCAGAAAGCTTATAAGCTATACAATCTTGAAACCAAAAAGCTTTTTATCAACCGTGATGTTACTTTTTTGGAAGACACCTTCCATTTCACGTCTTCTCCAGGAGTTTCACCATCTTCTTCTTCTTCTTCATTGCCTTGTCCTATATTTGACGACATTGTGTCTCATACTATACCTATTTATCATAGACCTCCCTCGTCCTCATCTTCTGGACCTCCATCGTCCCCACCAGTTTTAGAGTCATCAGGCTCGGTCACAGTTGTCCCTCCAGCTGAGATTGATACCTCATCACAATCCCCGCCTGATACTGATCCGTCTCTCCAGTCCTCTCCTGAAACTGATCACTCCTTACCTACTGAAATCGATCATCCTGTTTCTGATTCATCAGCTCCTGCCTTACGCCGCTCCACACGACCCCGTGTTCCCAATGTACGTCTCCGTGATTATAAGTGCTCGCAGGTGATTCTGCCACCACACCATCTATCATCTCCTCGGTCGAGTCCTCCACCAGGTACGCGTTACCCACTTTGTAATTTCATTTCATATCAGCGATATTCTCCATTACATCTTGCCTATGTCGCAGCTCTTAGTAGGGATACAGAACCATCTTCCTATGATCAAGCCTCTTCTGATCCTAATTGGCAAACTGCTATGCATGAGGAACTTGCAGCCCTTACAGCCAATAATACTTGGTCATTAGTTCCTCTTCCTCCTGGTAAACGGCCAATTGCTTGTAAATGGGTTTATCGGATTAAGCGCAAGGCCGATGGTTCTATTGAACGTTACAAGGCTCGCCTTGTGGCGAAGGGTTTTACACAGGCTGCAGGTATTGATTACCATGATACTTTTTCTCCTACTGCCAAGATGATTACAGTTCGCTGTGTTCTTGCCATTGCAGCTTGTCAGAATTGGTCCCTTCATCAGCTTGACGTCAATAATGCCTTTCTTCATGGTGATTTACATGAAGAGATATATATGTCCCCTCCTCCAGGTCTTCAGCGACAGGGGGAGAATTCTGTGTGTCGCCTCCACAAATCACTCTATGGTCTGAAGCAAGCTTCTCGGCAATGGTTCTCTAAGTTCACTGAAGCCATACTTGCTGCCGGTTTTGTTCAATCTAAAGCTGATTACTCTCTTTTCGTACAAAAGGTTGGTGATTCCCTTACAGTGTTATTGATTTATGTTGATGATATTCTCATTACCGGGAACAACCTAGATTCTATTCGTGCTACCAAGAAATTTTTGCATTCTCATTTTCGTATTAAGGATTTGGGTGACCTTAAGTTTTTCCTTGGCATTGAGATTGCACGTTCACAAAAGGGCATATTATTGTCTCAACGAAAGTATGCATTGGAGATTATTAAGGACACCGGTCTCTTAGGTGTCAAACCTGTGGACTTTCCCATGGATGATTCAAAATTGTCAAATAAGGGGGAGTTGCTTAAAGATCCTGCTGTGTATCGACGTTTGGTTGGACGACTCATTTATCTCACAATCACCAGACCTGACATCACTTATTCAGTTCATGTCCTTAGCAGGTTTATGCATGAGCCTCGCCTACATCATATGACAGCAGCTCTTCGAGTTGTCAGATATTTGAAATCTTGTCCTGGTCAAGGTTTGCTTTTGAGTTCTAACAATGACTTTAGTTTGAAAGCATTCTGTGATTCTGATTGGGCAGGCTGTCCTGTTACTCGTCGTTCTACAACTGGATATTGTGTCTTTTTGGACAATTCCTTGATATCATGGCGCACTAAGAGGCAGAGGACAGTTTCATTGTCAAGTGCAGAGGCAGAGTATAGAGCTATGGCTGGTACATGTTGTGAACTTACTTGGCTCCAGTATTTATTTGCTGATTTACATATATCTATTCCTAGACCAGCTATTTTGCATTGTGATAATCAGGCAGCTCTTCACATAGCTGCAAATCCAGTTTTCCATGAAAGAACTCGCCACATTGAAATGGATTGTCACTTCATTCGAGATAAGATAGTAGATGGCTCCGTCAGAACTCGATTTGTTGGTTCTTTGCAACAACTTGCGGATGTATTCACAAAAGCATTAGGCAAAGACAAGTTCAGATTTCTATTGAGCAAGTTGGGAGTTCTTGACATACACTCTCCAACTTGAGGAGGAGTGTTGGAAAGTAAATCAATATTAATTGTGTATATATTTTCCATTTAATTATATTAGATGTGTATTAGGAGTTCTTTCCTTTATCGTCTCCTACCTTATTGGAGACTACTTGTTGTACAAGACTATTGCTGTATATATTTCCACAATATCAATGGATTAATCTATTCTGCCATAACATACTTTTCTATAAATTTTTCATGCTCGTGTTTAGAGTCAAATACCGAGGGAGATGCTGGTGTGTAGCCATCTTCACATTTAGTTTCCTCTCAAAAAAGCGTCCATAATAGGACTGTAACATGCGGTCTTTTTCACTGATACATATGTTAAAGTTTATCCAATTGGGATTGAACCTAACCAGCTGAGGCAAACATTTTACATTACGTATGTGAACTTTCAAACTGTTTAAGCGTGATAGCCCTGTTAACTCATCAAAGCTAGCATTATTGCCATAAACAAAAGAAAATAGACTGTTCTCGACTATTCTTCTACCCCAGTCGCAAAACTCACAAATCATGTACAATTCTTCTAATCCATTCAACTTGGATATCACTTTTGATGGAACTGTTTTAAAACATGCATCCGTAACATCCAATATCTTAAGATTGGTCAAGTGTCCTATTTCTTTCGGCAATGCTTGACGAGTTCCCCCAATGTTTGTCATACTAAGAATCTGAAGATTTTTCAATTTTCCGAGCATGGATATATCAACTATTCTCTTGCATTCATCTAGATACAAAGCTTGGAGGTTGGACAAGAGACTTAATGATGAGGGTAGAGATGAAATACCAGTATGGCTAAGATCTAAGACCCTCAATTCAGTGGGAATTTGAAAGAAATGGTTTGGAATCTCATTTATATTATTTCTCTGTAGTAATAAAATATGGAGCTTTGAACATACCAACCTTTGGGGAAGCTCGTCAATCTCATTCCTCATTAGCGAGATTGCGGAGTAATCTTCATGTTTGGTGGCAATCCGTGGCCAATACTTCAATCCACAACCAGATTTAACAAAAAACCGTGATCGATCTTCCAATAATGAAATTGAAATGGCCACATCTCGAATTACGTCATGCATCTTCACAAATCCAGAGTATGCACTGTCGAGAAGCAAGCTAGAAGCTTTCAGGTACCTGACCACCGAATGTGCTTTGGCTCTCGCTACTTTGATTGTGTCAGCATCTTGAAATAGTCCACTCCCTAGTGCATACACCAACAAGTCTTCAACATTAATATCAAAATCTTCAGGGAATAGACAACAAAGCAAGAAGAAGAACTTTGCAATGTTGTCATCATCAGGTCTCAAGTAATCATAGCTTAACTTTATTCTTTCGAACACCTCTGTGCTCTCATCTTCATAGTTGGCCGGTTGAGAAGCCTTTAGTCGTCGAGCTGCTTCTGTCCAATCATCTAAGTCTTTATCTCCGAGTGTTTTTGCAACTACTACCAATGCGAGTGGGAGACCAGCACATTCTTTAGCTACTGTCCTCGCTACATCATAGAACTCGGGTGATTCATGAAAAGACTTTCCTGCTTTCTTCACAAACAGGTCCCAAGCATCATCTTCTGACAAGACTTGGAGATGAATGCTTGCTTGGCTCCCCATGGAATGACAAACATTCAATCTCCTTGTGGTGAGAAGGATCTTTGAATTGCGCTTTTGAAGCACTGTATGGTTGGGAATTCCGATAGTAGACAAATCTATTGTTTTCCAAATGTCATCCAAGATTATAAGGATCTTATATCCTTTCAGTATCTTCTCGCCGATTTTAGCTGCTCTTCCCATATCTGTCTCCTCCTGCAATTTTAAGCCCAGTAGATCAGCCAGTGTTCCTTGAATATTTCTCAAATTGGGTGTTTGGGACACAACTGCCATGATCACGTGATGAAAAAGCCCATTATTCCGGGCTTGCACAGCGACATGTTTCACCATGCTCGTCTTGCCAACTCCTCCGGATCCGTAGACTCCAATGGTCGTGACCTTATCATCTTGAAGTGCCCTCAGTATCTTGTCTGTGGCTTGCCTTGTTGCTTCATATCCTACAAAATCTCCAGTGCACATTGCCCACTCTATATCTATAGGTCGCACTATACTGCACACAGTTTCCACAGTTTTCCTGACAAGTTCGTGATCAGACCTACAAGATACAATATTCAATTAATCATAAGATCAATAAATATCAGTCTGAAAAGAGAAAAACATTATAGTTTAAACTAGCCTGTCATGCTTACCCATATGTTTTTAATTCCAAACCTGAGAGATTGGCAACTTTTGTTAAAGCAGCTCTCCACCCATCAACCACCTCTACACCAAACTTTTCTTCGTGGAGGCTTAATGCTTCTGCAAAACTCGCATTCTGATGTCTCACATCAGAGGGATCCACATCGTAAAAAATTGGAAGAATTGTCATGCTCTTGTCTTCCATGCATTTAACAATCATTTTCAGTTCATGCAAACACCATGATGAAGAAGCATAGTTTTTTGACAGAACAACAATCGCTGACCGGGATTCTTTGATTGCTGTAAGCAGACTAGGAGAAATTGGCTTCCCCGTTTCAAGCCCTGAATCATCCATGAATGTTATAATATCTCTTCTTTGCAGTTCATGATAAATAGAGGAGGCAGTAGTCGTGCGAGTGTCCACACCCCTGAAACTCAGAAAAACATCAAACTTTCTCCGAGGAGCAGATGATTCAGCTGATAAAGGACGAGATCCAGACGCTCTTTCGGAGCTCGATGCCATCAAAATAAAACCAACAAGCAAGGAACACAAAGCCAACAAGAAATGAAGATAAGAAGAAGGAAGTGAGTGGTAAGAACAGATGCTGGAAAAGATGTGGATTGAGGTTGTAGACTTGTAGGGAGAAGAGATACAGCAAGTGGACTATTAGGTAAGATAGACTCGGAGACTTTTCAAAAAATAGACTCAAGAGTCAAGAGATGTCTTTACTAAACCTGCCACTGATCATAATCATAACGCAGAGACGACGTATTTCCAATGATGCCGCCAGAATTACTAGCTCCTTCCTTGATCGAAGCCTCCAAATTCAATACCCATCCCTTCCTTGATCGAAGCCACTGAATTCAATTCCAATCCCTTCCTTGATTGAAGCCGTTGAATTGAATTCCAATATATTCCTTGATCGAAGCCAAGGAAATTATTCATACTGATACTTGCCTGAATATTTCTTTAATGATGCGATTCTAAGGTTTCTGCTTGTGATATAAATGGACCGAACAATTAGAGATTGGTCGGTGGCATATGTTCGTTGGTGTATGACCTGTGCATCTGATTGGAGGTATTTTGACTGTGTATTTTTTTGTTTGTTTGGAGAAGTTGAATCTATTTAGTAGGTGGTAAATATAGATTGGTTATGTGGATTAGGTTTAGGTAGTACTTGGTGTGCTCAAACTGAAAATTTGTTCTTGTTGATCAAGTACTTTCGCATTGTAACCATGTGTTGATGGTCGCAACATAGGAGCTACCGGGGCCCAGTGCTATGATCGGGAAAGCAAGTCTAGATACCCGAGACCTGAGATCGAGTAGTCGAGTGTCCGATAAAGGCCAGAGAGCCGGTGGGAGAAGTCCAAGAAGAAAGGGTCAGAGTGCATCTTAATGTGCAGAAGGAACCACCAGTCCCACATCGAGGGATGAGCTCAGCCCATGCAGTTAGGAGCTCATATATTGGTTTAACCATCTTCATCAAATGGTAATCAATCAGTCCGTCTACTTCTACTTCTACTTCTTACTTATATTCCAATCTCATTGATACTAACTTAAACTTCGGAGTGGAACCAACTAGCCCCACCGGTGTTTCTTAGTTAGTAGGAGTTTAGTTCGTCCACAAGAGAATGGAACATCAAGCCCAACGGAAGGTCCCACTGGGTACCTGTGAGTCTACATAATTCAAACAGAAACACCTTGTATTCATTCAGTTGCAGTTCGTTCGAGTCATGTTAGGTATGAGTTTCTGATCAATAGGTATGTTTTATTTCGATTTTATTGGAACCTATGAAGTAAGTATATATATTGGTTTTCCTTATTAGTCAGGTTCAATAAGTTCTGTTCAATAGGTATGTATTCGGATAAATTGGTATGTTTGTGATTCAGTTTGAACCTATGAAGTAGGTATTTGTTTGTTCCCTATGAGTCCTGATCAATAGGTATGTGTTTCAATAGAAATGTGTTCATGATCAATAAGTATGTATTTCAATAGAAATGTGATAATGATCAATATATTTTTGTTTTAATTGTAAACTATGAAGTTTGTATTTGGGTTTTTCTTATGAGTCATGTTCAATATGTATGTGTTTCTGATCAATAAGTATATTTTATTTCGAATCAATTGTAATCTATGAAGTATGCTTTTTTTTTCTTTGTATGAGTCTTGATCAAGAGGTTTTGGCCTTTAATCATTAGGTATGTGCAGTGGCGGACGCAGGAAACTTTATGTACGGGGACAAGTTTTATGTCATTCATTCATGGACATATTTGCACTAAAGTCACAATAGTAGACAAAAGTACGAAACAAATGAGAAATAAGAGAATCTAACAAAAAAACATGCTTGGTGTCATGTAAATAAATAAAAAAGATGAACCTGGACATAGAGGCAAAGACGCAAAATCCAAAATTATCAATTCATACAAGTTGTAAAAGATTACAGACTGTTGACAGTAGCCACAGAGGGACTACAACAGCCCCACAGACCCGCAGCTAGTGTACCAGGGGCCGGTCTGAGGCCCGGGACCGGATCACCAGCACCCGAACTCGGGGTACAGCAGTCTATCCTACGACCAGGGGCCCGGAGACCGGGGGCGCCAGCCTGCCAAAGAGGTCACCAGAGCTGCCCTTTGGTATGCAAACAGAAGGGAACCAGTCCTACATCGAAGGGTGAGGCCAGACCTCACTCCCGACCACTTATATAAGGGCCTCAACTACCCTCATTAATAGATAACTGATCTTTCCTACCGCTTATATACGTGCTTAAGTTATATTCATTCCAACTATACTAAATTAGGCATCGGAGAGGAGAAGACCGGCCCGCCCGGTATTCCCCTTAGTAAGCAGGTTTACAGGAGATCAAGCTTGGATTCATCAGTCTCTATCAGGCCTACAGGTTTGTGCAGAAACAATTGGCGCCGTCTGTGGGAACAGTTTGATCCACGAGAAAAGTAAGCGTTGCTCTACGGGAGAATAGAACCCGATCGATCATTTGGAAAGCAGTTAAATCCGCAGTCCGGAGGCCATGGAAGGAAGGAAGATAAAAGCTGGCATGGAAGGGTCGAAAGAGCGAATTCAGATCCCCGACCGGGCCCAAAACATAAGGGCTGAGGTCGGTGCGAGGTTCGTCCTTTCTCCCGACCGAGACAGAGCTCACGATCGCCAGGACTCAGAGAACCCCGACCAATATGATGCGGGGGAGGAAATAAAAAAGATGAAGGCAGAAGTCGTGCGGTTACGAGAAGAGGGCGATCGAGACCGACTAAGGGCGGATGCCCGGTGCCAGGGATTAGAAGCGGTGAACATCGCCTTATTGGCGGCCCTGGAGAGAGGGGGTCAGCAGGGCACTTCTTGGGCGGCATCGCGGCCCGCGAGCAATGTTAACGAATTCCCGCACCTTGAGGTGGGACAGCCTACGGGAAGGAGAAAGACCGCGCATGTGCCCACACCTCTCTTTCCGGAAGCTCTGAAAAACTCCGGCCCGGTTGAGCCCCCGTACCGTACGAGCCAGGCATCGAGCGAGCAGGATAGCTCCACCGCAAGGACGCTCAAGACGCTCTCCGCCTCAGTGTTGGACATGAAGGATCACATGGAGGCCAGCGAGAGAAAAGCGGGGCGACCACAGGACAGTGCACGATTCAACGAACGCACTGGACCTTTTCCGCGCCGAATTAGGGAATCAGGAAGATCTGGTAACCAAAGGCCCCTGAAACTGACGTACTCAGGAACTAGTTGCCCATACCAGCACCTGGACAGCTTTAAGTCGCAAACGGGCACAAGGGGCTACTCAGATGCCACGTGCTGCAACATATTCCAAGAAACGCTCTCGGGGGAGGCGTTGAGTTGGTTCTACGAACTGCCAATGAACTCGGTGGAAACTTTCGAACAGCTGGCTGATAAGTTTGTCGGCCGGTTCATCCTTAGAGCCAGGACGGCCCAAACATCAACGATCCTTTTTGATTGCATGCAGACTGACCACGAACCGCTACGCGCTTTCGTTAACCGGTGGCAAATCGCCACGGCCGGGGTCAGAAACTTGGATAAAAGGATCGCGGGAATGACATTCAAGCAGGGGTTAAAACCTGTGGAACTCTCGTACAACTTGCGAGTACAGGAGCCGCTGGGGTACGACGAGTTGATGACCGTGGCCGTTAGGCACGCCCAGGCGGAGCACGAGATGTATGGGGATAAGATGCCCAAGCGGAGGTCGGATGACCCACTACCACCATCTCCCCGTGAAAGCAAGACTGGACGGCAGGATCGCAACCATACGCCTGCGACTAGCAAGAAAGCCGAAGTACGGGAGGATTGGCGACCCCGGCGGAGCGGTGACAACAGCTCACGGTCAGGTAGAAGACCACCACTTGTGTGACCGACACGGCCCTTGGCAGCTGCGCCAGCGGGGCGACCACCGCTGGCCCTGGCCATTATGCCAGCGAAGAAACCCGAAGATCCAGCCCTTCGGACTGGCGACCAAAGACCCCAGAGAATGGTTGTGGACGGCCGAGTCCGACCAGATGACCCGCAAAAGGACAGGCAGGGGGCTCGGCAAGTAGGGACCATAAGCAGCCGAGCCCCCGGGGGGATCGAGGTGCACGGGAGCATAAACATGATACATGGTGGGGACCATATAGATCGACTCACCCGGAGCTCAAAGAAGCGGTGCTTAAGATCAATCCGGGAAAAGGAGGTATATGCCTTTGGAGGAGGAAGCGGCCAGGCCGCTAAAACCGGATGGAACTCAGTTACTTTCTATGAGGAAGAAGAGCCGGAGGATCTGATCCAACCGCACAACGACCCCTTTCTCATTACGGTCCAAATAGACCACTGGATAACCAGCCGCATGCTGATCGATACCGGAGCTTCTGTCAACGTGATGTTCCGAGACGCGTACAAAGGGCTGCAGAGAGGAAAGAACAAGTTATCCCAGGATAACGAACCGCTGATAAGCTTCTCCGGTGAGGTGGTCCAGCCTTTGGGATCAGATTACCTACCGCAAATCTTCGGCGAGGGAGACAGGACAAAGAAGGAGTACCTGGAGTTCATCGTTGTGGACTGTCTGTCATCGTACAATGGCATAATCGGTCGGCCAGGGTTGTAGAAGCTGAAAACATTTATAGCCGGCCATATGCTGATGCTAAAGATGCCTTCACCGGCCGGCGTCATTACCATACACGGGGACCAGAGGATTGCTCGCAAGTATTATGCGGAGGCCCTGACCCACGGGAGGAAGCGGACCGAGGTCTTCACAGCCACTCAACAAGCGCCGAAGCCGGATCTGAGTATTGACCCCCGTGATGACACCGATTCTGATGACGAGAAGCTAAAACGACCGTCCGCCGTGGAAGAAACCGAAACAGTCTCCATTTCGGAGGACCACTAGGAACGAAAAGTGGTGATAGGAACGAAGCTCGCTCCGGCTGTCAGGCAAGAGCTCATCACCTTCCTCCGAGACAACAGTTCGGTCTTCGCATGGTCCTACGAAGACATGTCAGGCATATCCCCAGAGATAAATCCACAGACAGGCTAAATTCGTTACCCAACGTTCCCCCGGTGAGGCAAAAGAGGAGGTCCTTCAGCCCTGCGAAGTATGAGGCGATCAGAGAAGAAGTACAGAAGCTGAGAGGCATAGGTTTCATCCGGGAAGTCCAGTATCCCCGGTGGCTTGCTAATGTGGTTATGGTCCCAAAGAAGGGAACCGACCGGTGGCGCATGTGCGTGGATTTCACCAATCTAAACCGGGCGTGCCCAAAAGACAGCTTCCCGCTCCCCCGGATAGATCAGCTTATAGATTCCACGTCCGGCTTTAAGCTACTCAGCTTGATGGATGCCTACGCTGGGTACAATCAGATAAGGATGAACCCGGATGACGAAGAGCACACATCATTCACAACTGACCGAGGTACCTACTGTTACAAGAGGATGCCGTACGGTCTAAAGAATGTCGGAGCCACCTACCAGCGGATGGTGAATCGCATGCTGGAGCAAGAGATGGGTAAAACGATGGAAGTATACGTAGATGACATGCTGGTCAAGAGCTTGACTGCAGGGGCCAACGTCCGAGATTTGGCGGTGGTCATCGGTAAGATGCTCAAGTTTGGAATGCGCTTGAACCCGAAGAAGTGCATTTTTGAGATTTCAGAGGGCTTGTTCCTAGGCCACATCATCAGCCAGCGAGGGATAGAAGCTAACCCGCTGAAGGTCCAGGCGATCCTAGATATAGAAACACCAGGGGAAAGAAACCAGGTCCAAATGCTGACCGGCCGACTGGCCGCCCTGGCCAGATTTATCTCCCGCCTGACCGATAAGTGCGCCCCATTCTTTAAGTTGCTCAAGGCGCAGCAGTTCAAGAAAATTCACTGGGCGGCGGAGCACGAAGCGGCGTTCCAATCTATCAAGACATATCTGTCTGCAGTGCCTCTCCTATCCAAACCAGTGCCGGGCGAGATGCTATACCTCTACATAGCTGCATCGGAAACGGCCGTCTCCGCGGCTCTCGTTAGGAAGGAGGGCACGCTCGATCTCCCGGTATACTATGCAGGGAAGGGACTTACCGGAGCTGAAGGCCGGTACCCTGACATAGAGAGACTGGCTCTGGCCCTGATCGTCAGCGCCAGAAAGCTCCGGTACTATTTCCAGGCTCATTCCATCACCCTATATACCAATAACCCTTTGCGGCAGATCCTGCAAAAACCGGATACCAGCGGGCAGCGGCAGACTCGTACGGTGGGTAGTTGAATTGGGAGAATTCGACATCACTTACGTCCCGCGAACGGCTATCAAGGGACAGGCCGCTGCGGATTTCATATGTGAACTCACCCCGATGGTGGTAGAAGCGCACCCCGGCCGGTACGAGGGCACCGAGGCAGTTCAGGCCGTAAAGATCGAACCAGGCCTTCCCAACGGTTGGAAACTTTACGTAGACGGCTCCGTAATGAGTAAGCGGAGCGGAGCCGGCATCATGCTAACCTCGCCCGATGGCCAATCGTACGAGTATGCCCTACGGTTCCTCTTCAACACTGCCAATAACGCCGCTGAGTATGAGGCCCTCATAGCCGGTTTGCAATTAGCCAAGGAGATGGGAATCCCATCCCTGGACATATACAGCGACTCGAGCCTGGTGGTGAACCAGATGAACGGGCTGTTCGAAGTCAAGGAACCCCAGTTAGCCTCCTACCAAGCTTTGGCCAAGGCCCTGATCGAGCCATTCCAGGGCGCCACGATCCAGCACATACCCCGAGAGGCAAATAGGCATGCGGACGCCCTCACAAGGTTGGCAACTGGAAACTACCCTCCGGAGTACCGAAGAGCTAAAATTGAAACCCTCCAGAAACCGAGTATAAGCAAGACCATCTCCGAGATATTTGCGGTAGAGGAGGCACCACCGAGCTGGATGGATCCGATAGTTAGATACCTGGCTGACAAAACCAGCCCCCAGGATGCAGTGGAGGTTAGGAGGCTGCACCTCCGGTGTGCCAGGTACAGCCTTCTCAACGGCAAGTTGTACCGAAGGGGGCACAGCTTCCCCCAGCTAAAGTGTGTGACTAAGGAGGCGGGAGAGGCTATCATGCGAGAAATCCACGAGGGAGTATGCAGTAATCACTCTGGCGCCCGGTCCTTGTCTCACAAGTCGCTCCGAGCGGGATATTTTTGGCCAGACATGGCAGCAGCATCAAGAAGAATATCAGGCGGCTGCCACAAGTGCCACATGTACGCCTCTACACCCCATGCCCCGGCAATCGCTTTATCAATTCTGTTAGCGCCATGGCCGTTCGCACAATGGGGACTAGACATCACAGCCCTTTCCTAATAGCTGTGGGACAATACAAATACGCCATTGTGGCTGTGGACTATCAGACTAAGTGGGTCGAGGCGGAACCCCTACTAAAGATCACCGAGGAGCGGGTAAGAAAATTTCTATGGAAGAACATCTACTGCAGGTTCGGGGTGCCGCAGACTATAGTCACGGATAATGGGACACAGTTCAACAATACTGATCTTATCCAATACACGGCCTCTATGGGGACCCGGATGTTGTTTGCCTCAGTGGCACACCCGCAGACCAACGGCCAGGTGGAAGTGGTCAACAAGATTGTCAAAACTCTCCTCAAGAAGAAGCTGGATGCCAAAAAGGGATGTTGGGCCGAGGAACTCCCCGCGGTTTTATGGGGCATCCGGACGACAGCAGCTGAGGCAACAGGAGAGACCCCGTTCAGCATGGCATTCGGGAGCGAAGCGGTACTCCCTGTAGTGACCAGTGTGCCCAGCGGTAGGGTCGAGAATTACGACGCCGAAACAAACGCCGAGGGCGTACGGCTCAACCTGGATCTCATAGAGGAGCGGCGCGACCAAGCGCATATGCGAAACCAAACCTACAAGCAACGGGTCGCTCGGTACTATGACAGAAGGGTCCGGGAAAGGAAATTACAAGTGGGGGACTGGGTCATGAAGAAAGTTCAGAAAAAACCGCTGGCCTTGGAGCCAACGTGGGAAGGGCCCTACCAAATCACCGCAGCTGCGGGTCCGGCAACATTCCACATCATAGACGCCGAAGGCATCTATTCCACCCGCCCGTGGAATATCCAGCACCTGCGGTTCTACCCTAAATGAAATCGGTCATACAGGGACAAATAATGTATTTGGCACCAACGTTGCAATACACAGTTACTGCATCTAGAATGAACTACAGCTGGTTACAAGGTATATACATCTGTCAGGTATATATGTAAAGCAAAAAACCGCTAGTCAGCGCCGTCGGAGCTCCCAATCCCTGGCCCGCCAACTTTGAGAGACTGCTCTTGCTCCACCTTCTCGGCCAGGGCTATATCAGCCTCCATCCGCTCAGCATCAAGCCACCCTTTCTCCCTCCACTCCAGATAGACATCATTTATGCCCTTTGCACGGGCGGCCTCCAGCATCTCTTCAAACTCCACCGACTCCCGGAAGTCGTCGACAGCTTTATCAGCCACTTCAGCAAGCCGGGATTCTACGAGTTTTTCCCCTCCTTTGACGACTGCTGTCATTTGAGTTTGCAGCTCCAGAACCCTCGCCTCCAACCCCGCATTCTTCTCCTCCCGAGCGGTTGCCTGCCGATCGGCTTCCTCCCTCTCCTGCGCGAGTTCAGTGAACAGCCGACCGGTTTCCTCTTTCTCCCGCACGAGCTCAGCTTTCAGCCGACCGACCTCCTCTCTCTCCTGTGCAAGCTTAGCATCCGCCAAGGACAGCTGCACAGTAAGCTCCTCCACTTGCTTCTCCAAAACCGCAGCCTCCCCTCTAGGCTCAGCGGCGTAAAAGCTATGAATCAGCTGGCACAGGTACACAAAAGGAACATTAGCTCGTACCACAAAAAGGGAAAGGAAGCGCAGAACACCTTAGTTCTACAAGCACGCAACCATACTTACCCGAAGACCTAATTCCACTGCCTTCTTCCTGCTCTCGCCCGGTTGCCCAGTTCCGGGGTCCTCCCGATCAAGTCCCAAGGTTTCAATGGCAGATGCCACGAACCTACTAAAACCACCACCACCGGAACTGCGATTGGCTTCCGGCCCCCGACTTCTTCGGCCGTCGGTCTCCACGACCGGAACTAATGCCGACCCCCCACCAGCCGAGCTTGACGCCCCGGCATCAAACGTCCTCGCCCTCTTCGCCGGAGCTTCGCCATAACCGCTCTGGCGGTACCCAGTCATCTCCGCCGCCTCCCTCTCCCGCGGGGCCCGTATAGCCATCGGCCGTGCCAGAGGTTCCGGACAGGTTGGGCCCACCGATCTTACTTCCCGGATAACGAGTGGGGCGTTATCCTCACCGTCCGGCCGCCTACGGTAGTGGGAGTCCGGAAACACGAGCGGCACAGGCCTGTTATGCACTGTGCACTCTAGGGTGACCGGATCTACAACGGTTTTCGAAGCCATCTCCCCCATCTCCATCAACCTCTGGGCCACAAGCTCGTCATCCGGTTCGACAGTCTCCTCGCTCCGAACAGCGAGCCGGGGGGCATTAGCTGCAAACCGATAAACCGAGCGGTCATAATAAAAGCGACCCCGTAAAACAACAGTGCAAGGTACCTTACCAGGTTTTCTCCCCATCTCGCATATCTCCAGCACATTCCACCGGATGAAATTGTAGGAGCTCCAGCCCAGATTGTCCCAGCAAACAAAAAGCCGGGCTAACCGTTGCTTCTCCAAGTCAACCAACCGGTACGACTGATCCCCGAGCGCTTGATAAGACCCGGGCACCTGAAAGTTCCTCGAACTGCGCTGCCACCTGCCACCGGCCAGCACAACCGACCTCCTCCACACATTAGAAACCGACGATGGCAGGTGTGTGATGGCAAGATCGAAGTCCCGCGCGGCAAAATTAACACAACCGCAGGCCTAAGCCTTTTTGCAGTAGAGAACCTTGTACAGCGCCGGAACTCATTAGCCGTGGGCCAGTCCATATTGCTCAGACTGAATAGGCACCCGAGACCAAGCAACTGCCTCCACTGGTTGCTAGGAAGCTGGGCTGGGGAAAGATTTATCACGCTCAGCATATACTGGACAAACTTCGGCAGCGGCAGAGATAGTCCGTGCCGAAACTGATCATCAAAAACGGCAATCCAGCCCGCCTCCGGGTTGCAGGCCAGTTCCCCGGGATACAGGCCTCGAAGCTTAACGGAGGAATCAATATCCCACTTCGCCCGAAAGTCCCTTATCTCTCTATCAGACATGCTTCTGGTTGGCTCGTCACAGAAAATCACCCTGTCGCTATCCAGTAACTCATACCTCACGGGCCCTCCCATCGACCCACGGCTTGCACCGGTAAAATTCGCTGATCTCTCAGACGCCATAAAGCCTAAATAACGGAATTTAGCTCTGTAGCAAGAAAGCAACACAGACAGACGGCAGGCGAAGAGCAAGGCTTCAGCAAGGTACGGCAGGAGGAGAGGAGGGGGGCTGATAAATAGGGCAAGCATAAAAGAGAGGCAACCCCAGCAGTAGATCCCCTCCATCTCAGACCGCTCCCTACCGACGTGTCCCAGCATCGATAAGGGCTCCCACGCCATCATAACTGATGGGACTGATGGGCTCTCCCCTTCATTGCATGTCAGCCACCTGTCCCACCTACAAGCGGCAATTAGGGGAGATAGGAACGCAGACCGAGGCGTCCACTCCCCTCACTTCCCCAAGAAGTCAGCCTCGAACCAAGGAGCAGCATCTCACCGGTTATGAAGCATCCAGCTGGCTCTGCAGCATCTCACCGGTTATGAAACATCCAACCGACTCCGCAGCATCTCACCGGTAAGTAGCATCCAACCGGCCAATCCAACTAGTCCCATGGCATTCCACCGGGCATGTGACATTCAACCGACTCCAAAGCATCCCACCGGTTTAGTCACTTTCCTTCGCCTACGGGCTTGAACGAGCCAGCAACAACTCAAGACTTCCAAACGCATGTGCTTTATAAACCCGGTCGAGTTTACATCTAACACATGTACTCTTGTCCAGCAAGATAAAAACCCTGCATCACACTGAACTGTGATACATTTGGGGATACATGGCGAGACTCGTTATCTCAACGCCACCCCACCGGGCAGATTGTTTCTCTAACACAGAACAAGTCTCCCCGCAGGCTAACAAACCTGCACATACATTACCTCACGCTTATTCCAACACAAGCTGAGAACTAGCAAGTGTTGACCGGTGCTTCAGTATGACCGCAACACTGGGGGCACCTGTTGGCTTATTCAACGCTCCAACAGGCCTTCCCGCAGGCTAGCACTCTCCGACTCGTTCCGATATGGCAGAACGCCCGGTCGAGGTCCCATGCATTCTCCAACTCGTTCCGATATGGCAGACCGCCCAGTCGAGGTCCCATGCATTCTCCGACTCGTTCCGATATGGCAGAACGCCCGGTCGAGGTCCCATGCACTCTCCGACTCGTTCTGATATGGCAGAACGCCCGGTCGAGGTCCCATGCACTCTCCGACTCGTTCCGATATGGCAGAACGCCCGGTCGAGGTCCCATGCACTCTCCGACTCGTTCCGATATGGCAGAACGCCCGGTCGAGGTCCCATGCACTCTCCGACTCGTTCCGATATGGCACAACGCCCGGTCACGCCCAATCTTCAATACGGACTTGGGAGACTGGGCACCGTTGGGTTGGTAACCCTGCGGGTCTGCGGGACAAGAGCAAGACAGATTAAGTCCCCATTCAAGATTGCACTTGACCGGGAACTTGGGGGACTTGTTGACAGTAGCCACAGAGGGGCTACAGCAGCCCCACAGACCCGCAGCTAGTGTACCAGGGGCCGGTTCGAGGCCCGGGACCGGATCACCAGCACCCGGACTCGGGGTCCAGCAGTCTATCCTGCGACCAGGGGCCCGGGGACTGGGGGCGCCAGCCTGCCAAAGAGGTCACCAGAGCTGCCCTTTGGTATGCAAACAGAAGGGAACCAGTCCTACATCGAAGGGTGAGGCCAGACCTCACTCCCGACCACCTATATAAGGGCCTCAACTACCCTCATTAATAGGTAACTGATCTTTCCTACCGCTTATATACGTGCTTAAGTTATATTCATTCCAACTATACTAACTTAGGCATCGAAGAGGAGAAGACCGGCCCGCCCGGTATTCCCCTTAGTAAGCAGGTTTACAGGAGATCAAGCTTGGATTCATCTGTCTCTACCAGGCCTACGGGTTTGTGCAGAAACACAGACTAACATTCTCTGCCCTTCAACTTGTAAAAATAAAGTTCAATATATAGCACAAAAGATTCAGCTAAGCAAAACACTAGACTAATATGAAACAAATGGAAGTCATTTACTTAGAATTATCTACAATTGTCCCCTACGAGGTGGCATCTTTTGAAACCTCTGAGAAATAGACTCATTATCAATGGAATTGAATATATCCTTCTCAAGATATACAACTAAACAATCATTCATCCATTGGTCTCCCATACGATTGCGGATTTGATTTTTCACGATATTCATGGCAGAAAAAGCTCTTTCAACAGAGGCCGTTGCAACAGGAAGTACTAGTATCAAAGTAATAAGCAAATAAACATAATGATATGTTTTATGTTTCCTTCTCTCAACTAGTTTCTTTGCTAGATCACTAATCCCTTGTAATTCCTGAAACTTGTCATTAGATCGCATGTCCTCAATGTAAGTCTCTAACTGACTTTCTAGTAATAACAACTCTGAGGCAGAAAAATCATGAGGATAAAACTGAGCAAGACGCATCAAACTTTACTTGTCATAGGCTGCAAATGAATCATTAGGACTTAGACATGCCAAACAAAGAAGAATTTCAGTACTAGCCTAATTAAAACGATTGTCTAATTCTTGAAGTTGGAAATCAATCACTGCACAAAAGAAGTTAAAACGATAGTAATGCATATTTGTCATTTCTGGAACTCTACGCCTTGATTTTCCTGGACATACATATTGATTATTCATATTTGGAATACTGCTTGATTGTGGACACTGTTGCGATTCCCTACATGAGCATCCAATCTGTCTTTTTTCTTAAAATTTTGAAAACCAATTTCAGTAAAAGTATCACCTCCACCTTGCTCACAAATATTTGGTTTGAATAGATAGCAACACAAACAAAATGCTGCATTTTTGGAGACACTATACTCTAACCAATTTGAGAATTCATCAAACCAAGCACAAACAAACCTCCGTTTGCTTTCTCCTTTCTGTGTTTGGACAAATAAATGATCTTTAGGCTAACATGGGCCTTTTAGCAGATATTCCCTTCGTATTTGATCCCTGAGATCAGGATTATACTCTGAAATTTTAATCCTTAGTCTAGGATCAAAAGGAAGATCACCCAAATTAATTTCAATACAACTCTGTTTTGATCTTTCAGAGTGTATTAGTGGTGAAGACAAATCTGATGATTTTTGTTTGAAGAATCTCTCCATCTTCTATGATCTTTCAGATCTGTAATTTTAATAAGGATTAAAAAAAATCATTTAATCTACTCACATATCAATTATCAAACGGGTTGAAATGTTGAATAACTTGAATTGATCGGAGAATAAAGACCGAAATAATCAAATGGGTTGAATGTCTCCGATCACAACCAACTCAAGTAGGAGTGAAAGAGGTAGGATTACTACCTCGTTGATTTCCAGAAACAAAGATGGTGAATTGGTGAGGTCTCCGGCTAAGAGTCGAGCTACAGCTCCTCGCCTCCTCCCAGCACAGTTGTCGGCTGTCGCTACTCCAATGGTGAGGTCTCTGGTTAAGAGCCAAGGTCACGATATCGTCTCGGTTCGAAGTAGAGAGCGCATATGTTGGGTTTTTCAAGGAAGGAGTCAGAAACAGAGAGAAGGGAAAAAAGATTAAGGTGGAGTGATGGGCTGCTGGTCTCCACTTTGAATCAGGCTGCTAGGCTGTTGGGCTGTTGGACAGCTGAGCTTATCTATTATTTTTTTAAAAAAAATACTAGTCAATTGTCTAAACTTGAGTGGGGGTACTATTAAATTGCTATAATTTTGCAATTTGTTTTGTTTAAATTCAGCATATTTTTCATTGTTGGATCAAACAAGACATACAACAAAAGATTACGTACAGTGAACAAAACTTACAAAAATAAGCTAATGGAAGCTCATCGGTCCCAAATCAAACAAGCCACAATCTATTCGTTCAAGTGATATTGTCAAAAGTTAATGCTCACAATCAATCATCCTAAATCAAAAAGCCCTTTTCTCTGTTTTTTCATCTCCTCTGTTTTTGAATCATAGCTCTGTCCAAAACTACTTGTCCTAATCAGTAATCACCTATAGCCATAAATAGGAAAGAACACAGTTATTTTCATCTTGATCTGGGAATTTCATGTGATGTACTTTAAGTAATTTTTTTAATAATGGAATTCATCCCAGAAAAATGCATCGGAAACAGGGCTCTGCTCTGTTATCATCACGTACGGCTAGGGAAATCAAAGGGAAGTGATGCTTAATAGTACTCGGAAACCCCGAGAGAACAACCCCGAGAGTAAAATTTCGACTTTACCACAAGGATCGATGAACGAAGCGCCCAGTTCTTCTTCCGATGCCTTTTAAAACCCTAGAATGTTTTTGTGTGACAAAGACCCCTTTCTTTTGTTTATTGGAATGGCTCGTATCCACTAGTGATCCGACGCATGTAGGCTGTAGCTGGGCTTAACCCGAAACTTGGACCTGTATAAGGAAGATATACGTACAGTTGCTGGTTACAGCCGACTAATGCTGAAAGTTGCGTGTTCTCTCCATTTCCAAACTGTAATTACGAAAGAGGCCTGAGATGGGCTCCGATTGCTCGTACTCCCGGGATTGGCCATGCAAAGAACCTGTCGTCTGTCTTAACGTGAAATCCAACAATTTTACACCGTGGTTCTTCGATTGAGAAATTATTCCCATTTATTACAGCTCCTCCAAATGGTCCGTAAATCGTTTTGTTGGTCTTGAAAGTGAGTGAGATGATCGTGGTCGATTTCAGTACAAGATGTACTCTTATCCATGATAAAAGGCAGCAGAAACTAGTAAAACTAGAAACCCAGAAGAAATAGAGACCCTTTTCGGCGATCTGCGAGGTGGCCTGGCGATAAAACTTGGCTGCTCCATGTAGTCGGTGAGTACGAACACGGTGAAGGGAGGACTAGTCTTTAGCGGAGTAGAAATAACTCAAGGGTAATATTGTAAAAGCATAGGCCACAACACTCAAAATTAAGACCAAAAGAAGTAAAAATACTGAACTTCCAATATATTCACCCAATTGAGGAATCTCTTTCCACTGAACATGTAAAGTTTCTTCTCTGCAGCCAGTGCTGCAGTGCTTCAACTTTTATTCAAATGCCATACATGTCCATCATTCTGATAGTCAATTTGAAAGTAAAAGAGAAGTAAACATTCAGCAATTTCACAAGTGCCTCGAAAATGTTAACAACATCTATAATTTGGAACAAATCAGACAGAACTTCAAACAAGGTGCAATTTTTTTTTAATAGATCAAACTATTAGTGTAATGTTTTCATAATCTTGTTCTAAATACGCATTGTTGACTACCTAATTTGTACTGATGGAGTAATAAAAATGAAAGTCATTAAGTTTCTAAAAATCTACTTGAGATAATTGTGTTGAAGTTATCTTTACGCAAACTCCAAAATTACTACTAGTTGATTATCAAAAGAACAAAGAATAGGAGTGAGCTAACAATGGCTAGCCAGAAAAAAGGAAATAAAAATGAAACAGAAACACACTGGGTAAATCTTTTTTAATCTGATGCAGGAATTCACATAACTATTTGCATTAAAAACTAACAAGATTAATCCAATCTACTAATGAGAACTAGTACCCTATAGAATTGTAAAACTAAATAAAAACATAAATTCTCCTGCATGCTACATTGCTACTATATCTTTCTCCAGAAGCAAGAGTTTTTATCAACAATCCAATATTAAAACAGCTTTAAGCAGTGACCTAACTGTGAGCTGATTTTACCATTAAAAAGAAAAAAAGACAAAAAAAAAAACTGTGAGCTGACAAGGCTAACCCAAGATATCTTTGGAAGCAACTCAAGAAAGTAAGAGAGTTGGGGGAAAAAAAATTAAATAACAATTCATAATAGGCAAGAATAAGAAAATTAGGTGACATTCATACCTTCTCATTAGGGATCAGGGACGTAGCCACGTTGTGGGCTGGTTGGGCTACAGCCCAACCGAGATTTGGGCCAAAAAACACCTAGGTATATATATTTATCCATCCCTCAGCCAAAATTTTTTTTTTTTTTAAAAACAGCCGCACTCTCTCTCGCAGAGTCGCAGTAGCAACTCTCCTCTTCAATTTGCATCTCTTCAGCCCTTGCCCCTTCACTCTATCAGTTCTAACCCTTAATTCAGCCACCCAAGATCCCAAATTTGTCAAGCCTTGCCGTACCTCAAGTCTTTATGCTTTCTTGCGGATTTGGCTAAAACTCCAAGGCTCAAAGGTATGAAGTTCCCTTCACTCTAGCAAATTTGGATGAAATTGATATTGGAAAATTAAAATTGATGAGTGTTTTGTTGGATTGACAGACGAATGCAATCCTTCCACAAGACCACAACCTCAGTTATAATTTCTTGTTGTTTTCTAATATATTTTGCTTTTTTTGTAAGCTTTAGTTTATGAGGTTTTTTGTTTTATGTCCCCCTCATATGTTTTTAATGAAGGCGTGAGGATGAGCCTCCTACTTGGTTCAAAACCTCAAACAAATATTCACAAGTGCGCAAATTTTTTATATAGCTAAAATTAGCCCAACCCAGTTTTTGATCCTGGTTACGTCCCTGTTAGGGATACAAACTGTTCTTCATTGTTGACCTGGACTTGGTTCCTGCTGTGGAAGTCAGAAGCAGCTGGAATGGAGAACTGGGGGCACTTCTCCACATACAAGTGCTCCAATGAAGGGCACTCAAGATGATCAACAGTAGCACTTTTGTAGAACCCTGAGAGCTGTGGAAGCCTTCTCAAAACTATGTTCTTCAATCTTGGAATAACAATCATTTGACTCTCTGTTTGCTCACTTGCTTCAATAACTCTATTCAAACCACAGCACTCTTCTACCCAAAGGTGTTCCAATTGGAAAAGGCATTGAGCTACATGGTGCGGCAAGAGACTCTTCAGCTTATGGCAGTAACGAAATGCCAAAATATTAAGATTACGGAAGACTGAATTAGGAGCAGGGCCATGCCATAGTTTTTGCAGTTTCCAGAGATCACGCAATATCAATTCCCTCAAATTTGTCAACATAAGTTGATCTGGCTCGATCCCTTCAGAGTTAAATACATATGTCAGTTTAATTATAAATCCGCAGTTTAGTGTTTCCAGATTTTGTAGTCTCTTCAACAAATTCGATGATACAACTGCATTCTCCATGCTATAACATTTCTCTACTTTCAGCACCTTAATATTACATAGAGACCCCTTCGGTAATTCACCAACACATAACTCCTTGAGGTAGTCCACTTGAATATTCAAGACTTTCAAGTTCTTGAACATCGATTTATTTGGAAGAACTAATGTTGTTGTATTCATAAGCTTTTCCAACCTCTCATGGGGCCCAAATAGAGTGAGATACTTCAGACAATCTAATCTGCCATGTTCATGTTCCACAAGAATGTTAAATAAACCCCTGCACTCTACATACTGTAGTTTCTCTGTTTTTGTTGTTACAACCTTGATAAACCAATCTGGTAACATGGTGATTGTTGTGTCAAGAGTCAAGGTTCTAGATGCCTCATCCAAAAACAAATTAACCAAATGGTACTGTATGGCCAATGATTTTCTGCAGATACCTATATTAAAGTTTACCCAATTTGGATAAATCTTAATGTCTTTAGGCAAGAAATCTGCAGCTGATATGTTAACCTTCAAGTTAATTAAATATTCCAAGCTGGTCAACTCAACAAAGCAGGTATTATTTTCTTCTGGTCCCTCAACTTCACTCCACCAGTGCCCAAAATCACATTGCACGTGTAGTTCTTCTAACCTATCCAACTTTGATAACACCTCAGATGGAATTGTATCAACACATCAATCAGTAATGTCCAACATCCTAAGATTAGCCAATTGCCCTATTTCATCTGGCAATTCCATAAGAGGAAATTGTCTCATACTAAGAATCTCAAGCTTCTTCAGGTTTCCAAGTATAGCTATGTCGACTAATTTCTTGCAAGAATCCAGATACAAAGCATGGAGGTCGGTTAGTTGACTCAGTGACCGGGGTAGTAAAGAAATACTAGTTTTGCTAAAATCCAAGACCTTCAGTGTACTGGGACTTTGGAAAAAGTTTTCGGGAATCTCTTTTATATAGTAATTGGTATGTAGTAATAAAATTTGGAGTTTTGAGCATACCAACTTCTTGGGAAGCTTGCGAATGTTGTTACCCATTAGTGAGATTGCAGAGTAGCCTTCATGCATACCCCTTGGCCAATCCTTTAGATTGCCGCCAGCTGTTACCAAAACACCATCTTCAGACAATGCAATTGACATGGCCATATCCCGAATCACATCATGCATCCTCACGCATCCATCCTCAGTACTATCCAAAAGCAAGCAAGAAGCTTTTAGGTATTTGACCACTGAATATCCTCTACCTCGAGCTTCTTCTAGTGTGTTGGCATCTGTAAACAATCCTTTCCCGATCCCATATTTCATCGTCTGTTATTTGGATATCTTCATCTTCTGGGAATAGACAGCAAAGCAAGAAATATGACTTGGCATCATCACATCTTAAATAATCATAGCTGAGCTTTATGCATTTGAATACATCTCCCGTGTCATCAAGATTGGCTGTTTGAGACCTCTCTAGGCGTTGAGCTGCTATTTTCCATTCTTCGATGTCTTTATCTCCAAGGGCTTTTGAAATTGCTATCAATGCAATTGGTAGACCAGCACATTCCTTAGCTACCTTTCTCGCTACATCATAGAATTCGGTAGATTCCTGAAAAGACAATGCTGCATTTTGTACGAACAAGGTCCAAGAATCATCTTCGGAAAGGATATCCAAAGTAATTTGTGCTTGGGTTCTCATGACATGACATACATTTCTTCTTCTTGTAGTGAGTATGACTTTGGAATTGCATCTTTGAAGCTCACTGTAGTTTGGAATTCCTATGCTTGATAAATCGATTTCCTCCCACATGTCATCTAAGATTATGAGGATCTTGTTTCCTCTCATTATCCTAGCTCTCAGTTTCCAAGCTCTTCCAATCAATGTCTCCTCATGCAATCTCAAGTGCAGCATGTCTGCGAATGTGCCTTGAATTCTTAACAAGTCGGGGTTTTGGGACATGACAGCCATAGTAACATGATTAAAATGCCCACTTTTTTGTACCTGTGAAGCAACATATTTCACCATAGTTGTCTGATGTAGGACAAGAATGGGACAAATTTAGACAGAAAACTGTAAAGGTAAGGAAGCTGCGAATAATCAAGAAGATTGATGTGAAGATAGGTAATTCTCGTACAATGAGGTTGTTAATAGCTGGAGTATTTAAGAAGATGATCTTTTAGACTTTTTCGGGTGATTCATTCGCCAGAGTCATCCGTCCGCCAAGGGTGGTTCATCCGCCAGACGTCATTCGCCAAGGGTGGCTCATCCGCCAGTCGTCGTCCGCCAGGGGTGACTCATCCGCCAGACGTCGGCGGTTTACTGCAGTTTTGGCATTCGGCGTCCGAATGACGATTGTGATACCATTCTGGAAAGGGAACGACGCCAAGAATCAAACTCGTAGCTTTGCCACGATGTGTGGGCCTTTTCGGGCTTTCGAGTTCGTTTAGGGCCTCAAAACGGCAGTTTAATATGTTTTCAAGTTTTAAGTTTTCTAATTTATTTTGGACTTGTTTTGTTTTAATTCCTTGGGCTTTAGATTTCCTTGTTAGTTGTCTTAGAGTTTCTTTTCAGTATTTAAGCATCCCTTTGGGATCACATACAGACAGTTAATCATATTTTATCAAAACCCTAAGAGTTTGTCTCTTGTTTCTGGTGGATTCCAAACTTGTTCTATAGAGTACAACGTTGATTGTGCTCTCCATCTATTGAGGGTTCGACGTTGATCAACTATTCCACACTTCTACTGCGTCATTGTCTTGCCAACACCTCCCATTCCTACAACTCCAATGGCAGTGATCTCTTCATTTTTCAGCGCCTTCACGACCTCTTCCATGGCTTCACTTGTTGCTTCAAAAGGTTCAAAACCTGCTGTGTACAATGTAGACTCAAATTCTATTGGTTTTACTTTACTGCACACAAATTCCACAATATCTTTGACAAGTTCTCCATCAGACCCTACAAAAAACAAGGGCCAAACAATCATTACAGAAGCAGTAAATCTAAAAGTACAAGAACTCTTGTTAAGATAGTCTTAACATGCTCACCCGTAATTCTTCAAATCCCACCCGGATACATTGGCCACTTTCTGTAAAGCAACCCTCCACTGCTTCACCCTGTCCTTCGGTTGCCTATATTTTTCTTCGTGCTTAACGAAGGCCACTTCAAAACTGTTCTTTTGGTGTCGTACATCAGAGGGATCCACATGATAAAATAGTGGCAGAACTGTGTTCTTGCCTTCCATGCATTGACAAATCTTTGTAAGTTCATCCAGACACCATGGAGAAGAAGCATAGTTTGGCGACAGAACAACGATAGCAAACCTGGATTCTTCGATTGCCATAAGGAGACTAGGAGCAATATCCATCCCTACTTCAAGCTCTTTGTCATCCTTGAATGTTTTGATACCTCTCCTGTGTTGCAGTTCCTCATATAACTGGGATATAATCCCCTTGCGAGTATCCTCACCCCTGAAACTCAGAAACACATCATGCTTCAACTTAGGATCAGCCGATGAAGGTATAG
Source organism: Potentilla sterilis (assembly GCA_963682095.1). Taxonomy (NCBI): domain Eukaryota; kingdom Viridiplantae; phylum Streptophyta; class Magnoliopsida; order Rosales; family Rosaceae; genus Potentilla; species Potentilla sterilis. Next base: position 8,159,112 of record OY821759.1, read on the forward strand.
ATGCAGAGGCTCTTGGACTGCTCAAAGCCATTTAGAGTCACCGAAAGACGACAACAAGGTGGATGCAACCAACAGATGCAAATTCAGCAAAGTGTATTGAAGGAGGTGTTCTGTTCCTATCCATCACTGAAATGAGATTGTGAAAGACCACAGTCTAATCCAATTGGTGGAGAGGAGACTTTTGAAGACTTTTGCTCGGCCCGCATCCCCACTTGACCACTTGCCGTCACTATTAGTTAGCAGCAGTGAGAGAAACCATTGACTATTATATAACAAATTACTTTCAAACAAAAAATAAAATTACTTTCTATTTGACACTAATTAAGCTATGAAGCACGGAAGTGTGTCCGTATGTGACACAGTACGATACACAGATACGTTAATTTTTTTTTTAAATACAGATACGTAGTAGACACGTTTATTAAATTTTATTTTAAATATTATATATATTCATAACAAAAATATGTGAAATACAAATAAATTAGTTTATAAAATTAAAACCTAGTCAATTCAAATCCAAATCCAAATCTAAACAAAGTTTCATAATCAAATTATAATGCAAATAAAAAGAACTAAATGATTTCATTTATCTTTATCCATACCGTTCATTTTTTTTTTTACTTTTATTCTGATCCCTTGGATCAAACTATATAAAGCCCAAAACACATCTCAGCCCATCTCTCCCTCTCTCTCTCTCTCTAAAACTCATAAATTGGCGAGCTTCCCTCCGCCGTAGCACCACCGTCAGGCCACCGTTGGCCAAGCCGCCACCACAATCCGATTCACCTTCTTCTGCTCTTCAGAACCTTGTCCACCAATCGTGCATGCAAGCCGAGATCTAGTGAAGTCGAGATTGATGCAGATCGGCACAATCGAGGTTCCGGGTGGCCAATCGGAGCTCCGGCGACCCTCCTCTTAATCCTTGGTAATCTCCGAGCCTCACCCTACCTTTCTAGACTCTTTTTCCATCGATTTGTGAAAGCCCAATCTTTAATCACACACTTTTGTAAATACTAAATAGAAGAAGAACAGAGGAGACAAAATTGCGTATTCAACAAAATTGCGTGTCCTCTTACGACACGGACGTGTCCAAACTGTGTCTAAATTAGAGTACGCGTATCCACGCATATTTGAGCATATTCTGGCGTATTCGTATCTTATCCGTGTCCGACACCGGACACGCAACCAAGTTGGCGTGTCCGTGCTTCTTAGTAATTAAGTAAGGTGGATGACATTGGCACCCATATTTTAAATAAGTCATATGCAGTTTCTTTAATCACGAGTAGGACTGGGCACGGGCCGGGTCGAGTTCAAAATTTACAAAGCTCGACTTAAAGTCCAACACTCTCGGGCCGAGCCGAGTTGAGATTTTTCAAAAATGAGGACCGGCCCAAACCCGAACCGGACCAAGTCGAGTTGAGCCGGCCTTTCGAGTTTTTTCGGGCCCAAGAGGTTTGGCGTTTCTGGCTTTCTGCACGAGGAGTCAACAACACTGAAGGTTGTACACAGAGACATCAAAACTACGAATGTATTACTGGACAAAGACCTCGATACAGAGGAGAACACTCACATAATCACATTACTTAGCTAGCCCAGTTTACGAAGAAGACGCCTAGGGCTGGGCATGGGACGGGATAAGACGGGATTCGCCTGATCCCGGTCCTGTCTTGTGAGATTTTAAAAGGGACGGGACATGATTAGACTTTTTTAGGCTTAAAAATATCATAGATAGAATATCCGACATATCCAACATGCCAAAAATAATATCGAAAAATTTATATATATAACATTGACATGTCTTACATGTCGTAAAATCACAAATAGCGAAAACAAAAAATTCCCGGAAATCTCATTTCCGGTCTTTACATTTAAATACATATAAAACTTATTCAGAAAGATCAAATATGAATAATTAAAACATACTATTTTCGGAAATCTCATTTACGGGTAAAATTACGTACTACTTGAAATAGTAGTGAATATATAACCCAAATCCATAATTTACTTAAATATCAATATCATAAAATTATATGAATTATCATGCTTCAGAAATCATTTATTTAAAATAAAATACATTTCATTAAAATAGTTATGCATGTAATTATTTAAAATAAAAATCCACTCACAGTATGACCGAGTGCGCCGCTATTCCGAGCTCTTGTCACATCGAGTAATTTATCGATCTATAACAGAGACGTATTTAAAATATATTTCAAAACTCGGAATTTGATTATAAAAGTTAAATCTACGGACGTCCTCACTCGTCCAATATGATTGCCACCACCTCAGAACCGCAGTCCCCTCGTCTCTGCCGCCAAAAAACATCGCAGCCGCCGCAAAAGGCAGCCGACACGGCGGCATAACCTCCCAAATTTCGAAATTCATCAAAATTCAACCAATTAAACATCAAATTACACTCAGTTGACTTTAAACAATGTTCTGAACTCAAATCCAACCTCCAATTACATCAAAAACACAAATTACACAATCTCCACCGAATTCACAAGAAACCCTAAAATTTCAAATCCCCAAATTCTCTTTACATGGTTCGATTTGGATCAATTCCTCCCATGGAATTGTTGTAAGGATCAAAACCTTCGATTCCCGACCAGAATCAAGACGAACGGCGACCCAAGGAGGGAGCTCCGTTCAGTCGGGGCATTTGGGTCTCGGGGGTCGCAAGGCCAAACGGCGGCGAACCACACCGTGCCACTGCCACAGACGCTAAGAGGAGGTGAAGGCGGTCCAAACGGGACCGGTGGTGAGCCGAACAGTGGCCGGACGGCGAAGAGAGGTGGAGGGCGGCGCTGGGTCAGTGGGCTCGGGCCGAGTTACGGGGGAAGGAGAGAGAAAAAGAGAAAAGAGAAAGAAAAGAGAAATAGAGGAAATTTCCCGAAAACGGAAATTTCCTCCCGACTATTTATACTCGTCTAAAAACAGAAAGTATCGGGGTTTTACGTCGTGACTTTTTCATAGTAACTCCAAATTAAACGCGCTACATGTCCACGAACTCGTTTCAACGTCTTCTATCTTGTCGATAAATAAAATTCTCCACCGGGTCAACTTTTAGAACTTTCAAATCGTAAAAACAATTCCCGTAACGTAAAATAAAAGATTAAAATGTCAGAAGGTAACTCGAGGTTCGGGTCATATCAAATTCATTTTGATGTTTTAGGACCTTCAAAAGAGCATATTGTGTCAGGTATGAGGTACTCTGTGTCATTTATTGATGATTGCGCACGTCATTCTTGGATTGTTCTTCTTAAAACCAAGAATGAGGTCTTTTCATCTTTTCAAGCCTTCTATACCAATGTCCAAACACAATACCATGCCGCAATTAAAGTTCTTCGCTCTGATAATTGGGTGGGGGAGGAATATGTATACCGTGTCTCTTAGGAGTTTTTTAAAACACATGGGATTGTTCATCAAACAACATGTCCATACAAACCTGAGCAAAATGTGGTATCCGAAAGGAAAAATTATGATTTACTTGATATGGCTCATTGTCTTCTCTTTAGGGCCCACTGTCCTAAATATCTTTTGGGTGATGTTGTCATAGCCTCTGCCTATCTCATTAATCGTCTTCCATCTAGTGTCCTCCAGGAAAAATTATCATATGAGGTACTTGCATCTCATGTCTCTTTACCCTCATTTTATAATCTCCCGGCTCGTGTTTTTGGTTGTGTCGCCTTTGTCCATATTCCAAAGAGTCAGAGGTCAAAGTTAGATGTCCGGGCCCTTAAGTGTGTGTTTGTTGGTTATGGAAGACATCAGAAAGGGTACAGGTGCTATCATCCACCTACCATAAAGTACTATGTCACTATGGATATTACTTTTTTTGAGGACATGCGCTATTTTACCTCTTCCAATACCGTTATTCAGGGGGAGCATTCATATTTTGAAGAGCTGTATCATGGAGAGGGGAGATAGGCCAGACAGAAGATATGGTGACAGGTTCAGTTGAGATTACTGATGCATCTGCTTCACAGGCACCACCAGATGATTCTGGTATAGTTGCTCTAGAGATTCAGGTATAGGTACCAGAAGCTGAAAACGAAACTGCCCCTCCTACCTCACATGCTGTTACTGATACCCCTGACCAATGTCTCCCTGGTACAGAAGATCACTCATATGAGGTTAGTCATTCTATTGGGGTTAATACTAGTGAGACTAATAGTGGACAATATGTTTTACCAAATAGGTCTACTAGAGGTCAAAAAACAAAACAATATGAACCTACCCTTCAAGCCAAAGCTAAGTATGTTATGGCAAATTTTATGTCCACCAAAAGATTGTCAAAGTCATATGAATCGTTTGTGAATCAAATATATGTTGTATTAGTACCTAACAAAGTGCAGAATGCATTGGGAAATCGAAAATGGAGGAAAGCAATGGAGGAGCAGATGGAAGCACTACAGAAGATCAATACTTGAGAGCTTGTATCCTCACCACATGGAAAGAAGGCTGTGGGATGTCGCTGGGTGTTTACAGTGAAGCATAATCCAGATAGGTCAGTGAGTCGGTATAAAGCACGCCTAGTAGCAAAATGATTCACTCAGACATATGGCATAGACTATGATGACACATTTGCAAGTATTGGAAAGTTGAACACTATTCGAGTATTGCTTTCTTTTGCTGCTACCTTAAACTGACTTTTTAAACAGCTTGATGTCAAGAATGTCTTCCTTCATGGAGAACTCAAAGAGGAAGTATATATGAATCTTCCGCCTAGATATGTAACTGGTTCTCCAAGTAACTTCGTATGTAGATTGAGAAAATCGTTGTATGGTCTTAAATAATCACCTCGTGCTTGGTTTGGAAGGTTTTCATCATTCATGAGGAAGATTGGCTACAAACAAAGTAATTCAAATCACACATTGTTTCTCAGACACCAACAAAGGAGGTAACAACCCTAATTATATATGTTGATGATATGATAATTACTGGTAATGATACTGTTGAGGTGGATAAATTACAGAAGCAGCTGACCACATAGTTTGATATGAAGGATCTAGGTACACTCAAGTACTTCTTGGGCATTGAGGTAGCCAGGGGGAGTGATGGAATCTATCTTCGTCAGAGGAAGTACATCCTTGATCTACTAGCAGAGACATGTATGTTGGATTGCACTCCAATTGACACTCCTATTGAGCAGAATCATCGACTAGCTGAGTATCCAAATTAGGTGCTTACTGACAAGCCTCGCTTAGTTGGACGACTAATTTATTTGGCACATACCAGACAAGATGTTGCGTATGCAGTAAGTGTAGTGAGCTAGTTCATGCGTAATCCAAGTGTGTATCACATGGATGCTGTTGTGAGAATTTTGAAGTACTTGAAGTCAGCTCCAGAGAGAGGAGTAATGTTTTCTAATCACAACAATATTCTTGAGATTTGTGGCTTCATAAATGCAGATTGGGCTGGAAATATTACAGATCAAGGTCTACATCAGGGTACTTTACCTTTGTAGGAGGTAATCTTATTACATGGAAGAGTAAGAAACAAAAGGTGGTGGCTCGGTCTAGTGTTGAAGCAGAATATAGAGGTATGGCTCATGGAGTATGCGAGTTGTTGTGGCTTAAAAATTTGCTACGAGACTTGGGTGTTAAACCTAAGTGTGCTATGCAGTTGTACTGTGACAACAAGGCGGCTATTGATATTTCACAGAATCCTGTGTAGCATGATCGTACTAAACATGTGGAAGTTGATCGTCATTTTATAAAGGAGAAGCTAGATGCTAAGATCATTAGTTTTCCTTTTGTTCCTTTAGACTAGTAACTTGCATATATACTCACAAAATGAGGGTCTAAGAAGGTTTTTTATGATTCACTTAGCAAGTTGGGCATAGTTGATGTGTATGCGTCAACTTGAGGGGGAGTGTTAGCGTGAGTTATGAAATGTAATTAGGAATGTAAATCAGGTAGTTAATACTTACCTATTCTGTATATGTAATACGTAGTACGTAGGGTTGTAGTACATCTTGTAACCTCTTTATATAGCCTCTAACGTGAGATGAATAAGATATCACAAAATTTATTCCTCCAATTATATTTGAAATAACTAGTAGAAGGCAACATAAACTAGTAAAACTAGAAACCCAGAAGAAAAAGACCCTTTTCGGCGATCTGAGAGGTGGCCTGGAGATAAATTTGGTTAGTACGAACACGGTGATGGGAGGACTAGCCTTTAGCTGAGTAGAAATAACTCAAGGGTAATATTGTAAAAGCATAGGCCACAAAGATAAAGAAAATATTAGAAAACAAAAAAGAGGGTGGTTTGCAATTTAGAAAGAGCAAATTTCACTCACCTCCAAATATTGACCATATAAGTTGACTAACCCGTCTATTCGGAGTCGGGAGTGGTTTCGTTGATGCTCTCCGATATTTTGCTCGTCTTTCTTTGCTCTTATGTTTGGAATCTTAGGAATAGTTGTTAGAACGATTGCTTGTTCTTTTTAATTGCAATGTCTTGGGCTCTATGAGCTTTCGCCTCCTAAATGAACGTCTCTTCATTGAATATAATGGTATTGATCAAAGGTAGTATTTTTTTTTGTAGGTATAAAATTTTAATTACCTCATATGGAACCTCTAATTATTGCGTTGTTACCAAATGTAATACTATTATGTGAGGTTTTTTCGTTCAAATCCTGCACTTGACAATGTGACATATATTTAGATTGGCTATATACTCCAAATGGTACTTGAACTTTTACATACTAGAGCATATCAATTATCCTAAATGAATAAAGCAATACAACTCCTCTTTCCAAACGTCTTCCTCTCATCTAGCGCCGCCCTGCTAGAAGTTGTGATCGGCGGCCTCCGTAGCTCAGTCTGGAACCTTCATATTACCCTTGTAAGGCAAGTGGTTTAGTGGTCACGTTGGATTACGCCACGAGAATATTTGATGTGTAACTCTACGTCCTGTGTTTGAATGTTGGAATCGCACAATTTAATTACTGAATTATAAGTGTAATAAAAAAAAAAGTCGTAATGCCATGTTGGTTGTTTGGGCTCCCAACGGATTATAAACGTAATCAAAGAAGGAGTTGTATGTCTATTAGTTAGTGTACAGTTTATAAAAAGTAAAAAAGAAAAGTAATAAATACGGTTCGTTTAAAATATAACCGGGCCCAACACCACTGGACCCGGTCATTCACACACACATATCGAAAGACGAAATAACCCTCGGGTTTCTACTCAAAGCTGCTGAGCTCCCGCAGCATCATATGTTTTTCTTCCTTCTCTTGGTCAAAATCCGATGGGGGACAAAGCCCGATGCTTGACGTTTCTCGGAGTCGGAGCTCTGCTGGGCTCCGTTTCCACCATTTTGCTGCTCAATCTTCTACCAAGGCCAGTACTCTTTTCTTCCTTCCTTATTTTTAGGGTTTAGGGTTTATCCTCCCTCAATTTACACAATTACCATTCAACTTGTTCTTTTTGCTTCAGTGAACTCAATTTGACTGCTTAGGCTTTGGTTAATGTTGTTGTGATGTTTTGCTTTTGCAGAAGGATTGCGAAAAAGGCTGCCCTCCAAATGAACAGTAAGTTCCCAAACTGTTTGCTTATACATGTTGTTGCCTATTAGTGACTATACAGTTAGACTTTGCCGGAAAGTATGTCAGTTCAATCAAAAGTACATATTTAACGAGATGAGGATTTCCTTCTGGTTTTGTAAAGTTTATATATATAAAAAAATTGGAACTATTTTCATGGTTGGATGGTTTTCAACAAGTACCTCGGCAGGCACCGTGTTTTCATATGCTGCCGTACATTGAATAGCTGATTAAGCTTGTACTGAAACTTGTTACACCTGTTTCAATTATTTATAGTAAACAGGACCTTGTTATGCAGAGACATTTGTATAATGACTTAGTGAACCATTATTTTAAGTTTGCTCTGTATCTGAAGCTGGGGAGATCATTTGAATAGGAGTAAAACTCTTTACATAGGGCCTTCTCGACTAAGGTTAACGTCACTTTAAATTAACTGAGAGACAAAAGCATGTAGTGGATTGGAATATGTTAGAGCATAAAACAATACAGCTGATAAACAGAACTTGAGGAACTTGACCTTGCTATATGGACCTTACTCTAACAAAATTAGATCTGCCGATTGCCTCTTTGATTATGAACCAACGTCCCAGCCTAGGCATATACAATCAGAGCTGGATATGTAAGAGTCGATTAAAATTGCAGTCGAGTTGCCACAGTCATGGACAAATGGATTCCAATTGTGATCATCCACTTGTCTCCTAAGAATTTTGTATTGATGTTTGTTCTTTTTATTTTGTTTTGTTATAGATATTAATGCTAATGGGTTGGCATCTGAGACACGTTCAAATTGCAGTGCAGTTAGTGGGAGTGGAAATAGCAAGTTAGCTGGTGTGGACCTTCTAACTGATGAGATAGTCTCTGAACAACTAACAAGGTATATAAATCATTAATGAAAAGTTGGTTATTTTTGTTGAGGCAGAACTACTTACTGTAGAGTACGGAATATATGTACATGCAACATTGTTTTGTTTATCATGATTTGTGCCTGCAAAGCAGTTGTTTTACACATCCTCCTTCTGTAGTTGTACTACATGGTTAATCCTTTGACTTTTCATAATCTTCCTAATACTTGGTATATTCGGTTCACTTATCTTTTTGACTTAAAAGATATTCTTTGACTTGAGACACATCTTTATAGTTTTAATTTTTTTTATTTTTCCTAGGTATACCATCAGTAGTAGTAAAACCTACTTTGAGTTTCAAGGTTGAGATAAAAAGATTAATTATACGCACTTATTGTCTAATCAAAGCTGACTAAATTCATCATGACATTATGTACAGTATCTACTCTAATGAACTAGTAGTAGCTACTAGAACCTCCAGCTTTCACTGAAGCTTTCATCATAGGGGTTTATGCCGTAACTTAGGTTTATAGACTGGATTTGAGGCTGGAATGTTACCTTTTTTATTCTTTGCTATAATGTTGTATTTGTATGGCCGATTCATATGGTTTTTCTTTCTGGTTTCTTTAGGAACATTCAATTCTTTGGAGTTGAATCTCAACGAAAAGTGACTGCTTCCTATGTTGTGGTCATTGGTCTTGGAGGAGTTGGAAGTCATGCTGCATCAATGCTATTGAGGTCGGGGGTTGGCAGGCTTCTTCTTGTGGACTTTGATCAGGTATCTCTATATATGACTTTGGTTTATCCTTTTAATTTTTTCCTAGAAGATATTCATTGTCAAGTTCCTTACTATCTTGTATTAGGGTCCCTAGTCTGTAATAAACCTGAGAATTCTGAAACTATTTGGGTTCTCCCTTTCCCAACTTAGCACAAGGCTTGAATAATTGCTTTGTTGTTGATTTTATTAATCTTATCATCAAGGTAAGTGATTGTGCTGGCATTGTTGATATAACGATTTATGCTGCACGTCAATTCCAACAAAGCATTTATGTCTTAACTACTTTCTTAGTTTTGAGATTTCTCTTTACTGAGCAAAGCCATGAAACTTGTTATACTCTCACATATTTATGTGTTAGACAATAAAATGACACCTATGTTGCTAAATTTGACGTGTAAGAACAATAAGAATGATTACTGAGTGAGACCATTAATGTTTGTAACATAGAAAATTGTCGTACGAGATGTTGGCATCCATGGTTTCAGTACAGTATCCTTTACCATTCTCCATGTCTTCAAGTCCTGTAAATTTAAGTCAAAGTCTAACTGACATCTCTAATCTTATGTTGATTCCATGTGTAGGTATCAGTTTCATCACTTAATCGACATGCTGTTGCAACAAGAGCTGATGTTGGTATCCCAAAAGCCCAGTGTTTAAAAGATCATTTTTTGTCTATCTTCCCAGAGTGTCACATAGAAGCAAAGGTCCTGTTATACAATGCATCATCTGAGGATGAGATTCTTTCCGGTCGTCCTGATTTTGTTTTGGACTGCATTGACAATATTGATACAAAGGTACACCTCTTCCTGAAATTGTGCTTTCTGAAACATTTTAGGTTAGCCAGTTTTTAATCAAGTTCCACTAAAATAAATTGATATATCTCATTTCTTCTGTTTGGGCTCTCATTTACACAACTTTATTTGCGCAATAGCTGAATTTGGAAGGCCCATTGGTTAGTTTGATATTCTGTTTGCAATTTGCTGGTGGTATATCTGAAGTTGGAAATTAAAGCTGTGTTACTATATACTGTACAATGTATTTGGCCTCTTCACCATTGCCAAATTGTTTTGCATTGGGTGCTCTGACTTTGTATATGTTATTGTATTAGGTTCATGTCTTAGTTGTAGTGTTAGGCCCTCAATGTCCCACGTCACCCTATATAAGGTATAGATGTGTTTGGGCTCAACTCATGCCACACAGTAAAAGACGTTCAGCGAGTATGTCTTATATCTGTAATGGAAGCCTTGCTTACTTATACAATCTCTGGCCTCTGAACCCATGCCTATTGATTTGGTCTACCCTAAGCTCTTATGAGTGTTGTTTTGTTTTTTTACACCATGAAAGTATGTCCGAAATTCGGAACTAACCCTAGCTCCAGGTTTTCGGTTTAGTGTTGGTCATTTATGCTCCACTTCACCCTATATGAGTTGGCAGAGTTGCCATCTTTTTGGTCCCAACTATGGCACATATAAAAGGAGGTTTTGAACTACGAGTATATCTTACTTTCGGTAATGTAACCTTTGCTTACAGTAGATAATTTATGGGCTGCTCCACACATGCCTATTGGTTTTGGGTCTAACATAAGTTTATAACTTCACGAAGGACTCATAATGTCTAATACCGCAACATGTTTGCTTCAATAATCAGTTATGATATTTTGGAAACACATGTGCTTCTGCCCTCCTTGGGATGAAAATTCTAACTGCTAACTGCACTATTCCTTGGTCCCAAGTCCCTACTGTCATATCTCATGTACCCTGTGGCATGCAGATCTTATGAGATATACATTGCAAACAAATTCAGTCAAAATATAATGTATAGCATTACATCCCTTCTATTTGAATACTATGCAATTAGATATGCATGCTTGACTTGACATACAAACAACAAACATGCAGCATGCAGGTGCAAGAAAAATTTACGAAGAGATTTTCTTAACATAACGAACTGGTGAAATATGAACATAAGAGTTAAAATAGAACATGAAACTTATGCAACTTGTGGCCTCATAATATTGGTTCCTTTTACATCTTGTACTGTCTCTATATGAGAGGACTGTTTGTTTTCCAGGATATTAGTAGAAGTGCATCTTAAACTAATGCAACTTGTGCTGCATTTGGTTTACAGCTGATTAGGCTTTAGGGAATTCAGAACTACTGTGCTGTGTTTACACTATAATTAAAAAAAAATTGTGCACACTTTTGTGAACTGAAATGTAAATTCATATTTTAGATTTGTTATATGTAACAGGTGGCACTTCTTGCAGCATGTGTACGTAGGGGTTTGAAGGTCCTATCAGCCACAGGAGCTGGTGCTAGAGCTGACCCAACGAGAATACGCATTGCTGATTTAAGACAATCGACAAATGACCCATTATCTCGAGCTGTAATTATCTTGGTCTTTTCTTTTGACTGTTTGCTCTTGTTGTATCATGCTATATGATAGCCCTTTACAGCCTGATCCTCATCTAAACATTTCTTTATGTTGAGAGAGTAGTTTAGATTCCTTGCATTTATTCTATATCTCCTATCTCCGGACTGAATTGTTAATTCATAGGTGAGACACCGTTTGAAGAGAGGGCATGGCATTGAAGGTGGCATACCTGTTGTATTTTCATTGGAGAAACCTAAGGCAAAGCTTCTTCCTTTTAAAGGACCAAGTGGAGAAGAAGAAAATCCTTCAGATTACCAGGTATGGCTAATTCTTTGTTTAAAGTTAGCTGAGTGTTTTAGTTTCGTTGCTTTCCTGCTTGGCAGTGGACTCCTTATACACTCTTTATAATATCATAAAGAAACTTTCTGGTCTGTAATCATTTGTGCATTATATGGAGCTTCATGGTAGTTGAATTTTGCTCACCAGTTAAGTATAAAGCTTGTTGTTTAGTTAATATTTGACACACTCGTCCTACCATGATGCCAGATACTACCAGGATTTAGGGTTCGCATTATACCTGTCCTTGGTACCATTCCTGCAATATTTGGACAAGTGATGGCCTCCTATGTGTTGACACAACTTGCAGGATTGCAAGTTCAACCGGAACCTGTGATAAACTTGGACATTGACCATTACCGGATGCTTCACCAACGCCTTATTGAGCACGAAGAGTCATTGTACGGCACTGCTTTGCATGTCCAGGTATGTAAAGGTCTCCTTCGAAGACATATTGATCCACAGTTCTTCGGATTACTTTTCTTTTTGGGAGTGGCTATGGCTCTTTTAAGTAATGCTTAAAAGTTATGTTATGGTTTCTATTGAATACGAAAGGGTTGATAAATTATCTTTTGTAAACTGCTTCATGAAGGTCGTTTTCTGTTAAAAGCAAAAAAAAAAAAAAAAAGGAAAGAAGAAGGCTTAAATTGTACTTGGGTCTGGAGCTGATCAAAGTAAGCTTCTCTAATAGTAGTGCATGGTTCACTTAAACAATTACCCACACTGTAAGACAGCTGTTTCTTTTTAGGAATTATGGAGCGTATACTTTCTTAATTTCCCATCATGCTATTAAATTAGTGATTTATTGCCAAACATATAGTGAAACTAATTTGGTTTTGACCAAAGGAGAGAGAATCCTTTGGCCTGATAACCTCTTTTGGAATTGGAGTAAATCAATAAATACAAATGGAGAGTAAACCAAACCATTTAAGCATGCACTTGACTGCAAAGTGGCTTATTGTAATCAAACTTCCTTCCACCTTGCAAACAAGCAGAGGGTATATTTTTAGTTCTGGATTTCAGTACACCGCATAAGTGTTTCTGCATTACCAAGAGAACTGTTTTGAATGTCAACCACAAATAGATATTTGATTTCTCAGTTTTTTTTTTCTCTCTTTTTTTTCCCCTAAATACTTGTGTTAGCTTCTGACGTGCTATATTATGCATTGTCATTTTTGTAGGTAGATGTTGAGGAAGTGATGTATGTTGCAAAAGAATTGTGGCAAGGAAGAAGTGCTAGAGAGCCATTTGCTAAAGATGTAGGACGTAGCATGTGGCGATCGGTGAATGAATTAATGCTTGTGAGGTATGGACTTGCTTAATACCATTGACCAGCCGGCATATGATATGTTGTTAGAATCTCATTAAGAAATTTGTGTTGTGAAAAATATGAACTTGCTTAAACCTTTCTTTCTTTAAACTTTTACAGCACAATTTTGTATACTACAGATCTGTCTACAAGCTTTACAATGAAACTAGAGAGGAGATAACTCCATTCCCTCATTAACAGTGATAATTTCGATGACTTGTGTGCAATTCCTAGGGGTAGGAATATTTTAATAGCTGATAAGTTTTGTAAATTGGCCTTTTAGGTCCCCAATGAGATGGATTAAATGAAAGGCTAATGGGTAAGTGCAGTACTCAACACTTGTTCTGAAATAGTTAGCTAGCTGTGTGCCTGTGTGTGGTTTAAATCATCTGGCTTTAACTTGTTGTACAGACTGATACGTGCAGCACACTATGTTGTAACTTTAATTGTATAGGAAGGTATGGTTTGGTCGTTACATGAGAAACTGGGTGTAAATAGAAAGGAACATGGACTGGATAAGGTTAGATTAGGTTACTCCACATCCCTGCAGTGGATGTGTTCAATCTTTAGGGCCATGCTTAGGCAATCAGTGTACAAGAAATTTAGAAAAAGCTTGACTAACTATAAGGAAACAAGTTGAACAATTTATCATATTACAGCATTGAGTCATGTGTTAGAATACACGAATTCGATCTTTGTACTCATCAATTTTAAGCATTAACTTAGGATATGTACTAAATAATCTAATCACCGTCTAAAGAGTCGGATCAGATTTAATATTGATAACTGATGTTGAACTTCTTCATTATTTTGCTTCAGGTGGGACCGGGAAAAGCCGGCATCTGTGTTCAACCTGATTCTCTTGAAATTTAAAGAGGTATGCAAGAGTTTATCAGGTTTAACATATTGGTAGTGGTCTTTGGTCCAGTTCTTTTTTGATCAATTTTCATGTTTATCAATCTATGTCTGTTCATGTTGATTTCATAGTCGAGTTCAGGAATTCATTCTCATATATGTTTGCATCTAAACATAGGGGTGTGCTGCCTAAGTAAATTGTTTATTTGCAGATAAGTTAAAAGTTTAATTGGTTTTCCACTTTTGATAATGTAATATTTTTTTTATATTATCATCCCGGAATTTCATTTATAAGAACTAGTCTTGTAAAACTCCATGCGCGTTGAAAACACTTTCTTGATCTATGTTCTGAATCATCCCCATTTACCTGTATAATTAACAATTGTTGCCAAAGAGAAAGAAAAGAAGATCATTATTGCATTTGTTTTTGTGCTTACGAGTTATCACCCAGTTGTGCATTTGTCGAGTCGATGGCGTCTTCCGTGACAATTCAAGTGGCTTCCCATCATGTAACCATAACATGTTCACTGAAGGATGGTTGCTAGATTATCACTACCCAATTCATCAAATAAATCAAAATTCTTGCCAAAAGTCCTACCTATCTGTATGGTAATGGGTTAAATACATTTTTTTTATCCTTTTGTTTCCTTAGATTATCTGCTTTTAATTTCAGGCAGATGAACATGAATCCAGGAGTCTTGAAGACATAAAAGAATGGGAGCCAGATTTTTTTGCTCGTGTTACATCCACTTTGAAGCGAGCCAAACTAGAATTTGGCTTGTAAGAAACTAGGTAGCTGTTTTTACTTTATTCTTCTTCCAGAGCTTCATATAGAGGGATAGCGGAATTCTATTTATTTATAATATAAACTCAGGGTGTTACCTTTTCCCCCATTTTTGTATCTCCATAGATGTCGGAGTGTCAGGAAAGAAACACTACTCTCATTTTATCATGGGATTAAACCCTTATACCATTCACATTCGACCTTAAAGATAGTGACTTTTTGGCTGCATCAACACATGGACTGGACTGTATCTCTTCACAAACTAACAATACGCATACGGCATAGAGAGCATCACTAATATTACTCATCTTCTTTGCTAACATATATGATGCATGAGCAATTCCAAAGGTCAGACGTATCTTCTGGGGGGCGGTCTCCATTGTTCTAGCTATAAAGGATCAGGTATAAAAGACACTTGGCTCTAATCCTTGTTTCCTGTGTGATGAAGCTTCATAAACCATTGAATAGTGTCCGTTGCTCTGCCAAAGTTTGGTGTGCTCATCCTCTCTCTTGTAGAGTTGATTCCCAGGCTATCACTTCGTTTGATCGGTTGTTTTCTATGCTCGTTCTACCGAATTTTGGTCTGGATGAGTTTAATAGGGACTTCCCGACCCTTTTGGTTTTTGTTTTGTGTCGAGTTTGGAAAGCTAGATGTTGGTATGTTTCCAATCATGAGAAGTTCAATCCGATAGTCATTGCTTCCAGGTCATACAATGCTGCAATGGAGTTTCTTCAGCTTCAAAGTAACATATGGAATCCCTTTCTTGTTTGTCAGAAAAGATCCGCACCATTGTACACCTTGATCGGCCGAGGAGAAAGCAAATGATAAACCAAGTATTGTCCTTGAAAACCAAAATTCTCCCTGAATCACAGAATGTCATTGCAATGGAGTCGTCTAGTGCAAGTATGGAAGTAAGTCTGCTAATTATTTCTTCAATCTTTTTTTTTTTTTCTTTTCTTTTTATGCCGTCAACCTCTTCTTTAAACTCATTTTGTTCAACTTCTTTCGTAATCATATCCTCAATTTAATATAAGCGACTCCCCATGTTAATTAATAAACCATAGGGCATAGGACACCCGTTGATTGGCCTTGTGATAGAAAAATCCATTCTAAGCGCACTCTCCAGTTAGACGAGTATGTGACTTGGAATTTCATGTTTGGATGGATAAGGATGTCTTCTTTTGAATCTTAAAAAGAGGGTGTTGGTATATCCAAGACAAGCAACTTTCTTCGTATTTCAAATCTAGTAATACAAGACAGATGCAGAAATATCTAACAGTCACTATTCATTTTTCTTCATTATCTAACTCCCGCTTGGCAAAATGCTTTGTTCAATATTTATTTTTCCTTACAACCAAGAATTGTAAAGAGAATGATCTACAACAATTTGCAATTTTACATACATAAATGATTAGACCAGAGTAAGAAATTGAAGGGATAAGAAGAATATGAAATTATGAATTGTCCGGAAGCACCGCGTTGGACTTGGTTTTTGCAGTGGGAGTCAGAAGCAGAGGTAGAAAATCTGGGGCAGTCCTGCATATAGAAGTGTTCCAATGAAAGGCACTCAATACAATCAGTTAGCTAACTAGTGTAGAAACCTGGAGAGTGTGAGCTGTGGAATATAGTCCTAAACATTGACCTTCAATTTTGGAATAAGTACGTTGTTGATCAGAGATCAGCTGCTGGGTTCAATATCTCTTCCCAAGCAACAGCAATTCCTTACAAGATTTCACAGTTGCTGGTTGTACCTTACGGTCAGAGTTTCTAAATTACAGGAAGTTTGGTATTTCTTTCCATTCTAAGCTGTAATTACTATATAGGCTTTAGATGGGCTCCTATTGCTCGGAGTCCAGGGTCTGGCCATTTATAGAATCTGTTGTCCGACTTACCATGAAATCCAACAATTTTATGCCCTGGCTCTTCGATTGAGAACTTGTTCACATTTGATTCTACTCCTCCAAATGGTCCGTAACACCTTTTGTTGCTCTTGAAAGTGAGAGAGACGATGGTGGTCGTGCCCCAAACTTTGTCATAACACCCATGAATCGAAGTCAAGAATTCTTCTGGATAATCAAGCACGACCTGCATTGTTCCTGGTTAGTTAGTGAAATAATGCAGAATACGTAAGTGATATAACTAAGCAAATTGTGGCGCTTATGGACTCACCGTTTCTTTTTCAACAAGGTGGTCAGCTCTGCCATGCCTTTCGGACCAGTATGAATTCCCGTCGTCAGTAACATATTCAGTTTGGATGCATAAGATCGAGGGAAGAAATTCAGGCATATGATGTATCACCAACTGCCTCACCGTCGAGTGCACTCCATCATCAAAATGTTTACATTGTTTGTTTGTTCCATAAGGCCCAACAGAAATGTGTTTTGTCTCGACTACTTCTTCAGATATCTAGCAGCATAAATTCCGATGCGAAGTTAATTAGTTAGCTAGTAAAATAAAAAGATAAGAGTTTCATTGTGTTTAATTGTTACTATTCATGCATCACCTCCGCCGGGACAGTGGGTGGTTGAATTTGAACGACTTTCCTGCTCATATCTTCCACAATGCGCTTGACAAGTTCTCTTTCAGACCTGATAGGAACAAGGGTCAGGTACAAGATCATGATATTGAAATCAAAGAAGAACGATATGATCTCTGGCTAATTGTCAATTGAGATATTAAGATAGCTTCTCATGCTTACGGAAAAATTTCAGCGTTCCACCCAGAAAGATTGCCCACTCTGCTTAATGCAACTCTCCACTCTTCCACCTTCTCCGTGTATTTCTTATACTTTTTCTCATGTATTGTGAATGCTGCTTCGAAACTCCCTCTCTGATTTCGGACATGAGAGGGATCCACGTAGTAGAAAAGTGGTAGAATTCTGTCTTTGCCTTTCATGCACCGAAAGATGTGTGTAAGTTCATCCAAGCACCAGGCAGAAGAAGCATAGTTTGCCGAGAGAACAACGATCGAGAATCTAGATTCCTCGATTGCTTTCAAGAGACTTGGAGAAATGGGAGCTCCTACTTCAAGCCGTATGTCATCCTTGAATGTCTTGATTCCATTCCTGTTTTGCAATTCATCGTATAGATGGGATACAACACCCTTGCGAGTGTCTTCACCCCTGAAACTCAAAAACACATCATACTTCCAACGGGAAATTGATGGCTCAGTTGGAGAACAAGAATCAGAGGCGGGACTTGGTATGCTCGAGGTCATTGGAACCGTAGAGAAGTACTATCAAATAGACTCTAACTAAACAAGAAACTAGATCTGGGTAAGGAAGCAGAGCAGAAACCCTACAAGAAGGACAGGGCTGTGGAACAGATCACCAAAAAGAGATATATAGAAGTTGAAGAAAAGGGAAGAAAATCCAGAAGAGATTAGCATTAGCATTCGATGCTTCGTTTAAACTCAGGGGAGCTTGATGAGCCCATTATTAATAGTTTACCAGATGTACTCAAAATTGAACATAAAAGAACAAGAAGAAGCAGTCAAACACCAGAAGAAGAGAGGAGGAACCTACCGATGCACATAAGACCCTTTAATTAATTCCAGAGGAACCGTGTAAGACTAATTTAATCGATTGATAGTATGTATAGATTAATGAAAATCTGGGGAAACTAGGGAGGGCAGCATGCATGGACCGTTAAAAGTTGACTAATTAAAAGCATTGACCATAGCTAATTTGAGTGACATTGTATGCATATGAAGTTCATAAAAAATTTCGGTGTCACGATTAAGGTTCTGCGACACTTTGATACACTTTGAAATTTCACTAGGCAGAATAAGGTTCTGCAACACTTATTCAATTTAAGAATTGAATTATACGTACGACGAACTGTAACAAAGGAAGGGAAGGATATGGATTTGAACCAGTAGCAGTCAAGGATTTGGAGTTTGCTTTTACTTGCAATCCAGGAAGTGTTGAGAAGAGGAACGAGACATGCTTTCAGGAACTATCAATCTAAAATAGACACAGCAGGACAAATTACAGCAACCTTCTCATACAATTATATCAATACCAAGACAAAAACATTACAAGCTAGGAATGAAAATTGTACTCAATACAAGCACAAACAATCATTTCCTCACAGATTGAAGAACGAACATTTAGAATTTCTTGCTTCCAGTTTTAAGTTTATCAAGAATTGTTAGACAGCTTCAGATCATGTATATACATTTAAAAGCCAATTGAAGTATCCTTTCCTTTCTCCTTTCTCCGTGATCAATACGTGAATCTCTCTTCTTGAAGTAGGCGGGGTTGCCACAATCTGATAACCAATTTGGGAAAGAAAAAAAAAATAGAAATAAGTGAGCAAGTTACCAAGTGTCTAAACAAAGTTAACAGTACACTTCTCAAACAAGACATAATCAAGTCAGTTAACTACTATACACTTTCGAAATTTGTTTAAAAGTACTTGTATATCTGCAATTTGTATTAATAGACTGATGAAAACAAATATATGAGGAGTCCACATGAACCTGTGTCTTTTTGCACAAATCCAGCTAAACAGAAAACAGCAATACCGTTTACGAAAAGAAAACAGCAATACTGAGTGAACATACCAAATCAACAACAAAGAAAATAAGAGTATTGAAATGAAACAGAAGTCAAAAATAAGAACACAAAATATGTCACTGGAAAGATATGTGAAGAAAAGAAAAACGAAAATGAAGCTTATGACATACGCACCTTTCTAGCAGAAACTTAAAATGGCCTTTGCCAACTTGGACTTGGTTAATGCTGTGGAAGTCAGAAGCAGAGGTTGATAACTGGGGGCAGTTGAAAACATAAAAGTGTTCCAATGAAGGGCACTCAATATGATCAATAGTAGCAGTTCCCTTGGTACTACTGTTAAAACCCGTGAGCAGTGAAAGATTACACAAATATATGTCCTTCAATTTTGGGATAACGATCTTGTTGATCTCTGTTTCCTCATTCGGTTCAATAACTCTTTCCAAGCTAGAGCACTTCTCAATCCAAAGGAGTTCCAATTGCAATAGATATTGAGCTACATTCCATGTCAAGAGAACTTTTAATCCATGGCAGGCACGAATTGCCAAAATTCTAAGATTCTGGAAGAAACCAGTCGGTGTAGGACCATTCCATATGCTAATTAGTTTCTCTAGATCAGACAATATTACTTCTCTCAAATTTGTCAAGACAATTTCCTCCGGTTCCAAACCGTCGAGTTCAAACACATACTTCATCTCTCTCATGCTTCCAGACCGTAGTCTTTCAAGGTTTTGAAGCCTGTACAACAAATCTGATGGTAAAAGTGCATTCACCAACTGTCGACAGTACATCACACTTAATAACTTGAGATTGCATAGAGACCCCGGAGGTAATTCACCAACACATAACTCCTTCAGGCTCAATGATTCCAGATGCAAATGTTCCAAGCTCTCAAACACAAGTTTATTTGGAACCCTTGTTCTTGGATTCATCAACACTTCCGACGTATCGCAACATATGAGAGAAAGATACTTCAGTCCATGTAATTTCCCGCAGTCATATTCCACAAGAAGATTGTTTACCATGCACCATTGGTACTCTAGTATCTCTGCTTTCTCCATCACCACATTGATAAACCAATCTGGTAAGGTATTCATGGTTGTGTCTAGAGTCACACACCGAAAGGGATACTGACGTGGATTGGATTTGAAAAATTCTCGACGGCGGCACTCTCTGCTAATGGTTATATTAAAGTTCACCCAATTCAGATTGAACCTAACAACCATAGGCAAGCATTCCACTTGAGATATACAAACCTTCAAACTGCTTAAACGTGATAAGCCTGTTAACTCATCAAAGCCAGCATTCTTGCCAAGAGCAAAAGAAAATAAGCCTCCCTTACCCCAGTTCCAAAATGCACCATCCATGTACAGTTCTTCTAATCTGTGCAGCTTTGATATCACTTGAGATGGAACAATTTCAAAGCATGCCTTCGTGACATCCAACATCTTTAAATTGGTTAATTCTCCTATTTCTTTCGGCAGTTCCTTTAGACCAATTTCTCTCATACTGAGAATCTCAAGTTTCTTTAGTTTTCTGAGTATGGAGATGTTAGTTATTCTCTTGCAATCATCTATATATAAAACTTGGAGGTTTTTCAGGAGCCTGAATGATGTAGGAAGTAACGAAATACTAGTCTCTCTAAGATCTAAGACCCTCAGTTCATTAGGAGTTTGAAAAAATGTTTGTGGGATCTTTCTTATATGAATATTACTTTGCAATAGTAAAAGCTGTAGTTTCGGACATACCAACTTATCGGGAAGCACCTGAATTTCATTCTTCATTAGTGAGATTCCAGAGTAGCCTTCATGTGCACTAATTGTTGGCCAATCCTTTAATTCACAACCAGCTTTTACCACAAACTGAGGGCCATCTTCCGATAAGGAAATTGATATGGCACCATCACGAATGACATTATGTATTCTTACACATCCATGGCATTCACTGTCCAAAAGCAAACCAGCGACTTGAAGGTACTTGGCCACCGAATGTGCTGCGGCTCTGGCTTCTTTGATTGTGTCTCTATCCTGAAATAACCCTTTTCCAATTGCATACACCAGCAAATCTTCGATTGCAATATCACTATCCTCTGGGAACAGACAGCAAAGCAAGAAGAATGACTTGGCATCATCAGATCCCAAGTAATCATAGCTTAACCTTATACATCTGAACACATCTCTCTTATCTTCAGCGTTGGCGAAATTAGCTGCTTTTAGACGCCGAGCTGCTTCTTTCCAGTGATCCAAGTCCTTATCTGCAAGTGCTCTTGCAACTACTATCAATGCAACCGGGAGACCAGCACATTCTCTAACCACCTTCCTTGCTACATCATGAAAACTGTTTGATTTGTCAGAAGACTTTCTTGCTATCTTCACAAACAGTTTTAAAGAATCTTCTTCTGATAATATATTGAGAGAAATGTTTGTTTGGCATTCCATGGATTGACAAACATTTAATCTCCTTGTCGTAAGTAGGACTTTGGAATTGCATGTTTGGAGATCATAACAGCTTGGAATTCCTATGTCAGACAATTCTATTCTTTGCCAAAGGTCATCCAAGATTATGAGGGTCCTGTTTCCTCTCATTATCCCCTCCTTTAATCTAACAGCTCTTCTAATTGCTCTTTCAGATCCAAATTCAACTTCTGCTTTATTTTCCAAATTCAAGCCCATCAAATCCGCCAATGTGCCTTGAACTTTTCTCAAGTCAGGGCTTTGAGATACGACAACCACAATCACTTGATCAAAAAGTTTATCCTTTTTGGCTTGTGAACCAACATGTTTCACTAGAGTTGTCTTTCCAACGCCGCCCCTTCCGTACACCCCAATGAGAGTAGACTTATCATCTTTTAGTGCCATCATGACCTTCTCCATGGCTTGGCTTGTTGCTTGAAATGCTTCAAAGTCTCTGTTCAACACTTCAGACTCAATTCCGAGAGGTGCTTGAAGTACTTTATTCCACACAAATTTCACAATGTCTTCCACAAGTTCCCTTTCAGACCTAAAAGAAGAAAGAGTCAAATTAATAATCATCACATAAAAATAAATCCAAAGTTACATATATTAGTCCCTTGTTAACTATGAAAGTGTCATCATACCTGTGACTCTTCAAGTCCCAGCCAGAGATTTTGGCCACTTTTTCTAAAGCATCTCTCCACTGCTTCACCTTCTCTATGTCTTGCCCAGACATTTCATGCTTTGTCAAAGCTACTTCAAAACTCCCCCTTTGATGTCGTACATCCGACGGATCCACATGATAAAAAATTGGCAGAATCGTGTCCGTGCCTTCCATGCATTGCAAGATCTTTGTAAGTTCAGCTAAACACCATGTAGAAGAAGCATAATTTGGCGACAGAACAACTATTGCAAACCTCGATTCTTCTATTGCAGTCAGGAGATTTTGGGAAATAGCTGTCCCTTTCTCAAGCTGCTGGTCATCCTTGAATGTTTTAATTCCTTTTGTGCTTTGCAATTCATGGTATAAGTGGGATAGGAAACTCTCACGAGTGTCTTCACCCCTAAAGCTCAAAAACACATCATGCTTCCACCTAGAAGTAGCTGGTGTTTCAGAAGGAAGAGATGAAGAGGCTATTTGAGTGCTCAAGGCCATCAAACCAACAACAAGAACCAAATCAGAACAAAAGACATACAGATAAAACTACGAGAACAGATTAACAAAATAGGTAGAGTCTGCAAGAAAGGACTAATGGAAGAGAAATTTTGGAATGTGAAATTAAACCGTGGGGGGCAAACTTTTGAAATGACTTAACTTCTAGATTCTAAACTTATTAAACTCCTAGTTAGCTCTTCATTTCCTTAGTTCCCAATTATGTTAGGTTAAGCTTGACTAATTAAGAGAATATACCAGTTCTGTGGTGCTATTTTCTATTTCGATGGCACTTTCATGCAGTACTATGTAAGACAAGCATATGCTTTGCCATCTCAACATCACTAATATTAAACTCCCATAGGACGTAGGGGATTTGACTCGCAGCACCCCAACATTACTTGGTTCCTTTCCATCAATCACTAATCATAGTTTCATTATAAGCATTTGTTGAATTTGCCTTATTGGTTTAATTTTGTATTTGGGACATTCTCTCCTATAAAGAATTTGTGTAATTCCAGGCTGTTGGGTTGTTGCTGAATCTGTAAACTATAGTTCTTATAATTGCACTACAAATTACATATATAATTCCCATCATTCACAAATGACAAATCATAGTTTCATTAGAAGCATTGGTTGAATCTGCCTTATTGGTTTACATTTACATCTGAGACATTCTTTACCATATAGAATTAAAGCAATTCCAGGCTGTTGGGTTGTTGCTGGTTCTGTAAACTGTCGTTCTAATAATTGCATTACAGTGACTACACAACACTAACATAATTTCCAACAATCACTAATCATAGTTTCAATAGATGCATTGGTTGAATTGTCTTATTGGTTTGATTATCGATTTTAGACATTCTCTTCTATAAAAAATTCATGTAATTCCAGGCTGTTGGGTTGTTATTGAGTCCATAAACTATAGATCGAATAATTTCACTACAGGTCACTAATGTATGGCAAGACCTTCTTAAAGATCGCCATCATATTGAGATCAAGTATTGACAAAGTCTCATTCATTTGTGATAGTTTCAGAAATATCTGATCTCTCAGTTAGTCAGCTTTGTTAAACAATATGTATGTCGCCCAAAACAGAAGGCCTCTAATTTCATTTTTTACATTGAAATTTTTTAAACAGACAGCTTTCGTGGAAGGGGTTAGTTCATATCAAAAGAGTAACTCACAGTTGATGACTATAGGGATGTAATCCAACTCTATAGTGAAGCACCAACTAGGAGTGAAGCATGGAAATATAAATCATTAAATCTGATTAGATGAGGAACAATTAATCTCTTGTAGAAGAGATCTGAAGCAGTAAAATAACATTCCACACTGATTTAATTCTCACATATTATATTTAAGTCACAGAAGTCTGTGAGTAATACAAAGACTTACAGATAACCGTGTGCAATGATTTTTATGGTGGCCCTCATCAGTCCATGTAATAACTATATTAACAAAAATCTGTGTACAAAACTATTAGACACGGATAACAGTGTGAATGCAAAACACAATATTCTATGTTCACACAACTATGTGTGTGTAACATTACTCTCACACATATTTGTGACGATGAAATATTAAAATAAATAATATTATTTAATTAGTCAAGTAATATGCATTCTATTCGTATAATTTTTCGTAGCAAAAAAAAAAATTATTACGGAAATTTATTTGCAATGTGAAACACACAGTTATTCGTGTACAATATAAACACTAATAACCGTGTGAAAAAATCTAATAACTTATTTGTGTGAAATAAGGTTGACATGACATCTATTAGTTTACCGAGGTATCTACATACAGACTTCTCTGTGTAGAATAACTTGTTATTCACTGAAATCCGTGTGTAATACTGATTAAAAATAAATGATAAGACCAAAATTTGCCATTGATGCATGCTTATCTCAGCCTATCTGAAAATGTTTATGCTGCTGCTGTGAGAACCTGTTGATTCGTATTGCAAGTTCAGGTTTCTATTATATCCCTCTACTCATCTTCTTCTTCTCTGCAGAAAGAAATTCGACACCTTTAAACTCTCTCTCTCTCTCTCTCTCTCTCTCTCTCTCTCTCTCTCACCCAAAGATCTCAAGGACGAGAAGAACCCTAGACCCCTCGATGAGGACGACATCGCTCTCCTCAAGACCTATGTAAATTTCCCCCTCAATTTCTCAAGCCCTAGAATTGGTTTTCCCCCAATTCGATCTACCCTAACTTTATTCTAAATTGCTGATTCAAATCCCTAATTGATTGCGGTTAGGGTTTTCGATTCTGATTGATTAGATTTAATTGGGTGTTGCAGGGATTAGGGCCTTATATTAAGAAGACTGAGAAGGAAATCAAGGAGATGGCTAAAAAGGTCAATGATTTATGTGGTGAGTAGAATACCCTTTTGCTCAATTGGGTGTTAGTTTTTTGTAGTGGGTTTTGTTTAAAGTTGAGATTTTTGGACAGGTATTAAGGAGTCTGATACTGGGTTAGCTGCTCCCAGCCAGTGGGATCTTTTGAGAGGCTGCCTGTGGAACCACACCGGGTAGACTAGAATCGCTCAAGTCGGATCCGGACGGGCTGCCCGGGTTCAAGTACAGACCTGAGACTGTTGTACCCGCCTCGACACTGGCGGATATTTTGAGAGGCTGCTCGGGCGACATGTCGTCGAACATGGACAAGAATTTGTGCTTGAGAGTCGAATTCCAGTGGTTCTTTATAGCGTTATCAGTGCGGCCATTGAGAAGGTGAGAAATGGTGGCCCACTTGTTTCCGAACCGGGCATGAGCTCGGATTATGGTGTCGTCCTCTTCCGGATTGAACGGCCGGTGCTCCACCTCCGGCGAGAGCTGGTAGCACCACCGCACCCGGCACAACTTGCCAGATTGACCAGGGATTGATTTGCTGATCAGAGACAAGTTCCTCGACACCATATTATTCCAATTAAATTGCTGAAAAATTATATATTTTTTAAATGTAATATAACTATTTCACACGATATTTTGTGAATTTAAGGTATAAGTAATTGACACAGGTATTAGTGTCTGTTATCTTTTAATCATACACAGATATCTGTGTCAATAAAGAAACTTATTCACACTGAATACACACATTTTAGTTATGGAAATACAATGGGATCTACGTCAACAACTCGCACGGACCAACCAATCCGTGTGCAATTAGTATTAGCTCCCGCTCCGAGGAGCACGGAAAACTAATATGTAACCGTATTTGATGCTACAAGTATGCAGCACAGCTATAGGAGTATAAAAGTTTTGAATAATTTAGTTCAACAAACTAGCCCTATTGTGTGAACAAAATCAATCTTTATAACTAAAAACATCTAATATCTGTTTGGGAATAAATCAAAACTCCCGCAGAAGGTTTAGAATGGTAGTCATTATACCTAAAACATATTTAAGGATTTGGTGACGTACTTCCTAAAATGTATCAAGCATAGCTTCATCATAATGTCTAAATGTTGTTTGATCAGCTAGCATAACATGAATTTGGATGGTGTGGCCAGAATCTGTTCAGACATTATGCTAATTGAACGCTCAACTCGAATGGAAACTAAATTTCCATAATTTGATACAAAGATAAGAACTAACAAAATTTCAAATTTGATCATAACAGTAGACACAGCACCGAAAAATAAAGAACAGAAGAATAGAGTTGTAAAGCTACTCATCATTGATCACAGAAGACTAAATCATCAGATGCAAGTGTAACCAGTACCTGTTCGTGGCGGATTCAGCACCCGGCGAACAGTCAGCACGTGGAGTGGCGGACGCGAGGTCCTTAGCATGTCTTCTGTGTGCTTTAGGCGTGCCAGCACCTTTGGAGTGGTGCGACTCGATTGCGGACGACCCCCGGCGCGTCCTATCGTCTGCTCCCAATAGACTCTGACTTCCTGATCAAGCAACTGTTACGCGGGCGCTGACTAAGCCGGCGTACAAGGCTCGAACAAGACCTGAATAGAAACTCTCTAACAGGATTTTCTTCCCAACCCCTCGGCGGATTGAGGATCTTACTCTGATCCGGAGAAGCAAAGCAGAGCTTATACCAAGACCACGGGTGTGTGTGCTACCGGAGTAGCGGACTGACTCGATTGCTACCGGAGTAGCGGACTGACTCGATTGCTACCGGAGTAGCGGACTGACTCGATAGACTCAGCAACCGCTCGACACGAGTACAGGAGGTGCTCGACCGCAGGTGGAGGCAAATTGCGTGAGTGACTCAACAACCGCTCGACACGAATACGGGAATGGCTCGACCGCAGGTGGAGGCAAATTGTGTGAGTTGCTCCGGAGAGGCTTGGGCAAGTTAGCGGATGCGCTAGAACTTGTGGTTGTTTGTGTTTGGTTGAGAACCCTTTCTTCGTTGTAAAAGAGTTATATTTATATGGTTCCCGAAACCCTAGTGTATAAAGATCCAGCCTGGCGGATTCCGAGCTTCAATAGGACTGTCTTTCCTTATTTCGCTCCCGAACTAATCAATTAAGAATCAATTGAGATCGGTCTTTCACTTTGTTTAGGGAACGTCTTCTCCGTCAAAAGCTGTCAAGATCACTACCCATTAACGCCGAGATAAGCCAAATCGAGTCTAATGCCAATCAATTACCGATTCGGCAAAGATACCTTTTCAAATGGATTGCTACTAAAACAATCCCTAATTATCCCAATCAACTTTTAGTCCTCGTTATCCATTAAGGAAATTCGTATATTGTATAATCGGATTACCATAGAATAACCCCGCATTGATTGAGAAATAAGTAAATCAATATTCCCCCTCGACGAATCTTTCCCGAACGAGGCGGGAAAACATAAATGTCGGGTTTGGTTTAAACCTAAACCCCTCTGGGCCTTCGGGAAAACGCCCAATTAAAGTAAATGCCAATTGTGGCCTAAACATTGCCCCCCAGTCTCCGATATTGAGAACTTCCGCGAAATAGAAGAGAGACTGAGCCCCAAGCATCGGCTCATCCGCAGCACTTAAATATTCGGGTTATTGCACCGTTCCCTCACCAATCACGATTTCCTAATTCGAAACGGTATTACTGTTCACCTAAACCCTTGATTGCCGCAAAACCCAGCGTTTCGCAACCCAAGAACCCCCTTTCGGATTCCTATAAAACAAGTTGAGACCTCTGGTTTCTCCTGCAAACCAATTTTCTTTCTCTTTCTCAGCCCGAATTCAGAAGAAACCCCCGACTTTGAACCCAATGGCCCCTTCAAAGAACTTTGCTATCCGCTACTCCGTCGTGGCTCAAGCCAAGGCTCAACTCCTCCCCCTTATCCAATGCTCTGGACCAGACGACCGGACCGATCTTAGCGTTCCCCGAGAGGAACGCGCCACTCTAGGCCCCTATGTGGTGGGCTACCATCCTGAGGATAATGATGGAGCCGACCAGATACTTGAAAGCCCGGCACGTCCGCTGCCAGCGCTCTTCCGATCCGAAGAACCAGCGGACTGCTCAAACTTCCAAACCAACCATCACCAAGCCGCCGTAAACCATGCCGCCTGGCCTCTGGTCAAGCCTTATATGACAGCCTGGTATGCAGAACGGCTCCCCCTCGACAAAGATATCTGGAGGAAAGCTGGGGTCGCTGATGCGATCAAACTTTGCTTCAGCCTCAGCCCAAAAGGCGGTAACAGGTGCGCCTTGGTTCCGCTAATCAGCCTTTGGAACCCTACGGTTAATGCTTTTGAATTCAAATTTGGTCACGCCTCTGTGACATTGCTAGACCTCTATGCTGGCTTTGGGTTCCCAATCGGCCCCCGAGCCTTTGATGAGAGTTACTACCCCGATCGGATAGCCCCTCGAAGCAATATTAACACGATCGAGGCCGGTGGGTTTGAGAAGTGGAAAGCCGATACCTCCAAGCTGGATGAGGAGCTCAGCGGAGTAGCCTTTTTGTCTTTTTGGCTTAACAAATTTGTGTTCTGCTCCAACACCAACAAGATGACCAAGCTATATCACCGGATGGCGGAGGTAATCTATGCCGGCCACGAAATTGGCCTGGCCCAATGTGTTCTAGCACATCTTTACCGCTGTCTGCACCAGATATCCGCCGTGCCAATGAATTGCGCTCAATCTGGTCCGCTCTGGATCTTAGATATTTGGTGCCAGATGTACTTTCCCCAACTCAGTCCGGCCATGAAGGGAGCTTCTAGGCCAAAACAAGTGGTAGGACAAGAATACGTCGGTTGCGCCGCCAGCCCCGACCTCAACTATGCTGTGTGCCTGGACATCTTTTTTGTAATAACCCGATTTTTAATCGTGTTAATTTTATTAAATTTATTGTAATTATTGGAAGCATGTTTTACGAGTAATGAAATGTTTGTACGCATTGGTAAAGTCGTTACGCGATGTCGAGAGTGTGTTCGATAATTAAAAGTCGAAAAACGCTAAGTTTGAAGGGTCCAAAAGTTGACTTTTGATTCGTTGAGAATTTCGAAAAGTTTCCTTCATGACAATCGTAGAGCTCGACGATACGAGTTCGTAGACACGCGGCACGCTTGAAATAGACGTCGTATGAAAAAGTTACGACCTGTTGAAGTTATTCCAAAAATATGAAATTTCTATAAATAGTAATTTAATTTCAGAAAAATCAGAAAATTCTGAAATTATCCGGAATTATCGCGATTTACTGTTCATCGTCTCCAATTCGAATCCGGAGCTTCTTTCGCGTAGATCTCCCTCATCCGGCCACCAATCGAGGCGTGCGACCTGTCAAAGTGTTCATCTCGACGTCCTCTTCCGTTTGAGCTAAGGATCGGCACCGGAAAATGGCTGTGCTCGGCACAGCAAGCGGAGGAAGCGACTGCCGCCGTACACGGCAAAGCTGCGACCGCGTCCGGCGGAACCGGAGCTCGTGCCACCCACCAATCGGTTCGTCTTCTCCTTGCGGTCCTCTTGGTGTAGGTGATTGTCGCCGTTTCAAGCCGCTGTGACCGGATCGAGAAACGTCTCCGATCGGGTCGACCCGACCCGTTTCAGCAGTTCAGATCCGGTTCGACCCGACCCGCTTCAGACCCGACTCGGAGTTGACCCGACCCGGTCAACGTTGACCGTTGACAGTTGACTGGCGTTGACCGACGTTGACCGTTGACTGGCGTTGACCGCCGTTGACTGACGTTGACCGGTACTGTAGCGATCCGACCCGACGCTATTTCAGCCCGATTCGACCCGTTCTCTCCGAGGCCCGACGCGAAACGGATATTTACCAATTCTGGTGAATTAAGGTGAGTAAACCACAGTGTATTCGTATTAAATACGAGTTGATTATGAATTAATTACAGTTTGTTATATGCAAAATGATTTTATGGAATTGATATTTGTTTTAAATTGAATGAACTTGATCGACTACAGTTCATTGGTAAGTAAAATGATTTTAATATAAAAATGATTTTTCAAAGGGTTTTACGATCAATGACTATAGTTGGTATTAGTGGACTATTCCTGAGTGGATGTCTACGTATATATATATTTACGTGAAATATATAATGTGAGTGTGCAATTGGGTGAATGTATTATGTTATGAATTTATCATATATGTGATTATGTGAGTGGTGTGATGTGTGGTTGTGTTGGTATAGAAACCAACGATTATAGTAAGATCTCACCAATAATGGTGAAAGATCTTACATGTGTGAGGAGAGGATCTCGCCTAAGTGGTGAAAGGGATCCTTCTGGCAAGTATGTCGGGACCAAGCCTTTGGCCGGGTGATTGGTCATGATCAGTTAGAGCTCTAGTCTGTTTGCCTTGTGAGATTTGTAGGGGAATGACGTTGGTCAGTGCGCCCCTAGTCTTACTCTTTTGGTTGATTGTGCATAGTGAATTTTATAATATACGTGTTTTCCTTTGTTGATTTAATTATTTTTATCATGAACTTGTTTGTTTTACTCACACGAGCTTTGAAAGCTTACCGGGTTCGTTGTTTACAACCCGGTGCACCAATTGATGGTGTAGGGGTTAGACCTGCAGGTGAGGACCAGAAGCCAGGGAGCGGCATCTGAGTCGCACGGCTAGTAGGTGTAGGCCTTGGTCTAGCTTGTAATTATCTTTTTGGGTTAGAGAGTAATAGTGAGAGACTCTTTTCTTACATCTATTTTGTTAATGATGTAATATTTTGAATGTATCGAGCCACACACTTAAACTCTGTTGTTTTACTTGGTTATTGTATGATAACTTTCAAGTGATTGAGTTTATTTGTAAATTTTAACATTGTCGAATTTGAATTTTATTATTCAAAATTCGGAGTGTTACATTTTTCAACACATCCGCCAAAGAGTTCTTCGCAGAGGCACAGCGGATGATTCAACTGAAGTATCCACGCGGCCTAGTCCGGGGGTTCCTTCCCTCCAGTAAACAAGAGTCCAAAGGTCGATGGATATTCACTCACTGCATCTCTATGGCGGATCTGCCAATCCTCGGAAGTGACAAGAAGTATCTGAGCCATGAGGTTTACGCGCCTCACTTCTTTGCACGGCAGTTCGGTCTGACCCAAATCCTGCCATATCCGCCTTTGAAAAGTGTAAATCTTTTCTCGGCATGGCGGAACAGCAAACAGTTCCCACCATCCTCTGGTGCCAGCGATAGATCCTGCCTGGGGCTTCTCACTCTGCGAAACCCAGATTGCTATTCTCATTTAAAAGCCTCTTTGGATGCCACTGGTTCATATCAGATATGGTGGGCACGCCTGCGAGGTCCTTTCTTTAGACAACCATCCGTCTTCTACTTCCGGAGGTTCTTCCGGGATCAGGGTGGACGCCTTACCTCAGCTGATCGAGAAGTGCTAGAGGGCGGTCCGCTGTATGTTGACCAGCCCGCAAAAAAGGTAATTCGCCCTGCTTCCAACTACTGTTTTGGTTTGCCCGACAACTTTCGCGTAACTATTAATTGTTCAATGAAACAGGCATCCAGACAAACCCCGAAGGATAAAGGAAAACGCAAAGCAGAAAGTGGGCCTCATCCGCCCTTGAAAAAGAGTAGAACTACCAAAGAAGCGGATGACAAAACTGATGAGGAGGAGAACGCACCCGTAAGTGAATCCAAAGTCCCCCTAGTCCCCTCGCGTCTCTAAATATCAATTTATTAAATACCCACGTAACGCAGATATCCCAACTCTATCCTTCCCTGCAGACTTCTCGAAAGAGGCGCCTCTCGTCTGCCGCAGCTACCAGCCGAGATCCCACGGTGCTCGAGGTTTCATCTGGTGAGTCCTCTGATCCTTCTGAAAAAAAAACAAGTTCTTCTAACTTCGATGAGGACTATCTGATCCTCCTCCAAACTGCTCGCGAACTCTGCGGTGATAGTTTTCCTCAACCTGCTCCTCTGCGCTGTCTTCATGCAGGTACTCCCTCCAGTCTAGCCCTAGCAGTTAGTCAGCATTCTACTCAACCAATCCTGACACTCCCTGCTGCTGCAGAAGCTGGATCAGAGGTGGAGGAAAACCCAGATAACACTACAACGGAGGCCCCGGCGGACGAGCCCCTATTATTACTCACTGGTGCCCCCGATAGCTCTAGCATTCCCCATCCGCTGGCCACACAATCAACTCCTGAGGTGGAGCAAGAGCACGAAGGAAAAATGGAAACGAACCCACGCGTCGAGCAGCAAGTAGTCGAAGAGCCTTCCTCTCCTGCTCCTGATTTCTCACTAGCAGAAGAAGAAGCCCGTGCCGGTATAGCATCCCTGGCCGATATTGCCCCCCGGGCTGAACAACCTTCAACTCCCACGGATGACTTTGATCAGCAAGGACAACAAGGAGTTCCTCTGGCCCAACCAGAAGCAAGCCCTCACCTAATGGCTACTGAGGTATATACTGCTTATGTTTCGAATTGTCATCTCCCCTCGTCGGAACTGTTCCCAATTCTCCTTCAACATGAGCAGGTGGAAGAAGATAGGGTGGCAAACATGAGTGCCACCCCTTTGGTGACGGACCCCAGCCCCACGGAATCGGCTATGGAACCAATCCCCTTGCCCCATACTGAAGCTGTTATGGGCCTGGCCGTTACTCCATCCGCCCAGTCATCTGCGACCCCTGGCGGATCTGGTTCTGGACCTCCGGATAAAACTGCTTCCTCCTCCCTTCTGGCCGAAGATATCCTTCCCTGGCCCCACAGCCCTGAAGAGGAGCCTACTGAAGTGCAGGAAGCATGGGGATTCCTAGAGCATCTAGGAGAAAAGGATCCTGCAGACCCCCAAGTGGCGGACGAGCTCGTCTCCGCTCTGGACATTCTTAAAGGCCAACTCCAGAAGTTGCCCCCCGAGCACCAAACTGAAGCCAACGCTGCCCTTCTTAGTCTTCCAGCAGAATTGAAAAGTCTGCAGGAACGTTTGGCTGCCCAGTCCCCCGAGCATGCCCAACTCCAGGAAGCTGGCGCGGCCTTTGCCAACGCCGCCCGTGCCTATCAAGATTTAGTCGTTGCGGCTGACAACGACCCGGAGGCAGCCGAAATAGCCAAACTTGAGGATATGAAGGCGGCCATAGAGCAGAAAATCTTCCTCCTCCGCCAGAAGCAAGCCACTCGCGCGGATCAGTTAAACCAACAAAAGCTTTTGGCAACTAGACTACAAGAGGAAGAGCGTCGGGCCAGGAAAGCCAACCTAGAACTGGACCGCTCAATCATCAAGAACAAGACCAAAATCAAAAGATTGGGCCTGCTACTATCTGAATTTAGGCCCAACCCATAATGGGACTGGCTTGATGTATAAATATGTACTCTATCTGTTTACTTAACAATCTTGGTTCATTAAACCCAACCTCATCAATGCCGGTGCAACTGTAAAAACGTTATTGAAATTCAAACGCCGAAACGGTCCCAACACCCAACTGTCAAATAAATGCACCGCTCCAGCTCAGCCCTTGGATTGCTTCCTAGTGCCGCTATAAAAGCAACCCCCTTTTGCCGAAAACGGAGAACCCCAAATTGCTTCAGAATGTTGAAGGGCAAGCGGAAGTTCCCTACGCACCCCTGGCGGATGGTATCAGAGCTAGTTAGCGGATTTTGTTTCCTTGTTTTAAATTCTGCCTTTGTAATAGCTACGGCCGCAAGGCCCCTCATTAAGCAAATAAAATATCGCTTAAAAACCAAGATTTGCACTAGATGTCCCTTATGTTGCCCCCCTAGTGTACTGGGCTGCGCGGATATGTGAAGACTAAGCAAAGCCGAGTAGACTAGATGACAAAATAATTGGCTTCCCCCCTGAATGGGCTGTGATGGAACGACCGGGTAGAAGCCCATCCGCCAGGAAACAGACTTGGCCTCCTAGCAATAGAGAAACAGGCCCAACTGCAGGCGGCCCCAACGGATGCGTGGGGAAAGTAAGCGGTGATTAACGTAGGATTTGACAGTTACCGCAACGTGGCGGCAACCCGAGAGGTCGCGAGTCAAACCCCCTTTATTACGGACCGGTTCCCAATTGAACAGGCGACCGGAACGGATGGCTTCATAAAGATGGGCAGACCATAGATTTAAAGCCTCGGTAACCCCTAACCGTTGGATTCCCCTCCGAGATGTTTTATAAAAGGAACCACTGGTTGCAGCGAAAGCGTCATCAGAATCGCCAACTTGGAGCACCAATGGCAGCCCCAGTGTGGTTGGCAAATAGCTCAACCCTCTGGTTGCCCTAAGCCTTTCCACCAGATAAACTGAAAGTCCGGCGAAGCAGCCCCATAACCTCAGTCACCCAGCGTTAAACAAATCCTAACCCCGGTCACCTAGCGTTACACGGCCTGAACCTGTGCCTCAAGTTGTGTAGCCCAGACCCGGCCATTCGCGGCTGTTCCCTGGGTCGGGTAACGCTAGTGACCTGGTTAGGTACCATCAACCACGGAGGAAGGGTTGAAAGTGCCCGTCATCGCAGCCAACCCTACCACTCATGCCGTCAGCGGACCCTGGTAGGCTTCCTGAAGTGCTGCATACTCACTTTCCACTTTCTCTAGTTTTGCAAACCCCTCCCGGTGGTGGTTGAATTAAGGCGGTGGAGACCCGCCCCCGGAAGTCTTCACTAGTGGATACAGAAAAATCGCGATGAATCCGCCAGAAGCAAAGACGAAAAGAGATGTAGACATGGTTTCAGAGCTAACTAATGGCTCTTTTTGTATTTCCCTTGTCCTTGTAATGCCCTTGGCCGCAAAGCCTGATTATAATCACAGCAAGTTTATAGTTTCAAAAGATAACCGCTCAATAAATGGCATCGTATGTGAAAAGAAAAAGTTCAAGAACAAAGACAACCCAAAACGGGCGTCGAAGTAAAACAAGGAAAAGTACAAAACCCGAACAGTTGTGCACTAAAAGACTGGAAAAACCCAAAACTCGGCAAAAACACCCCTAGCGGATGTGCCGTTCGAACCTGATGCCCCCCTGGGCGTTCTGGGTTAAGAGGAGGTCGGGCCAGAATCCTCATCCGCCGGGGGAACCTCGAACTCCCATATACTTGGAAAGTACTTCTTAAGATATCGCCCATTAATGGGGTTTCTGTGCACTTCCCCGTCCAAGTCTCTGAGCTGGTACGCCCCTTTACCCACAATACGATCGATGACAAACGGACCCTCCCAGCGGGCACTCCATTTACCACGACCCGACTCGTCGAGGGGCAGGGCGACCTTCCAGACCAAGTCTTCTTCGCCATAAGACTTGCCCTTGGTCCGCTTATCATAGGCCCTGGCGATCCGCTGCTTCTCGAGGATGATGCTTTCCAAGGCTTCTTGCCGCTTCTCGTCAAGGTCTTCATGTTCCTGGAACATGGCCTGCACATAGTCGTCACCAAGTAGTTGGTGTTGCTCCCGAACTCTCAAAGAAGCTACATTGATCTCCAATGGCAGAACAGCATTATGGCCGTACATCAACGCATAAGGAGTAGTGCCCGTAGGAGTCCTTTTGGAAGTCCTATAAGCCCAAAGTGTGTTATCAAGTTGAGTGTGTCATGATCTTGGGTTATCCGCGAGCATCTTCTTCATGATGGATATGATAACCTTGTTAGTAGCTTCTGCTTGACCGTTGGATTGAGCATAATACGGAGATGAATGTAAGAACTGGATACCGTAATCCGCCAACCATGTTTGGGTTTTCTCAGCCATAAAGGCTGCCCCCCGGTCCGCCACTATGCACTCTGGAATTCCATACCGGCAGAGGATATTTTGAAACACGAAGCGGATGACGGTGTCTGCATCACAGTTCCTAGTTGGAATAGCTTCCACCCACTTCGTAAAGAAATCAGTCCCCAGCAAAAGAAACTTGTGCTGCGAAGAAGAATGTGGGTGAATCTCGCCGACAAAATCCAATGCCCAACCCCTAGCAGGCCAAGGCTTGATGATAGGTTGTAAAGGGATGTTTGGGATCCGCTGAACCGGTCCATGCCTTTGGCAATCTTGACAACCCCGAGCGAAACTATGGCAGTCTTTCAACACAGATGGCCAATGGTATCCGTATCTACGAATAAGCCACCGCATTTTGGGTCCGGATTGGTGTGAACCACAGACCCCTAGGTGTACCTCCCTCATAATCCGCTTGGCCTCAACGCCAAAGATACACCGTAATAGGACTCCATCCTCCCCCCTTCGGAATAGGTCTTCTCCCTTGAGGAGGTAATTAGACGCAAGGTGTCTGATTTTTCTCTCAGATGGAGCAGATGGGTCCTTCAGATATGCTATGATTGGTATCCGCCAGTCAGTATCGATGGGCTCGACTGTAGCGACCAACCACTCTCCGCGGTCCTCCCGGCGGATAGCAAAAGATGGTAGAGTTCTGCGCTCTACCCGAAGAATTCTTTCCTTCACTCCCTGGGCTAGGCTGATACCAGTGGCCAGTTGTGCCAATTCGTTAGCTGCAGAGTTCAATTCCCTTGGAACGTAGTCCAAGGAAACGTCTATGAAACGATCCAGCAGCTCAATAGCCCGTTCATAACAGTGCACCAAATGGAAAGATACACACTTGTAGACCCCCAGAAGTTGATTAATAACTAACAGTGAGTCTCCAAGTACTTCGATTTCTTGAGCCCCCAGGTCGATCAATAATTCCAGCCCAATGAGTAGGGCCTCGTACTCTACCTGGTTGTTGGTGCACGTCCATTCCAGCTGAAAAGAATAGTGATATTTAGTACCCGCTGGATTCTGGATACAGATCCCTGCCCCCGCCAACTTACTGGTACTGCTACCATCAAAGTATAAAGTCCAAGGCTGGTACCGGATCATATCAACGAACTCTGGCGGTTCGGTAAATTCCTCTTCAATAGGATGGTGTAACAGGAAATCCGCGATGGCCTGACCCGTCATGGCCTTGAGTGGCGCGTATTGCAAGGAGAACTCGGAAAGGGCTAGCACCCACTTGCCAATCCTACCCCTTAGGATAGGTCTCGTTAGCATATACTTCACCAAATCCGTTTGTGCCACCACTATCGTGTGAATGAAAGCATATAGTGGCGGAGCTTAATACCAGCAAAATACAGGGCCAAACATAACCTCTCGATTGGTGAATACCTGGTCTCTGCATCTATCAATGTCCGGCTAATGTATGACACTGCATATTCGATCTTTTTTCCATCCACCAAAGTCTCATCCTGGGCTAACAGGCCTGCAATGGAAATATCAGATGCAGAAATATACAATTTAAGAGGAATACCAGGCGTAGGCGGCCGAAGGACGGGCGGACTAGCTAAGTACTCCTTGATCCTGTCAAAAGCAATTTGGTGCTCAGGACCCCACTTAAAAACTTCTCCCGGTTTGAGCTTGAGCAGAGGGGAGAAAGGCGCAATCTTGCCTGCCGAGTTGGATATGAATCGTCTAAGAAAATTGATTTTACCCAACAAGCTCTGCAGCTCCTTCTTGTTCCTTGGTGCTGGCGCATCCAACACAGCCTGGACCTTGTCACCAGCCACTTCGATGCCTCGCTCATGTACTACAAACCCTAGGAAGTCACCAGCACAAACCCCAAAGACACATTTGGCTGGATTCATCTTAAGCTGGTGTTTTCTCATGATGGTGAACACCCCTCGAAGATGATCAACGTGGTCCTCCTTCTTTTTTGATTTTACCACCACGTCATCAATATATACCTCCAGGATGTCCCCTAATATCTTGCTGAAGATAACGTTCATCGCACGTTGGTATGTAGCCCCTGCATTGGTTAAACCGAATGGCATGCTCAAATATTCAAATGCGCCGGTAAACCCGGGGCAGCGGAAGGCAGTTTTGGAGATGTCCGGCTCGTATATAGGAATTTGGTGATATCCTGCCGTCCCATCCATAAAAGACAATAACTCATGCCCCGCTACTGCATCCACCAACATATCCGCTATAGGCATAGGGTAAACGTCCTTCGGTGATGCAGCGTTCAAGTCCCTGTAGTCCACACATACTCGAATCTTGCCGTTCTTCTTCCGAACAGGAACGATGTTGGATAACCATTCCGGATATAAAGTTGGTCTGATTATCCCAGCATCAACCATACTTTGAACTTCTTGTTTGACCGCCATTGCAGTGTCAGCATTCATCCGCCGCTGCTCTTGTTTTACTGGCCTGCAACCCTCCTTGATGGGGATGCGATGGCAAGCCAAATCCCTTGATAGGCCCGGCATATCTTGGTATTTTTCTGCAAAGCAGTTCTTAAACTCCTGCAGCAACCCTATCAGTTGCTGTTTCAGATTTGGTTCAAGGTATTGACTAATCCCCACTTCCATGGGTTCAGCTTCTGTTCCCAGGTTGACCTTTTCTACGGGATCACGTACCTTGGGTGGAGTATCATCCAACGCTGCTGGAGCAGGCTGAATTACTTCCACCCCCGTAACAGCCTCAATGTCTTCTTCCTCAATGCACTCGACCAGCGCAACCTCCTCCCAGGCCATTTGCTCTAATCTATAGATAGCTAATCTTTGCATTAACAGAGCA
Organism: Potentilla sterilis; assembly: GCA_963682095.1. NCBI lineage: Eukaryota > Viridiplantae > Streptophyta > Magnoliopsida > Rosales > Rosaceae > Potentilla > Potentilla sterilis. The sequence goes on from OY821759.1 coordinate 8,197,955, forward strand.
AAGGCCTCTGACTCCTCTTGTGAGAGGTCGTCACTCATCGGATACGTTGGGAAGAAACTCAATGGAAACTGGCCGGCTATAATCCGCCATAGCCTGGGCAATTCCCCACTGAGACAGCTCGTTCTGGGTCACCCCGATTGGATGCCCCTTATGATCGATCCCCTCAATTCTGAGAGGTCGCATATCCCTATTGTAATAACTGGCCTCCAACTGGACGGCCGCTATTGAGTAAGGACGCTCATCCGCCTTGATGAGCACTGGCAGATCCGCGACTGGATCCCACATGATCATCTCTTGATGAAGAGATGAGGGAACAACCAATGCTTTGTGGATCCAGTCCCTCCCTAAGATCATGTGATAGGGAGCGTTAGCCTCTGCAACGAAGAAAGCTTGGTAAGCCTCGGATGGTCCTATTTTTACCCTGAGCATGACCACCCCAGCAGTAGGAGTAACAGTCCCCGAAAATCCTTTCACCTTGGAGACAGACTGAATAAACTTTTGTTTTGGAATCTTGAGCTGCTCCACGGTAGTTGTGGTGATGATGTTCACCGCGGCCCCTGTGTCTATCAAGACCTTGCGGACCTTCATCCCCTCCACCTCAGCCGTAACATACAGAGGCTTCATATGTTGGGACATGTTGAACGTGGGCTTGGCGAACATCACACACTGTTTCAAAAAATCGCCAGCCCCTTCAGGATATTCGTGGCTGGAACGAAAAACCCCGGGCTCGGATTCTGCTTCACTCTCATCCTCCGGTTCCTGTACTGAATAGACAGGAGCTGGAAATCCATCGGTGCCAATGAAGTGAGCCGTAGGCACAGGTTCCGGCAGAGCATAAGCTGACGAAAGAATGAAAGCCATGTTGCAATGATGGGCCGTGGCCTCATCCTCAGGCTGCTCTTCGTCCATTGGGACCTCCTCCTCATCCGCCACCTCCGGTTCTTCCTCGTAGTTGACCATTTCATCCTCCTTGTCGAGGTCCGTGTCTCCTACTTCAGAATCAGCCTTCACACTGGAAGCGACTGAGGATGGCCTGGTTGGGACAGTCATCTGCAGCTTCTTGGCTGCATACTCCACAAAGTTAGTAGGTGCTTTTGGCTCCATTGGCCTGGACTGAGCTATGGTGGTGCGTGGCCCAATCGCCTCTGCCAAAGCTACACTGGATTCCTTGAGAGCATTCTCCCTCACAGGAACCCCCACGTTACTCGTGCTGGCAGTTAGTGATGTGCTGTTCTCTTTAGGTACCCACTTCAGAACGGTGGAACCCCTACTGGTGTCAATCACCATCATATCTTCCCGAGCCTCCGCTACCCCCTGCCTCTCGGCAGCTTCTGGTTGCGTCCTCTTCGGCGGTGACTTCCTGTGTCTTGCACGTTCAGGAGAAAAATTCAGCCTCCTCCTTGGCCTGGACTGAGGTGCTCCAGTAGATCTTGGTAGATCCGCCATCCTATCGTGCACATTTCGTTGAGGCGCTGGTGGAACTTCAGTGGATCGCTGTCGTCTAGAGTCCACATAGGACTTAGTTCTTACTCTGTAGTGCCTATGGACTTGCTCTACCTGCTCCACAGGTACTGACAACTCAGCTTCGGTCACCTTTCCCGAAGCCAGATCCGCCAAGGTCCTCTTTGCTTTCCCAAAGAGTCTCCTCTCGTTCCGGGTGGTTACTGCGGCAAGCTCCATCGCCTTACCGTCTCGTTGGGTGTACCATCTGTCTGCCTTCGGATCATTCCGAGAGGCTGGCGGAATATAAACTGCCCCAGATGGCTCTGGATTCGCAGCCTTGTGCGAACCCCCAGCCGTAACTGACTTCACTCCGGACGGCCCTGGATCCTGTCTAGGCCTTGTCCTACCAGCATAACTATCCTCGGACCCATGGTGATATTTCATCCGCTTGTAACTCTCCCTGTCTGACTTCTCGGGAGGTGGATGCTCTAACTTGGCTTTCTCGAAGGCTCTTTTCTCAGCCTTCTCTTCTGCCTCCTTCAACGCCGCCTGGAACTCGTCATAAGTAATTGGCTGCCCTGTAGTCAATCTACAGGTGAGGCAGAGCTTAGAACGAGGGACTAAAACCATGTCCTCTGCTTCCACAGCCCCAATCCAAAACTCTAGGCCGGGACTAGTCTCGTTCTCAGAAAACCCTAACTTGTCATCGTTCAGCCACTCCTGCAGCTGATCCTTCAGACCTACACAATGAGAGGTATAGTGGTCAAACGAACGATGGAAAATACATGTATATCCGCCATCCCCGCTATTGGGATGGCGCTGGTAAAATTCTTGAATCTCCGGTGCCTCCTGGTGCACCATAGTCTCCCAAATCTCTTCTGCCTTGCTTGCGTCGTAAGTATATTCTTGAAACCTGGAAACCTGCTGCCCGTATTGCTGTGCTGGACTCGGACCTACACTGATTTCGATCGCATTCACCCGCGGGCCGCCCTTATTAGTTGCCCACTGAGGCACTTTAGGATTCTCCAACTGTAAGGTATTGTCGTTGATCCATATCTGCAGCTGGTCCTTCAACTTCACACAATCTTGGGTGTTATGATTATTCATATTGTGGAAGCTGCAGTATGTCTTTCCCGCCATGTAATCAGGCTTAGGAATGAACCCGTCATGGTGCAGACGCCCCTGGTTAAATAACTCCTGCAAAATCTCGGGAGCTTTGTGGCCGTTGTAGGTGTATGCCTCAAAGGCTGATTTGGTTGGAAGCGGGGCGACTAACTTCACAGTTTCCCGGACCGGCTTCGCTATTTTGGACTGTAGAGGCCTCTTATCGGACCTCTCGATAGCTGCTACCTCGTGCTCCAATTCCTCGTTGTCAACCCAAGTTAGAATTGGTCTTGGCACAACATCCGCCTGAATGGTTGCCACGGTCTTAGCGGCAGTTGGAAGTGGAGTTTTGGGCTTCAGAGTTCCCGGATGATATGACACAGGAACCCCTTTCCTTCTTTCGTTCCTCTCCCTGGAACGATCAACATAGTGCTGCTCCTGACCCAAGCGATTGGTTAAATCCGCCATAGTGGTTACGTGAACCTGCCTGAAACCCTGGCGGATCTCATCTACCAGTCCATCGATCGCCATCCGCACTGCATGCTCCTCTGGGATTTCCATCTCGCAGCGGGTAAGTTCCAACTTGAACCTTCTCAAGTAGTCAGTAGCAGACTCGTCAGGCCTTTGCTCAGTTTCTGCCAGGTCCTTGACTCCAATCTTTGCTTCCACAACACCAAACATGGTTCTAAAAAGAACCTCCATGGTCTTCCAGTCCGGAATTGACCCAGGCTTCAAACGCTTATACCAGATAGCTGCTTCCCCTGCCAAGGATGTAGGAAAGAGCTTCAACTTCATGATTGGGTCCTCAGCATACTTACCCGATTCATTGGTGAAACGCATGATGTGTGTCTCAGCATCCTCCGATGTCTGGCCGGTGAACGGCGTAAAACGGACTGGCTTAAACCCAGCAGGGAACGGAATCGCATTGACCTCCTGAGTTAATGGGTTCTCATACGTCCTGTCGACGTTGGGCAACCCCTGTAGTTCCCTGAGCTTATCAGCGAAAATCCTGCCAATGTCATCCAGAGTTATCTGCGCCACAAAATTCGCTGGTGGCTCCATCGGATTGACATTAACCGGCCCTGCAGGGGGAACCTGACCTCCGTTCTGATTGTTAGTGGCCTCAATGTTAGGTCCTGCGCCGCTGGTGGCGCCTGTTCTACCTGCGCGTCCGCGCCTGTCTCTCGGCGGATTGTTACGGTCAGCTCCCTCAGCCTGGTCGAACCGATCATAAAGCTGACCCATCATAGTGGACAGATTCTCGAGCGTGGCATTTGTAGATGCCAACTGTTCCTGTTGCTGTTGCCAACAACTATCAAAGTTCCTGACATGGGTTGCCAGGCCCTCCGACAACAACCTCTGCTGTCCAGCCAGATAGTTGAAATTAGAGGTGAACCCCATCTGCTCAGTTTCCATCCGCTTGACGGATTCACCCAAATCCATGACCAACTTGTTGGCCTTCTTCAGGGTGTCGTCTGTTCGACAAGACTTATCGATCAACATCCTCAGCGTGTCCGTCACCTCAGTGGGAGACGCAACCTCCCCAGTAAATGGTGCGACGGGCGACGCAGGCGGATCTGCGGATTCATCCGCGAACCCCTCTTCTAAAAAGCCAGATGCTGCTGCCCGGTTCGTAATTCCTGGAGAATTAGCGTCAACCTGAGTAGCAGCCGTAACCTCCACTATCTCCCCCTCAGCCGCAACAACTGGTGCAGCGGCCCCCGGGTTCTGGTTTCTTCTGCTTCGCACGGCCGCAAGGGCTATAGCAATAGTTGCTGCTTCCCCCACGACCCCGCCAAACACTTCCCTAGCTTCGGCGTCCGTTAATCCCCTACAATCAGCTGTTCCGTGCCTGAGCAGCTCCTTGTGGGAATTCTTCAAACAATGCATGGTTACCCTTTTGTAAGGATCAACCCTCGTAGATCCCGCAATCTTGACACTGAGGTCCCACTGGGCGTGCCAAAATGTTCGTGGCGGATTCAGCACCCGGCGAACAGTCAGCACGTGGAGTGGCGGACGCGAGGTCCTTAGCGTGTCTTCTGTGTGCTTTAGGCGTGCCAGCACCTTTGGAGTGGTGCGACTCGATTGCGGACGACCCCCGGCGCGTCCTATCGTCTGCTCCCAATAGACTCTGACTTCCTGATCAAGCAACTGTTACGCGGGCGCTGACTAAGTCGGCGTACAAGGCTCGAACAAGACCTGAATAGAAACTCTCTAACAGGATTTTCTTCCCAACCCCTCGGCGGATTGAGGATCTTACTCTGATCCGGAGAAGCAAAGCAGAGCTTATACCAAGACCACGGGTGTGTGTGCTACCGGAGTAGCGGACTGACTCGATTGCTACCGGAGTAGCGGACTGACTCGATTGCTACCGGAGTAGCGGACTGACTCGATAGACTCAGCAACCGCTCGACACGAGTACGGGAGGTGCTCGACCGCAGGTGGAGGCAAATTGCGTGAGTGACTCAACAACCGCTCGACACGAATACGGGAATGGCTCGACCGCAGGTGGAGGCAAATTGTGTGAGTTGCTCCGGAGAGGCTTGGGCAAGTTAGCGGATGCGCTAGAACTTGTGGTTGTTTGTGTTTGGTTGAGAACCATTTCTTCGTTGTAAAAGAGTTATATTTATATGGTTCCCGAAACCCTAGTGTATAAAGATCCAGCCTGGCGGATTCCGAGCTTCAATAGGACTGTCTTTCCTTATTTCGCTCCCGAACTAATCAATTAAGAATCAATTGAGATCGGTCTTTCACTTTGTTTAGGGAACGTCTTCTCCGTCAAAAGCTATCAAGATCACTACCCATTAACGCCAAGATAAGCCAAATCGAGTCTAATGCCAATCAATTACCGATTCGGCAAAGATACCTTTTCAAATGGATTGCTACTAAAACAATCCATAATTATCCCAATCAACTTTTAGTCCTCGTTATCCATTAAGAAAATTCGTATATTGTATAATCGGATTACCATAGAATAACCCCGCATTGATTGAGAAATAAGTAAATCAATATTCCCCCTCGACGAATCTTTCCCGAACGAGGCGGGAAAACATAAATGTCGGGTTTGGTTTAAACCTAAACCCCTCTGGGCCTTCGGGAAAACGCCCAATTAAAGTAAATGCCAATTGTGGCCCAAACAGTACCTATATGTTCAAGTGAGAGGAGAACGGAGAGAACAGCCTTGAGAGGACCCGGGTTCAAACTGAGCTGCTTGGTTTTCGAGTTTGTTTCAAAGCCTCTTCGTCTTATATAGGCTCCATCGAATTGGGCCACGGGGTTAACGGATGTCGACATGACCCGACCTGTCTGCTTGGGCCTTAACTGGAACGTTTTCTCTATATTCTGTGGAAAATGAAAATGAAAATGGAATATTTGGGCTGTTTTTTTTTTTTTTAATTACAGAAGACAAGGAAAAAGCCGGAAAACTGCAAATAAGGCCAACGTTGGAGACATAGGATGGGAAAGGTAGGGAAAACAAACTAAAAGAGTCGGACAACTAAAACTTAAAAAAGCTGCACAAAATTGGATTCTCTATGAAATACGAACATGTCTAAAATAAGTAGATAATAACATTAAAGTTCGAAAACAAGTCAAGTAATATTAATGAAGTATTAATTTTAAAGTCTATGGTCCAAGATGGGGTTGTTGGATATTAAGAAAATATGCGTAAATGCTTCATTATATTATACAAAATTTAGGTGGTACTTTCGATGAAAAAAGAAGAAAGAAAATATAATAATTTTGGTGGTACTGATTCGGGTGAACTCTCCAACTCAATTTTCATAACATTAGTATATGTCACTAGTTGCTTCTTACAAATAGAATCAACAGTGTCACGTACTAAAAGCAACGACCATATATTTCGCTTGAGAATAAGTAAAATACATAAGTTGACAACCAACTGCGCTGCTCCAAAATTGTTACAAATTAAGTTAATTGAGAAACTTAAGCTTTTTACGAAAACTTGGAGTTGTCCAGGATATCATTTCCTCTTGTAGTGCGTTTAGTTGCAAAAATGAGCCTGCTTTTCCTTGCACATTTTACTGTACTAAAACTTGGCGATAATGATTCTGGTAAACTGTGTTGTCTTACTTGTCTAGTTCTAGTCTCAATCAACCTTCACACTGAAGTTCAAACACATTAGTTAGTTTCAGTTATCCAAATTAAAGATTCAGTTCCGTCTAGTCATTCATGTAGTCCATGAGTTACTACGTACTGATTTGAATGACGCTAAACAAGTTTGCATGTCTCTTCGATGAAATTCAACAGTAAAAGAGACAGATGCTCTGCATCAACTTTATAAGTAAGAATTATAAAACTAGACACATGATGAGTTCAAACAAAGAAAGTAGGTCAGTTTAAGCCGGTCTGTAATTGCCAGATTCTTGGGGAACAAGTAAAAGCCAGAACAGAGACTATAGGACATTATTTGAACTCCTACAACAGAAAAAAACATGAATAATCAAGCAACCTGCATTGGAAGACCTATGATTAGTTTAGCAGCCTCAACAGAGACAGATCAACAGCTCATATTCAACAAATGGCAGATACGGATACTGAGGAATGCGCATTATTATCATTACAAGAACATCTGGAAGTTCCTAATTACATGCAGGATCTCATATCAATAGAAGTTGTCTGTCATATAACAATCTACGGCTTTCTACGCAATGTATACTGCACGTTACATTTAAGAGCCAACTCTGAAATCACTTTCTTTTTTCGAGAAGAACTGAGGAATATCTTCTGGGTTGAATTGACGGTGAAACAATCTGATAGCAAGTTTGATATCAAATATAAAAAAAATCAGTGAGCAGTATAATGAGTTTCTCAGTAAATTATACTGTAGTACACATGCACTTATATATAATTAGAAAACTTATCTACAGTAGGAAATTATTGCAAAAGATAAACTAAAAATGAAACATCAGGATTGTATAAATCAAGTCAAAATCATAAATGAACAGAAATAATATATGTGTGCTCATTCATTTTTTTCAATTTCTTTTAGTACAATTTTATATCTTCAATCTGTATTTGCACACAACAGAAAAAATTCACTCAGAAGCCAGGAGCTAGTCCACATCAAACTTTCAATGTATACTCTTTTATCTTTTTGCACTGATCATACAATGACAGTCCGTTCCTTACTGAAGGAAAACAAAAAGATTAAGCATGCATTACCAGTGGGCAACAAAGAAAATACTGTACGAACTTTGAAATTGAACAGAAAACCAAAAACAATCAAAATCAAATGTATTTGGAAAAGAAGTTTGGAGAAAAATTAAAGAAAACAAGAATGAAGTTAAAATATATAAAATAAAAGATAAAAAAAAATAATAAAAGCAGAAAGAAATAAAACCAAGAATGAACCTTATGAGACAGGAACATACCTTTCAAATATAATCGCAAAATGTCCTTCATCATTGGCTTTGATGTGGTTCTTGCTCTGGAAGTCGGAAGCAGCATGGTTTGGAAGTCCAGGGCAGTTGTACACATATAAGTGTTCCAATGAAGGGCACTCAAAGCTTCCGTGAATCCATGTGAGCTGTGGAAGACTACTCAAATATATTTCTTTCAATTTTGGAAAAAATAGCTTGTTGATCGTTAACCAGCTTGCTTCAGTAACTGCTTTGAACTCAGGCCACTCCTCCATCGTCGTCGTCTCCCAGTTTGTTACAGTAAATGTTTCCAAGTCAGAGCACTCCTCCTGTCACGACCCGAATTTCGGATAATAAAAATCCAAATTCGACCAAGTGAAAACCGACACAAATAAACTCAAATACTGAAAGTTTCCAAACGAATAACGTTATACAACATCAGAGTTTAAATGTGTAGCTCTAAATACTCAAAAATATTACATCAATAAAAGAATATAGATGTAAACTAGAGTCTCAAACTAACACTCTCTAACCCAAAAATGATACAACCCAGGTCACTGGCTCACACCTACCAGCTACGTGGCTCAGGAGCCTCCTCCTGGCTGCTGATCCTCACCTGCAGGTCGAACCCCTACACCATCAATTGGTGTACCGGGTTGTAAACAACACACCCGGTAAGCTTTCAAAGCTCGTGTGAGTAAAACGAACAAGTTCAAGATCAAAGAATTAAAACAACACGAAAGGAAACACAAATTCCAACACAACCACAAGAGAATAAAACTCGGGGTACGATGACCACTGTCATTTCCCTCCAACTCACATAATGGCAGACAGACTAGAGCTCTAACTGAATCGTAACCAATCACCCGGCCAAAGGCTTGGTATCCCGATATAATTGCCAAAAGATCCCCCATCAAACACAGGGTGGACCCAAATTGCCACACATGAGAAATCCCCATCAAACACAGGAAGATCTCTCATTGGCGGTTGGTTTTCGTACCAACTCATCCACATATTTCACAACACACATTTACACAATGATGATATTCTCATAACATAAATAATCCACCCAAATGCATTCACAATATATATTTCACGTAAATATATATATACGTAGACATTCACGCAGGAATAGTCCACTAATACCAACTATAGTCCTTAATCGTAAAACCCTTTGAAAATCATTTTTATATTAAAATCATTTTACTTACCGATGAACCGTAGTCGATCAAGTTCATTCAATTTAAAAACAAATATCATTTCCATAAAACAATTTCACATATAACGATCCAGTACTATAAATTAAAACTCGTATAAATACAAACGTTGTGAGGTTTACTCACCTTAATTCACCAAGATTGGTAAATCACTGCCCAACGTCGGCCTCGGAGGAAACGAGTCGATTCGGACCGAAACGGCGTCCGGATCAGACAGCTACAGTGCCGGTCAACGGCCGGTCAACGGTCAAACGGCCGGTCAACGGTTAAACGACCGGTCAACGTCAATTGACGGTCAACGTTGGTCAACAGTCAAAGTTGACTGGGCTTGACCGGGTCGGGTTTGGGCTGGACCGGATCGGGTTTGGGCTGGAAACGGGTCTGGACGCTGGAAACGGGTCTGTTTGACCCGATCGGGATCGATTCTCGATCCGCTCGTTCCGCTCGTTCCGGCTTGAAGCGGCGAGAACCACCACTCCAGGGAGGAGCGCACCGAGGAGACGAGGCGAACGGTAGGTGGCTCGAGCCCAGCGCCGCCGTGGTCCGTCGCTCACGGTGGTCGAAATCTTTCGATCGTTGCAACGCCGTGCACGGTGGCTCACCGGGGCCGTGCCTTAGCTCAAACGGAAGAGGAGGAGAAACCCAGTCGTCCGGTGGGTGGCGCTTGCGCCGTGGCGGCCGGATGGCGGAGATCGGAGGCGATTGGCCGAATCGGGGAGGATGAACAGTAAAAACCCGAGAGAGAGTGAAAGTGAACAGTAAAAATGCTACAGTAAAAGGTAACTGATGAAAAAGGAAAGTTTTTGGCATTTTCTCGAAATTTCAGGCTTTAAAGAAAAATTCCCGAAAAGGAAATAACTTCGACTGACCGTAACTTTTTCATACGATATCCGATTCACACGTGCCGCGTGTCTACGAACTCGTATCGTCGAACTCTACGACTTTCGTGAAGGAAAATTTTCAAAAATCAAAACGAATCAAAAGTCAACTAATGACCCAATGAAACTTAAACGATTTTTCAAATAGAATTCTCGAAATCACTTCTGACGTCGCGCAACGACTAATTACAAGCATACAAAATGTCAAAACTCACAAAACAACCTTCCATTGATTACGAGAAATTTACAAGTCAAATGTAACAAAAAATCGGGTTACTACACCTCCACCCAAAGGAGTTCCAATTGGGAAAGAGATAGAGCTACCTTGTAGTCGAACAGATATTTCAGTTTCTGGCAGCCACGAATTGCCAAACTGTTAAGATTACAGAAAACTCCAGTAGGTGGATGATCACACCATATGCTTTTTAGGTTCAAAATATAACATAATGTTATCTCTTTCAATTTTGGTAAGATGATTTCTTCTGGCTCCAGGATTATTGCACAATCAAACACATATTCCATTTCGGTTCCTCTCACATCCTTCGTGTACTCACAATGTAGTATTTCCAGATTTTGTAGCAAGGGCAACAGATTTGATGTTAACAGCACACCCTTTAATTCCCGGCAATTTCTCACATTTAACAACTTAAGATTGTGTAGCGACCCAGGTGGTAACTGACCAATACATAACTCCCCAAGCCCATAGACCCCTTCAAGAAACAAATCTATCAAGCTCTCAAACACAGGTTCATTATGAACCCTTCTTGTTATTGAGTTCATCAACACATCCACATGGCACTCAATTACAGCAAGATACTTAAGCCCATTTAATCTCCCATGGTCGTGTTCCACAAGGATGTTCTCCAAGTTTCTGCACCCTATGTACTCTAGTATCTCTGTTTTCTCTGTCACCACATGAGTAAACCAATCCGGCAAAGTTTCCATGCTAGTGTTTAGAGTCAGATACCGGGAGAGATGCCATTGTGCATCCAACTTCACACTTAGTTTCCTCTCAAAAAAACGTCCGTAGTAGGACTGTTTCATAAACTCTTTTCCGCTGATACATACATCAAAGTTGATCCAATATGGAATATACCTAACCTCTCGAGGCAAGCATGTTACATCATATATGTCAACTTTCAAACTCTTTAAATGCAGTAAGCCTGTCAACTCATCAAAGCTAGCATTCTTGCCAAAAGCAAAAGAAAATAAGCCTCCTGCAACTATACTACTACCCCAGTTGCAAAAGTCGCATTTCATGTATAATTCTTCTAATCCCTTCAAATTTGATATCACTTTAGATGGAACTGTTTCAAAACATGCATTGGTGACATCCAATTTCTTTAGACTTGTCAAGCACCCAATTTCTTTAGGCAATTGTTTATGACGAATTCCTCCAAGGTTTTTCATACTGAGAATCTGAAGGTTTTTCAGCTTTCCAAGCATGGAGATATTAACAATTCTCTTGCAACCATCTAAATACAAAGCTTTAAGGTTTGTTAGGAGACTTAATGATGAGGGTAATAGCGAAATACCAGTCTCACTAATATCTAAGACCCTCAATTCATTGGGACTTTGAAAAAAGGGCATTGGGATCTCATTTATATTATTATTACTTTGTAATAATAAAAGTTGGAGTTTTGGACATACCAACTGCTGAGGAAGCTTGTGAATTTCATTCCTCATTAGCGAGATTGCAGAGTAGCCTTCATATGCAAAATAAATTGTTGGCCAATCCTGTAATTCACAACCGGCTTTAACGAAAAACCTTTGGCCATCTTTGGATAATGAAATCGATATGGCCACATCTCGAATGACATCATGCATTCTCACGAATCCATAGTATGCACTATCCAAAAGCAAGCTAGAAGCTTTAAGGTACTTCACCACCGAATGGCATGTGGCTCTGGCTTCTTTGATTGTTACAGCATCTTGAAATAGTCCTTTTCCAATTGCATACACCAACAAGTGTTCGACCTCGATATCAAAATCTTCAGGGAATAGACAACAAAGCAAGAAGAATGACTTAGCAATGTTGTTATCATCAGGTCTCAAGTAATCATAGCTTAGCTTTATACATCTGAACACATCCCTCTCATCTTCATAGTTGGCAGGTTGACCGGCCTTTAGACGTTGAGCTGCTTCTGTCCAATCATCTAAATCTTTATCTCGAAGTGCCCTGGCAACTGCTATCAATGCAACTGGGAGACCAGCACATTCTCTTGCTACCCTTCGTGCTACACGATACAACTCTGTTGATTCATGAAAAGTCTTTCTTGCTTTTTTAACAAATAGGTTCCAAGCATCTTCTTCTGATAAGGCTTGGAGAGGAATGCTTTCTTGGCTCTCCACGGTATGGCAAACATTCAATCTCCTTGTAGTGAATATGATTTTAGAACTGCACTTTCGAAGCTCTTCATGGCTCGGTATTCCAATGCTAGACAAATCTATTCTCCCCCAAATGTCATCCAAGATAATAAGGATTCTGTTTCCTTTCATTATCTTCTCCATCAATCTAAATGCTCTTCCGAATACTGTTTCCTCTAACAATTTTAACCCCAGAAGATCGGCCAGTGTACCTTGAATATTTCTCAAATTAGGTGTTTGGGATACAACAGCCATAATCACATGATGAACAAGACCAAGTTTCCGGGCTTGTGCACCAACTTGTTTCACCATACTTGTCTTGCCAACGCCTCCCATACCAAAGACTCCAATGGCAGTGATCTTATCATCTTGAAGTGCCCTCATTACCTTGTTCATGGCTCGTTTTGTTTCTTCAAATGCTACAAAATCTCCAGTAGACGACAGTGCCCACTGAACATCAATAGGTCGTAATTGACGGCAGACCGTTTCCACAATGTCCAGGACAAGTTCTAGGTCAGAACTACAAGGAGGAAGAGTCAAACAATCACCAAACCAATATAAATCCCAAACACTTATAAAGGATAACACTCTGTTAAGAACTTAAGATTAAACAAAACAGTCACCTATATTTGTTTGATTCCAATCCAGAGAGACCGGCAACTGTTGTTAAAGCAACTCTCCACTCGTTCAACTTAAATGGTAAATCATCGTCTTCTTCGAACCTTTCTTGGTACCTAGTGAAAGCTTTAGCAAAACTCCCTTTCTGATGTCGCACATCACAAGGATGCACACCATAGAAGATTGGGATTACTATTGTGCTCTTATATTCCATGCATTGAATGATCATTGTCAATTCGTCCAAACACCATTGAGAATAAGCATAATTTGGTGACAGAACAACGATTGCTGACCTGGATTCTTGGATTGCTTTTAGCAGACTCTGAGAAATAGACGTCCCTCTGATAAGCCCTGTGTCATCCATGAACGTTTCAATGTCTCTGCTTCGCAATTCATGGTATAAAGTGGAGACAACAGTCCTGCGGGTGTCTTCACCCCTGAAACTCAGAAAAACATCGTACTTCCACCGAGGAGCTGATGAATGGTGAGATGAGGATGCTGTTTGGCTGCTGGACGCCATTGAAACTAAATTGAGGAGAGAAGCAGAAACCAGACAGAACAGATGGACTGAAAAACCCTAGTGGAAAATAATAGAGGAGAGAGAGACTTTAAAATGATGTGATCGTAAAAGCAGTGAAATGTGAATTACTGAGTTGACGGTTGACCTGGATTTACACCGATCCCAGAAGCCCAGAATGACACTGTCGACATGCCCATTGTTGCCCCGAACAGCCTTCCAGGTTGTTTATATTGGACTGCAACAACTCTTCGGCCGACCTTCAACCCCTCGAGAAACAAACCAAATTAGGCAACATATATAGGACCAAGCAGGAAAGAAAGAAAGGCATAAGGGTGATAAGTCATAAGACTAACTTCACCTTCTAAGGTTTTTTACAGTGTTCCTTTTCATCTTAGCCGAAACTTAAAATGAAGTTCACCTTCCTTTTGCTAGTTGCTCTTTCTTTTGCTTTAAAAAAAAAAAAAAAACAACAACAACAAAATTAGGGTATTATAGCTATCGGGCTCTCTGAGTGACCAACACATAATAAGAGGATTAAGATTCATATCCCATTACAGCATAGAGAAGTGGAACGTATTTGATCACACACAATCTTGAAAGAAACGCAATGTGTTGGAACGCTCTGCTTGAATTAAGCAAAATATGATAAAGAGTCCCCGATGGTTCTTTCTTGTTCTGAATCAAAAATACATATATTATGGGCCGGGTATACAAGCAACTAAAACATTGCCGCTGGAAACTTCCAAATTTCTTACATGCTTCTACAAATCAGAAGCACTGCCTAACTACATCATCAGTGTTGAGAACTTCCTAGTCTCCCAAATTATCTTCCAAATAAGCTTCTCCAGTAAACCATGAAACTGCATGTGGGATGATCTTATAACAGATGGTTGACCCGACAACATAGTCTTGTTTCTTATGGTTTTTAAGTTCCTCAGCAGCACCTTCATCAATAACTTCATCGTCCTCGGACACTTGAGGTGTACTAAAGAAATTGAAGAAACTTCTACATTTTTCAGTTTTTGTAAGAGGCTTAGACTTCTTCAATCCCTTGTTACGTTTCTTCTTAAGAATCTTCTGTGTCAGGCATTTTCCTGGATACCATTCAATCTCCGTCCCTGCTGCGCTGTTTGGCTCATCTTCATCAATCATGTGATATGTCTTTGTCAAAACAGAGTTTTTGAAAAATGGATTGGTGTCAAAGTAGAACTCAAGTTTGAACCCCATGGAATTATGTATCTTAAACCACTTGATGTCTCTAAGATATTTAAGAGCTCCTTCATCACACTCGGTAATCTCCTCGGCTAGCACTTCATTGTTCTTTAATACATTGAGCCAGAAATCAGGCACTCCTCTTTCTTTTGCAGTTTTGTCCTCTTGATCTGCTGCCGCATCAGTGGCAACTCCTTCAGCTTCAACAACACCATTCACAATCAAGTATCGCTTGCTGTATAGAGGTTGATATAATTTATGATACTTAGCTTCAAGTAAAGCAAGCTCCCTGAAAAACTCGGCCTCCAATTCATGATGTTGGTTCTCAAATTCTTTAATGACCTCAACCCGCTTTCTGACATTCTGAGGCAGGCTCTCGAGGATGTCCTTGGCATGCTGGCCAGCTAAGTTGATGTTATCCATGTCTTTGCTCATTCTAATTCATAAGTTACCATTTAGAGAGAGGAGGAAATAAAAAGAGAGGCAGAAGCAAAAGCATTGTCAGAAATTTTAGCTTTTGCTAAAGCAGAATGCAACATACAAAAACATTAATGAAAAGAGTGTGGAACCAAAGTACCAAACACTTTCATCGCAAACGAGAATTACCCACACCAAAGAACACAACAAAACCCAACAAAGAAAAATGTAAAAAAATGATTTATCAATTAAGGAACTAAAACATCATAGTTCATTACTCAAGCTAAGATATTCATGATTGAAAAGTGTATCAGAGATCACAAGAATCCCTCGTTTTGAAATTTGAGTACACATATTCATACATGTAATTGATTTAAACTGGAAAAGACGATTCCTAGTTTGTTTTATCATTTCAAACACAGTTGATTACGAAAAAAAAAAAAAAAAAAGAGGCTTGGGTGGGGGTTAATCAAAGATAATAATGCTCAGTAACCAAAGACACAGTCTTAAATATTCAAAAATTAGGGATTCGTTAAAACTTTAATGCAATCAGTATTTGCAAACCTAGAATGTCCTTGGAAACATAATTATAAGATGGTTGGAATTGTTTCAACCTGCTGAATTGGGGAAAGAGAAAAGAAGGGAAAGCAGTTTAGGTAGGACTGATGAAGTTTATAATACCTCAAATGCCGTAGATCATTGACTTGGAATTGCTTCGAGCAGTGGAAGTCAGAAGTAGAGGTCGTAAAACGTGGACAGTCCTGCAAATGCAAATGTTCCAATGAAGGGCACTCCAAAGTAGCACTTCCACTACCGCAGAACCTTGTGAGCTGTGGAAGATACGACAAAGCTAAGTTCCTCAATTCTGGAAAAATGATCTTCTTGTTCACCACTTCCTTGCTTGGTTCAATAACCATGTCCAAGCTAGGACACTGAGTTACCGAAAGGTCTTCCAATTGCAAAAGACATTTAGCTACCTCATTTGTAAAGAGACTTTTAAGTTTTTTGCACCCAGAGACTGCCAAACTTTTAAGATTATGGAAGACTGCATTTGGAACAGGACCATTCCATATGCTTATTAGTTTTTCCAGATCCCACAATATCATCTCCCTCAATTTTGGCAAGATAATCTCTTCTGGCTCCAGCCCTTCAAATCCGAACACATACTCCATAACATTCATATCTTCACAATGAAGTTTCTCCAGATTTTGTAGTCTTTGTAACAAATTTGATTGCAGAAGTGCATGCATCAAGTCATGGCAATATTCCACCTTTATTGACTTAAGATTGAATAGAGATCCATGCGGTAATTCACCAACACATAACTCCTTCAGACAACTCACATTAAGGAGATGCAACTCTTCCAAGCTCTCGAACACAGGGACATTTGGCACCCGTGTGATTGTTTCCATTAACACTCCCAAGCACTCATGGGGACCAATTACAGCCAGATACTTCAGTCCACATAACCTCCCTTTGTCATGTTCCACAAGAACGTTCTTTAGGCCTTTGCACTTTAGGTACTGCAGTTTCTCTGCTTTCTCTGCTACCACTTTAATAAACCAATCTGGTAAGGTGTTGATAGTTGTGCTAAGAGTCAAGGTCCGTGAAAGATCACGTGAAATGTATGGTTTTGAAGAGTAGTCTCTTGATGGTGATTCTCTACTGATACATATATCAAAAACTACCCAATTGAAATTGAGTACAACATTTTCAGGCAAGCATTGTGCATCAGATATGCGAAGCTTCACAATGTTTAAATACTGCAAGCTAGTCAACTCATCAAATCCAGCACTAGTGTTGTCTTGTCCTCCCCCCCAGTCCCCAAAATTACCTTGCATGTATAATTCTTCTAATTTAAACAATCTTGACATTATATCAGATGGAACTCTACCAATAAAACTCCCACTTAAGTCGAGCATCCTTATATTGGTCAAATCTCCTATTTCTCTTGGCAACTCCTCAAAAGGAGATTCTTTCATACTAAGAATTTCAAGTTTCTTCAGATTTACCAATATAGATATGTCACTGATCTTATTGCAATAATCCAAATACAAACCTTGGAGACTGGTTAGGAGACCCAATGACGAGGGTAGAGATGAGATGCTGGTGAAGCTAAGATCTAGGACCATCAGTCCATTCATACCCTGAAAAAACTTACTTGGGATCACACGTATACCAGCATTATTTTGCAGTAACAAAATCTGGAGTTTTGAGCATGCCAACTCTTTGGGAAGATTGCGAATTTTGTTCCTCATCAGTGAGATTGCAGAGTAGACTCCTTGTGCTCTTATCCTTGGCCAATGCTGTAATTGACAACCAGCTTTTACCAAAAATTTATGACCATCGTCAGAAAAGGAAATCGACAAGGCTACATCCCGCACTACATCATGCATCCTTACACATCCCTCCTTTATACCTTCCAAAAGTAGGCTGAAAGCTTTGAGGGACTTGATCATCAAATTTGCTGCTGCTCTGGCATCTTGGATTGTTTTGACACCTTGAAGCAACCCTTTCCCTATTGCATACTTGAGCAAGTCTTCGAATGGGATATCATAGTCTTCTGGGAATAGGCAGCAAAGCAAGAAGATTGATTTGGCATCATCAGATCTCAGGTTATCATAGCTGAACTTTATGCATTTGTATACATCTCCCTCAGTTTGGGACATTTGTAGTCGTTGAGCTGCTTCTTTCCAGTCTTCTATGTCTTTATCTCCAAGTGCCTGAGCAACTGTTAACAGTGCAAGTGGGACACCCCCACATTCTCTAGCTACCGTCCTTGCTACATCATACAGGTCAGTAGATTCATGAAATGACTTTCTCGATTTCTCCACAAAAAGGTTCCAAGAATCTTCTTCTGATAATATATGGAGAGGAATGCTTGCTTGACACTCCATGGAATGGCAAACATTTTCCTTCCTTGAGGTTATTATGAGTTTTGAATTGCGTCTTTGAAGCTCAGCGCAGTCTGGAATTCCTATGCTTGACAAATTTATTCTTCGCCAAACGTCAACCAAGACTATGAGGATCTTATTTCCTCCCATTATCCTCTCCTTCAGTTTAGCTGCTCTTTCAATTTCTGTCTCCTCCTCCTCGAATTTCAAGCCCAGCTGCTCAGCCAATGTACCTTGGATATTTCGCAATTCAGGGCTCTGGGCTACAACAGCCCTTATCACATAATGAACTCGGGCTTGTGCGCCGACATGTTTCACCATAGTTCTCTTGCCAACGCCTCCCTTGCCGAAAACCCCGATGACAGTGATTGCATTATCTTTCAGCGCCTGAATGAGCTCATCCCTGGCCCGTCTCGTTGATTCAAAACATTCGGTGGGCTCCCTTTCAAAAAAAAAGCCTTCGGTGGGCTGCGCTTTGAACTCCATTGTAATAGGCCTTGGTGGAACATGAAGCACCTTATTGCAGACAAATTTCACGATCCGTTTAACAAGTTCTCGTTCAGACCTAACATGCAATCCAAGGGTCAGACAATTATCATGGAAATAGTAATTCCAACAGTACAAGGATATGGTCCTCACCGCATGTTCTTTGTATCCCATCCAGAGAGATCGGCCACATTTTTTAAAGCAAGTCTCCACTGGTCCAACTTCTCTTTGCTTTGCCTAGAATTTTCTTCATGCTTTGTAAAGGCTTCTGCAAAACTTCCCATTTGATGTCGTACATGAGAAGGATCTACATGATAGAAAATTGGCAGAATTCTGTCCCTCCCTTCCATGGATTGAAGTATTTTTGTGAGTTCATCCAAACACCAAGGAGAAGAAGCATAGTTTGGCGAAATAACAACTATAGCGAACCTTGAATTTTCAATTGCCATTAGCAGATTTGGAGAAATAGCCTTCCCTACTTCCAGCTCTTCCTCATCCATGAATGTGTTAACCCCTGTGCTTTCCAATTCGTCATATAAATGGGATACAAAACCATGGCGAGTTTCACCCCTGAAACTCAGAAATACATCATGCTTCCACTGACGAGCAGAAGCACTTGGAATGCTCAAAGCCATCGAAAAGCACCGAAATGAAACTGACTCTCAGCCAGAAACCAACAACAACAAGGGAGATTGAGCTGAAAACAGACACAAGAAGGGAGTTGATAGGAAATGCTTCATCACCACATAGAGATATGTGGTTGGTTGGGGAGAGAATGAGTTGGAGTAAAAGGTGCGTGTAAGTAAATTCGCTACGCATTTGGTATAATATGTTTGATGACCTTTAATTTGGAGCTCACATATTATTATTATTATTAACGTTCTGACTTTGGACTTTGGAGCCATGAACTTGAATTGGCAACATCATAGTCCACGCTTAACCGGTAAGAGCATCTTGCCTAGGAGGATAGGACTCTAGCTTAGCTGTTTGATATTTTGGCTGGTACATGGTATTAGCCAGGTAAATCATGGACTAATTCTAAACATTGACCATAAATGGAAAAACACTAAAATAGTAATCCTCTGGTCATCTCATTCCAGAGGGATATAGATATATATATATATAAAACATTATTCTTTGTTCATTGTTCACATCCTCAATTCCAGAACTACTGTTTACGTCTTACTTTCCCCTTATAATCTACACATTTTCAGAGGGATATGGTATAGATTGACTACTTTAATTACCCCTATTCACTGTTCATATCTTCAATTCCTGAACTACTGTCTACAAAACAAAAAACAAGCATCAGACTAAATCCACTATTTAGGTAAAGCTTGGACGTGGAGCAATCATTGTTGTAATTCTGGCAACCTTAATAATTTTGGAGGACCTGGTCTGAAACTGTACAGGCCGGTAGATAGCTTTTAAATTTGTCAAACATTTTAAATTATCTCACTTCTAATTCAAATCAGGGGTAGAATGCTTTTGTACTATTCCATACCTCCCAAAGGGCTTGTCATGTTACTCCAAATGCTGGTATATCGAAGAAGCAACAGAGAAAGACTGCTTTCTTCATTGATGGAGCAATGACGACTATTCAAGGATTCTGCGGTAACAGGCATTAATTTATATGTTCTTAATGCTAGAAACTCCTTCACATTCTGTACAATGCCTTTGTTATATGGATTCCAGAGCCTCTAATATGTGAAGCTTTGTCCTGGATAGTGAAAAGAAAACCATATACATACTGTACTGAGCATACAGATTGCGAGAAATATCTGGATCCAGAATTCGTGCTGCAAAATATATTTACCGGGTTCGAGTGAGAACATTGTTTTGTAGTAGTTAAATCTGGAGTTTTGAACATACCAAAACTTGAGGAAGGCAATCAATATCATTCACCATTAGTGAGATTGCAGAGCAGCTTTCATGTGAATTCATCTCTGGCCAATCCTTTAATTCACAACCAGCTTTGACCAAAAACCCATGACCATCCTCATGCAGTGCAATTAACATGGATTTCTCCCGAAAAACATCATGCATCCTTACGCATCCCTCCTTTGGACTGTCCAAAAGTAGGCTGGAATCTTTAAGGTTCTTGATCACCGAATTTACTGTAGCTCTGGCTTTTTTGATTGTGTCGACATGTCGAAGCAATCCATTCCCAACTGCATACTTCATCAAGTATTCGACTGGGATATCACACTCTTTTGGGAATAGGCAGCAAAGCAAGAAGAATGATTTGGCATAATCAGATCTCAAGTAGTCATAACTTAACTTTACACAATTGAACAGGTGACCCTTATCATCAAGATTGGCACTTTGAGATGCCTTTAGTCGTGTAGCTGCTTCTTTCCATTCATCTAAATTTTCAGATTCAAGTGCCCGTGAAATTGCTCTCAATGCAATGGGCAGACCAGCACATTCTCTTGCTATCTCCTTCGCTACATCATAGATATTGCTAGATTCATGAAAAGATATTCTTGAATTCTCCAAAAAAAAAATCCAAGAATCGTCTTCAGATAATATATTGAGAGGAACATTTGCTTGGCTCTTCATGGAGTGACAAACATCCAATCTTCTTGTGGTGAGTAGGACTTTAGAATTGCATTGCTTTAGCTCGTCATTGTTTGGAATTCCTATGAGTGATAAGTCCATGCTTTCCCAAATGTCGTCCAAGATTACAAGTACCCTCGTTCTTTTCATTATTCTCTCCTTGAGTCTGGTGGCTGTTTCAGATTCCGTCTCCCCCAACCTCAAGCCTAGCTTATCTGCCAATTGGTCTTGGATATGTCCAAAGCTAGGGTACTGGGATATGACAGCAGTAATTACATGATCAAAGAGCCCATTCTTTTGTGCTTGTGCAGCAACATTTCTCACCAAGGTTGACTTGCCAACACCTCCCATGCCATAAACCCCAGTGATAGTGACCTCATCATCTATAAGCGCCTTAATCAACTCATCCAGCGCCTGTAGTTGATTCATATATTCTAAAATCTTTGGTGGATGTGATGGTGACCTCAATTTCCATGGGCCGGAGTTGAACTTCTTACTGCTGACAACTTCTGCAATGTTTTCGACAAGCTCTCTCTCAGACCTACCAATGATCAGGAGGTACAAAGTCAAATGATCAACCAGCAAATATTAAATCTAATAGTAGAAGGATGGTTAGTTAAAACAGTCCGAAAATGCTTACCCAAAGTTCTTTGTATTCCACCCATTGATATTTGCAACTTGTTTTAGGGCAGCTTTCCACTGATTCTTTGCCTATTGTTTTCATGATTAATGAAGGCTGCACTGAAACTCCCACTTTCATCTCGTACATCAGCTGGATCCACATTATAAAAAATTGGCAGAATTCTGTCTCTGCCTTCCATGAATTGAAATATATGAGTAAGTTCATCCAAACACCATGGAGAAGAAGCATAGTTTTGCGACAAAATAACAATTGCCATTTGCCAGCATTGATTCTTCAATTGCCCTGAGGAGATTTGGAGAAATCGGCATCCCTATTTGCAGCCCTTGATCATCCTTGAATGTTTTAATTTTTCTCGTCCTTTCCGATTCACCGTATAAATGAGATACGAAACCTTGGCGGGTGTCTTCACTCCTGAAACTCTGAAACACATCATACTTCCATGCTGGTTGAGCTGCAGAAAGAGATGCAAAATGCTGTTAGGGACCTAGGGTGCTCAAGACCATTAAAACCACCAACAGCAAAAACAAAAAACAAAACGAAGGTCTCAAGATAGTCAAGAAATCAACAAAATGAAGCAAATCAGAAACCACAACCCACAGTGAGGAATTAAGAAAAGAAAACCAAAAAAATAAGAACTGAGGTGTGTACGTAGGAACTGTGACCAAAAAGAGATGGAAAACCTAGCAACTTACAAGTGCTTGTGTAGGTGGTACATGGCTTGGGTTGCTTCAAAAAATGGAAGCATAGGTCGTCTCTGGGTTGTGTTGATTCAAAATCTCGCAAGTGCACTGCAGGCCGATCAAACTTAATTAGTCGTCCTTTACTACACACATCACTCACAATGCTTTTGACAAGTTGTTCTTCAGACCTACAACGAAATTACAAAAACCTTGAGGTAATTAATGAATCCAAAATAAAATTGTGACTGGTCATTATGCTAATCTCATCATGCTTACTGAAACTCCTTTGCATCACACCAGAGAGATTGGCCACTTGTCTTAATGCAACTCTCCACTGATTCAACTTCCCTTGGCTTTGCCTAGACATTTTTTCATAATTAATGAAGGCTGCTGCAGAACTTCCCGTTTGATCTTGTACATCAGCTGGATCCACATTATAAAAGATTGGCAGAATTCTGTCTCTGTCTTCCATGGACTGAAATATACAGGTAAGCTCATCCAAACACCATGGAGAAGAAGCATAGTTTGGTGATAGAATTACTATGGCCAACATTGATTCTTCGATTGCCCATAGAAGACTGGGAGAGATATCCGCCTCTACTTCAATCTTTTGGTCATATGTGAATGCAGTAATTCTGCTGTTTTGCAGTTCATCATATAACAGAGATGTGATTTCTTTGACAGCGTCTTCACCCTTAAAAGACATAAACACAGCATGCTTCCACTGGGGAGAACTTGTTCTCAAAGCCATTGTAAAGTACCAAAAAGAAAAAAACAGTCTCAAGGACAGGCAAGAAACCAAGAACTAGCCAGAAACCAAGAACAAGAAGGAGATTGAGCTGAAAACAGACACAAGAAGGGAGTTGATAGGAAATGATTCACCAAATATAGATAAGTGGTTGTGGAGAGTGAGGCAGTTGGAGAAAAAGATGAAAGTAAATTCAATGCCCAGTTGGTATAATATTTTTGGAAAGACGTTTGGAGCTCACATATGCTGCACAGTCTTCTTTTTTTCCTTTCCTTTTTTTTTTTTTTTTTTTTGCCCAATATATGCAGGCAAAGTTTTGAATTTCGACTTTGGACTTTGTGGATTGGCAACATAGTCCACGCTTAACCGGTAAGAGCATCTTGCCAACGAGGCTAGGAACATGCTAAGATGTTTGATATGTTGGTACATATTATTAGGTAAAGCATGGACTAATTCTAAAGATTGACCATTTATGAAAAAATACTAAAATAGGTAATGGTCTGGTCATCTCATCATTACCTATATTAAACAATTTTCATTGTTCATTGTTCTCATCTTCAATTCCAGAACTACTGTTTACATCTTACTTTCCCCTTATAATCTATGCATTTCAGAGGGATATGGTATTCACTGACTACTTTTATTACACTTATTCATTGTTCACATCTTCAATTCCAGAACTACTGTCTACACACAAAAACACAAAACAAAAAAGCATCACACTAAATCCATTATTTAAGGCAAAGCTTGGGCTTTTGATATAATATTTTTGGAACTTTTTTAGCTCACATTTGCAGCACAGTTTTCTTTTACTTTTTCTTTTTGCGATATATGCAAGCAGAGTTTGGACTTTGGACTTTGGAGCCATGAACTATAATTGGCAACAAAGTCCACACTTAACCAGGAAGAGCATCTTGCCTAGGAGGCAAGGGCATAAGGAGAGGGGCGCGAGAAGGGTCAATTGACCCATCTCAATTTATCATCTTAATTGTTCATTAATTAAACTTTCTATACCAAACTATAACTTAATACAATAATGACCCTTCTAATCAAGTTCTAACAATGATAATGATGCTTTTCCAGTTATTTTTGTCTCAATTAAATGCATAATTTCATTTCTTTAGTTACTTTCCAGTTTTAATATTTGATACAGCCCTTCTTCAATTTCTACAAATACAAGAGGAAATCATATTAATCGATATTTGTTACTAAATCAATCTAATATAGTTAGGTATAATTTCATCTCTTTAGTTACTTTCCAGTTTAAAGATTTTACATATAGAGTATCAAACGATATTCTCTATGTAATAACCGTTTATGTTTGGATCCTACTTAATGAATTTTCTGGCTACGCCACTGCTAGGAGGCTAGGACAAGAAGTCAACTGGCTTAGCTGTTTGATATGCTGGAACATGTAAAGCATGAACTAATTCTAAATATTGACCATTTATGGAAAAATAGTAATGCTCTGGTCATTTCATCATTACCTATATTAAACATAATCTGTTGCCTTTTCAACCAGGAACTTAGGTTAATTTGCTACCTATTTGAGACTTTATAACCTTTCCATAAGAATTCTTATTATTTCAGGCTGTTCCATTGCTACGTCGTAAACAATAGTTCTGGTATTTGCATTTAGATCTCTATTGGCAAGACCTTAAACCGTGTTACTTACTCTCCCCTTATAATCTAGGCATTTCAGAGGGATATGGTATAGATTAATTAGTTTATTACATTTATTCATTGTTCACATCTTCAATTTTAGAGCTACTGTTTACCCCTAAAAAAATCACACTAAATCCATTATTTTAAGGCAAAGCTTGGTCTTAAAGCAATCATTGCTGTAATTCCCGCAACCTAAATTTTGGAGGACCTGGTGCGAAACTGTACAGGTCGGTACTTTTAAATTTGTCAAACAATTTAATTCGTCTCACTTCTAAATGAAATCAGAGGTAGAATGCTTTTGTACTAATCCATACCTCCCAAAGGCTTGTTAAGTTACTCCAGATGCTGGTATATTGAAGAATCAACAGAGGAAGACTGCTTTCTTCATGGATGGAACAATGACAACTATTCAAGAAATCTGCAGTAACAGGCATTGACAACTTCTATGTTCTTAATGCCAGAAATTCCTCCACATTCTGTACAATGCCTTTGTCATATGGATTCTGGAACCTGATATGTCTGAATCTTTGTCCTGGTTAGTGAAAAGAAATCACATACTGTACTGATCATACAGATTGCGAGAAATATCTAGATCCAGACACGTGCTGTAAAATATATTTACCTGGTTCGGGTGGAATAACAAGTTGGAACTCTGGATACTTCTTCCATTTTATCTTGAAAAGAAAACAATAAAAAGTCTTAAGAATATTTCACACTGAAACGAGAGAGTAGTCCTCAAAATAAATCATATTTTGCTTATATACTTCTAGGCCATTGAATCGTAAATTGATAATAAAAAAAAAAATCAGTTGTTAAAATATATGGACATAGTTGACAACCATAGTTGACAACCTCACATACAACCACAACCAAAACCATATCAACCCAATATCTTTTCTCTTATTCTCCGTTTATCACATGATTCATAAAGGACTTACCCACTCATCAGTTCTGATGTTCACACATACACAATATATGTGCCATATCACAAACACCACCTACTCACAAACCAATGGAGATTATTAGAGTTCATATGAAGCAAGCTAATTAGAGTTAATATGAAGCAAGCAAATAGATATATCAGAAAGGAGCAGACCAAATATAAAGCATCAGTGAGACAAACCTGCCACAGCAGTTGGAGAGTCGTGAACAGAATTGTGCTAACAGCTAAACTTTCAGAGAGAGTAAGCTACACAATTGGTCAAAAAGAAAAGTATGTGTAAGTTTCTGATGCATAGATAACTTATTCTTAGAGGAACTTGACATAGACTGATATAAATTAGTTTGCTAAGTTGCACGATGCAATAACATACCTCTGAGGGTCCATCCAAGATCCCGGATTTGGCCACAACTAAGAAAATTTAAATGAAATAAAAAACTGAATTAAAATTGTAACCAACTACAGGTTTCAAAGACATCAAACAGGAAATCAAAAGATTTTCTGCTGAGTGGGATCAAAACCAGTCCCCGAGGAGTATTATCTTACAGAGTGATGAGCACATTAGATAAGAAGCTTCAGTACCAATAAATCCAAACAGAAGAATTAAGAAAAGGGGATGATTATTTTGACCTGCACAGCAATGGTAACAACATCATTAACCACCAGCTTAAAGAAATTACATATGATATAATCTTTTAGCGTGGACTTTCAACTTCATAACATTGCTTTACAAGTTACAACTAATATGAAGAATACTATTAAAAAAATAATAACAAATAAATAAATAAAAAAACTGGTCATTACCTATACAGTTTCCAAAAGCAGGACAATGATGGTCAAGACCCTTTATATATGCCTTGCAGGTTTTGCAATATCTAATCCTCGTTAACAAACCTAAATCCTAAGGATGTCCAGCATTCAGATCAATACGAATGATTACAGAATAGTAACATTCTTTAAAGGAAAATGTAACTGGCATATTATATGGCCAATTGTCAATATTTACTACACATTCAAACAACAAGCAAAGGCCTCTTTTTTCGGTCTCAGCCTATCAATTTATCAAAGGTCCAAGATTGATAGTATGGCAAATTAACAGCACATTTATATACTCCAGTGAGAGATTCTACATTATTCATTATATAAAAGTGAGTAAAAAGTTTTACTTGAGTTGATTCATGGCCTAAATCACTTGCCAAGAGCTCCTTCTCCTACACAAGTAAGAAGGTCATCAACCAACTACAGTTTCCACAATTGTTCCCGAAGACTCATTTGTTTCAGAGAACATAGTTTTGCAGAAAGAAAATTTTCATTGGAAATGACCAACCTCATCAACTTGAGAAAGCGAGCTCTCCACAGGCTGGTCTGGAGAGACAGACCCATTTGTAACAATGCCAGGGTCACTTGTCATGATTCTTCAATTAACAAAACACTAAATACTGTAAGCTGTCGATTTATATAATCTGGGATCAAACTAGCAGAGTGGAGCTCAAAAAGAACCAACCTGTAGAGACCAATAAAGAGGAACACAACTCCACTATTGAAAACGGCATCGTTTATTCGTCGCACAGCTGCAGCAACAACATAGACAATTGTTCAAATAAATTCAGCAACCCCAAAATACGCAATCAACTGTTTGAAGTCAAATGAACTTACCTGGTCGGATGACAGAGAAGTAAAACCCCCAAATGAAGATAATATTGAAGAACACAAAAGCCGGAGCCGAAGCTTTTGCTCTAAGAACCGTTCTTCTGCACCATCCGCTAAAACCCAGGAGCAGCAAAAGCAGCAGAGCCGAGAGAGCGAGTTGGGTTAGAAAGGAGAAGGCGGAGAAGAAGCGAGGGATCACAGAAAGGGCCAGGTGAGTTAGGAAGACGAAGATACAGGAGACTATGCAACGACCAATTAGCTTGGAACGACTCAAGGGATTGCTCTGGTTCTGTGTTTCAATCATCGCGTTTGGATTTTCGATCAAAAGCTCCAAGCTTCTGCAGGAAAATTAAAAAGAAAGAACAATGAACATTTAAACCTTGAGTAACAGTAAAATGTTAACTGGGCGTATGAGGTCAATTATGTTTCACGTCTTTCCACATGAGTGTTTCCCACATTATGATCTGTTGATTTTACACAAAAGGCAATTAAGATTATATTTGAGCCTTGGGTTTGGTCACGACATGCCCTCTATGCCATAAGCACATTTGTCACATTTGAACCTTCTTCCCCGGCACTTTGGCTCTCCAGATTCTTTTCCATGACTACTAATATGGGTCACCATTAGAAGAAGATGCTAAAGCATTACTGAGCACACTAGATGGAGCTACCCAAAAAGCAGATTTGGCAGTGAAATTACCTGCCAAAAATGCTTCACTTGGATCGAGAGACGCTGATAGAACTTTCGGAAGCAAACTTGTGGAGTGAAGAGTTGAAGCTTCATTCCATTTACGTTCCCCTGGAAGAAATAAATTGCCACTTTCTCTTGTGTCACAGTAGGAGGCTTTTGAATGAGACATTTGGGGCACTCTCAGATCCATTCATCATTCCAAATATTTGCTTGTTGACCACTGCCAATTTTCCATTTCAAACCTGCTTTGAGCACAGGTAATGATGGATTATCACCAACTTGAGCTTCTAGGAGACTAGTATGGGAAAAATATCTAGCTTTGGTTACATCAGTGAAGCACACGTATATCGCAAACATGAATACTGTATATGATCCGTATATAGAAGCATGTCAACAGATGGAAAGAACATCCTTCGATAAGTACGTATGAATGTGTGATGGAACACCTTACATTGAAAGAGTCCTAGCCTCCTAGAAAAATCACGAGCTCACAAAAAAAATTTCATAGTAATTACTGATAGAAAACAGCTACTGTAGACTACAGATACCAACTCAGTTTAGTAGTGTATCAACAGGGAAAAAAAAATAAAAAAATACTTGGCAGATTACAGATACTAACAGCAGGTTCAAACGTTTATCTTCATTGCAACTCGATCTCAATGTTGCATAATTAGCAGAAAAGAAAAAAATTAATGAAAATCAAAAGAATTTGCACAATTGTTTCAATATATGAGTATTATCGTATATGAATAAGAATAACCAAGGTTCTTCGGTACATGCAGCCTCCAATATCAATATATATAGTGTGGAATGGATGACAAAACACAAACAAACCAGAAATCAGAGAGCTAGATACGTACAACCATTAACTATACATGCTAATTTGAAACATAATTAAAACCATCCATATGATAATATATTTAAAAACCCAAATTGAACATCTCTTTCCTTTTCTTCTCTGCAAATGAGCTTTCTTGTGGATGATCGTGGCTCCCCTCTCAGCATTCAACTGCCCGCCTGACATTCTTGTAGTCAAATTCAAGACAAAAGAGAAGAAAATAAGTCAGCAATTATTAAATTCTGAATGATAAATAGCGGAAGAAATTTACGCGAAATCTGCAGTCTAATGCAAGGTCGATAAGTCTGGCGAGGCAGAACAAAAGAAGATTGATCAGGAAATGTAATACATTCTTACAACCCCCGCCTTTTTTCACGCTCTCTTTAAATATACTTTTCCATGTATGCAATTAGATTGATTACAAACTTCGGAAAAACGAAGGGTTTGGGTGCCAATAAAAAAACATGTAAAAGATTTATGCAGCAATGAAAAAAAAAATTGGTTGGCCAAATGGGTCTGGTGTAGTTGGGCAATTTAGTTGTTCATAGCAATTGAATTAGCGTGACCAATTTCATGAGGCACATTGTCACATGAGTCTGCTCAACAGCAAATATCAAACTAGATCAATGATCAGGGAGTTTTAAAGCATGCATTGGCCTCCATGGTTACATTGAAGTTAGCACATCGGTGCAATAACCAATTGGATCAATGAATAAGCAATTACCCTATCCATATGATCTGCACTTCCACAAATCCATATGATCCATTGACTGTAGAATTACCAAAAACAAAAGTGCAAGGAATACCTCAAATGTCGTAGATCATTGACTTGAAATTGCGTCCAGCTGTGGAAGTCAGAAGTAGAGGTGGTAAACTGGGGGCAGTCCTGCACATGCAAATGCTGCAATGAAGGGCAATAAATAGTTGCACTTCCAGATGTGTAGAACCTCGTGAGCTGTGGAAGACTGAAGAAAACTATGTTCTTCAGTTCTGGAAAAAAGATCTTGTTGTTCACTGTTTTCTGTTTTGGCTGAATAACTCTGTCCAAGCTAGGACATTCTGTAACTGAAAGGTCTTCCAAATGCAAAAGACATCGAGCTGTGTCCATTATGAAGAGGCTTTTTAGGTTCTTGCACCCGGAAACTGTCAAGCTTTTGAGATTAGGAAAGATTGCATTTGGAGGATGATCATTCTTACTCCTCGCTTCCTCGCTTGGTTCAATAAGCATGGCCAGGCTAGGACATTGAATCACTGAAAGGTTCTCCAATTGCAAAAGACATTGAGCTACATTGTATGTGAAGAGACATTTCAGTTTCTTGCACCCAGAGACTGCCAAACATTTAAGATCATAGAAGACTGCATTTGGAGCAGGACCATACCAAATGCTATTTAAATTCTCCAGATCGCACAACAACATCTCTATCAACTTCATTGACAAAGTATCTTTTGGTTCCAGTCCTTCACATCCAAACACATACTCCAATCCATCCATATGTTCACAAATAAGTTTTTCTAAATTGTGTAGTTTCAACCACAAGTTTGATGGTAGAAGTGCATTTACCAACTCATGGCAATCTTCTAGCTTTAATATCTTAAGATTGGATAGAGACTGAGGGGGTAATTCACCAACACATAACTCCTGTAGGCAACTCACGCCAAGGAGATGCAACTCTTCCAAATTTTCGAACACAGGCCTTTTGGGGACTCGCGTAATTGTTTCCATCAACACTTCTAACCTCTCATGGGGCCCAATCACAGCGAGATATTTCAGTTCATATAATCTCCCTCTGTCATATTCCACAAGAATATTGTTTAAGTCCTTGCAGTTTTGGTATTCTAGTGTCACTGCTTTCTCTGTCACCATGTTGATGAACCAATCTGGTATGCTGTTGATTGTTGTGCTAAGAGTCAATCTTCTTAACTCATGTGAGAAGTATGGTCTGAAAGGGTAATCTCTGGATAGTGATCCTCCGCTGATACATATATCAAAGTCGGTCAAATTCAAATTCAACACAACATTATCAGGTAAGCATTGTGCATTAGATATGCAAACCTTCAACGTATTTACGTAGCGTAGACCAGTTAACTCATCAAAACCGGCATTAGTTTCTTGCTCAGCTCCTCCTTCAATTTTACTCCCCCAGTCCCCGAAATTACTTTGCATGGACAGTTCTTCTAAGTTGTACAATCTTGACAGAATTCCAGGTGGGATTCTACCAATATTGTAACCACCACTAACATCCAACATCCTTAGATTGGTCAAATATCCTATTTCTTTAGGCAACTCCTTCAGAGGACATTCTTTCATACTGAGAATCTCAAGATTTTTCAGGTTTTTAATTATTGAAATATCAATCATCTTATTGCAATAGTCTAAGTATAAACCTTGGAGATTGGTAAGGAGACTGAAGGACTGGGGTAGCAACAAAAAACTAGTGTGGCTAAGATCTAGATACCTGAAATCTTCTGTCGTGAAAGCTCCTGAGATCTCATATATACCAGCATTTTGTTGTAGTACTTGGAATTTTGAAGACAACGACGCTTGGGGAAGCTTGCAAATTTGGTTCTTCATTAATGAGATTGAGGAATAACTTTTGTTCATGTCAATCTTTGGCCAATCCTCCCATTTATAACCAGACTTTCTAGATTTATCCAACAAATAGTTCCGAGAATCTTCTTCTGATAACAAATTGAGAGGAACACTTGCTTGGCTGTGCATTAAATCGCAAAGGATCCTTCTCCTAGTTGTGAATAGAACTTTGGAATTGCATCCTCGAAGCTCGTAGGGGCTGGGAATTCCTATGCTCGACAACTTTATGCTATCCCAAATATCATCCAAAATTATTAGGATCCTAGTTTCTCTACGTATCCTCTGCTTCAATCTAGCAGCTCTTCCATTTTCTGTCTTTAACTCCAGTTCTAATCCCAGCTGAACTGCCAACTGGGTTTGAATGTTTCTCAAGTTGGGTATTTCTGAGATGACAACCATAATCACCTGACGAAAAAGCCCAACTTTTTGGGCTTGTGCACTCACATGTTTCACCATGATGGTCTTACCCACGCCTCCCATGCCATGAACCCCAATGACAGTGATCTCATCATCTCTCAGCGCCTTAATGAGCTTATCCACAGCCTGTCTTGTTGATTCAAACACTATAAAATCCTCGGTGGACGTGACTGAGAACTCCATAGAATCAGGCTTCTGTGGAACTTGAACTACTTTACTGTTGAGAAAGTTCACAATGCATTTCACAAGCTCTCCTTCAGTTCTACATTAAAGAGAAATCCAATAATAAATCCAAAAGGTTCAAAAAGTACAAAGACAATTCTTGTTAAATAATATATGACTTTGATTGGTATGCCAATTGAATCGAAATTATGCCTTAGTCACATCAGTCATCATACTTACATAAAATTCTTCGTATCCCAACCAGATACACTGGCCACATTTTGTAAAGCAACTCTCCACTGTATCACCTTCTCTTTACTTTGCCCAGAGTTTTCCTCATGCTTAGTCAAAGCTGCTTCAAAGCTCCCCCTTAGATGTCATACATCAGATGGATCGACATGATAAAAAATTGGCAGAATTCTGCCCCCTTCCATAGTTTGAAGAATCTTTATGAGTTCATCTAAACACCAAGATGAAGAAGCATAGTTTTGCGACAGAACAACTATAGCAAACCTTGATTCTTCAATTGCCATTAGGAGATTTGGAGAAATAGCATTCCCTACTTCAAGCCCTTGGTCATCCTTGAATGTTTTAATCCTTCCTGTACGTTCCAGTGCATCATATAAATGGGATACAAAACCCTGCCGAGTTTCACCCCTGAAATTCAAAAACACATCATGCTTCCACGGCGTAGGAGAACTTGGGATCCTTAAAGCCATTGAGAAGCACCAAACGAAACCAAACCTCAATAACCGGGAAGAAGCAAACTACGCAGAAACGAGAGAGCCAACACTAATTTCTCAGACCCAGAAGACCAGAAAAAAGGTCAAATGAGCTGGTTCACCAAAAAGAGAAATAAGGTTTTGCCGTTTAGGAAATGAGGAGACTTTTGGAAATGCAGAGGCTAAAATATATCTGGTATCATTTCGAGGAATGATCAGTTTACGTCTTTAACAGTTTAAAAATATTTTACATTTTAAACTATTTTAGTTGATTTTACAATTTTTATCTAAAAGTTTAATTAAATATAGTAGTTACCCATACCTATAATATAACAGCAGTAATTACCAATAGCAAAACCTAAAAAAATTATACCATCAACACCAAACAAATAGTATTGAGATATAAATCTCACATGGGAAAATATGACTTAACATGTGGGTTTATAAGGGTTTGGGATACTCCATCTATGGACAATTGGTTTTGAATTGGAACCTATACTACTTTATCAAATAGTAATTACCCATATATAAGAGAAACATCGATGATTCGTGACACATACTTGAACTATCAATTAAATGGGAAACAATTTATTGATCTGGCAGTTGCTTATAGTATCCAGAAACACATGCATATACCACTCTATAATTAAGTATAAATGAAGTAATGCTTGCTAGGAGTATAGCTGACTGAAACTTGCTATCTTAAGAAGTCTAATTATCCTAACAAACACACATTCAAGCTATCAGTTTGGAAGATTTCTTGATACATTTTTAGATCTGCCTTAGAGCAAAGAGATGATGCTTATACTGGAAAAGAGGGAACAGACTGAAGGCAAAAGATAAATAAGCCATGTGATCAAAATAAATAAGGCGGGGTGAGATTCAACTACTTATAAGAGGCTCTTCATCTACCACCTCTGTGTAAATTCAAATAACTTAAAATTTATGTGAAAGTTTTAGATCAGGTCACTTATTGATCTCACCAAACCCCCCAAAATGTGCTCTGTTGAGATAGTAGCCTTCAATATCAGATCATTTACATGTCACCAACATTATGGAAAGATTCAAGGCCTCTCATGAGTGATAAAGGTCTATGGAAGGTGATACAATTTTCATTTATAGGTTTTATTATTTGATACTATCGTTTTTCACTTTATAATTTTCACATAACATACACATAATACCCTTCCCTCCTCTTCTTCCCACTACTAATCAACCCCTGCGTTCATCAGCCTCCAGCATCCCCTTCATGTCCTTCGACATCAGGTCTGCCGCCTCCACCTCCGGCACCCTCTACGGCGGTTCCATCTCCTCCTTCTCCTCCTCCGCCGCCCTCCCCAGCTTCGAAGACCAGGAGCCTCTCCTCGACAAGCTCAGTATCCACCCCAATTAGATCTAGCACAAAACCACCCTCTACGACGGTTCCATCTCCTCCTCCACTTTCGGGTCAACCAGGATCCCCACTTGGAAACCTGCAGCTTCATCGGTGCGCCAGCGTAGTCGGGTACTAGGGTTTTGGGCGGCGACAGGATGACGGAGGTTGATTTCTTAGGCTCAGTTGCATTGGAAGCGCGGCGAAGGACGAAAAATCTTGATTTCTAAGGCTCAGTGGCATTGGAAGCGCGGGAGAGGCATGTGAGGTTGATTTCTGAGGCTCAGTGTCATTAGAAGCGCGGCGGAGGTTGATTTCTGAGACTCAGTGGTATTGAAACGCGGCGGAGGACGACGGAAGTTGATTTCTGAGGCTCAATGTCATTAGAAGCGCGGTGGAAGATAGCAGAAGGCGGCGGAGGTTGATTTTATTGAGGCTCAGTGGTATTAGAAGCGAGGCGAAGTTTGTGAGACTCAGTTGCATTAGATTGAGATTTGAGACTAGATCTCTAAAAGGAGTATTTTAGTAATATAGTAGTTAACAGAATCATTCCCATTAACAAAAAAGATAACAGGCCTTGTTTATGGGAAAAATGGATAGATAGTTAGATTTTAGGCTCAAAACTGTACCTATCGGTACAAACCCTAAGTTTAATAGAATAGTTCCACCAAACTTTCCATTATTTGAACAATCGATAGTCAACTCAATTATTTTATTTTCAAATTACGAGCATCTTTTTCTTGTCTAGGACACCCAACTAGCTCTGCTGTCTCAGCTAGTTTGATAATAAATAAGAACGTACTAGGTGAAGCATGGACTAGTTCAAAACAGCAATATTCACGGAGAAATAGTAATGCAAGTTCCAGTAGACACTAGCATTTTGCTCTATCATCTCAAGTTCACAACATTACTTAAAATGCAATTCCCCGAACTATAGTTTTTTTTTTTTTTTTCTTACTTGGTTTTGAATTCCATCATTACTCACAGTTTCTTTCAGGAGTTTGGTTGAATTTGCCTTACTAGTTACTTAGTTAGAATTGTATTTGAGACTTCATATCCTGTTTATGAGAGTTGTTGTTGCCTTGTTACATTGCTGCTAAGAATAGTCCTGGGAATTGCACTGAATATCTCTAATGGCAAGATCTTACTTCCTATTAAGCTCTTCGTTACGACACTTATTCATTGCATACCGTCTAACATAGGAAAATAGGGAAAAGGAAAAATAAGAAGCATCATTCTGATAACTTCTTCACTTGCAGGTCCCATGGCCCCGATTAAACTAACGTGGAGATTAACAGGGCAATCAGGATATGTTACATAAAGCTTGCACTTGGAGAAATTACTGCCTATATACACTGAAAAAAAAATCTAATGTACACTGAAAATTTGTTTTGAAATTTTTTTTCTGTAAATTGACTGCATAAACTGCTCTTTCATTCTTAGGCCCGATGCAATCAATTTGGATTCAATGAGATGGCTTCCTATACCATGTACAATTGTAAATTATAGATGAAGCCATCTCACTGTCTTGCCAATTATGAGTAGCTGATGTCTAATTTTTAAAACAAACAAAAGATAGAAGATGCATTTTCACCAAATCATACCTCCCAGGCTTGTCCTGTTGCTCCAGAATGCTGGAATATAGAAGAAGCAATAAAGGGAGACTGCTTTCTACATGGATAGAGCAATGACAGCTTTGCCGTAATAGACATTGACAACTTTTTTGTTCTTAATGCTAGCAACTCCTTCACATTCCATACAAGGCCTTTTGTCAAATGGATTCCGGAGTCTGATTTTTCTGGAGCTTTGTCCTGGATGGTAAAATGAAATCAGATACTGTACCGAGCATTCAGATTGCGATAAATACGTAGATCCAGAATTATGTTCCTCAGGTGGAATAACAAGTTGTAACTGAGGATACTTCTTCCAGTTTATCTCGAAAAGAAAACAGTAGAAGATATTAAGAATATTACAAACTAAAGCGAGAGAGTAGTTAAACTTCTGCGCCCTTTAATTGTAAATTGATTAGAGTTTCGGTCGTTTAAAGGACTTGTCGAAAACTCTCACATTAATTCACCAAGGAGGCAAGGACTTACCCACTCATCAGTTCTGACGCTCGCGCATACACAGTATATGCTCCATATCACAAACAACACCCACTCAAAAGCCGATGGAAATTATTAAAACTCATAAGAAGCAACCTAACTACCAATAGATTTTCAGCAAGGAGCAGGCCACATATGAAGAATTTGTGATACATAACCTCCGATACCAGTTGGAGAATAGTGAACAGAATAGTGCTAACAGCTAAACTTTCAGGAAGACTACGCTACACGATTAGTAAGAAAACAGAAAACAAGATAAAGTAGGTGTAAGTCACTGAGGCATGGATAACTTATTGTTGAGTAACTTGACATAGTGTTGATAAAAAATTAGTTGGCTAAGTTGCCCAGTTCAATAACATACCTTTGAGGGCCTATCTAAGATCCCGGATTAGGCCGCAACTGAGAAAATATAAAAGAAACAGACACTATTTAAAATTATGACAAACAACAGTTTTTGAAAAACATTAAACAGGCAATCAAAAGATATTCTACACAGTGGGTTCAAAACTAATCATGAGAGAATTAGCTTACAAAGTGTTGAGCACACTAGATGAGAAGCTTCAGTACCAATAAATCCAAACAGAAGGATTAGAAAAAGGGGGTGATTATTTTGACCTGCACAGCAATGGTAACTACCTCATTTACTTCCAGCTTAAGGAAATTACATATGATATGATCTTCCCACTAGGTAGCATGAACTTTCAGATTCCTAATATTCCGATATATGCATACAACTAAAATGGAGAATATTAATGAACAAAAAACTTGTCACTACCTATACAATTTCCAAAAGCGGGACAATGATGGTCAAGACCCTTTATGTATGCCTTGCAGGTTTTACAGTATCTAACCCTCGTTAACAAACCTGAATCCTGAAGATGAACAGCATTTTACATTAAAGCAGGTGTGATTACAGATTACAACCGAATGTAACCGGCATGATATATCGTCAATTGTCAACTTATCATAGGCTCTCTTTTTTCGGTCTCAACTTAACAGAGGTCCAAGATTGAACGTATGAAAATATAGCAGCGAGTACAAAGTCCAGTGAAAAACTCAACAGTATTCATAATATAAACTGAGTAAAGTGTTTTACCTGAGTTGATTCATTGCCTAAACCACTTAAGAAAGTGTTTTGCCAAGAGCCCCGACTCCTGCACAAGTAAGAAAGTAATCAACTAACTGCATTTCCACTATGAATACAATTGATAACGAAGAATCCTCTTTTCTTTAAAAGAAAATAATATGCAGAAACAGAATTTCCCTTAAATTGACCAACCTCATCAAGTAGAGAAAGTGAGCTCTCCACAGGCTAGTCTGGAGAGGCAGACGCATTTGTACCTGCAATTAACAAAACACTACATACTATAAGCTGTCAATTTATATATAATCTGGGATCAAATCAGAACAGTGGAGCTTAAAAATTACCACTGTAGAGACCAATAAAGAGGAACACAACTCCACGGTTGAAAACAGCATCGTTTATACGCGACACAGCTGCAGCAACAACACAGACAATTGTTCTAATCAATTCAACAAACCAGACACTCATTCAACTGTTGAAGTTAATTCAGCTTACGAAAAGTAAAACCCCAAAAGAAGATAATATTGAAGAACACAAAAGCCGGAGCCAAAGCCTTTGCTCTGAGAAGCGTTCTTCTGCGCCATTCGCTAACACCGAAGAGCAGCAGTCAGCAGAAGCAGCAGAGCCGAGAGAGCGAGTTGAGCTAGAAAGGAGAAGGCGGAGAAGAAGCGAGGGATCACAGAGAGGCAACAGTGAGTGAGGAATACGAAGATACAGGAGACTATGCCACAGGCAATTAAGTTGGACCGACTTATGGGATAGCTCTGGTTCTGTGTTTTAATCATTGCGTTTCGATTTTCATTCAAAAATTCTGAACTTCTGCAGGAAAATTGAAACGAAAGAGCGATTAACATTTAAACCTTGAGCGCTGAGCCTGAGAGGTAAATTTAATTTCACGTTTAACTGTATCTTCCCTACTTTACTATCTACTGTCCAACACTCCAACGTTTGCTCTACTATAAGCATTGTATTAGAACATGAAACTTAGAATCATTTTTTAGCTTACCCTAATCCTAGAATGAGGTACTAATTAACTTCATTAATCCTAAGACTTGCATTCTAGTTTGTAGGCCTACAAAAGGCTAAACGAACTGAAAGCAACTTTCAATCCTGAAACGAGTGAAATCGAACATGACCCTAAGTTGCACCCAAAAAAAGTTTTATAAAAAGCACTAGCATTATGCACAAACAGATCAATATAGTTTTCACGTGTCTCACAATTTGTATCTTACCCTTTGTTTTCTTTTTCCTTATAATTTCCATTGTTGGTGACCTCGTGCATCACAGCTTTGTTCGCTCCAAAAATTACAAAAAGCTGTGGAGATCACTACTAACCTATCCTCACCCACGTGTGACGCAATACGCTTCTCACACTTCAACAATTAAACAAAAAAAAGAAACAGAGAGAGACACTTCATTGCGCGCTAAACACTAAACCCCGTTTGAGCTGTCAGTTCCGGCGGGTCACATGCACCCTCTGCAGGGGGCCCACTGCTGGGGACGGTGGATATTTTACCGGTATTCTCGTAGATACACCCGAATCGTGAGATTCCCCAAAACCGGACGGCTGTGATTCGCGCTTCTCCGCTCCGAGGTCGGATCACCACGGTCGACTACTACACGCCATCATTGCCTACACGTCGGCCATGTGCCGCGGTCGTGGGCCCCCTTGATCGAACCGCCTCTGGCCGGGGGTTTGTGGCGGCGGTTCTTATAGTCGAAGAGGAAGAATTCTCTATCGGCGCGCTGGCTAAGAATTCGACCATTATTATTGTGCCGCGTGTTCAGGGTAACAGACCCACGTGTCTACTTGGATCGGACGGTTTGGAAATCCCGTGAGGGTGGTACGTGTACGGGTTACATTTGTCGTGTGCCAGCAATCTCAGTTACTCAGTTAGGTTGGTGTTGGTTTGCTGTGGGATTTATGTCCGAGGTGTCTTCACTGTTGTGCTCAACCCTAGCTCTCCATGTGGACTTTCTTCTTTGCACCGTCGTTCCATATACAGACACCATATTTGTTTATTGTGCTTCGCCTGAAACTTGTTAAAGGCCTTTTCTTCTTTTTCGTTGTTATATCTATCTAGATTACTGTAATTTTTAACTCAACTTACTATGGATTTTCATCGTTTGAGTCTAAATGAGGGTACATTTTTGTAAATATTTCCATAAATTCTTTCTATGAAAAGATGAGGCAACCAGTGAAAGAGATTATGAGTGATAAGGTTCATGAGTCGTAATTTCAACATCTCACTCAATGAGATTAGATGTGGTTATCGTAAGTTGTAGTCCAGCGTATATTATGTAACTTCTCTATGGATTCTGTATGAATTTTGTGACTTTCTTAAATATTTATACACCATGAAGTATTCTAGTCATATTCTGCCTCCGCCTTTACTCTCATTTATGAAAATAGACTATATCGTTAGACCAAATGATACTAGATCTTATTTGGTAATTGAGAGTATTAAGTTCAATAAAAAATGTAAAGATCCATGCTTAAATTAAGAGCTTAATAGCATCCTCTAGATTTGTATATTATTGTAGCATAAGAGATTACAGAAAATATGATGGTGTAGACTTTGGACAGTTATCTTGCTTCATGCAGGAAAAGAAAGATTTGGTCATGTTGATTTTTTCAATCAAATAGCGTTGGAGAATTCATGATGTGTTATTTAATGTTTGTTGAATGTGTTGCTTCAAGGACCACCATTTGGCGACTTCCTGCAGGTCGATCTTGAAATCTCATATCTAAGATGAAGTGGTTTAGTTATCAAAGTTGCTTACTATATTATTTGTCACAAATAACCAACTTCACCATGGAAATGGTCGTGATTTTGATGCACTTTTGTATCCAACATGAAAATAGTTGAGAGGACTCATGACTAGATCGATGCTAGAAGGTCAGCAGCGGAGGGCTGAGAATCAAATAGAAACGAACAAAAGATTTATCACGATAAAGAAAAAGAAATGGAGGAGTTTCTATCACTTGTCACATGCATGGAGTAATTTATAATTTGTTCTAAAACCCTGTCCTATAATTATTTGCTGTTCTTGCACTAAAAAGCATGTTTCTAAAATCATATCCCCCAAAACGAAAAGATAAAATAATTAACTGGCATTTCCCACATTGTTGATCAACATTTCTTAGTTCTTATTGGTTGTCATGTGTTGATTGCCTGTAGGAATCACAAATGAGATTATACATTGTCCTCTATTTGTAACTAGGTGCATGTTTTATTCGGAGTATATATATTTTATATGACTCATCAAAGTTGTTTTATTATCTTTATTTGAATAAGAAAATTTAGATAAACTCTTTTGTCACTTCTAACATCACTTCAAATAAATTCTAATATGTGATTTATATTAAAAAGAATTAAATTTTAGCGTTTTGCATAAAACCATCCATCTTCTTTGAAGCATACTGTTAAATAACTGCCGTGACTTGCATTTCTAATTCAGTCTTTTTCTTTAGACAGTCCAAGTGGAAAAACTAGAGCAATATATAAATATATGAGAGTAAAATTCAAAGCTAAGTGTATCTATCACAATCGGAATATTGTATTGGATTGGACAGTTCATAGTGACGCGCACATAATGGAACAATTTGGATTTTGAGTAGTGGTTGTGCTGTTTACGCGTATGGTATGAGATTATTAGCCAATTATAAAGAAACTAAACAAGTGATTTGGTATATTGTCCCACCTTTATGTTTTGTGTGACATAATTGGAATGTAGCAG
Source organism: Potentilla sterilis (assembly GCA_963682095.1). Taxonomy (NCBI): domain Eukaryota; kingdom Viridiplantae; phylum Streptophyta; class Magnoliopsida; order Rosales; family Rosaceae; genus Potentilla; species Potentilla sterilis. The sequence continues at coordinate 8,239,099 of OY821759.1, forward strand.
CGCTTCTCATGCATGGCTTAAGCATTATATCATCATTCCGTGTTGCCCCCTCTTTCTCTTTAGCTTGACTTGCCGGCATCATGTTGCCTACAAAGATGGTGCAAACTTTGCTTATTTGCTTTCAGAAGATCATCATGTTAAAGTTGGGCAAATTGGCATTTGGCTGACCATCTCAAGTACAACTGGTCAGATAAGAAAAAGGCTTATACCAACAAAAAGCTTCCCTTTTTATTCGCGTGTTAAGTTTAAGGGTTTAAAAAAAACAAAAAAGTATAACAACACACATTCACGCGTTAAATGTTCGGTAAAACTAAAACACTTATATAACCTTAAAAATTATTGCCAACTATGTGATTAGTTGTACTTGTTAAGTTTCCTAATATGAAAATTGAGAGGAAACTAAAGCATTAGCATAAACTACTGGGTGAATAACTGTACCCATTAGGTTTCCTAATGTGAAATATAATGAAAGCTACTGAAGAGGAAAATACCATACACGTTTTGTTACCAAGTTGGAGACAGTTGTGTGATGTGAAGTTTTTTCCTCGGCAGTTTTTTATACAGTAATTTTAGATTCTCTATTTGACTTCCTTTTTTATTCCTTCTCGGCTGTAAAAATCTCCTTTTTACCTCATCCCAAAGCGCTCGTTTTTCACTTTCTGACAAAACCACGAAACTTGGGGTGAAATTTCACCTGCCCAGAATCGGGGCAATTTACCGGCAGAAGTTAAACCGAAAAAACCGACCGCCTACCAAACCAAACACGCCGAGCCGAGCCAAGCAAAACCCGGAGCAACTCAAGTCAACCACAAGTCCACCCAGAGTTAAATTCCTAACCGTGGTTCCACAGACCCCGCCGCATAAAAACAAGAGCACCCCTCTCCGCGCGTCCCAGCCACTCTCTCTCTTCTCTAAAACAAACCTCCTCAGACGACCAATAATACCTTGCGCTCATTTCCGCCCTCTTTCAAAACCAAGTCCTCCCCAATCCGACCTCCCTAGTCCAATACGGTGCCGTTTTATCGAGATCGGAGCCGGAAACCACACCTATGGAGGAAGATAGAGGCGCTCTGGTGCAGAGCCTGATCGAGACGGTCAACGAAATAGCTTCGATCTCCGACTACAGATGCACGGTGAAGAAGCAGTACTGTAATTTGGCCAGAAGATTGAAGCTGTTGACTCCAATGTTCGAGGAGATTCGGGATATGAAAGAGGCGGTGGTGCCGGAGGAGACTGTCAAGGCTTTGGTTTCGTTCAGAGAGGCACTGGAATCGGCCAAGGAGTTACTCAGATTCGGCAGTGAAAGCAGCAAGATTTACCTGGTGTGTGCATATCATTCGATTTACGTGGATCAAATTAGCTGAGCTATGATTAAGATTTATACTTCTAATTTCTTATGTAGAGAACTAATTTCAGCAGGCAATTTTTTTGTTTTATTGTGTTGTTCTTATCCAGCTGTTTTATTGAAGCTTTGTTTGCTATGCTTGGTGTATGTATAGTCTTCCAACATTGAGATAGGAAAGATATTTGGTAAATTTCATGATCATTTTTTGGATTCTGATGAGGATTCTTGGGTGAAATTGTTAGATAAATATAGTAAAAACTATTTTTATGCATGCTTCACCTTTTTGAATTTTACAGAAAGTTCTTAGTCCATTATTTTTGGAGTCCGGTGAAATCTTTAGATTAGTTGCAAAGTATAATTTCATGATTTAAGAATTTAAAAGCATTGTATTTGGTTTTCAGAGTGTCCCTTTCATCTATGAACGGTGTCCAATTTATTCAAATAATTGAAGATCATATGATGATGTGATACTAGAGGTTAGCTCTGTCTCCGGTTAGGGTCTAGCTTTTTGTTTGTCTTCCCACCTCCACCTATAGTGATGGGTAATTGCGTTGGTTAAGAGGTTTTCGATGAAACTGTTAGCTCAAAATGGAATTTCTTGAAACGAGATTGAAGAGTGAAGAGTGAGAATAGACATAATAGTCGAATATCCTTGGTTGCTTGGAATCAGTTGAATTACCTGGTGGGAGGCTGATGTTACAACTCACAACACTTTATTTTGGTTGTTCTTTGCTTTTAGTTTTGGTGGTACTTTCATGGTTTGATGTTACAACTTACAACACCTTTTATTTTGTTGTCCTTTGCTTTTAGTATTGGTGGCATCGAAAGTTTGATGTTACAACTTATAACACTTTTGGACGACATAAGTTGGTTATAGACAGAGGAGAGTGGAACAAATTACATTTTGTTGCTCCTCATAACCATAAACTTTTAGCAACATCTAGATGTATTTCCTGATCGTATGTCCAACAAATTTGAGATTTATTTAGCATATTTTAACTCCTAATTTGGCTGTTTAGTTATTAAATTTTCTGTTCAAATGGTAATTTTGCTTCAAAGTTTAATGGAAAAGCTGCACTGGATATAAAGTGAAAAAATATTGTTCTTCTTTTCATGATAACTTTGAAGATGCCATCTCTTTCATAGGGTTCGGAATTCGTGTTCAATCTCTTTCTCACACATTTGTTAAGTTGTTTGTGCTTGAGATTTGGACTTAAATTTGGTAAGATTTTTCTATATGCTCATCTATTTTACCTCATATGTAAATTCCGTTGGAAGTTTGTTTGCATTACAATTGCTGATGGATCCTTCGATGCATGGATAGGAAGTATCTTTCAATCTTCTCAATTTCTGTAAGGATGTATGTCCTACAGTCATATTCCTTGTTGTATTTTTTTTCTTTTGCCTGGGCCTTGCAGGATGTTCCCTGCAATTGATTAGTCATAGTTTTCTTATGGCCAAGTTTTCTTTTTAAATCAATTAGTAATAAGGATGATTTTCGAACCATTATTAAGATCAAGCCTTGATCTTTCAATCTCACTCATCATCCTATTTCTCCCTACTTGTAGGTTCTGGAAAGAGAGCAAACTATGAATAAGTTCCTTGAGGTGACAGCTCGATTGGAACAAAGTTTAAGTGCAATTTCCTATGAAGAGCTTGATATATCAGATGAAGTTAAGGAACAGGTATATATTCATTGTTGAACAATCTGTCATTACGATAGGAGGCAATAAGATAACTTAGCACCTAAATGGACTAGTCGTATAATTTTCTCCGTCTGTCCTCAACATGATTTCTCTCTAATTCCTGTTAGCCAGCTACCTATATAGCCTGACATAAATTTTGATTTTGAGATGTTTGACACGTTAATTTTTTATATAGATTTAATTATCATAAGAATGCATACTTGCGTACGAAGCGCAATTACTTGAAAAATCTACATAGATGTATGTGATTCAATAAAAATTTGAGTAGGCCACAGAGCGGAACTTAAATTTATTTGCTATGTTGCTAAGTTATTAATACATTCTTGAACCTTATCTGTATTGCAGGTTGAGCTTGTTCTTGCTCAGTTTAGAAGGGCCAAAGGAAGAGTTGATTTACCCGATGTTGAGCTGTATGCGGATCTCTTATACCTTTACAATAAAAATGATGCAGCAACAGATCCAGCAGTCTTTAAACGATTGGTTGAAAAGTTACAATTGGCAGGGATAGGTGAACTCACACAAGAGTCGCTAGCATTGCATGAGATGGTTGCTTCCAGTGGTGGGGATCCTGGAGCAAGCATTGAGAAAATGTCAATGCTATTAAAAAAGATCAAGGATTTTGTTCAAACTGAAAATCCCAACATGACTGCTCCTGCTACAGAGAAGAATGTCATTGCAACTTCCAGTGGACAAGCATCTACTGATAAGAATCGCAAGGCCCCAGTTATACCTGATGATTTTCGGTGTCCAATATCATTGGAATTGATGAAGGATCCAGTCATTGTTTCGACAGGGCAGGTATTTATTGCTATCTCACTCCATAATTAACCCTATTCTTTTTCGCTTATGTATTATTGGGTAAGATTAGATGTTTTGGGCATTTTCATTCATTTTTCTTGCAGAAATTTGTTATATGACTAGGCTGCATTTTTTTTTGTTTTTAAAACCAATCGATTATCCCATGGTTTCCAACATTCTTTTGGGATCACCCTGGGGATTGTATGTACTTCAGCTATGTTTGGAGATAATTACCTTTTCTTTATACCCTCCTTGTGGATTGATAGCAGAATCCCAAACCTTCCTAGGCCCAAGACTAATCCGCCGGGGGCCCAGACGGCCAACATTGGATTTGCGATATTTATGTTTGAACTTATTTGAGACTTCTGCCCAAGAACATTATTATCAATTCTAAATGATCTTGTTTTTCACTGATGTAGACGTATGAACGTTCCTGTATTGAGAAGTGGCTGGAACAAGGGCATGGTACATGTCCGAAAACACAACAGACCCTCTCTAACACCAGTCTCACACCGAACTATGTTTTACGTAGCCTCATAGCCCAGTGGTGCGAAGCAAATGGTATTGAAGTGCCAAAAAGGCCCAATCGACCCAATAAAACTGCATCTGCTTGCTCGCCCGCGGAACGTACTAAGATCGACAATCTTCTTCACAAATTAACATCAGCAAATCCCGAAGATCAAAGGTCTGCTGCTGGTGAAATCCGCCTTCTTGCCAAGCGTAATGCAGATAATCGTGTGGCCATTGCTGAAGCTGGTGCAATCCCCCTCCTTGTAGGGCTGCTTTCAACCCCTGATTCTCGCACCCAAGAGCATGCTGTGACAGCGCTTCTCAACCTTTCAATATGTGAGGATAACAAAGGAAGCATCATTTCCAGTGGAGCAGTTCCTGGTATTGTTCATGTGCTCAAGCACGGTGGCATGGAAGCGCGGGAAAATGCAGCGGCAACCCTATTCAGCCTTTCTGTTGTGGATGAAAACAAGGTTAGAATTGGTGCTTCAGGAGCGATTCCACCACTAGTTACACTGCTGAGTGAAGGCACGCAAAGGGGGAAAAAGGATGCTGCAACAGCACTATTTAACTTGTGCATCTATCAGGGGAACAAGGGGAAAGCAGTAAGGGCTGGTGTTGTTTCAACACTAATGGAGCTGCTGACAGAAACTGGAGGGGGAATGGTGGATGAAGCACTGGCCATTCTAGCAATACTGGCTAGCCATCCTGAAGGGAAAGCCGCCATTGGAGCTGCCGAGGCAGTGCCGGTTTTGGTTGAAGTCATTGGGAATGGATCTCCTCGAAACAGAGAAAATGCTGCTGCGGTTTTGGTGCACCTTTGTTCTGGAGACCGGCAACATTTAGTGGATGCTCAAGAACTAGGAGTGATGGGTTCATTGTTGGATTTGGCACAAAATGGCACAGACAGAGGCAAGAGAAAGGCGGCACAGTTGCTTGAGAGAATGAATCGTTTTATCGAGCAGCAAGCTCAAGCTGAAGCTGAGGTAGAGACTGAGACCGAGGTTGAGGTTGAGGCTGTGATTGAACCTCGGCCACTGGCACAACCTGAGACCCAGCGGCCACAGCCACTGTCTGCAGTCAACCCTCATGACAGCTGAGTATTCATTTTGCTCTTTCTTGTTTGGTTGGTTTCTTTTGTTCCTTTTTAGTATCAAAAGAGGCGGCTATGCTATCACAAGGGAGGTGGAAGATCACCTTCCTAATCTGTAAGTCAATTCTTTTTATTTGTGTGGGATGAGAACCGTACTTTCGGACAGTAAAAATTATAAGAGTATCATGGGTTGGGGGGGGGGGGGGGGGGTAAAAGTAAAAACAAAAGGAAGAAGGGCTGATATATATAGCTGACATGTATTTTGTGAAACGTACGGTTGACTGTAATCATCCTCAGTTTTTAGTGAAGAGATGTGCCTATTACTGAAACCAAACTATCTTTGTGCTGAACTTGTTTGCGAATTTGCAATCAGTAGCATCTGCCCGAGGTTATAATAGAGTGAGCATGAGCTCAGAAACATATTGTCTATTAAAAGTTGTATCCAAGTTGAGAAGTTCAAATTTTATGTTGCTCTATTGACTGCTATAGACGATATCTGCTTGAAAAACAAATTGATTAAGACGATCTTTAATCCATTGTTTCGTAGAAAAAATAGATACTTGGTCATGCATATATGCTGATGAGCAGTAAAAGGTGGTGATCAATGATCGGTAAAGAGAGTAACTGCATGTCAAATAAGATAATGAGCGTATTTGATTAAAAAGATTCGAATTGAAATTCTAAAAATTCCAACTAGTACTTGGCTCAGATTGGGATGTATAGTTGAGTCCTTTAAAGTGTGCTTCACAACATAACCGGCTTAGAGTGTGTTTACATAGAATTAAGGGATCATTTAGAAACCGCGTACCATTTTATTTTTCTTCTGAATTTGATGCACTGATGCACGAAGTAGATCATGCACCTTCCGCAGAAAGTCATGCTAAATCATAAAGAAGATGAATAGACAGAGATGTTGAGATGCATGATAGTACGCATAAATATCAGATAAAGAGATGCACTCTTTGCAGACTACCTTTGCTGCCATAGTACTTGTCGGCATTAGTCTCTTACACAAATTTACCGACCAATTTTCGCTGTCGATCAAAACCCTCCCTTAGTACACATCTGGTTAGACGAAATTTCAATAGTAAAAACTTTTAAAATATACAAAATTAAAACGTTGCGACGAATTAGTCATCGTTAAAATGCTACAAGTATGAATCCGAATGCTTAGGTTTTGTACATCTTTTGGGTTATTTTAGCTGTATTTATCACATCCGATGCCTCATGCCTCCGGACATCATGATTCTACCAATTCTGAAAGATCATGTGAATCCACTGATTTACGCAGATTTATGAACGTTCTTCTACTGAGAAATGACCGGAACAAGGAGATAACAAGTCCCAAAATAGAGCAGACCCTCAGTAGCACCAGTGCTTTCTTACTGAATTATGTTCTGCATTCGTAGCCTCATAGGCTCATAGCGAAGGGTTGTGAGGCACTGAGGCAAATGGTACTGAACCACCAAAAAGACCCATTGAACCCACTAAAACTGCTTCCCTTTGCAATACGTATCGAATACCTCATTTGCTAATTGACATCATCAGCAGACACCGAAGACTGAAGTCTGCTGGCCGGTGTGGGATCTTACCAAGCGTAGTACATGCACATCGTAGTCGTGTGCCTTTATGTTACTGATGAAGTTAGCTAGTGCAATCCTCCCGGCCTCTTGTACCTATACATGGTAAATTCTCATACTTTTAGTAACAAGAACATGCCCGAAATCATACGATACTACTAGTTTTCTCGTGCTAAATGGAAATTTCACTTTAGTGGAGTTGGCATATACATAAAGCATGCATATTACCCAGAGATAATACCCTACTGATCATCTTGCCCTAACATCACTAGACCTGCTGGATACTATATTCCAGGGGCAATTAATTATCCTTTTGCCCCCCTTTCTTGGAGTGGTTAATGTTCCCCCAAGAAACCCTTGCCGGCAATCGCATAGCCTCCTTCTCAAAACGGAATACGATTATGATTTTTTTCTTCTTCTTTTTTGAAGAATAATGATTCGAAGTTTATTGTTTGTTTTGTTTTCTGGAGAATAAGAATGACTCGAAGTCAAATCATTATCATCATTCAAGAATGCATGGTCGTGGATAGATATGAGCCATCTACGTACCCTGAGTTTCTAAGCTTCTTTCTATTGAATTGAATTACTTTGGCATTGTTTTGTAGCAGAGAGCAGATACTTTCCATGCCACAAGCTGTTATGATAGAAACTGCCATTGTTGGGAGATTTGGAAAGTGTCATATCACACAAATGGTACGTGTATTATTGACAAACAATTGATCAAGACCTTTCTTCCTCTTTATATCCATAGTTCCGTAGTAAAGATTAATTGGAATTATCGATCAAACGTACGTGTTCATGCATGCATGTGTATGTTCTTTAATGAGATGTAAAAGAAAACAAATTGGTGACGATGATCGATCGGTAGAAGAAAGTAGTCGTCAATTATAATTAAGATATGAAAGGTCATGAGGATATTTAATCTCTTACAAGATTGGAATGGAAAATCCTGAAGATTCCTCTTACTTATTATCTTGGAGCTCTGGAATGGGATATATTGTTGAGTTTCCAAAGTGTACTCCACACTCTCCACCTTATAAAGTTGTTAGAAACTTCAACTTAGATGAGAGAAAGAACCTGAAAGGCCCATATCGATGTATTGTTTTCTGACCAGTCATGCACGTTTATGTACGTCCCGGGCTGCTCGATCGATTCGACGAGCTTGAACATGCATGGATTCAATGAAATTCGAACAGAAATGGAGCTACTCGTTCTTCTAATTGTTCTTGTTCATTAGTTAACCTTATCCCCATTTAAATGAGAAGTATAACTAAACCAGATGATCCTATTTCACAAATAAGTATTCAATCATTGACGTAGTAATTAATTAAATTGAAGGATAATTTAGGAGCATTATGCATGGTCATTATTTTCCCTGATATTATTGGAAATCCATGATTGTAATCTCTGTGACAGTGTATTAGCAAGTCACAGAGAATGTTTGTAAGCAAGCATATTCTTCAGAAAATAAAAGTCTTCGAATGTCAATTTCTTTATCAATTATCAACAACCTTTCGCCATTAAATTCCGAACATTTAATACTTTCTTCGAACGAATCTCTTGGGTGCATCTAACGCGTTGTTGACGCTCTCACTTGCAAGATCCAAGCCTCCAAGGCATGCATGAACCCTGAGTTCTGGGAACAAGTATTTCTGAAAAGCCAAGATATATAGATGAACATTAGTCTCAATTTCTAGTCAGCGCGCAGTCAAGTTTCAAAGTTCAGATTCAAACCAAAACTATCGTCGAACTACTTAATTTGTACTCGTTAACCTCATTTGTAAATAAGATTGCTTATAGAAGAAGAGTGCTATGGCTTTCCGATATATGTCACATTTACTTTCATCCCCAGCACAACCCCACAGAAAAAGGAAGTTCTATAATATTTAACAACAAACAGAGTACCAATTTGGGGTCTCCATCTGAGAAAAGGTGATTAAACAGAGAAAAAAAAAAAAAAAAGAGTAGCAAAAGGAAAGCAAGAAAGATAAAAACTCTAGCTTATTGATGCTCCTTATTCCTCAGAAAAGCTCAAAATAATATAAAATGACAAATTGTGAATAGAAGTTGATGAATGTTCTTTATCGTTTCTTAAATTAATTATACGAGTTAGGCATTAAAGTTGTGAGACAAGTTGAAGATTTTGTGAAGCTAAAAAGGCAATAAAGATGATAAAATTTGGGGCATGTCATTACATATATATATTCTGTATTGATCATCTGTCGTAAATTGACTACTTAGAAGAAAACGAATCCTACCATCACAGTTATTATTGACATGTCATTATAGATAAGACATTACAATATTACTACTTAGGAAACCCAAATCCTCTTTGGATCATTATGTAACCTTTTGTGCTACCACTTTGTTTATCATCCATCCTATCTTCAGCTTGATCTTTCTTCTCTACTAAGAATATACTATAGTAACTCCTTCCTTTTCATGTGAGATATTTTCCTATCAAATGAGCATTCGAATATGATTCTCTACGTACCCGATCCTGCGTCAAATTATTGGAAGCTCATATTTTTCTAGTTCGTTTTTCTGTTTTTTTTTCCGTGTTTTCTATGTCTTTTAAAGAAAAGTTATTAGAGTTGAGCTCTTTTTTATTTAGACATCTTGTAATTTCCACATTTATAATAGAAAATCTGTACAAAATCAGCTGGACATGTTCTAAGTCGTATTTCTCCATCTTCTCCCCTAGCTAGAGGTACGTAAAAGTTTTCATTAGTCATTTGAGTTAGTTCTTAATTCACATTAGTACATATAAACACCGTAAATGTAAGTTCCCGCATTTAATTAGATAAAATTTAGTAATTGACGTTCTTAAATTTTAGTTGCTAGAGTACAATACGTAATTTGTAGTATAGTCATGCATGTAACAGTAATAAACCCCAAAATGAGTCCGTGCAACTCTTAGATCAATTGATTCCATCTCACTAGAATGAGGCGGCGATCCCACTAGAATAGCTAATACCAATTACACAGTGATATGCAGTTTGCTTTTAGAGACTGTGTCACGTTCCTCTCTCTATGTCTCAGCTCTGTCGTCTCTCTGCTTTCTCTTTCTCCTTCTCCCTTCCATGCATGGTGAAAGCAGCAGCAGCTAGCATTTTAGAGAGCTGTAATTAAATGACTAAATCACAGTCCACAGCATCTAATTAAAGGAAAGCTTATATGCGAAGAAATTTCCTCCACTCAAACCCTAAAAATTATAATAAAAACAAAAAGAACGAGCAGGGAATGAATTGCTGAGAGAACAAAAGCACAATATATATATATACAAAAGCCAGCCTCTCCCTCCTCTCTCTTCCTTGCTTTCCTCCCTCTAGCTTTCTCTTTTCTCTTTCTCTCGTTGCTCTGGTATTCCCTCAGTGTGATTCTCCACCATATTTCCTAAAGACCCATCAAATTTACTTTATAAAAGAAGGAGAAAAAAAGATCAAACACCATGGTTTTCTCATCTATTCCAGTCTATTTAGATCCTCCCAATTGGCACCAGGTGAGGTTTATTTCTCTCCAAATTTCCATCAGTGCAATTCTTCACCAAAATAGAAAAGGAAATTTTTTAAAAGTAAATTCAAAGATAATTATTCATATTCCTTTGTGATATATCTTTGTATGAATATACCAGAAATATTTCTTTGTTTTCTTCCCCTTATGGTTGATTTATTGCTCTCTTTGGATCTAAATTTATCTTTTGCAGCAACCAAATCATCAACTAGGAAGTGGAGGTACCGAAAATCATCCACAGCTTCCACCACTGCCTCCACCGGTACCGCAGTTCGGCACTCATGTCGGCGGCGGTGTTGGTACTGACGGTAGTGGTACGGGCTCCATCAGACCCAATTCCATGGCTGATCGAGCCCGACTGGCCAAGATACCACAGCCAGAAACCGCACTCAAGTGTCCACGGTGCGAGTCCACCAACACCAAGTTCTGCTACTTCAACAACTACAGCCTCTCTCAGCCTCGCCACTTCTGCAAGACGTGCCGCCGTTACTGGACAAGAGGTGGTGCCCTTAGAAATGTTCCGGTGGGAGGAGGGTGCCGAAGAAACAAGAAGAGCAAAACCAGCAGCAGCAGCAGCTCCAAGTCTCCAGTATCAGCCGGTTCAACTGAGAATCAGCAGATGAGGCAAACAGGATCTAACCCGACCGGTTTGATTAGTCAGTTGTCGCAACCACAGGCTCAGTCACTTCCTTTCCTGGAGTCGATACAGAATCTTAACCGTTACGGTGGTGCTGGGAACATGGGAGTAAACAGCTTCAATGAGATCCAGCAAGCTCAAGCTCAGAGTACTGATCACATGGGGTTTCACATAGGAGCTGGGAATAATATGATGAACTTATCTGGTGGGTTGGTAATGGATCAGTGGCGTAACTTGCAGCATATTCCATTCTTGGCTAGTACTGGTTTCGATTCATCGGCAACAACAGGTTTATACCCATTTCAAAATACAACTGAAGGTGTTGATCAAGACAGTCAGCTGAGGACTACTAATTCTAGGGTTACTACTCTTCAGGTGCCTCCTGTGAAAGTTGAAGATCACAACCATGGGGTGAGTTTGACTAGACCATTTTTGGGTATTTCAGGGAATAACAATAACAACAACAATGATAATAACAACAGCAACAACAATAGTCAGTTCTGGGGTGGAAATGCGTGGACAGATTTATCAGGGACTCTCAACTCTTCTTCCACGAGCCATCTCTTATAAGCACCATCAAGGTTTAACCTCAATCGGGTACGTACTAGTTGCAAGTTCAAATCCGAGAAATATTGTTCAAGAGATGGCGATGAATTGCAAGAAATCCTTTAGCTCATCTTTTGATGATTAGAGGAGGGATAAACGATTCAAGAAATGGGTAGGCGCGCTTAATTTGTTCTACTTAATTTGTATTTTCTTTCGCTTTTCAGAACAATTTGCTTGAGTACTCGTTAAGTTTCATGCATGCATCCTACTATACATCCTGTATTGTAGGTGTTTAATTCAATATGTTTGCAATTGGTCCTTATGTGTGTATCATACTATGTTGGTGTTGTATTAATTTGGTACAAGTAATTAATGATGAGCTCAGTTTCATTTCATTTCATGTGGTATCCTTCTTTAAATCCCATATCTTCAGGAAAATGAATAATGATATACACATTGCATGCAATCCGATTGTAAGATTAAAGTGCACAAATTTTGGTTTTCATATAGATTTTATGACTTACTACTACTGTCATATATGTTGCTTGATATAATTATATGAAGTTATATATTGAAGAACTTCAGTACTCGATCAATAGGCTTCTGTGTCTTCTAATTCGCTAGTTATTCACTCATTCCTCTTGATCATATATATGAACTTCATACACAAGTTTATTATGAATGAGCTTCCAGATTCCAGTATGTGCCTGATTTTGCATTATTTCACCCTTTAGTATCTCACTTTGGTCTATAGTAGTTAAGTTCTTGATCCAAAAAATTCCAGCTAGCATTCGTCAGAAAAAGGGTTTTCTTAAGTCATATTCCATCAGCAATTAAGCATGCCCTCTTCAATTGTGTCTCTGATCTCTGGAAAATAAATGAAGGAAAAAGAGATGTGTCATAGAGAGACTTGAGAGGGACAGTGTCTCCATTCCTCACATTTTCCCCAATTCCGCCATATGTGGCAAATTTTGGATTTCCAAGAGAAAGCTTCTTACTCGATCGTATTTATTGTAAGATCCATTCACTGAGATGTGAATTTGTTTTCAGATTTCACCTTCCCGAATATAACTGTTTACCACATTCAGCCGAGAGAGAGAGAGAGAGAGAGAGAGAGAGAGAGAGATAGAGAGAGAAAGAGTCATCATGCATGCATGATGCATATAAAACGGTACTAGATGATGATCGATAATGATTTTGTAATAATAAGAATGATGATAAGAGTAGTGCAAGTTCTCGTTTGTTTTACATGGGCCGGGGGTGTGAAAGTGAGAGTTTAACTGTTGAAGTGAAAGCCAACAACAATGTGGGAAAACGCCAAATATCCCATCCCACGTACTGAAAACCATGCGTAGAACTTCCATTCTCAATCAAACCCTAGGATTTTGTTAAGGAATTGTATCTTAATGACAAAACCCTAGGGGTCAAAATTAAGAAGTGACTGGCCTTTTAATACTTCAAAGAATTCATGGCCTTGTAACCCTAGATGATGTAGAATGTGTGGCGCACTGCAAATTATGTTTTGTCGAGTGTTACAGTGTTCAGTTCACTCATATGTGTGCTTCATTAATGATGTGGCATCTACCAGCTGCCATCGGAATTATTTCTACAATTCAGATTCAAATCTAACACACTATACCGCCATTTTTATAGTATGAGATCCATGCATGCCCAGCATTACCCTAGTAAAAGAACATGTAATTTATATACTCTGTCGAGATCTTTCTCCAGACTTATAATAAATACATGAACCCGAAAAGGGTTGGTCGTTCTTATAAAAAAGAGGAGGGTAAGGGTTTTGCTTTTGCAAGAACCAATTAGTTAAGGCTGCCCAGCAATGGACGAATAAAGCAATCAGACCACAAATGCACACAGAAGAAAAGCACGTACATACACAATAATTAAACACATACAATTCTTTCTCTTTCTCTGTGGATGATATCATGGTCATCGGAACTGAAGTGAGAAAACAGTTATTGTGAGTCGAGAATGGCCAATGTAATATGGGTGGCAAAAGGAAAAGCAATTAACGGAGTAAAAGAGGAATGGTTGCTGTTCATGACCGGCCCTTCTCAGTAGTACTGGTTCAGGTACGATAATGGAAGAGAGCAATGCAATCAATCAAAAGCTAATTCAAACAAACAAAGTAATATGGCTCGGAAATCCAAGATCGAGCTGATGATCAATTCTGTTCATTTTGTTGACCCACTCTTGGATAAGCGTGAAATGCTCTCTTTCTTTTTCCGTCTCATCTCTCTGTGTGTTGGTTTTTCTATTCGCTGCTTTTGAGTACTCTCTCTTTCTCTACAGCGTTTATGTTTGTTGAAGTATAAGCAAATGGGGGCCTGCGTTTTTAATTATTTTTCTTTTTCGCTTTATTCCTCTTTATCACCTTCTGATCTTCTGCTTCTTCTAAATGGACCATACTTACTGGTTTGCAATTCTTTTTACATTTGTTCTTCTAGACGTTCTTTTCAGTGTGCAGTCTCCGATACTACTTTGGAGCCAATTGACTAGTGAAATTACTTTGGAGCTGCATATGCAGTTTGAGCTGTCTGTGCTGCTAGGTTTTCTTCTACACTTTGTTTAATAAACAGCCCTAAGTCCTAACCATTGCTCTTGTGATTTTCTATGCCAAACATCAGCAATATTGAAAAGCGACCGCGTCATCCATAATGTATTGTATAGATGAATCCAACATATTATGATTGAATTACACCACACAAGAGAAAAGGCACCTGGTGGTTCAAAACTACAAACAAATGAAGCATTCGAAACTCTTATGCGTGCATTGTTTGACCAAATCACAAAATTAATCATCTTTCAAGATGATCTCTAATTTGGAGTGCTGGAATTCCATTGGCTACTAATAATAGACATACAGATATAATGGGAGTGGGGTTCTTGTACATTCCTGAATATAAGAAAGCATGCATGGGATGGTGGCGCCTCTGTAGTCCAATGAGGTAGCAACAGATACGACGATCAATCAATCTTTTTCCATCAGATGCCAATGGTCGGAGGTCTTACTGCCATTTCTACGGCCAACTTTCTAACAATAATATTCTTTGGATCGGAATATAGTGGTAATTCGCCGCTAATTAGCCTTAGGATTTACGATTCAACAGTTAGGCTTTGAGTTTCATTACCTCTAGTACTTATAAGTATCTCAAAATTACTTCCGTTAATTTTTCGTGAGTTTAACAAAAGATTAGGCTCTTCCTTTTACAGAATTTCTATAAACATATCCGTAACTGTCATTTTAGGTATACAAACACAGGCTAGTACACTGAGGCTATAAATCCGTAACAAACATACCCTAGGACAACTAACAACAAACCTATAAATCTCTCTAGTTGAAACAAATGAAATTCAAAACAATTTTGAAAACCTAAAACGAATATTAAATCACGAATCGGATTATCAAAACTGACATCATCTAGCTTAAAACTAACAAGGCTCACTAAAGTAACTTCATCGTTCTCATTCTAGAAAGGTATTATATGTATCAAACAGACATTTTAGACAAAAATTACTCTATATCTGATTCATTGCCAAAATCTGACTTTTCACATGAAAAATCCAAAAATATTCAAAACAACGTCTTCTTAAATATTTCGGCGGCTCACTTCGCATGAGTTACCTATTCCCAAATCATTTCTTTAATTTTACTTTCTTTCGACTAAATTAAATCAATTCTCGTCCTACATCAACATACCTCTACTTTGCCTAAAGATTTCACTTAATTAGTGATGGTGAATTCGGTTTAAATTACTTGATTTATCTGTAACATTTCATCATTTAACTTCTAATCTGTGCACTAATTACTATTTTAAGCTATCTTACACGAGGTTAATATATATATATATATATATATATATATATATATATATATATATATATGCATGGGTGGAGCTAGCTTGTTCGGAGGATCCATAATCTTTTTGTTTGGGCATTATTTATTATTGCATGGAAATGGATCATCGTGCTCCCTGCTGCTGGTTTTATCCTAAAAACGTGTGGAAGATTCTACTTGCTCGTTCTTATAATTTCCATGCGGATTCGATCGAAAAGACTAGAACTGATTTCTGGTTGGTTGGTTTGTTAGTGGTTACTGGTGTCATATGGAATCTAATTCTCTTCCATCCAATTTTTTTTACCTGCAGACTCTCACTGACTCATATATGACTAGCTACGTACGGACTTTCGCTCATTTTCATGCCAAAAAGCTAACCTTGAATCTTCGATTCATATCATATGCATGTGGAGATATTTACTTGCAAAAGGAAGCAAATTGCAGCCTTAAACTAGTTGATCATATTCGCTCTCATGCAAAAAGATTATTTGCGCGCGCGTAGAAAGATATGTAATACAAGGATATTGCGCCCCACCAGTAGTAATCAGTGGTGCACTTTTGAGCTTGATATGTTTATGGTGCGAATGAGAAACATTATTTGGACCATTGTTGGACCTGAATTGCCTTCTTTATGCTGCAAATTCCATAAATTAAGCATTCTGAGATGGAGAGTCGATTATGATCATAATTCTACCCCATACGTTTGGCTAGGGTTGATCAATACGCAATATATATATATATATATATCAATCCTCTTAAACTGAGTGATTAATCGAGTCTAAGTTGAATCAGCTAATATAGTTCAAAAGAGTAATGTTAGGTAGCTCACATTTGAGGAAACCACCTAGTTCACCTTAATTAGGTGCTCAGCGATAGAAGTTCTAAAGTTTTCGCCTAAGCCCAAAATGTATAATTAAGGTTACGCATTAATTAGTTTCTATTAGGCATTTCATGAAGCTAGCACATTGATTCTGTGTTTATGTTGAAGAAAACAAACAAAAGGAAAAAAAAAAAAAACCCTAAAAGAGATTCCTTAATTCTAAATCTCTAATACGGGAATTTGAGTTACTTATTGCTCTTATGGTTCCACTCCAGGAACACATTAGATATCTTAAAAAGCTATGTATTTGGAAGCCTATAGCAAAATCTTTTCATAACTCCACATGCATATCTTACACTAACCGAAGACATGCATGTTTTAATCTGATCATAGAATGTCCAGAAATCAATTGGCCATTTTTTTTTTTGGACAAAGAATTGAATTGACTATATATGTATGTTTGCATGCTGATTATATATTAATGGGAGGGGGAATAAAAATCTAAGGACTACAATTTACTTGTTTATCAATTTATCCAGATAAAGCTGATGAGGAAAAAAAAAAAGTTGATTAAAGCTATCAGCTCTTTATCATTTACATAGATGAACTATTTAATGGTCCCAGTTATAACAAGCTAGGTAGCTAGTTAGTTCACTCCTTTATCTCTGCTGCATTACCTAAATTTAATTTATGAAGTAAAAAAATGGAGGAACGCACTAACAGTTGGGATATTCTGAGTGGGCAATGTGTCCATGCATGATGCTTCCAAATTACGAAATTAACAAGTGCTTCTGCCATACATTGTTAGCCAAAACACAGTCTTCGTTGTCGAATAAAGAACTAAATGTACGTGTATATATAGCATATAGGCAGAGGCCTCAGTTCGCTTAACGTACGGTAGTGTCAAAGTGCAAGACAAAACATGAAGAAGCCAATAGGAATAGAACTACCCTTACTGGACTCGTAAGAAAAATTGGTGGCCTCGACTATCAGTTATCAATAAGCCAAGTCGTCAAGTTGATCATTGGATCTCAACCAGCCTATCTGAACGGCTAATGCCAAGGACATCTTTACACCACCGATATTCCGATAGCGTCCATGGACGTCTAACCAGATGCCTACCCAATCAAGATAATTCCATAGAACGGAAAACAGACCGGAAGTAAACGTGCCCTTTTGGATAATTGATGCAGTTCAATTAAGTAATATATATATATATATATATATATATATATATATATATATATATATATGTGTGTGTGTGTGCGCGCGCGCGCTAGCAAATCAATAAGATTACCAGTAGGATTCCTGGTTCTAATCAAGAAGGATTGGATTCCTGGAGTCGGTGATATATTTGGTCTTTTTATCGATCTTCTTTTACAGCTTTCCGGTAAAAAACGGAAAAAAAAAAAAAAAAAACTATTTCTTGTTAAACAAGGATTTGACTTACCTTGTAGAGCAGCAGAACCATGTACTATATAGTATATATTCCTATCCTCTTCTCATCCTATGTCTTCACCAATTCTCTTTGTATTTGGTTTAACTAAGCTTTGACAATGGCAGTGGCTGCATAAGGCAAACGTCCAGCCATTGGTATTGATCTCGGAACAACATATTCATGTGTCGGCGTATGGCAAAACGATCACGTTGAGATCATACCCAATGAGCAGGGGAACAGGACAACGCCATCCTACGTTGCTTTTACTGACACTCGGCGTTTGATTGGGGATGCCGCAAAAAACCAGGCCGCCATGAACCCCAGGAACACTGTTTTCGGTGAGTCTTCGAGGTGGTTTCACTAATGTTATTGCTGTTGTTTGATATGATACCCCTTCTAATATGAGTGCTACATAATTCTGAGTTCTGTCCTTTGGCTTAGCTTTAATATACACTTATTTTTGCTGTCCCTAACAAATGGTTGTCAATGTAGTAAATTAGTTTAATTATATGTAAATATATAAAATATAAGTTGTAAATTTGTGGTCAATGTTGTAAATATAATGTAAAAAAACGGTACATTTTGTTCAAATAATTGTAAATTAAGAGTATATACTTCAAAATATTGTAGACGACCCTAAAACTATAATGTTTTAATTTCTCTTATATGATTTTGTTTGCACTATTAGAGCAACCCCAGTGGTTACTTCAAATTTTAAGGTCAAATTTGAATTCTTGTGCTGACTGGGTTTTTGAAGGGTTTTTGACATTTTGGTCATTGTTCGTCTCCAACCCATATGTCTAATTTCAAACATATATTATCATTGTTTGAATTCTCTAACCAATACAGAGGACGAGAGAAAGAGAAGAGAATAGAGAGGAAAGAGGGAAGATTGATGGTAAAAGAGAGATAAAACAATTCATTAATTTTGTTTGGCAGTTTGGTTTTCCTCTGCCAAATTTAGCAGATTTCATTTATGTCTGCCATCCACGTGTAATTGGAGTATGGGTTGGAGGGTTAAAAAGCCAAAATCAAATGGCCATTTGTTACCGTTAATTGCTGATTAGGATTTTGAAGCATCCATTGGGGATGCTCTTATAGATGCAAAGCGGTTGATTGGTAGGAAATTCAGTGATGCATGTGTCAAGAATGACATGAAGTTATGGCCTTTTATGGTACGTAAAGATATGTGGAACAGGGCAAAGATTGTGATCAGCTACAAGGGTAAGGAGATGCAATTTGCTGCTGAGGAGATATCTGCCATGATTCTCTATAAGATGCGTCAAATAGCTGAGGCACACCTTGGATTGAAGGTGAAAATGTTGTTATAACCGTCCCGGCGTACTTTAATAATCCTCAACGTCAGGCCACAAAGGATGCTGGTTTAATTGCTGGTTTGAATGTCATGCGCATCATTAATGAACCAACAGCTGCTGCCATTGCCTATGGTCTTGACAAAAAATGCACAAATGTTGGTCCAAAGAATGTTCTTATTTTCGATCTTGGGCGTGTTTGATGTATCTCTTCTCACAATAGAAGAGGGAATTTTTGAGGTAAAAGCTACTGCGGGAGACACTCACCTTGGGGGTGAAGATTTTGACAATAACATGGTGAATTATTTCGTCCGAGAATTTGAGAAAAATAACGATAAGGACATCACCAATAATCCTAGAGCCTTGAGGAGATTGAGGACATCTTGTGAGAGAGCAAAGAGGACACTTTCTTCGATTGCCAAAACCACAATTGATATTGATTCATTAGTTGACGATATTGACTTTTACACTGAAATAACCAGAGCAGAATTTGTGGATCTAAACAAGGATCTCTTCGAAACATGCTTGGAGCCTGTGAAGAAGTGTTTGGCGGAAGCCAAAATGAGCAAGAGAGATGTTCATGATGTTGTTCTTATTGGCGGTTCCACTAGAATTCCAAAAGTACAACAGTTATTACAAAACTTTTTTAACGGTAAGGAACTCTGCAAAAGCATCAATCCTGATGAAGCAGTTGCATATGGAGCCGCCGTGCAAGCTGCAATCATGAACGATGAGGTTGAGAAGGTTAATGACTTGGTCTTGTTGGATGCCACACCACTCTCCCTCGGTATTGAGGTTGTGGGAGAAATTTTTTCTGTTGTCATTCCCAAAAACACTACCATTCCCACCGCGAAAGAGCAAACATACACAACCGTCGCCAATAGACAAAAAAGTGTGATTATTAATGTGTATGAAGGCGAAAGAAGAAAAGTCAAGCAAAACATGTTTTTGGGTACGTTTAAGCTTTCAGGCTTCCATCTTGCTCCCAGGGGTGTGCCTCAGATTAATATTAGCTTCCAGATTGATGTCAATGGAATTCTAAATGTCTCTGCCGTGGAAAAGTTATCAGGTAAAAAGGACAACATCAGTGTCAAATATACCACGGGTGGATTATCTAAGCACGAAATCCAGAAGATGATAGAGGAGGTAGAGAAGTTCAGGTTAGAGGACGAGGAATATGAAGAGAAAATAGAGGGTAAGGTTGCATTGGAAATTTATGCAAAGGATATGAGGGACAAAGTTTCTGAGGACTCGTTTGAGTCGAAGCTCAGTGGAACGGCCAAGAAGAAAATCAAAACTGCAGCTGAAAATGCCATTTGGTGGCTCGAGGGGAACGAAAATGCTGAATGTCATGAATATGAAGAGCAGCTGGAAAAACTTGAAGACCTCTGCGATCTCATTATTTCAAAGACAACCGAGACGAGTAGGAGTGACGGTGGCGGTATGGCTAAAGCTTGAACTGGTGTACGTAGTACTGTTAACACAAGAACTGAGAGATTACATTTTATTTTATTTTCCAGAGGAGAGGGGTAAATGAGTACTGGTTTGTTCTGATATGTAATTGCGAGTGATATTAATTACTTCCATGTGGTTGTCTGTCTCTTACATTCTATAATCTTGAATATCCTATTAACTATTATACCGAGATTTTATTTAAGGTATGAGAAGAGACCTTAATTGTGAAAAGAAAAAACCAAAGTGCAGCAAGAACCCTAACCAACATAAATTAAATTGTTTCAGCATTCTCAGCATGAAACACAATCAACATATTTGATTGTGCTTGGTGTTCGTCCGAATTTGCTGCGCCTATGTTGGTAACACCATTATAAATGACAGTTCCACTATCTCTATTTCTTACAGACAATATGTTTCTTAACTAAGAGTTCAAGTGACCATAAAAAATCAAGAAAATAAGCCATTCTACCGAGTCAACGACTGGCTTACATATATTACAAACTCCTTAGAATATCATTGAACTACAAGAGAATTGCTCAAAAAAATATAATCCATGATTTCTCAAAGCTTAGGCACTATCAAAATGGAGATTTATATGTGAAAGTTCTAAGGTGCAACAATAGAACAGTTCCCTACCTTACCATTTGCCACTCAATGAATCCAAAGCTTAATTTTAAGATGTTATCTACAAAACACAAACTACTTCCTTCCCCTGCTAAGCCTCTGCAAGTGGTAATTAATGCTTCCCATTGACTTGTTTTTGTTGCTCTGTAAGAAAGGAGCCAGACATATTTAGCAAAAGTCTAGTAAAAAATATTGCTAATTGAAGAAAGGGACATATTTTAAGCCTAATAAAGAAGAATGAGAAAAGAAAAGAGGAAAAGAAACCGTGAACATGCAGAATCTACAACAGAGATCGAAAATGTACCTGAGAATCCATGCAAGTAGTCATAAGGTCCTTCTGCCGTACACACTTCTCATCACAGTTGCTGTTAAGAGCCAAGCAACTGAGAAATGTTACCATTTCCTTCATGCAAGGTTTGTGAAAAGCACCAAATTTCTTTGGATTAATGTATATAGAACCTGCTTTACGACCCATTCTGTGAATGACACAAATAAGTGAGAAAGCAAGAAACTATCAAGCTTGGTTAATTATTGATACCAGGACACAAACCTGATGTAAAAGAAAATAAATCTACAATCAGAGGGAAACACCAAATATCCTTTTATAAAATATATTATGAACTATCCTCAGTTTTATTATCACATACTTCACTTCCGGATAGTGAAGCATACAAATAAATTAGTAATAGATGGTCATGGAATTTCTCTATGACTCTATACAAGATACCATCGTTGACTTTCTTAAGCTAATATTACTAGTTTCTCATAGGTAAAAGGCATTTATGCACGAATGTAATGTCTGACAGAGGAGAAAACAATTGTGGATAAAAAATTACAACACAAAGTGTCCAGTCTGTCCTTACATCAAGATTAAGTCTCCTCATTTCATCTAAAGACGGAGTTATCATAAACAAGGTGAGCAAGCCATTCCTGCCCCATGACTGGTATATTCTAACTCTACATGTAAAGACCAAATAATGTTGGTTTAGAAAGCAACTGTGGCATCATTCACTGATTTATGCTTCTGCTAAACTCATCACTCATTACAAAGATAATAATAGAAACGGAATAGATCTCCACGACCCAAAATCCAAAACCACAGTACAATGGGGATGCCCAGCAAATTTGTCAATCTACCGCACTCATAAAAGTATAAAGGAAGGTCTTTGAGAACTACAAACTAACTGATACGAGAGTCGAAGGCATGGGCAAAAAGAATTCGGGATGTCAGTTCTCATGCACAAAAACGATTTTTGTCAGAAAAAGACTTCATCTTCCAGATTTATTAACCCTAGGAAACTCTCATTATCACATTCACATCTATAGAGTAGCCATTACCCTCTATCAAAAACAAATATAATTTTATTACCAACATAATCTCATATAATACCCCATAAGCTCATATAATACCCAAAAAATCAAGTTCTCTTACAAAAATGCAAACTCTATAGTTTTCGACCAAGTAACACCGATGGATTTCATAAACATAGTAGTCAAGCATAGTTTTTCAGATGCAGTATTTGTTTTATTGTCCAACTGTAACATGAACATCCCTGTTTTTTTTTTTATCCTTAACTTGCAACTGCACCTCACAAAGGATAGAAATTTACATAAAGACTATGAATTTATGATAAAGTAGTCTATGAAGAAACAAATGTATGTAATGCCCAGAACCTGTATGGCTGTATATCAATGAGTGAAATGCAACATTAAATACCGCTTGAGCGAAAATCATTGTAAATAATACAATACTTCATATCCTGTTCACTTTATCAGAAACAAGCAAGCCCCCACAGCATGCCATTTCAGAAGTCATGAAATTTGAAAACCAACAAGAGAAGCATTCAGTTCAACCATCACAACAAGTTTAAATTGTAAGGCTTGAAAAACCAACACTGATATCACTATATCATCATACACAAATATTGATATATGTATGCAGAACAAAAGCAACTAATTCTCCCAGTTACAGTGTAAATTAGCGAGCAAAAATTAACCCAGTTGAAGAGTAAATCATCTTGAAAAGGGCAAAAATCGGAATTAATTTCTCTTTAGATTTACAGACTTTCCATTTTCTGGTAAGCTTGGTATACAGCACATTCATCCTAGTTTCTGTTAAGCTAAAGAAAATCCAAAACCCAGTTTTATAGCGGCAGAGAAATGAGAGCTTGATAAACAGAGAAAAGAAGGAAGAATGAATTACCGAATAATCAAGACGAATTGATTGCAGAGATGTTCGAGGTTCTTCTTAGATGGGGACTGATAACGTATTAAACCCAAGTAACGAACCGACTCAATCGGGCCTTCGACAACGGGCTTTCATATTTTGGCTCTCCTTTGTTCTATCTAAAGTTTAAAACTTTAAATCCACATTTATTACTAAAAAAAAAATAATAAGATTATATAAAAGCCACAATTGGTTAAATAATTACCAAATCAGCTCTATTTTTTTGTTTTTGAAAGGATTAGATCTAATTTTTTAGTCAATAAAAATTATTGAATTGATTGACACTAATTAGAGTATTGAATAAAATATAAAATATTTAGAGTATCGTCATACACTTGCACTAACTCGAATAAACGTATGATTACATTAAATATACTTTTTAATTATTAAAATAAAGGTTAACTATAAATACATCAAGAGATTACTTAATAAGAGTACATTTGCACCTTGGTTCATAAAATAATTTTCATAATAGAAAATTACAATTTTTTTGTTTTGTTTTGAAAACTATATTAACTAGTTTGAATTTGGTAAAGCCGAAGTAACCGAACAAAAATAACCTTGTACAGTTATACGGTATTTGTACATTTTGTTGTAATGTGCTAATCTTGTTAGTTAGAGTAGAATTTCAGCTTCTTTTGTGAGGGGAGCGCACAAAAATTTACCTCTTATTAGGCTCTTACACTCCTAGCTAGTAGTATGAGTGTCTCATTTTCTATTGCCGTTCAAAAAAATTCAATCCAGTATAGTGCACATATTAAAGACTGATAGGAGTATAAAATGTAATATTTAATGGTTCAATTTTTGTATTTTACTTAACTATTTTTATTTTAAAAGATCGTTATTTTTTTTTATTTTCTTAGGTACTTTGTGAAGCAACTAAGGATAAAGATGAAGTGGAAAAATAGTCCTAATCGACTTTTGAAAGCTATTTTCACTAGAAGATTTTAATAGATTTTCTTGAGATATATTTGAGATTTTGGCATTTCCTATTTAGAGACCAAAGTGGACTCAAAAAGGGACTAGAAGTAATGAGTTGGCAAAGCAAGTAGAGAAGAAAGAGGAGAGTGCAACCTTAATTAAGGAAGGAGACATATATAAGAAGGTTGTTTGTGTTGAAATTAGACGCTAGACCTGTATCATTCATCACCTCCCAATCTCCTCAAGATCACCTCCCAATCTGCTCGAGGCAATCTTCAATCTCCTCGAGGCCTCCATAAAAATCTCTAGTTGTTCAACCCGCTAGGATCATCATTGATCTCTTCGACATCCCAGTTTCTCTTTCCTTTATACTCTTAACTATTGATTTTATTTGTGTGATTATCTCAAATTATCTCAAATTATCTCAACTATAATTTGGGGCTTCAAAACCTTCACCTTTAACACAAGAATTTAGTTACTCATAATTGAGAAAATCACACAAATAAAATTAATAGTTGAATTACAAAAAAAAAGGAAAGAGAAAAAAAATATCAAAAACTTATGTTGTGGAAGAATTATTCTTGATGCTGCGGAAGATTGGAAAAAAGCTGCCCCTAAGTCCAACATCAACTCTGCTGACGCTTTACATATGTTCTCATGGACTAGACCGCCTGATAACTTCTGCAAGTTAAATGTTGATGGTACAAGGAATAGCCATACTGGAAGGATAGGTTCTTGTGGAGTTATAAGAGATCATAATGGTCTATGGATTTCTGGTTTTCAAATTAACTTAGGGATTGGTGCTATTATAGATGCTGAGGCCTGGGGAATGTACTATGGTCTCAAAATTGCAAGGGATCTTCAAATTACCAATCTTGTGATTGAGTCTGATTCTGCCATTTGCATCAACCTGCTTCAGAGGTCTAATCTCTCTTTTCATCCCCTTGGTTCTCTTATTACAGGTTGTCAGAATTTTCTTTTCTCTATGGAAAACATCAAGATCAATCATATTTTCAGGGAGTGTAATATGACTGCTGACTCCCTTGCCAAGTGTAGTATTGATCATGCTCATGGGCTGGTGAAGTTTGATAATCCTCCTATACATGCCTCTCAAGCTTATTTGGATGATCTTGATGGCGTTTCTAGAGCTAGGAGAACTGGGATTTCTGCTCTCCCTTGATCTTCTTTTTTTTGCTTTTTTTGGGCCTTAGTGCCCCCAGTGTAACAAAAAAAAAAGAAAAAAAAAAGAGAAATTGTGAAGTAATCGAAGACAGGGAGAGATAAACTTCCGATCTTATCGGAACGTTATTCAAAATTGGCGGCTACGCATCTCTCCAGAGGGCAACATACGTAATATTTCAGAGGCAACGACAATGATGCTTTGTGCGGCTGTGGTTGTGGTTTCGTCAAGGAATCAAAGATGTCGGGTTCGTTGTGTGGGTACTGAGGAGGCCCTTCAGTTTTTTTTAGTTTGCATGAGAGTTTTATGTAGAGGCAGTGGAGTAGCTTTACCTAGGATTACATCTGAACCTCAAGAACTGATGCGGCTTTAGAGCGGCGTAGAGACAGGCTAGTTTCAACGTCAGTCCTTGTTTAACTAGCGGAGAAAGCCGAGTCTGACCTTTGATTTAGCGGCGACAAAATTTTAGGTGAAGGGTTGGTTCTGTTGTCTCTTTGCAGCGGTATAAGGTGGTGTCGTATGAACGACTTAGGAAATATCCTTCCAAAACCTCACTTGTGTAGAGTTGTCGAACTAGGTTTTGGTAAGTTATATTTGCTTGTTTTTATATTTTATTCATTCGGTGAGTTTTGTCCGCTTTATTTTTTGACACTTTTGAACGTTTTGTTTTAAAATAAGCACACTCGTGTGAATTTATATTCACAGCAGTGTAATGTATATTTGGGGTGGCCTGTCACCTCATTTGTTTGATTGTTATGATTTTAATCAATGGACATGTTACATTTTCTCTAAAAAAAAAAAAAAAAAAAGGAAAGAGTGTTGGAGATATTTTCAAAATATTAAATAAATACAGGAGATCAAAAGGTGTCATTTATGTGTGTACCTTTTGGATTTGTTTAAATGAAATAATATGAACACAATCAAATGGTACAAAGTGAAAAGGTACCTTACCTTTGATTTATTCTCCGCAGAATGAAATAAGTTACAACACTCTATAAAGAGTTCCTAAAATATCCAGAGAAGATCTAAGCCTCTAATATTCACTATTTTTATGTTTTTCTATAAATAAAACTACTACAAATTAATAGTGCACAATTAGTTTCTAGTAACTTTGAGCCATCTTGTAAACCTTATTTTGAGTGTTTAGGTTGGTTTTCGTAGGTGCAAAACGATGACCAACAACAATATTATATTGGGCTTCATTGTATTCTAGAGACATATTTGATTGATCTATTTTGTACACTTGATAGTGGGACAAATAATGTCTTAAGAAAAGCTTTGCTACAACGTGCCTTAGTTAGAAACATAAACTCTCTTATATTCCATACCCACCAGATTTGCTCTAACAAAGAGAAATTGTGGATGTCGAAGAGATCTATGATGATTATCACGGTTCCTTTGCAATTGTGTGAGAGCAACTAGAAACCTTGATGAGATTTGAAAGTGTGTTTGAGGAGATTAAAGATGGCCTCCAACAGATTGGGAGGTGATGAATGTATGGTATCGGCTAGTGTCTCTCCTAGCTAGTAGTAGGAAGGGCTCTCATTTTCTATTGCCGTTCAAAAAAAACTCAATCCAGTTTGATGCGCATATCAGAGACAAATTAAGCTGGTGGATTGACCCTTTCCTATCCAATAGTTCAAACAGCACTACAATCTTCACCAAACAAGAAGCCAGAATATTCAAACATGTCTCTTAAAACTAAAGTAATCGCAAATTGGACAAATTGTTTTATCACACGTGGTTAGGAATCAATATGTCCTAACCAATTATTTGATTCAAATTAGTGAGGGCTTAAAGGGTTCCTACTTATTGAGACTAAGCCAACTTACTGTCAAAGAAGCAAAGGCCAGGTGACCTGAAAAGCAAAACAACTTGTCTCATATCTTCCCCCACGAAGAAAGTTTTAGATCTGGCATTCCATTACGTTTACAACCAAACCTTGGACTGGATGCCAACCTATTGAAATGTTGTGTAGTCCCCCTATCAAGTTTGGCAAACCCAACTTATCAAGCCTAAGATTTTATCTCTAAACTTCAGTATCGTGGAAATTAGTGGCTTCTCTCTCTGTTGGATGTGGGAAATGTTAGCTTCATGTTTCCATTACAGACTGCCAAATGTGGTAAGAATTTTAAACCACTCTTGTTTCTCTTATGGTCAATCACATTCATGTTTTTACGCATGAAAGAAACAGACTAACAGACAACGGAAAATCCACAGTTAGTTAATAGTTACTCCACACCAACTTACTTCCTGGACTTGAAAATAGCAACTTGGTAGTTTCCTTCATTCTAGTGATTGCTGGTGTTTCACGTTAAGAGCAAAACTGCAAGAGCACCCTAATTCTTTTATGATGTCAAACCAAACAGCTTCTATAATATTCATGGAACAACGCTCAATTGTTTGTTTCTCTAACATGAGAGACCAGGACAACCAAGTTTCTCAGATAGGCCTAGAAATTCTGGCCAAGTTCATCAATATAATAAATATCTGCTTTGAGAGAGATAGATAATGTTGGATGTTTGCTCTATTTTCATTAATGTTTGAATCCAAATTTGAAGAAATTGAAAATGACCTGAAATTGGAAAGTTAAATTGCAGTAGGCCTACCAAAGGGCTTATATGAAAATGGGGCAAATAAATTGACAGCAAATTTTAGGGTTTTAGGACCACCAAGGCTAGCCATGGATTTTCCTAACACAAAGCTCCATATTAATGAAACCAGATGCTTCTGCATGTTCATGACTTCAAGACTGGAGAATTGATATATGCTTGAGGCTGGGACCAACCTTTTAGGCTAAGTCTGGTGATACCAATGACATTACTTCTTATTTAGGGAACTCAAAGTTGGTTTTGCACTTCCTCAGTTTCTCTTTGGTGATTGCTAAGTTTTCCTTCAAAAGGAAAATCATAAATTGCTTGCCTTTTAAGCCAAGCACCCCAACTTCAAGATTTGATAATGTGAACCACTTCTCCTCATTTCAATTGATATGTACTCTAATGAAGACCTTATGAGAAAGTGACAGAATTTGGATGGCAAACTCTCTCACTCAACATTATGTTAACAAGCTTACTCATTTACTCATTTAAGAACCCAATAGTCTTTGTGCTCTGTTAGTCTTCTTGAAGTTGTGGGCAAGATGCTTCATAAAATGCCCTAAAGAGGCCGAGGTACGAACAGGTACACAAGCAAATGAAGCAGGTATGTTAGGGGCACGCATTATCCATCAGAAGAAAAATTCTCGATGAGTGAGCGTGTGTGTGTTCCAACCTGTAGTTGAAATTGCTATGATTCAACTATCCCATTTTCGTTTTCCGATCAATTCAAATTGCAGATAGCTGTACACCATATTGTGTTAAAGTCATTAGAATCCGTTGTACACTTTTGACAAATTGGCTCAAAATGATTTTGACTGCACTCTGTAAAAGCAAACCTAACCAACATGATCAAACTTGCATTAACCTCCTAGTGCCTGGCCCCTTATATAAAAAAATTTCAGGACCCTTTTCTGCCAAACATGATACAATCTGGTGACTGGTACTTATATTCGAATATGTAACTTTTATACTTCTATCGTATAAAGAACCTAAGGGAGAATCAAAAAGTGATGAAGCACTATCTCCTTGAAGGAATGAGGGTACACTCATGATAATGAGTGATGATTTAACAAACCCCAGGACACATGGAATAATGGACAAAATTGATTACCCCACAAGTCTCCCACTTGAAATAACAAACATCTTAATTCACTCAGCAGAATGATGTCAGTTCTGTCTAAAATTCTTAATGAAGCACCAGCAGTCAGAAACTGTTTCAGACGATTTATGGTTGCCCTACGCCTACCTAAATTGCTGAAGTAAAAATTGTAACAATTGTAACAACAAAATTAAGAAGAAGAAAAAAAAAAAAAAAAAACTTTCAACCTCTTGGATTAACAGAGTGAACCATCTTGAAAAACTAATTAACAGATAAATAGAATTGACAAAGATCTCTGAGTAAATTAACGGTGATTCAATTCACAAGGATCTAGAGGAGATGAAGCCAGTGGGAGTACCTTGGAAGAGCTTGAAGGAAACTGTGGCAGAGTACCACTATGAAGCTCTCTCTGACTCTCCTTGTTCTTACCAACAATGAGTCTTATAAAAGACCCATCTCTCTCTTCTGTCCCCAATGTAGAAAAAGATGGAGCCTTTACCCCAAAGTCTTGATTTTGAGCAGGCCCAGAATCTCTACATGCCCTTTTCTCTGCTTCTTCCATCAATCTTTTCAGCAACTTCTCCTCTGCATCCCTTAAAAACTTGAACTTTGGAGGTGGTGAAGATCTCAGCCTGTTCATCTCAGCTTCTGTTGAGGATTCAAATAGAGGGTTGAGTCCATGGTGCTTGTAAGACTCTAGAGGGTTCAAAGGTGAAGACTTTAATGGTGGAGAAGGCAAAGGGGTAGTGAGAAATGGGTTATCCACAGCCATAATCAGATCACTCAAACTCCTTGTTCTGGAACCTCTTCTAGATTTTGCATCTTCAGATTCCAAATCTTCCTTCTCTTCCTCTTTTATTGTGAAGAGAAACCTTGGTGGGCCAGCCAGATTGTGCAGTCTCATGAGCTCTGATTCCACACTGTCTTCTCCATAATTGGCCTTCAACAACAAATCTTTGCTAGAACCCAGTTCCAAATCTGCTTCACCAGAATTGCCATCTGGGTTCCTCACATTCTCCTCAGAATTGCTGTTGTTGTTGTTTATGGTTTGCAGAGGGTTGGGCTTCTTAAAGCAACTGAATTGAAAGTGTGCCTTTGGCTGGTTGCTGTAATTCTCATCTTCACTCTCTCTGTTTGTGATTCTCTTCTTCCACCACAGCAAGTAGTAAAGCTCTGCCACAAGAGCCAAGAGGAGGCACCCAAACACCAAGCTCAAGCCAATCCCTAATCCACTCAAAGATGTCATCTTGCCCTGAAATTTTGCATCCCCCACAACAACTAACCTTGGACTTCTGACCATAGCCTCATAGCTATAGATTCTCTCACTTGTCAGTTGTCACTGTAAACCAAAGCCCACAAAATAAGGAAAATTATAAAGAAGCACTAAAATTTTGTGAATTCCACACCAGAAAAAATCTCAATGGAAAGTTGCCTGAAGCACAAGCTAGGAGGAAAATCTGGGACTTGGTGAAATTTCGGCGGAAAGAAATAACTTACCTTAAAGTCCAAGAGTTCAACTACCCAGAAGGAGTGGAGGGGTAGAGAAGAACTAGTGAAACGTATTAAAATTTTGCTTATAAACTATGCATAATTCTGGAGCAGAAGTCAAAATGAAAATAGTTGAGCATCAGTGAGCATAAAGAGGCTTTTGATTTGTATGCATTTTTTGGTTTTGGTAAAGAGCCAAGAAGGATTGAAGGAAGAAGATACTTGAATTTTTATATGATTGGCGTATGTGCGTGGGCTTAATAGTTGGAAAGCGACTCTCATGGGTTTGCAAAAGCGTGTGTGCCATTTATTGATTTAAAAGCAGGTAACAAGAAAAAAAGGAAAATTTGTTGTGATCGGAAACGGATTTAGCGCACTAAAATGCACTTAAATTAATAGTGTGTAAGTTATTTATAGTGTCATTTTTCCAATTTCGTTAGTGTCCCTTAATGTCTCAATGACTACGTTCCGCTTTTACTGTTTTTTATCTTCCGATTTATGTTGTTGCTAATTATGTTGACATAGTGACTCCTCTCCAATTTACTTTAGTTATAGTATTTTACAACTTCATCTTCACTCACCCCTCAAATATTAGGATTATGTGAATAATTGGTGATTAAACTAATGACTGAAATTGCATATTTGAGTGTCAGTTCACTTGAACTTCGGTAAATAATTTTTCATTGTGACTGTGTGTCAACTTTTAATGTGATCTTGTTTCTTAATGTGGACTAATTATATTATGTATGGTAGTTGATGTAAAATTAATTATTTAGAGTGAAAAATTAGAATTAGCATACTCTAGCTCATTTTCAATTGTGAGAAATGTCAAAAATTTCCCCTTTTTCTTTAGAATTGTTTAGATTGGGGATATTTTTGACGCTTAGAACTATAAAATCAGCAAAATTTAATTTATAATATAATGAAAGAATTTAATTTTTCAAATAAGTCAAACTAAAACAGGAAAAATTAATAATTGGTCCATCCGATTGACAATGTAATCGGAGGGAATATGCAAATTAATAGATGTAATCAGTGAAATTATATCACACAAAATGAATTCCTTAAGATCTGCCCGGAGTATAGTGATATGATCGAGAAATAACCAACTTTTTATCAATCTTTCCTAGTGAAACTAAGTAAACTTAACATATATTGAGAGATAACTATATATATTGCCTTAAATGTGGGTGTAATATTATTGTTTTCTTATTACCTACCTAAAAAGATTGTACGTATAGTCTATTATCTTTGTACGTTTAGCATAATTTTTGTTACCTAGTAATGTGTAAAGAAATCAAAGTACTTAATTATGGAAGTGACGGAAGTTTGTCGTCCGGCCAACTCCATTCTTGTTCCCCTTCTACGTTGTTGTGCTTTTCTTAATTAATGGTGATTGATTAGATGATGTAATCCTTCTAAGATATTGGACTAATCTTTAATAAAGTCTCTAATTATGATTAAATAATGGGAGATACTGATGAAGGCATCGATCACCGTCTTGAACGAAGGTGGTCATCCACGTAGTAGACTGCGTGATTAGAGGACAGAGCCAAAGAACAGACTCGTCAGCCACGAAACATGTAGAGCTGTACGTCTTTACCTGGTGATGATCGATACTGAAGCTTCTGTAAAGCTTTTGTTATGCCAGCAGCAGATATGTAAACTACCTAACAAATGGAATTTTTCCTTCTTTTTCTTTTCGGGGTTTATTCTTTGAAGTGCGATGGGAGGCAGTGCACCGGCAGTTTTCAAGATATATATATTCTTTGAACAAGAAAAAACTTAATTAGCTAGACAGGAAATAAATAAAATAAATTATCTCTTTAACTTCAATATGAATCAATAGACTCTTTCCAACTCTTTAACGACTTCAGGGATAAAATTAACCCCCCCTCCAAAATGATTTACTTCAATGGTGAGAGAAATGTGATGAATTTTATCTTTTGTTAAGATCATCTCCAACAATTCTTGTAAAAGTTGAATTTTTTCTATTTTACAAGAAAAACACTTCATTTTGGCTTCAACAACTCTTGTAAACCAATCTCTAAAATAGAGAAAGTGAGAAAAAAATATGTAGAATCTCTATATCTATAGAATTCTCAAAATCTGTATATTCTTGCAAAAATCTCTAAAACTTAATGTTTGCCTTCTATATTTGACTCTCTCTTAAAAAAAAAAAAATGATTTATCTCCCTCTCTCTCATCTTGCCTTTTATTTATATATTTATCAAATTATACAGATTAGCATTTAATTTTTATAGTGTAAAATAGAAAAGCTGTTGGAGTTGAGTCTATTTTTTTTTAGAGATTTTTGATTTTCCTCCTTTTTAATAGAAAATTTTTAAAAGAGCTGTTGGAGATGCTCTAAGTAATGCAATACCGACATAGTTGTCAACTCAACCCACCTCGATCTATTACTAATTGTAAAAATTGCTCTACAAGCCTAACTATTTAGTGACAAATAAATTAGCCACTTATGCATTGTAATTTATTTATTATCTTTTGCTGGGAAATTCTGCTTAGACATTGTGACCAGATTCTGCTAATCTAACTTAATAGAAGGAGAATATATTTTCTTCTCTACTAGTTTGGCTTGACCCTAGGACGTAAAGATCCAAGCTGACCAAGTCCAAAACTAAATGAAAGACCAATGCACCAAGCTCCAAATCTGATAAACCAAAGCAAATCCAAGTTTGAATGAAGCCCAAAACTCAAGCCCAGTTCCACACAAGGGTATCCATGTCAACCTTAGACCAGAACCATGCATTGACACCGTTAACCACCATTCGCCGTAGTCAGTATCAGCCAAAAAAATTCAAAGACCACCCAAACGTGCAAATTTGTCGGCCACTCATCGTCAACGACATTACCAACTTAAGCAAGGCTCTCGACTTCTTGAGACCCGACTCAGCAAGTCGGTGATGTCAAAATTCCTCGACAAGCACCTCCACGGATCTGAGAAACCAAGTTCAAGACACTACCATCAATTCCAGGCCGCCAAACCACTAATCCAAGCTTACCCAACCCAACTTCATTAGTATGATGCGTGCTGGCATAAATTATCTTGACCTCCACTTTGATTATGACTCCTTCTCTGACATCGTGAAAACCAGAAACTCGATACGGTTGGATTTTCTCGCAGCACAGCCCTACTCCAATAGCATATGCTACTCATACCAAATAAATAAGAAGGCTAAGCAGCCCAAGATCGTGAAGGAGGATATAACCATAGCCCTCAATTGAAGCAGAGCGATAAGAAGAACAAAGTCTTGACCACCTACTCAGAGATTCACTGTTGTCGGCCAATTTTGAAAGAAATTTTGAGGGATTTGGCCACCGATGAAACCCTAGCATAGCTGAAGAGAAAAACATTGTTGTTTTTAGACCACATGGACTAATTATTTAGAAAAAAACAATGGTTTGAAGAGAGAGAGAGAGAGAGAGAGAGAGAGAGGTATTAGGAATAACCTCATTCAATAAACAAATCCAACATCTAACCAAGCACGAACAATAATTATAAGGGAGAATTTGACTTCATAAGATTGTTGTTGGCTTTGATATCCCTATGAATGATGTGAGGGATTAGTTTATGGTGAAAAAATGATAGGCCTCTGCCCCACCTACATCTGCTCTTGATTAAATACTCAGTGTTTCTATTTGAATCTGTAGACTCACAGATACCTGTTGATCTTGATGTTATCTTCTCCTGCAATATCCTTCTAACTAAGAAGAACCGATTGGAGCCAGTCGTTTCCACTCCGATGTTTAAGTCAGTATAGTTGGGATATGAATATAAGTAATAAGAGAAAGCGATTTAGTTGATGATTGGTTGATTACCATTTAATGAAGATGGTTGGGCCAACATATAGACTCTAGGTCACATGACCTGAGCTCATTCTCTGATGTGAGACTGATGCTCTTTCTGCATATTAAAGACTCACTTTGGCCCCTTCTTTCTAGGCTTCTCCCACCGGCTCCCGGGCCCATACCGCTCATCGGACAACTCTGTTTCAGGTCTCGGGAACCTAGGCCTCCTTTTCCGGCCCTAACAAGGGTATGTGGGTCTCGGTAGTCTATCTGTTGCTACCCCAACACCCAGAATCCCAGTTTATACACAAATCCAAATCTTTAACCCAACATATATATAGAATCCATAAAACCAAATCTCTCTTGCACTTGAATACCAACTCCAAACCCAAAATCTCAGTCACTGAACAATAGTTAGAGCACCCACCAATTACCTCCACAAACTTTAATTTGAAATTAGGAAATGGGATCTGAAGTAGACGAAGCCTTCGAACGAAATTGAGAATCTTCCCCAAACGATTGTTAAAACGTTTGGTTTCGGCGAGTTGTTGAAGACTAGTTATGGCTGAAAGAGTTGAATATTTGGGAATTGAATGAATCGAGTATCTAATCTGGGGGTTTGGGAGGAGCCGCAAACGGAGAGAGAGAGAGAGAGAGAGAGAGAGAGAGAGAGAGAGAGAGAGAGAGAGAGAGAGAGAGAGAGAGAGAGAGAGAGAGAGAGAGAGAGAGAGAGCCACACATCTTAAATGACGTCGTCAAGTTTGTAGAAGGGTAAACTTATATTTTTAAATTGAGCGAGAGAGAGAGAGAGAGAGAGAGAGAGAGAGAGAGAGAGATCAGAGCCACACATCTTAAATGACGTCGTCAAGTTTGTAGAAGGGTAAAATTATCTTTTTAAATTGAGCGCTAAGCAGACGTTTTCTCTTTTGTTAGATACAATATAGTTACTGATGTTATTCCAACTTAACTACCCGTAAAATAAAGAAATTTTATATACACTTCACAAAACACTTAATACACACCACTCTTGTTTTATATCTCAAATCAGATTCTATAGATAAATTAAATGACTAAAACGTACATCTATTATCATAAGGAGAAAAAAAAATACCTAAAAAAAAAACTAAAGGGTGCAGTATATACATATATACACTTAGACATCTTAATTTTGAAATTTTATTTTGTCCGGACTTATTGATTGATGTTGGAGTTCTCAATTTAATTATTAATTGGTCAATGATCATTTGAAAATAGAACAAAATTTATAGACGAAACTAGTAGAAAGTATATTAAAAAATACTCTGAAAATATTTAAAAAAATATTCATTATATATTAATTATATTAAACAATATGATGTTTCATGCTTTTTTTTAGTATAAGGGTATTTTGGGTACTTGGGGATGTATATTTAGTCTAATATTAAAATGAAAAATTTAGGAGTAGTGTATTAATTAAGAAAAGAGTGTGTATTAGAAGGTTAGGGGAGTGTATTTAAAACTACTCCGTAAAATATTAAATTTTAATCACAAAAGATTTCAGAATAATTATATATGATCCAGTCACTTATAAGTTATATTATATTTGTCACTTTTCTAATATGAGATATTTCATCTTCAACAAAGACACACATTCATATGTGATTTCAGTCATTTCACAGATTTAGTCGCAGGAGCACAATCAGTTCCTACCTGAGATGTTGTTTGTGATCCAAGTCACATACTTCAACTAACCATATTCTCTTAAGCTCATTCGATTCACCGTTCATACATTTGTGTTAGCGTGAGTCATGAATATTATGTAATTAATACTTTCATGTTCTGTATATGGTAGTACAATGTAGTACAGAGTACATCTTGTATCCTCTTTATATAGCCTCCAATGTGAGACGAATAATATATCAGAAAATTCATTCTCCAAATCATATTATATTTGACTTGGTATCAGAGCAAAGATCCGAAAAGACTTTGTCTCTTTATTTTTCCTCTGCAATTCTTTGTCTGGCGTTGGTTCTCTGTCTTACGTGTGAAATTGATTTATTTTTATTTTCGACTAAACTCCATTGTTAGGGTTTACTGTCTCAATATCATTTGACGTAGGCTCCTTGTCAAACTCAGCCGTTGTGCTTGTTTTCTCCCACTGGTCGATTGGATCCACCCGGTTTTGGTACCCTAGAAGAGCACAGGAGTGTCATCCCAAGAGAAGAGAAAACACGCTGCCCTCTTCTCAGGTGCATCGTCCTCAAGCCGCCATCCTCAAGCTGCGGTCCTCGCCCTCTTCTCAGGTGCGTCGTCCTCAAGCCGCCGTCCTCAAGACCCGGTCCTCAAGTCGTTCTCCGGTCGTTCTAAAGCTCCTGCGTCCTCAAGCTCTGGTCGTCCTCAAGCTCTGGTCATCCTGAAGCTCCGGTCGTTCTCAGGTCGTCATTTTCAAGCCGCTCCGGTCCGATCCGGCGTCTGCTCCTCCGGCGTCTCGTCTGCTCCGGAAATGCAGAAAAATCCAACCCTGTTTGCTTCAGTCCCGACCTGGATTACTTTCAACCCGACCCGGTTTAGTCAACCCGATCCGGTCAACCCGATCCGATTCAGTCAACCTGACCCGGTTCAGTCAAACCCGACCCAGTTTGTGTTCAGCCCGACCCGGTTTCTGCTATCCGACCCAGTTTCTGCTCTCCGACCCGGTTCTGCTATCCGATCCAGTTTGTTTTCAGTTCGTTTATTATTTCCACTGCATACTTACTGATTTGGAGTTCATTTTACCATGGGTTCTGGAAAAGAGGAAAGTTCTAAAGTCAATGATGTTCAGAAGTTTGAAGTATCTGTCAAGAATTCTGAAATTAGTTCATTTGGAGGAGCTAAATTCAATGGAACCAACTTCCGTAAATGGAGGAAAATCATGACCACTCATCTCCGAGGAATACACAAGATGGGGCATGTAACTAGGACAATTGAGGTCCCTAGTGAAGATGATGTTGATGCCTACACTAAGTGGGAAGATGATGATAGTCTTGTAATGTCAGTCTTGTATAAATCCATGAATGAGGATATAGTAGACCTTGTGGAGCAATGTGATACTGCACAAGCAATCTGGAGGACATTGGAAGATCTATACACTAATGAGTCTGATTTCATACAGGTTCATGAGTTAATGTGCACAGCTTCAGCAATGCAACATAATGGGCAGCCAGTGGCGCAGTATTTCACCAAGTTGAAGAATATTTGGGCAGAGATTGTTATGAAGCGTCCTTGCAAGATCAAGAACCAGGCAGATATTGTTTGGTACCAGAAGGAGAAGGAACTTGAGCGTGTTCACCATTTTCTGAGAGGACTTGATGCAAAGCATAACAACGCCAAAGGTGAGCTTCTCAAAATGACAGAACCTCCGAGTCTGACTACCGCTTTCACATATATCCGTAAGGATGAGTCTCAGCAGGACAGTCTTAATCAAGCACAAGTTGAAATTTCTAGCCTTACTATTCAGGCAAGATCTCCAGCACCACTTCGTTAGCAATCCAATTCCGTTCCACTTCATAAGCAAGGACCACCACCTGGTTTTGGGAATCAACCCCGCTCTCCTTGCTCTTATTGCAATGACACTGGCCATGCTCGTGAGACTTGTTGGAAGTTGTATCCACACTTTAGGCCTAAGAGGTCTAATTATCGTCCTAAGGTGAAAGCAGCTCTCCAGTTGGTCTAAGAACCAGATATCTATAATGTGGTCAGACAAGATCATCATACGGCAGGAAGAGCAGCACCCACAACATCAATTGCTTATCGTGGTAAGATAGGTATGGCTTTGAATATCTCTAGCTTTGTTGGGTCTGATACATGGATTATTGATTTTGGTGCCTCTGATCACATGACTTATGACAAATCCTATTTTACTGAATTGACCTCTCCTCTAGTATCCTATGTTACTAATGTCAATGGTAAGGCTTTCACTGTGTTACAAAAAAGGTCAGTTCGTATTACTCCCACCATAGAACTCCACAATGTGTTATATGTCCCTGCTTTATCTCATCATTTGATATCTATCCCACAATTGAATACTGACGCCAAATGCTCTGTGACCTTTTTTCCCATGTATCTGATATTTCAGGATCTTCTCACTGGGCAGTTACTAGGTCGGGGGTATCTGAGGGGTAGGTTATTTCATCTGGATCAGACGTACGCATGAGAGAAACCAGGAGCACAGTCTCGGACCGCTTTGAACTCCACTTCTGACAAGCTAAGTGAAGTTTGGTTATGACACCGTCGCTTAGGGCATCCATCTTTTAGTATTATGAAAAAATCCATGCCTACTTTCTTTATTGGTGTGGATGAGTCAATTTTACGTTGTGAAACGTGTGTTTTGGGCAAGAGTCATCGAACTACTTATTCTCCTCGTATTTCCAATAAAAATGTTGTTCCTTTTGAATTAATTCATTCTGATGTTTGAGGTCCTTCAAAAGAGCATATTGTGTCGGGTGTGAGGTATTATGTATCATTTATTGATGATTGCACTCGTCTTTCATGGATTGTTCTTCTTAAAACCAAGGATGAGGTCTTTCCGGCTTTTCAAGCCTTCTATACCAATGTCCAAACACAATACCATGCCACCATCAAAGTTCTTCGTTCTTCAACTAACCATATTCTCTTAAGCTCATTCGATTCACCGTTCATACATTTGAATCAACTGCCTTTTCGTTCATGTATCTTTCGTTGAAGAGAGTTTATCAATATGGACTGGTAATTGACTTTAACCATCTTTTCTTAAAATAACTAATGCATCGTTTAGAAAGGTCATGTAGTTTTGTTTAAGGATCTGCCTAGCTATAAATTAAGTGGCTATATATGATCAAGTCATCTTTTCTTGAGTTCATTTACAAGAATATACCTAACACTTCAAATACTTGAAGTTTCTTTCTTAACAAACTATAGAATTTGCTACAAGTTTCAAACAGGCTGGATTAAAATGGCCAGGCAATCAAATTTATGGGATGGTCAGAATTTGGGTTGGCAGATGGTAGTGGAAACTTATATTGGTTAAAGCCGGCCGCCGATCTCGATGAGTTTTCATGCGGCAGGTATGTGCCTTTCAGATATCTATCACGTTATCATGCATGGACCGGGTGTGGACCCTTATCATTTGTGTTCATTGATGGTCACCACTGAAATATCAAATCAGAAACATTTTTGGATACTAAAAATAATTGCTTACGATTGTCGGTCCTTTTCCGATCTCAACTTCATTAACAATATATACTGAAAAATATGCTGAAGAATTTAAGGAGCAGATTCAGCGCATTAACGTGCACTTACACCAATAGTGTGTAAATCATTTACGCAGTTATTTTTTCAATTCCGTCAGTGTTTCTTAATGCCTCAGTAACTAGGTATTGTAGACGATGCTTTTATGGTTTTTATTTCTTACGATTTATATATGTTGTTGCTAATCATGTTCACATAGTGGCTCCTCTCCAATTTGTTTTAATAATAGTATTTTTCGACTCCATCTTCACTCACTTCTAAAATATATATTATGACTATATAAATAGTTGACGATTAAAAAAAATATTAAAATTACATATTTTAATAACGTTTCACTTGCACTGAGGTGTGTTGAATAATTTTCCTAATTTAAGCCATAAGGCCACATTATGTTACTTGCAAGGAATGAATTCTGAGGTTGAAGTTGTCGACGGCTAAATTGCAGGGATGAATCTACCATTAGCTAGGCTAACTTTATCTGGAGCTGGCAACAAGGTTAATGAACCATGATCGTCAATGATCATAGAAATAATTACGCTGGATCAAGATTTGATTTTTTTATTATCAAATATACAATTAATATAATTATAACGAGTTTATTGTGAATAAAACTTACAACCTCCACTAGATCGGTACTAGACATTTGATTTTGATTACAGAGCTAATTATTATTTTTTGGATTAATACAAGACCTTATTGTATAGGATAGAGTTTGATGAATTTTAGAGCGAAGTTTCCTGAAGAACCTCCGTCCATACGTACAAGGTTAAAGGGCCAGTGTTCCATGCAGACTGACCCTGTTGTAGGGAAAATGTAGCTGCTAGTAGCGTTATATACTCCTCCACTACATAACCCAAAAGAGGAGACGGCGTCAAGTCGTCAACAGCCCCAAGTTGCCAAGCATAGCACGCAACAAACTATTGCCACAACAGTGCTGTTACTACCACTACTGGAAACAAGGACTGAGGCAACGAAGATTGGAAAGGGAAAATCAAAGTTCGTCGCCTCAACACATTGAGGCGACCAATATTGGATTGGTCGCTTCAGAAAACGAGAGCGACGATTTTTGATCAATAGTCGTCGCTCACATCTTATTGAAGCGACGAATATTAGTTGTTGTCGCCTCCCAATAATGTTTTGTAAACTGTAGCGACGAAAATTCAAAGTTCGTCGCCGACGTAAAATTCAAGCGACGGATTTTATAACTTTCGTCAATATTCGTCGCTGACTTCTTATACGAAGCGACAAGTATTGAGCAATAGTCATCGCTTCATGTTTTGAAATCTGGTCAACCATATTTTCATAGTTTGGAGAGTTGTAGATTTGACATTTGGTGTCCGATTGACGATTGTAATACATTTTCGGAAAGGAAACGACGCCACGAGTCAAACGGCAATGTGTGGGCTTTTTCGGGCTTTCGAGTTCGTTTAGGCCCTCAAAACGGCAGTTTAATATGTTTTAAATAAGGTTGACCGCATCGATCGGGGCTCTAACTTTGTCGGATTTAAGTGATTTTTTTACCATAATCGTATTTCATCATAACGATCAAATGTTATTTCACAGTATTTTTCAAAATTTTACTTCTTTTATATAGTTGCTTCGAAAAGTTGTACACTTGAGTATAATCTTATAATCAAGTTATACCGTATTAGTAAGCATGTTGTCGTTATAATGGCTAAATTCACAAAATGAAAAATTTGACCGTCTGATGTGATCGTTATAGTTAAATATGAGTAGAGTATAAAAATCAGCTCGTTTCGTAAACGTTCGACGCTCGATCGAAACGGTCAACCATATTTTCATAAAACTTATCACACGAAAACCCTATTACGTACCTTTAGATGACCTTGTTTCGTCGACTCTTCCAAACATTAAATTCTCAAATAGATGAGACGTAATCAGCCATGTAAAAATTGGTAACTTTTACCTCCCGATACTATGGTTCCCCATAGAGAGAAACAAGTTTAAATAAGGTTGACCGCGTCGATCGGGGCTCTAACTTTGTCGGATTTAAGTGATTTTTTTACCATAACTGTATTTCATCATAACGATCAAATGTTATTTCACAGTGTTTTTCAAAATTTTACTTCTTTTATATAGTTGCTTCGAAAAGTTGTACACTTGAGTATAATCTCATAAAA
This sequence comes from Potentilla sterilis, assembly GCA_963682095.1. Classification (NCBI taxonomy): domain Eukaryota; kingdom Viridiplantae; phylum Streptophyta; class Magnoliopsida; order Rosales; family Rosaceae; genus Potentilla; species Potentilla sterilis. Next base: position 8,281,040 of record OY821759.1, read on the forward strand.
ATTTTATAATCTTTTAAATATTATTGAAGCGACGGATTTTGTATTATTTCATCGCTTCAGTATAATCAATAAAAATTTTAAAATCTTTTAAATATTATTGAAGCGACGGATTTTGTAGTACTTCGTCGCTTCACTTTTAAATATTATTGAAGCGACGGATTTCGTCTTACTTCGTCGCTTTAGGGTTGAATCCGCGCCACATGCTGAGAACCAATTAAAACACATTGCGCGGATCACCCTATGAACCGTCAGATTTTCCAGATCTAACGGCCATAATTCAAAACCCTTTTATATAAATTCTTCCCTCTCCTCCTTCCTCTTCACTCCCTCTTCTCCTCTGTCGTCGCCTCCTCCACCGCCTCCCTCCCTCTCCTCCTCGCCGTCGCCGTCCAAGTCTTCGACGACGACCTCGCCGTCGCGATCCAAGTCTTCGACGCCGGCCGACCTCGCCTTCTCCATCCAACCGGGATCGACGCCGACCTCGCATTCTCCACCGGAGCTCCTCCCACCGCGCCAGCCACTGCTGCAGACCTCACTCCCACCGCTCCTCCCTCCTCTCGCAGCGAAGGCATAGCGTCTCCACCTCTACGGCAGAGCGCCTCCTCCTTCGTCGCCTCCTTCGTCGCCTCCTCCACCGCCTCCACCTCTACGGCATAACGAAAAAAATTTCCCGACAAAAACTGGACAAAAACAAAATTAAAAGAAATCGGCGGGAAATTTTTTTAAAACGAAAATAGAGACATGAAGCGACGAACATTGATATTCGTCGCATGCAATTTATCATCCCATATACTCTAGCGACGACTTTTGAACCAAACTTCGTCTCCTCAAATTGTAAGCGACCACCCAAAATTTGTCTCCTAGAATTGGAAGCGACGATCCAAAATTCGTCGCCTCGAATGTGAGGAGACGACTCAAACTTCGTCGCTCATAATTTGGCGACAAACTTTGAAGTCGTCGCTTGAAATATCCAAGCGACGACTTTTGTAGCAAAAGTGGTCGCCTCGAATCGAAACGACGAAAACGAAGCGACGACCTCCAGCGACGACTTTTTTGTCTCTTCGGGTTCGAAGCGACGACTTTTGAAGACAAAAAGTCGTCGCTTCGAATCTGTTTTCCAGTAGTGTACTGTATATATCTAATCACGTATTTAGCCTCAGATTTATAATATATGGTATACAACGTGTACGTATTAGCATTATAATCTGGTGCCAAACCCTTCTAATCACGCATGCATTATATATATATATATATATATATATATATATATATATATATATATATATATATATATATATATATACCTGCTTGTTTTCATCACTGACGTCTGTATTGGAACTTTGAAAGTGCATCTCTGATATATGCAGGATCATAATAAAGAGGCAATTGAAGAGATGGCATATATATTGGTTACATGAGCGTTATGTACGTATTAGCTTCATGTGAGATATGCGTAATTTCTGTGCGCTGTTCTTAGAAGTAATGATACGTGGTTAAACAAGCAAACCCTGATTAATTGATCAATGCAAGTTATTTCATGGATCGATCCTTAATTTATCATGCCATCTTTGTTCTTTTTCTTTTTTCTTTTTTTTTTAATACTCAAAACTTGATGGGATATCGTAGTATCAGAGTCAAAGCCACATTAATAAATTAATTAGCACGCAATTGCAACTATATAAGAAGGTGTTTGTGTTATCGTGATGTGGATCAATCTGCTGGCATTTATGGCCAGAAACCTAGTGTTTCGCTCATTTTGCATATAACCTTGCACTACCTTATCAATTTGGTCTAGGTGCAGCGCATGATCAATTGCACTAACCTCCATGAAGAGTTTTTATATCATTCGCAATCCATAAAACCAGTAATTATTCACCGTTAATTCGAATAACAGGAAAAAAGTTATCAGTGAATGAGGAAAATGAAGATTATTGTGATGCCTGGGCTGTTGTTATGGACTTATGGTTGGAACTGGAGAGTGACAGACACAGAGGCAAAGGGAAAGGTGAGTGCCTCTTCTGGTGGGAAGTCCCAACACAAAATAAATCTGTTTCTACTTTCTAGTGACAATATTTATTCTCAAACTAGCTAGCTAGCTGCGGTTTTTCGATCCCTCCTCCACCCCCCCCCCCCCCCCCCCAAGGAGAATATATAATTCGTCCCAGCTGTGCTGGTGTCGAAAGATTACGGTTGCGAGGGTTGATCGTAACCCTGTTGAGAAATATGGCAGCCGATCGAAGCTTAAGTTCCAAAACGTACAGCTCCGTTGATCTGTTAAGAGAATTAGCTTCAGGAACAGAGGTCAAATCCAACCCCAAATTTAGGCATAAACAACACGTTACCGTAAAATGACTAGAATCGTAAATGGTACAATGATGATCGACATTGTTCACAAAGTAATGAAATTATTATAGTTCCAAGCATTGGAAAACTAATAAACGAGGATTAGTTACCAGAAATCAAATTTAAGGGCATGTGAGTGACTCGATCACTTCAGTTTAGCACCCATTAACTAAAGGTTGTGCCGTTATGGGAAATAGATGGGATGGCATTGGGATTAATAACGTATATAATATGATCGAGGCTAATGGTTCTCGATCAGTAAAGATGTGTCTTACCTAAATGACGTTTTATCCATCACCACGCACTGATCACAAGGATTTGAAATAAAAAATAATTACAAAATTAGAGTGAAATGAATGGAATTCTTTGCTTGTGAATCTTTTTGATATTGGGAAAATAACAGATATTTGGGAGGCATAAACCATATCTTTTGCAGTGTAAAAAACCAAGAAAAAAACGAAAATGCGTATAGGAAAATAGCCATGCAATTCAGTAAATCTGAACCCTAGAGTACTAGTGGGATTTAAATTAGCGGTTTTCCGAAAGTGGCAGCGTCTAATTGGTCAGTAAACCACACCCAAAAACCAGAGCCATAAAAACAAACCCTAATCGATTCAACTCCATCTCTGAACCTATCTGCTTCCACTTCATTCCCAACGCCTAGCCCTAACCTACACCTTACAACCCAACCGGCTGTCTTTTCCACCTCAAATGACCGTTCTGCCCTCCCTCCCCGTAGCCTCATAGGCTCCAGTCAGTCTCTGTCATTCCCGAGATGGCAAAATTAAGGAACAGCAGAATCAATCACCTCAGATGCATAGAACACAGCGATAATCGTCACGGGCAAGATCGTCATTTCTCTCCCCCCAATCCCAGACGCTAGTTTTTCAGCGACATTCAGCACCAAAAACCAATACGCATGTCAATCACCTGTCGTTTTCTTTCTCTATCCCTGTCGTTTCCATTTGACTCTCTATGTCTCTCCTCTCTCCCATTATAAAATAGTCCAGGAACTCCATGCAAGAGAGTAACCCTAGCTAGCCTCATTATCTCTCCCTAAAGCTCTGGAAAACAAGCAACCTGCAGCTAGCAAGGGAATAACTATGGAGGGCAAGACTCGAAATGTGAAGAACGGTGGATTGGCACAAGGAGTGGGGCTGGAGAACACAAATAGGTGGAATCCGACTAAGGAGCAGATAACTATGCTGGAAAATCTGTATGAGCAAGGAGTGAGAACTCCGAGTGCCGAGTTCATACAGTCTGTAACGGCGAGGCTGAGAGCTTACGGTCACATTGAAGGTAAGAATGTGTTCTATTGGTTTCAGAATCACAAGGCGAGGCAGAGACAGAAGGAGAAGCAGGAGGCTAGCTTGGCTTATTTCAACCGCTTTCTTCACACGGCGGCGGCATCTCAGTACCCATTATTTCCTCCTCATCCTCAATATCCTTGCTCAAATGGTAATAATAAAATTGCTTGCTGCTATCTTTTGTTGCATTTCCTGAATTTATGAACACGTTGATATGCTTTTTCTGTTACTTTTTTTCTTTTTGACAAAAGATACATATGATATCTGATTTATATCTGCGACTGATCAACTATACTGTCTATCTATACATATTCACTGCTTGATATGATATGAAACTATGAATGATGCTGGGAAGAGTTTTTTTGCTCTCATTCTTGTAAGTGTTGGACTTCAGAGATATGTATAATATTGTGTTGGGAATTTTCTTAAGTATCCACCTGTTTGTGATACATACACTTACAATATGACAACAAATTTGTAGTCATTCTAGTAAAAAAAATCATTATTTAAGTAAATATAATTCAATTATAGATAGTTATTTCACTTACAACGGTTTTATAATTTTTTAAATAAATTGTTGTCAATATAGTAATTTTGCTCAATTAATTGTAAAATAATTGTATGGTATACATCCCCATACCATAGACAACCCTATTGTGTTGTGCAAAAATGCCAAGAAGATGGTCTTTCTTCTGATTGAAAAACTCTTATTTCCGATGGTCACCACGCAGATCTAGCTAAAAGTTTGACATATAAAATTAATCTCTAGTGTTGCATCCAAAAATTAATAAACCTACAAAAACATAAATTTAATTTGGCGTATGATTGAAGTGTACTGTACTTGAATATAAAGATATATTCATCAGAGTGGTGCTCACCTGGTCACTAGCTGACCAAAAGATTCATGCTTAACCACTCTTAGATTTACATCCAAGGATTAAGAACAAAGCAACTCAACTTAAAAATAATTCTCCTCACCCTTGGGTTTACATTTAAAGGTAGTTGAGCATAAAACTCTTGGTCAACTAGTGACCAGGTGAGCACCACTAATATTCATCATGTATGTTTTCTGTACTCTCTTTCATGAAATTGTGGGTAAAATGATTGATTTCTATCAGATTGATTTATATCCAAGATTTCTGACTTTTGTCCTCACAAGCTACGTACACTACGTGAGAGTTCTGATTCTTGTTTTTGCATATTCTAATCTACATGGATTTTTTTTCTATTTTTGGCAGTGGTCTGCAGCCCCTATAATATTCAGCCAGTTTCAAGTGAAAGAGGGTTCTATCCACAGTCTCATCCCAAGGTGCCTCCACAACCTCTTGGGTTCAAGAGGAGACCAAGATTTGAGAAACTGGATGTGCCGACAAGAACTTGCAGTAACGGTGGTGGAGGGTATGAGCCACTGCTCCATGGATATGGCAGAGGGGGCCGCTACAATGTAGATGTCAATGATGACTCTAACATGTTAATGCGCAAATCTGATGATCCAGAAACACTGCCACTGTTTCCTTTGACACCCACAGGATTCCTACAAGGAAGAGATGAAAGTCCTTCTAGTTCAGCTGGTAACTGTGCTCAGAATTCGACTGCTCTCATTAGCTCTTCTGGGATTGTCGAGGATCATGGTGATCAGCCAGGTTTCTACGATTTTTTCAGTGGAGAACAAGGCGGCTGTGACAGATTGAACTGAACGTTGTTTCTGTTGGGTTTTGGAGTTTTATCGGTTGCTAAAGTAATATGAAGAGTTAGAATATGGTGTTAGGTTGTGGCATATGGTCTTAACTCTTAATTCAAGGTTAACAAATAACAATTGTATATTTTCCTTCTTCATGCTCACATCTAAAAATCTTTTAATTTTGTTCAGTTATGTCCCTTTTCGCTTCCTCTTTTCTTAATTTTTCAAGGACAAACATTAAGAAATTAAGCAATCCAACCCCCCCAGCCGCCATTAAGGGACAACCCGCCGACTGATCATTATAAACGTGTGTATCTATCTGAGTATGAACTAATTTTTAATCTAGCAACCCAAAACCCGCCACGTCAATTAAAACACTTGAGAGCCGGGTACCCACGCAATACACCATGTCAAATAACGAAACAACCCCTCTTTTACGTACGTGGCCGCTACGCATTGGTTCAAAATCAAGAATATTTTACTTGCCGCGCCTAAATCTTCGGCGACTAGTAAAACTACGGATAACAAAATACAAATAAAATAAAAATATCCATTTCTTGTTGCACTGCCATCCCCCGCCTCATCTTCTTCTCCACTTAATTTAGAGAGTCTTGAGGCTCAACTCATCTCTTAATTCTCTCATGGCGAAGACTCTAATCTCATCCACGCCGTTCATCGGCACATCTCTCCCCTCCCTCTCCCGCCGCGTGTCCTACACGCTTCCCTACCATCGCGCCGGAAATGGACTCGTCACCACCAGAATCAAGCTCAGCCTACACGACGTGCCTCCTATCAATCCCTTCGACTCCGGCGTCGATCTCACCGCTCTTTACGCCCGCGCCGAGGGCCTTCTTTACACGCTAGCCGATGCTGCCGTCGCCGTGGACCCCAGTGCCTCCGGCGCCGGCGACGCTGCTGTCGACGTGCCTCAGAAGAGCGGCGGATGGTTTGGTTTCATCTCCGACGCCATGGAGTTCGTGCTTAAGGTAGTTCGAATTTCGATGAGTTCTCAATTCAGGTTATGATGATGATAATCATGAGTTACTGATTGTTTGAATTTGCTATAGATTTTGAAAGATGGACTTTCAGCTGTGCATGTGCCATATGCTTACGGTTTCGCAATCATATTGCTCACAGTGATTGTTAAAGTCGCCACATTGCCTCTCACAAAGCAACAGGTTCGGAGTTTGGCTTAAATTTGCTGAACAAAATGTGCTTCTTTAGTGATTTTGTTCCTTATAATATAGTTTATGTGCAGGTGGAATCCACATTGGCTATGCAAAACCTGCAACCAAAAATCAAAGCCATTCAAGAAAGATATAAAGGAAACCAGGTGAGGAACTGAAGATAACCTTATTCTAGTATATTTCACCGTTGTATTCTATTCATAACTCTTGTTTGATTCTTGTATGCTCACATTAGGAAAGAATACAACTTGAGACATCGAGGCTGTATAAGCAGGCTGGGGTTAATCCATTAGCAGGTAATGGTTTCTGTTGATCAGAATAATGTTCAGATATGTGTATAGAATTCGCATTGGTCCTTCATTACTGTACTTGTGTTCGAAACACCCTCAGTTGTAACTTCTAGGTAGTCGGAAGTTCGTCTTACATGAATTTGAGGACGTTTTAGGTCTGTAATAATAGGTAAAATTAAGGAGTTTGAGAATGTTTAGTTGGTGTCGAATACAACCTGATTTGCAGCGCATGTTGCCTTCAGCAAGATTATGATGTTCTAACTTTGTTTTAATGCAGGTTGTTTACCAACCCTGGCCACAATACCAGTGTGGATAGGTCTATACCAAGCTCTTTCTAATGTGGCAAATGAGGTAACTAACTGGTTTCGTATCAAAATTTCAGTGGTCAAAATGGCTATCATTATAAACACATTCAACCCATCTGATTTTTGCAATTTCCCCTTTTTCCCACTCAAAGGGATTGTTGACTGAAGGTTTCTTTTGGATCCCCTCTTTGGGTGGTCCAACTTCCATTGCTGCTCGCCAAAGTGGATCAGGAATTTCTTGGCTGTTTCCGTTTGTGGTAAGAAACTTTTTTATTTTGATGGCTTTGAAAGCTAGCAATTGGGTATGCTGCTAAGTTTAATAGGCCTTTTTATAGAACATTCAGGCCTATAACTCTTCTTAGGATTTACCTTCCTATATAGCTATAGTAGAGAAATTAGTTATTTGCAAAGATCTTATAAACATAATACCTTCTAGATTAAACCTGGAGTGGTTTCACATTTTTCTACTCTAGTATCAACCCGCAATCACTTAGTTCATTTGTTTTAATATCAACATGGTTATTCTTTCACTTTGGTAACTTTTCAGCTCAGTTATTCTATCAAAACAGAAAAGACATGCCAAAGTCCAAATTGCAGCATTTTGAGGAGTAATATCGTAATGTAATATGGAAGACACAGAATAACCACTATTCTCTCTCTCCTCTTTTGTGTTTGGTTATCGGGAGGAGTGATATGAGACTGAACAGTCCCAGAAAAATAAACAGATGAAACGCATGGGAAGACATGTGGGCATGTGGATTAAGTTGTTTATTCCATCTCTCAAGCCGATGGATTATAAGTTTGAAAACCGGCAGGAAAATGCAAATCTAAATAAGTCAAGTTTAATAATAGGGAGGAAAGTGTAAGGCTAAAAAAGGTTAGTTAGAACTACAAGGAGAAAGAGAAGTTGAGGTGAAACAGCCTTTCCTTTTTGTCTTAGCGACCTAAAGAAGTGAGATATCCCGGTACGTCGTATGAATCTTCCCATTCAATTTTGTGGTATACTTATGTACAGTCAACTTGTGAATCTATAGATGAATATGAGTGATGGTAAATAAGCCATATGGGTGGATGAGAAGGCACAAGATCTGTGAAGGATATGCCCATTTCTATAGCAATGTAGCCTGCTTGAGTTGATTAGTTTGCATCATATAATCATATTGATACAGGGGCATTAAAAATTAATTAGGTTTTTATTACAAATATGTGCATTATAACTGGATAGTATAATACATATCTTATTGTGCAGGATGGGCATCCACCATTAGGCTGGTCTGACACTGCCGCATACCTAGTTTTACCTGTCCTCCTTGTTGTTTCTCAATTTGTTTCAATGGAGCTCATGAAGCATCCACAGGTAAATAAATTTGTTAATGTTGGCTTTTCTGTTTTCCATTTTGCTCCTTTTTCTTTTGGCTATAAAACAAATATCTGGTTGCAGGGAGTTAGGAACTCAAATATGGGTCGTTCAGATGCAAGCTGGATTGTTTGAATGAGATGATATATTTATTTTTTTCATTTATTTTCTTTTCTTTTCATAACTATAACTTCCATTTGCAGACAGATGATCCAAATCAAAAAAACACACTTCTTGTACTTAAGTTTCTCCCGCTCATGATTGGTTACTTCTCCTTGTCCGTTCCTTCAGGATTATCAATTTACTGGTTGGTTTCTGATTGACAAATTTTAATTTGTTTTTCCATTCGTGCATACAAGATATTGAACTAGTAATTCACTATATGCCAGTTGGTTCTCATTGCATGTACCCTAGAGGCTCCCTGTTGAGGAACATAATTCTCTGTTTCTTGCTCTCTTTATAGTCCCTGTAAATAGGGATTTCTGAAAGGGTTTAGATGTAATAATGGTTTTTTGCTTATTTTGAAGCCCGTAATTTTGGTGCTTGTGGTATAACCTATGATAAATTAGTTGTCTGCATTCACAATACTAAATTTCTTCTGCTGTACCCAGTACTTACCCTTGGAATTGCTTTCATATTTCAATTGTAGTTCATATTTTATTTTCTTGGGTGTGGTTTCAAGCAGTTGAAAGATATTTATTCAAAATGATTTGTTAATACTATTATTGCTGTTTATAAATCGCACAATGCTGCTTTCAGGTTCACAAACAATGTCCTTAGCACAGCACAGCAAGTATGGCTCCGAAAATTAGGAGGTGCTAAGCCTGTTGTGAATGAAAATGCAAGTGGAATCATTACAGCAGGACGTGCAAAACAATCAGATTCTCAGCCTGCACAACCTGGCAGTAGGTCAGTGCAGAATGCATTATAAAATTGTCGTTTTCTTTTATTATTTGTTAAAAGAGCTTTATTCCTGACAAAATAAATATTGGTGATCAACAGATTTAAGCAGTTAAAAGAAGACGAGAAAAAGAAAAAGGTGAACAAGGCATTACCGGATGAGACTCAGACACTGGCTTCGGCATCTGATTCTGAAGAAGGTTCTGACAATGAAAACAGTGACAAGGTAAAAAAATTAAAATTCAGTGTTATGATTTCTTAGTTTGATGAGTATGTTCTCCATTTTATTTTATTATATATGCATGAATATCATCTACCGAAGAAATCCTTTTCATCATGTGGGTCATTTGAAGATAAAACTTTTGTATATACATGAAGAAGATATTATGATCTTGTAGAACTTTTGTAAATTTTATGATCATGCGTAGAAGAAGATATTAGTTGGCATGTTTGGGCTCACCTGGCCAGTTGATTGTCCAAACAATAAATTTTTTAGACCGGTGGATTGGATAGTCTGGACAAGAATAATGAATGCTAGTTGATTACAATGAATGCTATGTAAACAGTCAATTACAAATGTAGTCCCAAACTCTCCCAATAGCTCCATGCTTCCTCTGAATGGAAACTGGTGGTGTAAAAGAAGAATATAGGACATCCAGAATAAGTCATTGTGAAAGTGGTGAAAGTTTATGGGTTCCACAAAATTTCAATCAATACCACAATGTTTGTACAAGTGGACTTTAATTATAATCATAGTCGAGAAGTACAGATATGTCTGTCCTGTGGGCCGCATCTTATGGTAATGTACGTCTGTCTATCACTCTCTTATTTTGTACTACATGCATCTACACATAGGTTTATCCATTTATTTGTTATTTTTATGTTCATACTATTAAGGAAAAGGTAAATCAGTTTATGTATTTAAATGGCTATGCAAGCATAGAGTTTGTTGAAATTCATTTACGCATTAAAACCAGTAATTAATGTTAATTCTACTGATAGGAAAAGACTCATTCTCAGTAGTGTAAGAGAATTGAAGACTTCACATACACATAACGGATGTAGGTTAAGAGAGATTTAGAATTTGTTTGATTTATGTAAGTCGTCATGTAAACTACTGATTCAAATGTTTTATCAGGGTGAGGATGTTCTAGAAGAGGCATATGCTTCTACTGCCAATAAAGATCTTCCAGACTTTCCTCGACCAAGGAGAAGCAAAAGATCTAAAAGGAAGCGTGCTGTGTAAATTGACTGTATACTGATTAAGTTTGTAGTTCACGGTGAGTCCTGTATATCTCAGCCAAGAGTATTGTCGTCAATATATCTCCAACTATATGTTGGTTCATTCATTTTGACCTTTTGAGATATAATACAAATCAAGCTAATTAGTTCTCCTGTGTAGACTCCTTAATTATGCAGGGAAGTTTTAATGAAATACTAAGTTGGCAATAACTAATAACTACCATAGTAAATTGAAACACAGAGGTGTAACATGATATTAAGGTTTTGCTTAATGCAATTCTCATTATTGGAAGCAAAGCAAGTTGTAAGTTTTTGTTTGTGGTAATCAATATCTTGGAAAATAAGTACTGTTTAATTCCTTGTTGTTATAAGTTGTAAGATTCTTCGTTGTCTAAAACTAAAAGTAACGTGGCTAAGAAATCAGCGCAGCTGGTTTTCGTATAATCTGGAAGCTTTATTCAGGGGATTTAAAATTGTTTTTTTTTTATTAATTTTTTTTTTCACCCTTCTGCAAGTTACTCATGTTCTTTTGGATTCATTTCATTTTGCTCATTATCATGTGAACCCTTTTCTTTCTTGGGTTTGTATCTCAACTGTGTTAGAAAGTTAGAAACCCTGCTCTGAAACTTCTACTTCTTGAGTTTTTACTTAGTACAAGACATTTCATTATTCACATACATGTAGACCCGACTAGAATTTAGATTTCTAAATCCCAATTTTGTACAAGCACATATATCAACGGTGAGGTCGCCTGACGTACATGAAAACAACTGACATTCTCTGGTCTCTAACCAATGTAATGCTCCTTAATTAGTTTTACTTAGTATGTTAAGTACACGTGGATAATTGTTCATTGCTTAGATGGGGGGAGATGATTGCCTACTGGGTTGGGTCCTGATGGAGATTTATGATTCCTCTTCCTTCCACTTACCTGTATTTCAAGATTGTATAAACATGTAAACTGTCAAGGTAAGATTATTTTACATTGACTATATATAGATTTACTTGAATATGTGTACTGTTTAAGATCCACACACACCTGAGTAGGTAAAGCATATCTGGTTCCCGACCCCGGCCTTGAATTGCGCAGTGCATGATTGAGCTTGAACTGAACTGCAGCCACCAAGAAAGACAGATAAATTTTTATTAAATGTTGAAGAAAGCAAGGTACAATCTGCTTAGCTATATATATTTCTTACTCTTTTCAGTGAATTGAACTTTTAATAGAATGTTTGTGACACTTCTATATCCATTATGAAAAATAGAAGACAGTGAGTAAAGAGTTCTCTGCCATGGTTAACAGCAAGTTGAGGGTTCTGTTCCACGTCAAAACGCGTCCGTTGGAACATCCCCTGCAACTTGGGTGGAATGTGACCGCACTTGCGGTTAAGCATAGCAGCGAAATCCTTCAGAGTGATTTACCTGATTCAAGGTCTTGAGCAGTAATAGTGTAGTAGTGGTACTGTGAAGTTGCGAGCAATAGCCATATCAAAAGAAGATGAATGTGGCTCTGCCTTCCCATGTTGAGCTTAAGCTGATGAATGCTTCAATAGGAATTGTTGAGATATGTTTTGTTGTGGGAGATTCTTTTATAAGCAAGAAGAAGCTCTTTACCATGGCATAGTCTAATCATTGCCTAATTTGAAAAAATCGTGGGACTTGTGTTAAAAGTGCGTGGGCATCCTATGTCAATTTACACACTGAGAATTGATAAGATTAGGATTTGAATTTAGGTTGCTCCTCATTATGAGTTGACTTCTGTGCAGTTATCATTGCATACATAATAGGTATTTGAGTACTTGAACCATGCTGTCGGCAACCGGAGCTGAGAATTCGACCCCCCCAAAATGCATGTTAAAGTACTCAATTGCTTGGTTAATGGAATGTTTTGATTGTTCTTTGTTTCGTCACTTTCTTTTCCCAGAAAACTCAATAGTTTTCAATTAGTAACTTTATTTATTTAGTATTTTTTTTATATCCCGCTTCTTTGTTTGTGTTCGAGTTAAAACTTAAAACCCTCCCTTTTCTTATTAGTCTACCTGTTGAAGGTAAATGAACTACTGGAATATGAGAATTTGATTATCTAATTCTTTACCAGTAAAATAATATCAGGGCAAGCCGCAAATATAGATTGAGAAATATAGAAGTAATCTTGCACCTTTTTTTTTTTTTTCCCTTTCATGTTCTGAATGCTATCCCTTGTGCAATCAGAAGTACCTGGTAGTGATCATGATGGTGTTCACCACAGTTGGATGTGGCTGTAAACCGTGCGTTTTGTGTTCCTTTGTCTGTTCTGGAAGTTCTGCATAGAGGAATCTTGAGGTTCCCCAAAGTGAGTGTTTCGACTGGAGTCCTTTCTACTCTATACTTTGTTGTCTGCACTCCACTTAGAAGCTTGGCAAGGGCAGAATCACCTGAGAGGAAAACTCTTTTCATGATGATGGATGGTGCTGTGATGCTCAGGGCCATATTGACCTTAACCAGAATAACATAGAATAATAGATGAACATGTCAATGAGGATTGGTTTGGTTATACTTTACCATTGATTGTCGGCTCACCCAACTCATATAGGAGGCGTATTATAATGTCGAGGTGTTACCATGGATTTTGCAAAAAGTCCGCAATGTTAGTCTTGGAAATTGGATACTTAGACGCATGCATTTCGTCATTCTCAAGAGCTGCCTAATAAAAGGTTCAAATCAATTGTGTGCAAATAGGCATTCTGAGACGTGGGATGTAGTATGAAATTGTTTTGGGTGTTATTACCACTGTAACAATTGCTCAGTACAACATATATTCACTATTTAACAACATGATCGTCTCCGATCTTCTCAAATCAATTGATCTTTTCTTCTCTTTCTGCTCATAATAAAGGTCATGACAATCACTATTAATTGTGGAAGATTACACAAGTAGGCAGATGATTGTGAGTTAGGGTTGTGACGATCACATATTAATTCTAACAATGACTATCAAATTTCTTTGGAGCTTTTCGGCGTGGCTATATATGATACTCATGATAGAATGGCTTCAACGCAACCGTTACACATACCATGCTGACGTCAGTGACGTGCGCCTCAAGTCATACGGCGAAAATAGCCTCATCCATGATTTTTTTTTACCTTTTTTTTATTAAGAGAAGGGTGAAAGGGATTTACTAATCGTCCCTCCACGAAAATTTATTGAAAAGAAGAAAAAAATACATAGAAGCTGGATGACTAGGCCAAAGCCAGCAAAAAAATGCAATGTGCCCTTGTTTTTTTTTTTCTTGAATCAGTTGTCAAAATATATTATTCAGCAAACAGTATAAGGAATAAAACCCCAATTTGAGGTGATAAAAAAGAATTACTCCCTATGACAGTTAAATACCTAGCTGCACCTAGGTCTCTAACAACCAAAAATACATCTACCTTCTCAAAACCATTTATAGCGCTTTTATTTCAGCAGACTCTTTCCACTTAGAAGGTTTGAATAAATTTGTCCAACCAAGTGGAGCACCTACCCAACGATTCACAATTAGAATCCATTTTGGGTTATAAAAACCCAATCCAACCAAATAAAGAAAGCAATTGAACCCAAGTATTCAGCGGCCCAAGGTTTCCCAAGCACAATGACGCCTATAAGGGTGAGCCCTAGCCCAAAACCAATGTTCGGAACCACCACCAGCAACACTTCACCTACCGCCATCATCATGTCGACCATCGCCACCATCGACGACAGCAGCCCTCCACCGGCGTCACCGACTCCCAGTCTGGATGTCAACAAGAACATCCTACCACCGACGTCGTCACCTTCCTCCCCTTCATATCTGACTTCCAGAAATCCAAGATTCTGAAAATTGAACCCGATACCAACAAACAAATCACCATCGTCATCACCAGGGAGCCATAACCTGCGAACACTCTAGCTTTTGAAAAGCAAACCATAATGGAAAAAACTCCCTCCATTGCTCACCAAAGTCAGAAGAAGAGATCGGCGCCGATCCCAAATGACCACTACCCACAATCATCCGACCAAGGAAATAGAAAACAAAACAAACCGACTAACACCGGCGCCATCACACATGATCAAAACAGACGAAAAGAACATCCACATCGGCCGTAGAGGTGCCGCACGGAATCAGAGTCTTCGTTGCTCCTCTCGCTGCCACCCCGATCGAGCGCCCCTCCTCAGACGAAGAAATGCAAGATTTGGAATCTGATTTGAGAGTGGTAGGATTTTGTTCGACATCGCCCTCACTCTTCACGACAGCGGAAGAGAGAGAAGCAAAGCGAATAGAGAGAGAAATTTGGTCTATGAGATCCGCCCTCAAGCCACTATAGCGGCGGCGAGAGGAGCGGCTGCTCGCGCTAGAGTTTCTCATCAAGAAAACAGTTGATTATATCAATGTACCCTTGTTAATAAAATTAAGAACCGTACCATAAAAATAATTAAATACGAAAGAAAGGAATAAGCTCATCTGGAGGAGAAGCTGAAAAGAAGTATATTGGCAGAAGATAATTTTATTGATACATACCCGAAGGGTTTTATACAGGAGATGTCTTGGAGAGGAAGACAAGATGTCTTTGAGTACAAGAATACAACTACAAATTAGGAAACATAAAAGAAAAAGAATCCTACTGAATATTGCTATGTAATCTCCTAATTGATTTACAAATATTTACTTTCTTTACAAAAGCGTGCCAAATGAGAGATGGAGAGAACATGCTGAAATTGGCGAGTCTCTCGACGATAGAGTTCCCTTCTAGAAGAACATGGGAGTAAAAGAAAGACATTGCACGAGTTCTGGCAATACAATTAAACCACAAGATGCGTCATTGCCATGATGGGACAAAGGATGGCTTAGAGAAGCATTCAACAACACTTGTAGTCACATTCCAGCGACACACAATGCCAACCCAGCTGAAAAGCCGATTCAATCCCGATAATTACAATCATGAGCTCAGAAAAGAAAGCATTAGGGCATCTCCAACCACAAAATCCTATAATGGGGTCCTATACCTATTATAGGACTTCATTTGGACACTACTCATTATAGGACTTTAACCATCTCCAATGGTAAGGTTTTATAATGGGGTCTCATATTTATATATTTGATTTTTCTTTATTTTATGTTGTAATTAATAATAATTTATATTTGTAAACTATTATTGTACATGATAAATAAATATAATATTCATTTGAAAAAAAAAATGAATTTTGGATCCCTGGTATGCATTATCCACAATCGGACACGTATATGATCGACATGTGTCGGTGGATAGGATTTGAAATTAAATTATACATAGATATTATAGCTTATCACAAATCAGACAAGATTTTGGTAGACACGTGTCGATGTTTAATTCGTTATCGAGATTTCGTTATCTGCCACGTGTCAATTTCTATCTTCCGAGATCATGTTCATCTTCTATAAAAACGGAATCGTTCACTCCATCATATCTCACCAATTCACAAACACTCCTCCTCCCACAAACAAATTGTGGTTTCTAAGATATTGTTTCATACTTTGATTTTTGTTTTCCGCCTCATCTTCTACTATCATGTTGTGCAAAATAATGCACGTCATCATGTTGTATTGTAGGCTCTCCCTACTCCATAAACGTACTGGACCCCTCACAATTGCAAAACGCACTTGGAGAATACCAAATGCTCTCTCCACGTCTTTCCTGAACGCCTCTTACATCCTTATAAAGTGTCTTGTCGCTGGAGTGGTAGGATTTTTTATGGCTTTGATAAGAGTTGCCCAATTAGGATAGATGTCTTCCATCAGATAATAACCTTGATGGTATGTACTGTTGCCCACTTTGAACTCCACCTGAGGAGCTTCACCTCTGCATACCTCATCGAACAATGGCGACCTTCGCAGGACATTGAGATCGTTGAGGGAACCTGGAAGTCTGAAAAATGCATGTCAAATCCAAGTATCATACGAAGCTACCACCTCTAGGATAATTGTAGATTTTCCCTTGTGACCTTGAAATTGTCCGGCATGGGCAGTTGGACAGTTTTTCCACTGCCAATGCATACAGTCAAAGACTACCCAACATGCTCGGAAATTCGCGATCTGCAGCTTTGTCTGTCAATCTTTGTATATCTGCCGCAGTTAGTTTGCGAAGATATTCTTTGCGGTACACAACCCATATAGCTCTTGTAAAATGATCCAACACATTAAGAGCAGTGAATTCAGCAATATTAAGAAACTCATTGGTCAAGTCAGCTGGTAGACCGTACGCGAGCATCCTCATTAGCTTCTGTTCGGTGGAAAGGCTGAGTCTGCCGGTGGCATCCATAGTTTGTACAAAGTACGGGTCGTGGTTGGCCATACTACGCATCATCATGTCAAAGAGATGAAGTCGCATAAGGAAGCGCCTTCGAAAGTTGTCGTCGTTAAACCTACACGGTTTAGTGAAATATAGAGTTTTAAAGCACTGATCCATCATTTATCGATCTCTTTGTATGTACTCCCGCCCTTCCGAAGAACCGCCCCATTGTGAGGCTTAATCTTCTTCCATCATCTCCACTTGGTGGGCTGCCGCAGACATCAAGAGGGCTTGTTGTTGCCGTCTCGGAACATCTTCTGCGTCCTCCTTCTTTAGTAATTTCCACAACCTATTCATGGTTACGAGTTGTGAAATCTGCACAACTTATCCAAATTAGAACTTCACAAAAACTCCATCTCGACTCTTTGTTACAACTATATATGGTCTTGAATCATACAGTCGTTTCTCTTTTTTTACTGCTCTTGCTAGCTAGGTTTTCTCTTCTCTAGTATATATCATTAATTTGATTTGAACCCACAAAAGAGGAATGGGATGAATGATCAATCGGGTTTGCTCGAAGTGTTTAATGAATTCATGATTCTGTCCCTTTTGAGTTGATGATCTTTAGAATGATCCCGAAGAAAAGATTGTAGTCGTTGGGTCACTATGATATACAGATTCTATTTTCTTTTGATATCTCTACCCATAAAGAAGAGACGTAAATTACAAGTTAATTAGATCAAACTAGGATTCTTAGACCACTTAGAATAAGCCCTGCATTGCTCTATTAATATATCAATATAAATCAACATATTGTATCTGGCTTGATCCGCCATGAGGAGGTGTAGACGCTTGAGGGGTATGGAATGACCGCCTAGATGAATTTTGTGCCTCCACTTCCTCTCGCTCAAGTATCATTTTTCGCTTTCTCTCCCAATACCATCTTTTACAAGGTGAATATATATTACGATCCACCGCCATTGTGCGAGCATCTTCCTCTCTTTGTTGATCCGCCATAGCCTCTTGGTAAAGGTGTTCCCTTCGTGCATAATCTCTATCATTTTGATCGGCAAGCCTTTTCATTTGATCATGAATACTCATTGAAAGCTCTTGATTACTTTTCTTCTTTGCTACCTTAGCCGCTTTTTTCCTAGCTCTAGATGACACGCTTGGAGTTGCTCCATTTTCGGGCGAATCGTTATCATCCAAATTGATAGGCCTCTCATAATTTGTGCTATCCCCTTCCATTGATGGCGGATTTGAAAATTTTGGTGTTTCCTTCAAGATATCCCAAAAATGCAAAAATGCAAAATGCTCTCCATGGGAATCATCGAAGTAATTTGACTTGGCATTCCTTATCTACAAACAATTATAATAAACATAGTAGTAGTTATTTATTTTAACTATATTTTAAGCGACTTGGAATAATTACTTAATACTATTTTAACTATGACGAATAAAAATACTTACATCATCAATATCATTTTCGCGACTCTTATGATTCACGATGGCTTGGTTTATTGCTTGACGCCATCTCATGCATGCGGGATTGATCTTCTTTCATCGAGATTCAACGCTTGAAGGGGTTCGCTTCGGTGCATTGGGTGGCTTGATACCTTCAAAATACTCATATATACGATCCCACAAGGTTCCGCTTGATTGATTAGTACCAATGGCGGCGTCTTCACCAATACTCACCACGGCGATGCACAAAGCCTTATCTTCCTCCTCACTAAAATTTTCTGCTCGTGGTGTCCGTGGTTTTTGTGCCCCTCTCTTTGGACCCATGATGCAAAAAAGAAAAATAAAATTTTGCTAGATAAATAAAAATGATGGGGATGAAAGAATGCTTGAAAGGATGTAAGAAATGGTGTGGAATGAATGAAACTTTTGGTTGGTATTTATAGAAGAAATGTAGATATACTGTTCCAACGGGCATAAAATTTTAAATAAAATTTTAATTATTTTTTTCTTCACTTTTATTACCGTTTTATATAAAATTAAAACTAGTTTAAATTAGAACTGTCGATTAATTTAAAATATATATCTTGAACTGTCAGATCAAAAATTCATTTAGGAAAATAAATAACAAAATTAATTTTGAGATTGAATTGAGGCTGTTGGATTAGAAGCAGGTTGAATTATGGTTGTTGGATTTCTTGACCGTTGGGGTTGCAGAGAGCCGTTGCCCTCTCTACCGAGCCACGTGCTGCGGGCCACACTGCAGCAGATGTCGGCTGACTCGCCCTTTCTGTCACGCGTGATGCGGCAGCCCGAGATTTTGTCGTTTAGCGCGTCTCGACTGCACTCTCTCTCCCTCCCGCGTAGCTCGTCTGCTATCTCTATCTCCTCTGACGTTTGGGCCCCAGTCGATAATTATAAGACGCGTCTTATACTCAGTCTCAAAATGAGACCTGATATGAGACGGGGTCTTAAATATTTAGAGTTTAGGACCCCACAATTTACCATTAGAGGGCTGTTTTTTTTAGGACCCCTATTTTATAGGGTTTAGGACCCCTACGTTGGAGATGCCCTTATAGTCTCCCAAATTAGTGCTCAAGCCACCAATGAAACGACCATGGCAATCCCGAAAAACACCATCACAAGCCGCGGGCCCTGGATTCCCTTTAGCAAGACCATCAGTACTCACGCCTCCGAGTAGGTAACTATGAACTCAGGAATCAGAGCTATCTATGTTGTTCTACCGATATTGATACATCTGAAGGAGATCTGCCCATTTATATACTTCGGACTACTGCCCCTATCAATACCAAAACCAGTCTTCAAGAGTCATGGGATTAATGGTTAATACATCTCACCAGCTTAAGGGGAATGAAGGTCAATCCTCATACTTAGCCTGTACGTGAAAAGGGAAAACTTGTCTCATCAAGATAATTCTGAGAATTTGATCACTCGAATCCAATCAGGACAAGAGGCAGTTTATCCGGATCAATGAAGGAATGCCATAGTGCCATACTCTTAAAACATATTTAGATAGGTGATTCTATCATAATCCCACGCAAACAAAAAGTCACATTCATTTCATTATTTTCATAGTTAATCTGGAATATGGGCGGATGAAAGGAATAGTGATGGATTTCAATGGAGCATCTAGGAACAAGAAGATTCAAACGGCCTCTATCCGATACAGTGCGCGCGTTCTTCTTGTGGGCATATAAACAAAACATTTTTGTGACAGAGTATATGCATCTTGTATTCTTGTTAATATATATAGTCTCACGAGTTATGAAGTTTTGTTTAAAGTTTAAACAAAGCATATATGGATTAAAGAATAAGCTCATGCATGGACAATCACGTCTATTAATTAGTATACTGCGTTTTTCTTGTGGGCAGATAAAACATTTGATAAAAGTCCAACCTGATCTCACCACGTTCTAAACAGGTGTTCAAACAAAGGTTTTGTTGGATCAATGCACTTTTTAAAACATTACTTTACAATCAAATTAGCTTGAGCCCTGGGTTCCCTGTCTGAAGGCTATTAGGAATGCGCTCTCTCTCTTGCCCTATTAGGGCTTCTCTTTTTAGGGTTTCTCTATGACTGCTATTCAGAGATTGCAAAGGCTTATAAAGATGGTGGAGGCCTTTCTCTACTACTCCCTTTGAGGAGGATTGGGTTGACGGTGATGGTTGGAGGTTTCTCCTTCCCTCCGGCTAGGCCTGCAAATGCGATAGGCGAATGGATTCTTCTCTCTGGCATGCAAATGGTGGTCGAGGGTGTCGGATCTCCGATCTTATATTTCGATGGTGCGTGGTTGGATCTGGCTTGTCGATGTCAGATTCGGGATCTGATTATTTGGGTTCGGGAGTGTCCGAAGTCTCGACGACCGATCTTTGGTTGATGGAGATGTTGCTGCAAGATTCGGCGGTGTGTTGGTGATTGAAGGTTGGAAGTCGAGGCTGCCGTCGGTGAGAGCTTGTGTCGATGATTGGTGTCGTAGGGATGCCAGTGAAACTGTCAATCAGCAATGGTTCGTCTGGAAGCCGGGACTACCGCGTGTTGGTGGTCGGCGGAAAAACTGGTGGACGGCGGAGGGTTGCCGACATTTGGAACAGCTTATGAGTTTGTTTGTTGTCGGCCTCTGAGATTGGAGATGGAAATAATGAGGAGTGATCCCGAGCAGCAGTTACAACCAAGGTTCTAAAAGGCGCTAGGCGCTAGGCGGGCGGTGACCCATAGTCTAGCGCCTGGACGGACTAGGCGGGGACTATGCGTTTTACATTTTTCACTTTTAATTAAAAAATATTATATTTAAAAATAGTTTAATACGAATAATTTAGAAGTTTAATATGAATAATTTGGAAAAAATCAACCCAACCTGTAAATTACTAAATTTACAAACATTGCAAATAGTCTCAACATAGCAATTCAACATAACAATAGTCTCAAGTCTCAACATAGCAATTCAACATAGCAAATAATCCCAAATAAAACCAAAATAACTTGCAAACCTAAGAATCCACATCTTCTTCTTCTCCATATCCCTCTAATATTCCTTCGGTGTCAGACTCAAACTCAAAATCCATCTCAACACCATCTTCTTCGCCTAAGATTGAGAGAGAGGGCCGAGAGGCAGACGTGAGAAGACTCAGAAGAGGGCGAAGTCGCAGTCAGTCGAAGGAGAGAGCGAGTAGAGGCGAAGGCGGAAAGATTGAAGGAGAGAAACTGAAGAATTAG
The DNA here is from genome assembly GCA_963682095.1 of Potentilla sterilis. Taxonomy (NCBI): domain Eukaryota; kingdom Viridiplantae; phylum Streptophyta; class Magnoliopsida; order Rosales; family Rosaceae; genus Potentilla; species Potentilla sterilis. The sequence goes on from OY821759.1 coordinate 8,302,612, forward strand.
GTTTTAATTTTCGGACTTTTTTTTTAGGTTTCAGACCCAACCCGACCCGGTCCAGCGCCTCGGCCCAGCGCCTTGACCCGCCTCGCCCGCCTGGACCGCCTGGGACCGCCTGGAGCCGCCTGGGACCGCCTGGGACCGCCTAGGCGGCGCCTGGGCGGCTTGCCGCCTGATGGACGCCTGAAGCCTAAAATCGGGGCGGTCGAGCTCCGCCTACAGCCTAGGCGGAGCTAGGCGGGGATTTTTAGAACCTTGGTTACAACAAGATCCCATCATGAGGGTAGAGAGGGTTGCTCTACCTTTATCTAAAAGGTACACCGTATGGTCTCTAGGCCTAAGAGTTGTGGTGGAGTCCTCTCTACTATCATGTTGGTTACTTGCTTTCGTAGTTTTTTGTCCGCTTGTTTTGGACGTTTTTGCTTTATTCGAACCTTAGTATCGTTTATTTCGTTTTGTTGCTTTATTTTGGAACTTTTAGTTTGTAGTGGAGTTTCGACTCTTGTTTGACCAAGTATAATTCGGTCGTATGGCTTATGCCAATAAAGTTATTCATTCCCCTAAAAAAAAATGCATTTTTTAAAACTATACGTAACTATATACAACTCCTTGAAACTGGCAGTTACCTCTGCAGATCCCTAATTTCTGGGGATTTATGCCAGCGTCTTAGCGGATGATAGAGCAAGAGGCTAGTCTTTAATTCCATTCCTAAAAGATCTATTCCAAAATTTCACCAGCAGTATTTCTGTAAAAATAGCTGTTCAAAAATGAAGTTGATTCTGCTGAGCTTTTGTGTTTCTGACATTCAAAACTTCAAAAGGTTCTTTGTAAAAGAATTTATAATTTCACTCTTCTCGTGGTATTGCGTTTCCGGGTTCTATGTTGAACAAAAGTTGAAGATATCAAAGAAAGAAAATGGTAGGCTAGGTTTTGCTGAAATAATGAAACTTACTTGGTTAGGATGGCTAAGTTTTGGTAAATAAGGAAGATATAGAGAGAGTGAGAAACTGCAGAGCTGTTGTTTTTTTTCTTCCCACTTTCTCTGTCTCATTATTGGCCAAAAAATGATATTAATAGTCAACCCTGGTTAACAACTAACCTGGACTTGGCCTATAAATATGAGCTCCAGCCCTTGCTGGAAGATTTGCAAATTAATTAAGAAGCTTCAGCACTTCACATAGAAGTTTTTGTATCCAAAACAGCGTAGGTACAGTTGGTTTGACCATGATAATGATCATGTGTTTCGTTCTAATCTCATATTACGTTAAAATTGTCATCATTTTATTATATGCATATCAGATTCTTCAATTTGCTAATTTAATTGCATGCACCTTCTGAAGTTTTCTACTAGCTATATGCATGTATATCAGTATATAATCCGATCATATGGATTTTCCCAGCTAGCGCTGTTACTCCACATTTCTCTCGTTGATGGCATAAACATTGTCTTAGACTTTGAAAAGTTGATGTTGAGAAATTTAATCGAATATTTTCTAATTTGTCGATCACTGTATTAGTCGTTCTTTCAATTTTTGCAGAAAAAAAAAAACTTGGTAAGATGACAAGCTTGTTGTCTGATCTGATCAATACGACTGCAGATCTCACGACTGGACTGACCAGGTTAATTTTCCTACCCATTAGCTAATCTTCATACTTAATCTTAATTTCGGTACTACACAGCTAGATGCTGTTGTGCTTGATCGACTTCGATCGACTTCGATCTGTACGTAACAACTAGTCAGCTAAAATCTTCCCATGACTGAAAGTCTTTTCAATTTATTCCGCATTACAATAACGAAAATTTACAATTTAAACTATATGCATGGAATGATGAGATAGTTGTTCTTATGATCGCAGTACTGTGAATCAAAACCAGGACGATGTGGTTGCTACTAAAACTGAGAGCCTGAAAGACGACTCAGTTCAAACAATTTTAGACGGGTTCAGGCACTTCAAGACCAACTATTACGAGTAAGATGATAGACAATTTGGTTTGTATAAACAAGAAAATCAAATAACATTTTCTTATCTTTTTCTCCAATATTCTATTGTGGCTGATCTTGCAGCACAAATCCAGAGTTGTTCGATGAGCTTGCCATAGCACAAAACCCCAAGGTTTGTAATCTTTACGAGTAAGTTAATGGCATCTTAGTTACATGTTTCGTTGTTTTTTTAGACTGTGAAAAGGATTAGAACACTAAAGTACGTGCGCTTACATTAACACGTACGTAGATGGCTAAAACAAGTACAATTTTTAGTTAATTAATTACAAACATTAAGGATTGAGATTATCTAAAAAGAGTACGTTTGAATCACTTGCACCGCCGTTGCATAGAAGAAGTTAAAAATAAAAAATAAAGAGGGTGTTCATAATAACTTAATTTATACATGCCTCGATCATATGGATCCGGGAGTTTAGACCAGACATCAAAAATTAATGGAAGAATGATTTGTCAAATTTAGGACCTTTGAATTAGATAGACATGATTTTCCTAAATTGAAGTAAATTTACGGACTCCTCACTTTAGATTGAGGAGCCGGATCCGCCTCAAGTTTACGTTGTGGATGGTCATATCTGTGAATCTAATACTCTACGTTGTGGATGGTCATATTTGTGAATCTAATACTCAAGTTTTGTATATTAATCTATTGTTGATCTGATTTCTCAAGACTCAAGAGTCACACTGTTGATGTGTATTCGAATTTTGTGAAAAAACTTTTGTATAAATTTGTCAAGAATAGACTGTTACTAATCGATTATATCTCCAACTGATGCAGTTTCTGGTATTTTCATGCTCTGATTCCCGAGTCTGTCCCTCACATGTTCTTCATTTTGCTGCTGGACAAGCCTTTCTGATGCGCAACATTGCTAACATGGTTCCTGCATATGACCAGGTATAAACTAATTTAAGATATAACTAGTTAATTTTGAAGTTTAATCTTGTTTGTCATCTCTGTTGATCTACTTCACAGGTAAAGTATACTGGAACTGGAGCAACCATCGAGTATGCTGTAGAAGAACTCGGGGTGAACATTGCAAATTCATCTATTTACATCTATAATTCCTCATCACTAATGTTTTAGAATGCTAATTATAAGGATAAATTTTGATATATAGGTAGAAAACATTTTGGTAGTGGGACACAGCAGTTGCGGTGGAATAAAAAGGCTGATGTCTTATCCTGAGGATGGTTCTGCTCCACTGTAAGGCTTTAACTTGCAGAAATTTTGGCTTAATTGTGTAGGATGATTTGAAATTTATGTATATTATAATTGTTTAACACGCTGATGATATATTTTGCATCTCTATCTACATTACTTGAAACTTGCAGGGTCTTTATAGATGAGTGGATGAAAATGGCTTTACCTGTCAAGGAAAAGGTTATTGCGGAAGCTGCCGATGAGGATTTCAAGGAACAGTGTGAGCGTTGTGCAAGGGTAAGCTGATTGAGCCCCCATAACCTACTGCTTATATACTCTAGTTTTGATGTGATTGATTGCAACAATTCGTGGTTAATTAACATACGAAATCTCACTAATTGGCTTATTTTTTTTATTTTTTTTATTTTTTTAATTTTATGCAGGAAGCAGTAAATTTTTCATTGGCAAACCTACTTACTTATCCCTTCGTTCAGGAGGCACACTCAGAGAAAAAACTAGCACTTCGGGGTGCTTACTATGACTTTGTCCATGGACGTTTCGAACTCTGGGAGCATGGTTCTTCCGACAATGTCATCATAACACCTTAGTTGCTTAATATCTGATTCTATGAATAAGTGACCGCAAATAAAAAATGGAACTCCAAGTGCTGCGTTTGGTCACAATATTTGTATAATGTTGCTTGTCGTGTTGATTTTTCTTGAATTCTATAATTTCTTTTTTATATGTTCTCCACGCGGTATTGTGTTTCTATATTATAATCTCCGATTATGTATTTTATATCCTTTGTTTCGGATAAGGTTGTTTTATTAAAGCAAATAATGTATATAATCGTATCAATATTCCCATGTTAGGTTGCCATTATGAACCAGATAGATTCCAATATAAAAATGTATATATATTAGATCATAATCGAAGAGCTTTCACCTCTGTGTCCTTCATTATGCAAGAAAGAAGTATGCAATTAATGGATGCATGCATGGCCAATTTCTCCTTAATTTTACTATGTCATGATAAAGTGATTAGTATTTCCAATGATCAATGATCAATTATTTTAGGTTTAAGCACATATTGCGATCAATGATCATAATATATGATCCAAAATTATATGATTCTGTGTACGATCTGAAAACCAATAAAAAAACAACTTCATATGATCTACATTTCAATTTTTTGATATTTCTATCTTATTATTAGGAGGAAGAGGTATACGAGATTCTGTGGGAGGAAGAGAAAAGCCAGGAGGAAAGAGATAGATGTTCTCAATGGAGCAAGGTGGAGAACGAGGGGACAATTTGAGGAATCCGAGGAATCAGAGGAGGATGAGTAGCGAGGACGCTTACTCCTGCTGTTAGAGTCATCGGTAGTCATCCTTGTAGTTTTCAACTTCCGCATTCACAGATAGAAGAGAAACTAGAAGGATAAAAGAGGTTAGTGAAGACATAATGGAGAGGAGAGGGTATTTATGGGGAGTCATAAAGATCAAATCGTCTCATTAAGTCTGTCTTAGAATGAAAACCGTCTCGTATGGGGAAAACCAACCGTCAAGCATTAGGATTTGAAACACACAACTCCCACAGTACACGAAACAGCGTCTGCAGAGTCCAATTCATCAAGATCCAACGGCTGAGAAATGGAGAGAAAAAAACATTCCTGATATGGTTAGGAAAAACAATATGCCAACCAGAAAACTAACACAAGGAACACATAATTATAAACAGTGAGACACCATTGAGAGAAGCACCGAACCCTTAGACAATGATGAGAGATGACATGTATGCAGGATGAATGAGTTAAGTGAGGATAGGTTGGCAAAGCACATCAATAAGTTACTACAGAGAGATTATTGATTTCAAGCATTACACAAAAACTTTGAAAGCAAGCCATATGAACCTTCTCAACCAGTCAAGATGTGAGTATGATTTCAAGGCAGCAGTAGAAGAAATGCATCAGATAATGTAGGGAGAAATTGGACAGTTTTACCAAGGCACACATTTAAGTCACAAGTCAACACTCCCCCTTATAACATTCTATAACAATCTTTTGATGGCCAGAGATATACACTCATGTAGCAAGAGACAAAGAACACTCTCAGATCAGTTGAACTTAGGGTGATAGGTATAACAAGGATACCACAAGCTATGAGTCTCAAGTGGAACTCAATACCTACTCCCTCTATTGGACCAAACCATTCCAAAGAGCATCCACCACAAAGTAAGAAAGCAACAGCTTACTGACGCAAAGATACAAAAGACACACAACCAAGACTTGTCCAAGATTAGAATGACTTACAGACCAAGTAGAAGGAAAAAAAAATAATCAATAACTCAGTAGATAACAAATCAAGCTAAGCTCCAGTGTTACATAACATATCAACTTTATGGAGCATAATGCAGTGCAGGATATGTGATGGAATACATGTCTTTCAGGGTTTAGTACAAATGCCAATGACATTGCACAGAAAATTAAATCGAACTGTGTCCAAGGGTTTAGTTAAAATATCAACGAGTTGTTTTTCAGTTTCTATGAAACACAATTCAAGAATGTATTTTTCAACTAAATCACGAATATAATAATACATGAGATCAATATGTTTGGTTCTTGAATGCTGAACATGATTCTTAGCTATATTGATGGCACTAGTGTTATCACAGAAGATGGTCATTCGTTCTTGAGAAAGACCATAGTCTTGGAGTATCTGTTTCATCCAAATCATCTTTGTGCAGCAACTCCCTGCTGCAACATACTCAGATTCAGCAGTGGAGAGGGAAATGCAATTCTGTTTCTTGTTGTGCCATGAAACGAGATTGGTGCCTAAGAAAAAGCAACCACCAGAGGTGCTTTTGCCATCCTTCATGCTACCACCCCAATCTGCATCAGAGTATCCTGCAATTTTAATATTAGATTCAGTTGTGTAAAAGAGACCACGGTGTGTTGTACCTACCACGTATCTAATAACTCTCTTGACAGCTTCAAGATACGACTCTTTAAGGCTTGCTTGGAATCGTGCACAAACACCTACACTGAAAGAAATGTTAGGCTTACTAGCAGTGAGATATAGGAGACTCCCAATCATCGGTATATGAACTGATCAACTGGCTTGCCATCTTTGTCCTCATGGAGTTTAGTGGTAGTGCTCATAGGATTTGTACGAACTTTTTTGCTAGATAGACCAAATTTGCTGACCAATTTGATGGCATATTTAGTCTGTGATAGAAACATTCCAGAGTCTATTTGTTTGACTTGAAAATCAAGGAAAAAGGTTAATTCACCTAGATTGCTCATCTCTGATGTAGGATGGATGGCAGCCAACATTGAAGATCAGATTGACCGTTGTAAGTCAAAGCCCGTTCGCCAGAGACGTCCGTCCGCCAAGGGTGGTTCATCCGCCAGACTACATCCGCCAGAGCAGATCCGCCAGACGACATCCGCCAGACGTCGTCCGCCAACATTGAAGGAGCCCGGTTTACTACAGTTTTGGCATTCGGCGTCCGAATGACGATTGTGATACCTTTTCGGGCTTTCGAGTTCGTTTAGGGCCTCAAAACGGCAGTTTAATATGTTTTCAAGTTTTAAGTTTTCTAATTTGTTTTGGACTTGTTTTGTTTTAATTCCTTGGACTTTAGGGTTTCCATGTTAGTCGCCCTAGGGTTTTCTTTTCAGTATTTAAGCATCCCTTTTGGATTGTAGTCGGCAGTCAATATAATTTTATCCAAAAAACCCTAAGAGTTTGTCTCTTGTTTCTGGTAGATTCCAGACCTATCCTATAGAGTACAACGTTGATTGTGCTCTCCATCTATTGAGGGTTCGACGTTGATCAACCCTTCCACCCTTCTACTGCGTCAATCTCAAATTCACTGGTCATGACATAAGCAAAATCATTGACTAGTTTATCTGAGGTAGAGCCAAAAACAATGTCATCAACATACACTTGAGCAACATTGAATTCATTTTGCAAATGTTTAACAAATAAGATTTTATCAATTGAACCTCTAATATAACATTGACTTATTAAGTATTTAGAGAGTCGATCATACTATGCTCTTGGAGCCTGCTTGAGTCTATAAAAGGCCTTCTGGAGTTTGTAAACATGATGAGGATGATGTGGATCCACAAACCCTTTAGGTTGTTCCACATAAACTTCTTTGTCAATATAACCATTTAGAAATGCAGTTTTTACATCCATCTGGTACAGCTTGAATTTTAGGTGACAAGCAATAGACATCAGTAAAAGAACTGACTCTATTCGAGCTACTGGAGCAAATGTCTCCTCATAGTCAAGCCCTTCCTTTTGGGAGAAGCCTTGAGCTACAAGTCTTGCTTTGTTTCTGACTACAGTACTATGTTCATCAGACTTGTTCCTGAAAATCCACTTTATTCCCACACATTTCTATGTGTAGGTCTTGGAACCAGTTTCCACACTTGATTCTTGGCAAATTAATTCAATTCTTCATGTATAGCTAGGATCCAATCAGTGTCCAGAAGAGCTTTATGGACAGTTTTTAGTTCAAGCAGAGATACAAAGCCATAACACTGAATAAGATTGGACTCATTAACATGACTGTCAACAAAACAGGCAAAGGCCTTCTCTGCAGAGTCATCAATAGTAGTGCCAGCAGTTCTGTGTCTGGTTTGAATTCCAACATCTAAGTGACCAATCACATCGCTTTTATTATGATCTTTCTGCACTTGTTTAAAGCCAGTTCTCTTCTGAGGAACAATATTCAGGTTTTCATCTTCTTCCTCAGCAGAACTTGATGATGCATCATTTTGACCAGCAGTTTTAGAGGGATCTTTATGTTGTGTTGCAGAATCATCTCTGTCTGAAAGACATATCATCAACAAACACATTAATGGTAACAACAATTGTTTAGAAATTTTATTACACACTCTGTAAGAACACTGCTGGAGTCATAGCCAACAAGGATTTCTGGGTCAGTTCTTGAAGCAAATTTATTCAATGTTTCACAATCTCTTAAAATATGACAAGGACTTCTAGAGATATGAAAATGACTTACATTAGGTTTCTTACCTTTCCAGAGTTCATAGGCAGTCTGATCACTGCCAGCTCTTATAAATACTCGATTTAATACATAGCATGCAGTGTACATAGCTTCTGCCCAAAATTTCTCACCTAAGTTTGTAGAGTTAAGTAAAACACGCCTCATTCCCAATAAAGACCTGCTCTTTCTCTCAACAATGTCATTTTGTTGAGGGGTTCGAGGAGCTGAAAACTCATAAAACACACCATTCTCATGACATAAATTTACCAATGATGAATTTTTAAATTCAGTACCATTGTCAGATCGAATCCTTGCTAATTTTAGGTTAGAATGTTGTTTAAGTCTGGTGAGTTGTTTACTTAAACTAATAAATGATTCAAATGTTTCAATTTTATTCTCAAGAAAATCAACGCAAGTATATCTTGAGTAGTCATCTACTACCACAAAGATATAGAACTTACCTGACATGCTGTCAATTTGAGTAGGGCCCATTAAATCCATGTGAAGTAGCTCAAGACAAGCAATAGATATTGTTGAATTCACAACTCGATGTGGAGTCTTGGTCTGCTTGCCAGCTTTGCAATGTCCACAAATATGATCAGTCTTTCCTGTTAGGCTAGGCATGCCTCTCAAGATTTGATGATTTGAGAGCTTATGCAGGTCTTGATAGTTGACATGGCCTAATCTTCTATGCCATAACTCAAAATTTTCATGAGATGTAATAGTTTTCAAACATTTATTTGAGAAATCACAGATGAGTCCCTTGATGCATGATAACAGTTATCAGATGATCTTTTACCACCAATCACAATATTACTTATATCATCCAGAACAATGCATCGTTTCCTATTGAACCAAACATCTTCAAAATCATCAGTCAATTGACTGACACTTACCAAATTTTTTATTAAGCCTTCCACATAGAGAACATTGTCAAGGATGCCCAGATTTGCTGATTTTACTGTTCCTCTTTCCAAGATATTTGCCTTTCTAGCATCTCCAAAAGTAACGATGTCAGTAATCCCTTCTTCTTCAATGGAGACAACAAAATATTTGTTTCCACATATGTGTCTAGAGCATCCACTATCAATATACCAAATATCTGCATCTCTGGAATTCACAGCAGTTAGAGCCACAAGACAGAATGATTCAATATGTTTGTCAGTATAGTTTATACTTGCAATCAGACATTTCTCATTCACACATTGTTTCTTTCTCCAAACATAATGAACATTAGCAGATGATATGTTATTCTTGAGAGTGTTTTTCAGAGTTAGATTAGTCTCAGAAACAAGTTTATTTCAAGAGCAGCAATTCTGGAGATAGTGTTTGCAGATTTCTCATTCTCATTTAGAAGATGTTTATCAAATTCAGAAAACTTTGCATTTGTTAAATCAATTAGTTTTCACACGTGTAATTTTAAATTTGACTGATCATTTTCAATGTCTCCCAAGTTTGGACATGAAGTTGGAGAACAAACCTGTTCTGAGTGAGTATCACTCATAGCACTTACCATACTGAGAGGTTCTTCATGCATGCTAGAAGTGAAAAAAGCATTAGTGACTAGAGTACCTGCTTCTCTATCACGGTTGTTTTCCACCAGATTTTGATTTGAAGAATCATTGCCAGTATAACCAAGACCAAACGTGTTAACTGTTTCCCAATGCAAAGTATTTTAGCTGTTGCTTTAGAGCTAAGTTGGAATTGGTTAAATTTCTCATTTGTCTTAAAAACCTGCAACTGCAGCAAAGAGTTTTCATGGTTAAGATTTTCAACCACATCGTCATGAGTAATTACATGCTGCAGTAGCTCATCCAATTTGGACAACAATGAAAATCTTTATGTCTGCCATTCATCTTAAGAAATGTTACAGGTGAGGATAGAGATTCTTTTCTCTAATTTCAATTTCTCATTGTCCATGTTACTTCCTTTTTTCTTAGTTTATGTTCCATTTCAGCCAGTTTTGCAAGCGTACGTGACAGTTGACTTTCCAGACTTGCATTTTTATTAAGAGCATATTATACCATAGAGCAAAGCTTTTCATATTTTTAATCAAGAGAGGAGTCATCATAGAGGTAACTTGTCTCGTCTGCACTATCCCTCTCAGAATCAGAGTCAGTTTGATCAAACCTCAATCTGGTACAAGAGCCAAATTTTTCTTCGAACTTTTCTGAGACAGTTCTTCTTCATCACTTTCATCATCACTCCAGGATACCTTCAATACTTATTCACTTTGGTTGTTCCTGTTTCCACAGTCAACAGATATATGGCATAGACCACTACATTCATAACACTATGGTTTCAAATTATGATTTCTCCTATTGTTAGTGGGAAAGTTTTTGGAATCATTTTTGCTTTCAGAAGATTTATTTTTCTTAGAATCAAAGTTTTTTCTATCACCTCCTGAATTTCCATTACGATATCTGAGAATTTTCTTAAATTCCTTGGTTAACAATCTAAGCTCAGATAAATCATTACTTACCTCCTGTTGATATATAAAAAAGCACGAGTATGTCGTACATATACCCCAAGCACAAATAAGAAAAATACACATGCAAGCTACATTATATATTTGAACGGTCATACCACGCATGTGGACCCAAGCCACAATCATGCATTTGGGGCTTGCAAATGTGGGTGTGGTGTGGCAGGTTACGGAAACGCACATGCTCATTCGCGATTTAACGTCGTCGGTGATTTCGGTTTTAGGCCCGAAATCCAAGCCTAATGAATTAGATCGACGGTGAAATGGTGGAACTTGAGAATTTGAGGTTTGGGCCTGCCAGCCCTTCTCCTTCTTTAAGGCCCAATACCCATATTAGAATAGTGTAACTTCGCTTTTCTTCTTCTTCCCGTTTTCTGTACCTCATCTCTTTTACCCAGCAGCTCGGTTCCTTCCTCGCTCGATGACACCAGCCAAATGCCCATAACCTTTTCCCCCTGCAACAGGTTTCATATTCCCTAGAGAACCCAATTCAAGCAAACGTCTTTTCCCCATTCTTCTACAAAAATCAAGGACGAGATTGAAAAGGGAGGGTTTTGTCCAACGGGTTAGAAGTCTTTGAGCCTCCCCTGCTCCTAACCCTGAGCCTATAAAAGGGGGAATTCTGGGATCGATGGGGCATCACGCATCATCAAGCTTCATCGATCAAAAACCCAAAAAAGCTAAAAAGCCTTCAATTCCCTGCGCCTTCAAGCCTTTCATGCCTTTAAGCACCAATTCATGTTCCCAGCCATCAAGCCTCAAGCATTCAAGCACAAAACCAAGCTCACAGACATCTTTTCCCAAAAACCTCCTTCAGCCTCTGTTATTCCCAGAAATCCATTACCCAGAAAATCCTCCAAATTCTCTCACCGCAGTGCATTTCTAGCTCCCGCACCACTCCACGCTCATGCTGTCAAGCCCCGGTTAATTTCAATACGGTCTGAATCACGCACAAAATCTTCCCATAAATCATGTTTAGGATTGATTTTGGCCTAGTCAATTCAAAATCAAAAGAACCCCCTCAACACCTCCTTTTTCTTTGAAGCTTTTAGGGCTAAACTTTTTGAGCTTCTCTGATCAACTTTGTTTTCCTCGTTTAGCTCAGTCTCATAAGTTTTCAGACTGCCAATGAGTTCAAAAAGAGAATAAATCTCTAAATCTCTGGATTTAGAAATTGCAGCCTTCTTAATTGCAAATCTTTTTGGAAGAGATCGTAAGATTTTCATGACAATGTCCTCCTGAGAGATCATCTTCTTTTCGTTGCTTGTAGAATTGATCAATGGTCTCTTCTTCATTCATTTGCAAAACTTCAAATTCGTGAAGTAAAAGTTGAAGCTTATGAAGTTTTACCTTTTTATTACCTTCATATGTTAATTCAAGAGTGTCCCACATTTCCTTTGAATTAATACAATGTTTGATGAGGGCTCTGTCATCTTCAGATAAAGCAATGAATAAAGCATTTTTCGCCTTGTTTTCTGCCTCACTACAGGCAAGTTCAGTTGGAGTCCATTTGTCAAAACTCTTGAATTTTATCTCACTTGTCACTTTAGATGCTTTAGAATCAACAGGATGTCCCCAGCCATGAACAATGCATTGCCAAGTCCTAGAGTCTGGAGCAGAGATAAAAGGTTGCATCATCCCTTTCCAATCTTCGAAACTTTCTCCTTTGAGAGTAGGGGGCATATTGATTGAAGTTCGTTCCATCTTGTCTGGAATCTACACTAAGAAAATCTAGTGAACCTTCTCTGATGCCAATTAAAAGTACACATATGGTTAAACTTCAACAAATTTTAAACAAAGATCAATTCAAGATAGAACAAGTTTTTTAACCTTCTCAAACGGAGAAGGAAAGTATATATTTTCTTGAATGATCAATAGAAATACACACAGTTTGTATTGCTCTACAACACAGCAATCAAACACATTTTAGCAACTCTACAACACAATTGCTTAACTATCGAAACTAGTTCTTCAACACAACTAGATTTACATGATAATCAACATACTCTAAACACAATAGGATTTAACTGAGATTCTTTAACACAATCTCAACCTCTTCAAGAGACAAGGACTCTTTGTTACAGCCTTGTACTCTTCACAGGTTACACACGCTTTGAACTGATTTTTATTCACACAGCTCTTCACACATCTCTCTTTCTCTATAGGTTTAACTCTTCTCGAGCAATATAAGATGCAAAAGACGAATGAACCTTGAAGACGTTTTTTTCTCTCAGAAAATCAGTGCCTACATCTAAGAGCAAACATCAGTATATATAGGATAGAGTCCAAGAAAAGAATCTCTTAGACTCTCCCATAATCTAGACTCCATGCACAATCAATGATTTAAACTAATACATATCCAATTAGCTAGATATTCTTCCTAAACAAGATAGATTTCTTATGAAAACAGAATTCTTGTGCAAGGAAGAAATAAATCATTAAATGCAAGGAAAAATCAAAGAATCGATAATCATTTCAAATCTAATAAGATATAAACCATGAAAGAATCAATCTTTGATATCATATGGATTATTTCTAAGAGAAGAGCACGACTTTCGTAGATGGACCAGGAAAGCATAACTTTGAATATAATGCATTTGTGCTATACAAACTATATATAGCTCACGTTCCTAATACATTAACTAGAATATTGCATGCATTTTTCTTGTGGGCATATACAAACATATATCAAACGCTTACCGCGTCCTTGGTTCTGTGAAACTTTTGCATAAACTAAGGTGATATGGATCAGTGTGGTACTTATTCACCTCCTCGGAGTCTGATTTTAGTTGGTAAAGAAATATATCGAACGGGCGGCGTACGCGGTGGTTTCCGGACCATATTTACTTTTCACGGTGACTCGAATAGTTAAATGTGGTAGCGGCCTGCCTTTGAGGTCCCTTTTATCGTGGTTCACAATGAGAATCAAGCTGGCGCTAGCTGAGACAGTCGACTAAAATACTCTGACGCTGAAAGCCTGAAAAGAGCATGCAGTTGGCCTATAAATAGAAGCTCCAACCCTCATTGCAAAGATGTCCCAACTTAGCTGTGCATCTTTTGTTATATATAGTGATTAGCAGGAGTCAAATTGTCTCAAATTCCTTGAGATCAAGACTCTTGAAAACGTATGCATGGTTGGTTATTTGGTGTATATATGAGCTAGTTACTGGTTTGTTTCAAGCAATCTAGATAATTATCATTCTGTTTTGGGTTGAGAGAGCCATAGTATCGCATTACCATGTTATATACTTCCATTTCCTCTAGTTGATATATAGCATTCTATGTCATTTCAAAATATTTTTTTCTCATAATTAAGGAACATCCACATTAATGATATTTCGTTGATCGATCTTAATTTACTTGTTCATTTTATTTATTATTCAATGATCAAAGTTATTTATTTTAGAAGTTTATAATTTATACTAATACATGATCTGCATATGCAAAAATGGAGCAAAACGATACGATGTGTTCATTTTTCGTTCTGCTTTTTGTATCCATATACTGAAACAGTTCGTTCTAATTAGCTCGTTGCTGAAGAAAATAAGTTATGCATGAACCTTTTGTACCAGCTTCGAGCTAGTTAAATAAGCACAGACATGCTAGCTAAAGCTCTTAGATAAGTAGATATTGGAATATCCTGTACTGATCGAAATAAGTGATAAGTATTTCTTTTTGATTTGCAGGAAGCAACTTGAAAAAATGGCTAGCCAGTTATCTGATGTGACCAATATTCAAGATCTGGTCTTGAAAAAGCTTGTGAGGTTCGTCAAACTATTCTACCTCTTTGTATTTATTAAACAGATGATTATGCAACAATTGATGCGTAAAGCTCTCATAGTACCTTCACTCACAAAGAAGCAAAGGACACTAGTCTAAACCACCATCATTATATTATTTTTGGACCATATAGTTGGTATTCCACCTGGTCAGACTCTGCTTAATTAAGTGCTTACATTTTCACAATAGTACAAGCTGCTCAAATATGTATATGCATGGAGATGATGAAATATTGCTAATAACTAAGTATTAACTTGGCGGGGTTGCAGTGGGAAGGAAGACCTGGACGATGTAGCTGCTCCTAAACTTCAGAACCTCAAAGTTGAGTGCAATAACCCGAAAGGGGCCGGACCAAACTCACCGACATCACCGACCAGCCCAATCGCCGGCCGACTCCACCCAGTTAAAAGAATCACAAAAGGGTTCAAGCACTTCAAGACCAGCTATTTCGAGTAAGATATATACCAAGGCACCAAGGCACTGTGTGTTTTCTTTTTTGACGGAATACTATGTCACTTTGCTGCTTTGAACTTAAATCGTTGCTCTGAAAAGCTCAATGCAAGACACTGATCGATATATATCTTTCAAATTTCATCTTGCAGCACAAATCCCGCTCTGTTTTATGACCTTGCCCAAGGACAGAGCCCCGAGGTACGTATACTTATCGATCTTTAGCCCATGATTCATGTCCTTGATTATTTCTTTCTTCTATTTTTCATGATTAGATTGAGACGCAGGTTTTGATTTGTTGGTAATTAATCCATCTCCTCTCCTATGCAGTTTCTGGTATTTGCATGCTCGGATTCCCGAGTGTGTCCTTCACATGTTCTTCACTTCCAACCTGGGGAAGCCTTCATTGTTCGCAACATTGCTAACATGGTTCCTGTTTTTGACCAGGTTTGTTTAATTAATTACCTGCATCGAGCTACTAACTCAAATTACTATAACTCAGTTCCTTATTAGTTATCTCCAAGGAATCATGACTTATATATCCATGTTCCTACTTGCACGTACGTAGCTAATATTTGGTATCTGCATGCTCCTCAGATGATGAAACATGCTGGAGTTGGAGCAACCATAGAATACGCTGTCAAAGAACTCGGGGTGAACATTATCTCTCAATTTTGTATGCATGCATATACGTGGTTCACTTATGAATGCTTATTAACGAGGTGAAAATCATATAGGTGGCTAATATTTTGGTGATGGGACACAGTAATTGCGGGGGGATAAAGAGGCTGATGTCTTATCCGGAGGATGGTTCTGAGCCCTTGTAAGGATTCTTTCATATACAGAAGTTGCATTCCGTGAGATATATCAAGAAAACAGAAGTAGTAGCAGTAGTATTAGCTAGTACAGGAATCATTGTAATCCTTCTGATATTTTGCATCTACATGATTGACATTTGCAGCGACTTCATCGATGAATGGGTGAAGATAAGTTTAACAGCCAAGGCTGAGGTTATTGCAGAAGCTGGGGATGCAGACTTCCATGAACAATGTGAAAGATGTGCAAGGGTAAGCTAACTAAGCCTCGCGATGTAACTGATATAATTCATGATCTAACTTCCATTTTAACTAAAATTAGCACATATACATATCAGCTTTATTCTCAGCTTGGTTCTTCTTTCATCATTTATGCAGGAATCAGTAAACTTGTCACTGGCGAACCTTCTAACCTATCCCTTTGTTCAAAAGGCACACTTGGATAAGAAATTAGCACTTCGGGGTGGTTACTATGACTTTGTCAACGGAATTTTCGAGTTATGGGAGCTTAAATCTCAGATTTCGAACCCCATCATCGTATAATCTTGCCTTGCTCTTGGATTTGTGAACAACTGATGACAAATAAAGCCGAAGAGTTCCTTGTGGGCTGCATTGGCTATTGTATTTTAATTAATTTGTCACAATGCTCATGTATAATTGCTGTTTGCGCTCTATGCTTGTGTACCTTACTTTTCACAAAATAAAAGAAATTTTAATATAAAAACATGTCTCCAAACGCATTATGCATCATTTGTTTTTATGTTCTTGAATCTTGAGTGCATATCTAAATAGTGAAGCCTAGTGCTTAAATATGATAAAATCATCAAAATGCTTACGTTAATAGTTATATATTCCCACAAATTCCAACATACTGTAGATGTTCATTGTTTTGTTAAACAAAAAAAAAGAACGTAAAATTCATTGTGGCCGTTTTTTAACAGTAAGTGAACACTACTTATGTATGAAGCAACTTGCCAACTTTATTGGTGATTATAAAGCTCATCGATCTTTAGTTTAACATAGGTGCATGGATATTTCATTTAGTATCCCAGTTAAATCCGTCTGATGGAAACTCATGGCTTTTACGTTTTACATATTATAATATATATATATATATATGGTTTGTAGTTTTCATTATTCATCAGATCATTAACTTACTGTCATGTACTACTACAATTTTGAAAAGAGTTCAATGCAATTGCTAATTCTATTTTGAAAAGAGTTCATGTATACAAATATTAGAGGAAATTAAATTAAACGCATAACTATTAATTATTAACAAATCTTGGTATTGACTTGATGAAGACATGCATAATCTTAATCTTATCAAAGATCAGGCATGTTGTTGTAAAATATTGGAATTGATTTAATTAAGATTTAAAAGTCTGATGTGGTCTTTTGATTCTTTTTTCTTTTTATTTTTCTCTCCCTCTGAGATTCATCATTGAGAGTTGGTAGAATAACACCTAGTCAACGATGTTTTGGCAAAATTTGATAAAGAATATATGGAAAAGCTAAATCTTCTATAGATTTTGTTCATCCTGAACACACAAGTGAAATTTCTTTTATAATAACTCTGTTAAACATAACTCATCAACAACGGTGAAATTTCTTTTATAATAACTCTATCAAACATAACTCATCAACAATGGTGAAATTTGTTATTTGCGATCATTCAATAAGAAGGCCAACCTTTATTTGCAAGACGAACCTAAAAGTATCGGCAGACTAAGAATGTTGATTAATTATGCAGCTTGGCTCCAAAAGACGTATAATTCAGTCTTACAATAACACAGTCTCAAAATTATGATGTAAGACTGAATTACGTGATTTCAAACATAATTTTGAAAAGAGCTAAATATGATCAGCTTAGCTCAATTTTAAGTTTTTAATTATAATGAAGGGCATGATTACAAGCTGCTCGTTGACGTATCGGCTCAATTTTAAGTTTTTAATTATGATGAAGGGCATGATCAAGCTGCCCTTCATCAAAAGTACCGGCCCTTCATCATATGGAATGTACGTGATTTCAAACTATTTATTGACTCAATAAAAGAGCTCAAGTTTAAGTTTTTAATTATAATGAAGGGCATGATTACAAGCTGCTCATTGACGTATGTAAGTTATTGCTCTAAACCTTCACCTCGTAGCATTTGATAACAAAATACGAAAGAAGAGGGGGGGGGGGGGGGGGGGGGGAGGAACAACTACAACTATTGAAAATCTTTAATACATCCTAAGCCATGAAAATCAAAATTGAAGACAATGAGTGAATACAAGAAATTTTATTCTGCCACAAATAATCAAAGTTGAGTGGCCAATATCCACAATAGCATCCACTAGAGAATTCGTTTCTTTCCAAACATGACTGAATGTATTTGATTGAAATTGCTGAGCTAGTTTTCTATTATCTTGAACAACTGTTTTAATTCTCAAAAAAATATCTTGATTTGGTTGTTCGTCTAATCAAATTATGATTTTTAAGTCCCCTTCAATCTAGATTTTAGTGAAGCATGAAGAGTAGCAGCAACAAGACCTATTCTTAATCCCAAAGCCTTTGTCAATAAAACATCAGCTAAATTTCGAGTTGAGGCTAAAAGGGGTTTTCTTACTAAATTAGGAACTTTGAAGCAAATCATATTTCTCACTCCAAGTTACTTTCAGACCTTTCCTTACAAGCTATTTTTCTCTAAGACCAGTCTCGTTGGCTAAGGGATGGAGACAGAAACACCATTTTCCTTCATAATATGGTCAAGCTCAGGCGCGTAAATAAATCTATTGCTTCTCTTACAATTGACCAGGATGTTATCACTGATCTTCGTGTTATGAGGCACATGTGGTGCAACACTTTGAATCATCTTTCACCAGGGATGTTCGCTTGGTGGTAGACACATGTTTGGTAGAGCGGGTTATTGCTACCCTTGTGACTGGGTGAGAATGATGCTCTGCTGGCTGTTCCTTCTGCTCAAGAGGTGTGAGACTATTAAAGGAATGGATGAGTTCAGCGCTCAGGTCCTGATGGTTTTACTGGTAGTTTCTGTTTATTTTTTAGTCAGTGGTGGGTCCTGATGTAGTCTCTACAGTTTAAAGTTGCGTAGCACGGAAGCGGGGACCGAGTCACGTTTCTCGCTTCTGAAGCGGGAGCACGTCAGAATCCTTTGGAAGCGCGTTTCCGGCAAAAGGAGGTTTGGAAGCTCAATGGAAGCGCGAACTTTCGAATTGGAAGCGCAATTGTGGCTATTCTGCCGGAACGGGGGGGATTGTCTTTGGTTCCAACGAAGAGATTGAGAAATGGGGTTCTTCGTTTTCCCCAATTAAGAGCCCTCATAGTATTCGATCATTTGGAATTGAGCTGATGTATTTAATTTACTTCTGTGATAAAGGATTTGAACCAAGATGGCTATGAGAAGCTTCATCTTTTATGGGAGGAGCTCGAGACCTTCAAGTTTGACTGGACTTGGCTGCAGCCTCATGTCCAATATGTTTTTGGTATGAGAACCTAACAGGAAGAGTTGAAAGATTGAGAGAAGATGCAAATATTTTGCAGAACAAAATCGAGAGGCGGAGGGTTATGCTAGCAGCTGTAGAGGTTGACCTTGACAGACCGAAAGAAGATTTAGTAAAGGCAGAACAAGAGGAAGATGATGATGACTCAGAAGATTTAATAAAATAAGTTTTTATTTATTTATTTTTATATAAAATATATATATTAATTTATTCCGATACTTTCAAGATGTACCCGCTTTTAAAAAAATTTCAGAAAAAACACTTCTGTGCTTCCAATCGCTTCACTTCTACGTACCCGCATCTGATTCTGTGCGACTTAGCTTTAAGGCCTCCACCTTAATGGTTATCTCATGTCTCACTTTAATTCTAATGTGATCATCCTCATTCCCAAGTTGGAGGAGTGTACGACTATCTCTGATTATAAGCCTATTGCTCTTGTCAACTTTGTATTCAAAATTATCACTAAAATTCTGACATATCGGTTGGGCCATATTGCTGCTCGAATAATCTCTCCTCATCAAAGTGTGTGTATTAAATGGCGTTCTATTGGTGATCCTATCACACAAACTTCAGAATGCATCAACCTTCTTGATCGAAAATACAGATATGGGAATGTTGCTATTAAATTTGATATTCGGAAGGCATTTGATACCCTGGATTAGAGTTTCGTATTAAGAGTTTTGAGGGCTTTTAGGTACAGTGCTACTTTTACTGGGTACATTCATAATATTTTGCAATAAGTTTTTCTCTCTTTAAGTATTAGTGGCAGAACTGGGGGTTTCTTCACTTGTTCAAGGGGTGTCTGGCAAGGCGATCCTCTTTCGCCTCTCATTTTTTGCCTAGCAGAGAAGGTCCTAAGCAAGAATCTTAGCTCTTTGGTTGACAATAATAAAATCAAGAGAATCTCAACGCCTTTGGGCGTCACTTCCCCCTCTCATGTGCTCTTTGTCGATGATGTGATGGTCTTTTTGCAGGGGATTCCAAGGCACTTACGCAACTCAATATTCATTATGGAGAAGTATGCTACGAATTCAGGCCAGGTAGTAAATAAGATAAAGTCTAGTGTTTACCTTTGAGCTTATACCTTTCCATGGAGACTCTGTATTAAGAGAATTTTAGGTGTTAAGTTGGGCAGCCACCCGTTTACTTATCTGGGCGTGCCTATTTTTGTTGGAAGACGTAAATGTGAATATTTCCTCCCAATAGCATACATAATAAGATACAAACTGAGTTCTTGGAAGGGGAAGCAGTTATCTCATGCTAGTAGACTGGCATTAATTAATTCTGTTATCCAGAATCTTCTTATATGTGATTTTCAGATTTATGAATGGCCAAGGCTGCTCTTATTGAAAGTGCAGCGTTGGACCATTAAATTTTTATGGAACGGTGACCCTTTGAAGGATTGTTCTGATTTACTTTCCTGGTAGTCTTGTTGTCGGTCAAAGATGAAGGTGGTCTAGGGTTGAAGAATCTTCTTACTCTCAATAAGTCGCTCTTGTTAGAGCGGTGTTAGGAGATAGTTGAGCGTGCTTCTCTATCTACAAAAATGCTTCATGACAGATTCCTTAATGTGGGGCTTCAATGCATCTCCTCCTACAAAGAACCTTCCATTTGGCTCAGTCTCAAGAAGTTGTGGCCTCTTCTTTTTCATAATCTGCAGTGGGTTATTGGGGATGGTAAATCAGTGCAGTTTTGGAAAGATAATTGGTTGGGGATGTGCGTTTACATTATGCTGATTATGATAGATTGTTTCACCCTTTTTAATGACAAAGTGTGTGATTTTAATACAAATAAAAAGGGCTAACATTTGTTTAGTCCTTATATTTCTGGTCAATTGTCTATTTAGTCCCTAAAGTTTCACTTTCATCTAAATAGTCCTTAAAGTTCTAACTTTTAATATGAAAAGTTCATTCCGTTAATTCTTTCGTTAGTGTGATGAGATGGCAGTTAAAAGTCATAAAAAAAATTTAAAATATCCATATGTGTTGTAGAATAATCGGAATTGGTCTACTCATTTCATTAGAGAATCCCTTTATATAGGGTGACGATTACAATGGAAACATCAATTACAATAATGGTAATAAACACTGATTGAAACGTTACATCAGATTGATACTAATTTCCTAATTCGTCATCGTCAGTTACTTTGACGAAGGCACATTTATGGTATTTTCCTTCAACACTCCCCCTTGTGCCAAGTCAAAGACGAAATGGTGCATATGGTGTTGCCTCATTAAAAACCTTGCCAAGTAACAAAACCCAGTGGGACAAAATAAAACTTGGACGAAGGGAAAAAGAGCACAACGCACCTATTACATTTGAAAACAACATGTATGTGCTAGACTCCCCCTGATGTCTGCACCTCCCCCTGATTTCTACATTAATCATGGGTTTCTCCCTGATTCTTTCATTTGATCAAGGGAGCTTCAGTCTTATTAGCATACTTATGCATTTTCACATGTTTTTCCAAATGTGACTTTGAGCAATGATTTAGTAACTAAATCTTGCCACATCGTCCTCAGATCCAACTTGATTTACTTTGATCTTGAGGATAAGGTTGTTCATGAACTGAATACATAGGTTCATATTGAACATCAGGTTCACTCGTGATATGACCTTCATATAACAAAATAGTCGTAACTTCGTCTAGAGTATGAGTGAACCATTAAGAAATTTGAAATTGATCTGTAATAACAGATTTTCTTATCTCACCTTTAATGCGGTTTTCTTTACGCATAGTTAGCTATGACGTGGATAATTTCTTTATCATGTCAAATTCTATGTAGAGATTGAATAAGTCCAAATCTTTCATATCTTTAATGAAAGAACGATTTGCGTTGTGTAGGCGCAGAGCTAAACATAGCTTTACAAATTTACATCGAATGAGAGGTCGAGTCTTACATATTATGTTTAAGTACAATCATGCGTTATTGCACTTGTATAGGAATTTCATTTCCCAATACTTCTTCGTCATCTTCCTTTAGATGAAAACGGATCTATAGTAAAGACTTCGACTGATCATGGGAGTATATGTAGGCCTCACTTTATTCTTTAGAGTGCCTAAGCCGATTGATGTATGGTCACCATCATTACAGTCCTTGAGTTCCATTTCAAGACTGTGTATTCCCAAAATCTTTTTCATTCTCAACTTAGGATAATACACTGAGTTTCTCTTATTTCATTTAGAGTTCATATATATCCATAATGAGCACGCAAGGGCATAATTCACCAATCTCTATCCAATCAAGTAGTCACTTTAGTGAACGTTTCAATTTCTTTTGCAAACGTACTCATGTGATCTAGAGTCACTTGATTTGGGTGGATGAAGTCCGTTTAGGATCCTCATGTATATCTCTTAATTTAGATCCCCATAGAGATATATGTTTTGATCACTTTTCATAAGCTGCATGTTCAGTTTTTCGGAAACTACCAAACTGACAAGGTAGTGGAGTACAATGACATCCATTACGAGAGATTGTCTCATCGTAGTCCATTACGAGAGAATATCTCCTCGTAGTCGATTCCAGTGCGTTTTTGAGAGACCTTGCGCCATAAGGTGAGTTTGCATACTCTTATTCTCATTACGCATTCTAACAAAGATATATTTGATAGGGTTTACATTTGCGGTGTCGGCGTCACCTGCCCAAATACCTATCTCTTTGTTTATACTGGATCGCTTCTTTCCATTAGGCCAGTTTACTAAGTTGACATTTTTCAACGAAGTATGGTTCGATAGTAGACTCATTATTCCACGTCCTCATGTACACTAGTGTAATGTGTTTGTAGAGATCTCTATACTTTAAGGATTGGTTCTAACATTTGAGGCGTCCCTCAATGATAACCACAATCCATAAATATTCTCATGAGACGGATTTGAGTATCACTGATCAATAGATCAGGTTGTGCCAAACTTGTTTTCTTCCTTTACACAAGTATGTATCGAACTTAAAGTGGCCTCCCCCTCTTCCATGGAGAGCCACGGCCTGTGACACCATTTATGCCACTTATGGCGTCACCATGCCACCATGGATGGTGGCAGTGCAATACCCAATTCCACTTGGGTGGTACCATGTCCTTTTGATAAAACACAATCCTTGCAGGTATATTTGCAGCAGGTTTATATGATCTCGTCACTTTAATGTATAAGACATCTGCACACTTTACTTTGTGTGATTTTGGGGATCGGGATGAGACACAGTGGGGACAAACCACGACAATTCCTGTCGTTCCACTTGAACATGCTTGTTCTTATCTCCCCCTAACGACGGGAAGACTGTCTCATCCAAGTGACACACCGCAAATCTAGCGGTGAGGAGATCGCCTGTCAAGGTTTCGACATAGCGGACTATAGCTGGAAGTTCATATCCAGCATAAATATTTATTCATCTCAAGTAACCCATCATTGTGCGCTGTGGCGGCGCAATTTTGGCACATAAAACATTTAATGGAGCTCAAGGATTGTAGATCCATGTCAATCCAAAAGAGCTCAAGGATTACAAGTTCGTTTGAAATCCTTTAAAATCCTCACACATAGTCACTAGCTATGGTGTAAATTGGTTCAATGATGATGGCCATAGATGAAAAAGTAACGCTGCATGCAAAAATTGCATAACCCAAAACGGAAGTATTGGTGTGTTTTACCAATATTAAGACTATTACTGTAGTCGTTTTCCGTGAGACCAATTAGGTTTTTATATAGGAATATGATGTCCATTACAAATCCCATATAATAAGCCATAAAATCACCACACCTACGGAAATTAACCCGGCCTAGGTGCTTTGACTTTCTAGCATAAGCAGCATAAATTTTAATTGTGGATGGTGTCATGACACGTGACCAGCGTGTCGACACAACAACCAACACCATAAAATATCTATGGTGTCCGCAAGTTGGTTGAATCGATCCACTGAATCCTCTTTTGATTCAATATAACAACATAATGAGGAACTCATGTGTCCTTTGCATATGATGATCTCAATCATAATTGTTTTAACGAATAGGCTTTGAATGATGTACTTTTATCCATAAAATCACGACGGATAGGAGAAGCATAATAAGGTATAAATGCATATGCTTGTGCATCAAATATATTATAATGCCACATTGGGGGAGCGGCGGGATTTAGGAATTGAACATACGTCTTCAACCCTATATGACAATATTTGAGGATCAAATGTTCATTGATCGTCCTCAGATTCGTATGTGAACCATATTCTTCTGGTGTTTGCTTCTATTTATCCAAAAATATGGGTGTCCATAGTAGTTTCTTTAATGTATGGATCACCAGATCAAAGCCAATCTATGTCAGAATTCCAAAAGATCATTTTCTTATGACGTTGGATTTAATTAGCGGTTACTTAGA
This sequence comes from Potentilla sterilis, assembly GCA_963682095.1. Lineage (NCBI taxonomy): Eukaryota > Viridiplantae > Streptophyta > Magnoliopsida > Rosales > Rosaceae > Potentilla > Potentilla sterilis. The sequence goes on from OY821759.1 coordinate 8,327,168, forward strand.
ACCTACTAAGTTGACATATAATCTTCTCTAATACTCGTTTACATTCGCAGTCATTTAGAGGTAATGCAAAGGAGCTCAAATGAATTCTCACTTGTGTCTTTTTTCACATGAACATCGTGGCATAAATTTCTTTAAAGTATAGGACAAATTCAATTTTCTCTTATCGCATAAATTGTCAATTTGACATATGCTCAATATATACATCGAAACGTAACTCAAGTTCTTTAGAGTAACTCGATGGGGATTGTTATAAAAACTTTGGTAATCCCAGTTAGGCAGGTGCATTATGAATCCCAAAGGAACAGATATACCGATCCTTATCACTTTCATTATAGTACTACAGTTCTTCAGTACTATTGTGCTATATTAGTACCATTGTCCTTCAGTACTATTATTCTAGGGATCACATGGTGCGTTTCTTTGTCCACATTTCGTTGTGTTATGCCTATATTATGTCTTTGCACACAGTTTTTTGTGCCATGCCTATATTATATTGTTTTTCTTTATGCAATACTTTGCAAAGTTAGATATAGAAAATTGAATCATGTATATTATGAATAAAATTTGAATAATCTCAATTCCTTTAGAGAAATTTCAAAAATGAACGTGCCAACGATTACATTTAGTCTTATCCAATTTAGAGAGAGAAACTTTAAGACAAAAAGTCTAATTTAGGACCAAAAGTCGTATTTAGGCGTAATAGCCTTTATAAGGATATCTTGGAAATTTATAAGTAGACTAATCAACGTCTATTTTGGATTGAGCCAGATCCTTTGTGCTCTTTTAATAGCTGCAATGATGAGATGTGTCATTTTGACATATTCTTCCCATATGTTATGTCTTCAGTTGTAAATTCATTTTCGATGTTCTTGTTGTATATTGAAGATACTTTTCCAAAAAATCCACGTACTCATATGATTCTTCATACTTATTGAAAGTCGTAGCTAATTCTTTGCTAGCGTATGATGTACGTATCAATAATTCATTGAATTACAACAATGGCAGAGTGTTTCACTGCACATGACATGTCCCCTATGTCATCTTTTAAATATTACATTGTTTCCACTTACTTTTGGATGATTATATGAATTTTACGTCCATGGTAATTACCCTTTGTTTTAGGGTCGTTGCATTATTTTGCCCAATTTGTTCAAGAATATATATTTTTCTAAGACATTACATCGTCATTGCCTTTTGATTTAGGGTTGTTTTATTTTTCAAAATGTGTTCCCGGAAATTTCTTTTTCTCATACCTTACATTGTCATTGCCCTTTGGTGTAGGGTTGTTGCATTACTTTGCATAATTTGTTCCAGGGAATTTTTTTTCTTAGACCTTACATTGTCATTCAAGATATTGAAATTATTTATTTTGCTATTTACATAAAGCAATTTGCATAAATATACCATGCTCAAGCCTTAGTCGGCTTAATAGGGGAATTTGGTACTCAAATTCTTCAGAGTCCAATATGTCAAAACTAAACTGTGATGGTTAAACCATCTGTAAAATATAGGAAGAATAAAATATATTAGTTTCGCGGTCTATGACATTCACGACAACTAAAATAAACCAATATACTTTATGGTAAAATAAACCACTAGCTTCGTGAAATTTCATTATCACAATAAAATTTTGATTTTTCCATATTCATTGCATGTAAAGCTAATGAAATTTCATTATCATTGCTTTTTATATAATCAAGAAGATATCCATGATGAAAATTTTTTCAAGAAATTAAAATTGGATCTCAAGACCAAAATTTGTAATGGTCATATTTTTCTTACTTCGTGAAAATACTTTTCCACATTATAGGTTTGTCACTTTTTCTTTATATTACGAAGCTCATGAAATTACATTATCAGAGCAGTGTTCAAAATAAGTAATATGTTAAATAAAACAATTATTTAACACTAATAAAATGAACATATAACGCTTCATGTTTCATATTTATATAAATACTAATGCAATCAATTTTAATAGAGCATTATATCATATAAATAACTGAAACAAAATATAATGAAAGCAGAGCGTCAATGTAAATATTACTTGTAAGTTTGCCAAATAAACTGCATATGAATCGATTGCTCGATCTTCGACTCTAAATTTGTCGTCGTATATTCATCGCCGCATCATTAAATTGATATGTCACATAAAAAAAATATTCATATGATTAGTCACTTTAATCATACATTTACCATATCAATTAAATAATTTAATATTTTACCATTAAATTCATAAAACAGTAAATAGTCACAGTAATAAGAATTATTATGCGGTAATTTTAAAATTACCTTCAAATTTTATCCCAAAAAAAAAAATTCTGTTTTTTTTTTCTTGGGTCGGGTCACCCAGATCCGGGTCAGGTCGGGTGGATTGGAAGTTCTGCCGACAAAATTTTCGTCGGGAGAACTTCTGATGCAGCCTTTTCCCGACGAGCTGTCGTCGGTAAAAGCTGGATCGGGTTCCGGGTTCCTGTGCTTCCGGGCTGCAGTGGCGATCTGGGGCGGGGCTGCTGCGGAACCGGATCGTCGTCGAGGGCCACGTCGACTGGGCTAGGCAGGTGGAGGCGACGAAGGCGGGATCGGGATCGGGATCGGGATCGGTGGTTGGGTCGAAGGATTGGAGGCCAAGGCCGAGCGACGCCGATTGGGGCTAGCGGCGGCGGTGGTACTGGGACGTGCGGAGTCGATCGAGGCTGGCGTCAAGGGTTGATCGGCGAGTGCCGGAAGGTTACGGGTCAGATCGGAGAAGACGATGGGTGCCCAAAACAGATTGTTGGGTGCCCAGAGAATCTTTATGCTCTGCCGACAAAGTTGTCGTCGGCAGAATGGGTTTCTGGAGGTTTTTTTTTTCAGGAACAAAGGCCTAGGGTTTTTTCTTTTTTTCTTCTCTCTGGCTAAAGCAAAGTGCTGATAACGTGTTGTAGAATAATCAGAATTGGTCTACTCATTTCATTAGAGAATCCATTTATATAGGGTGACGATTACAATGGAAACATCAATTACAATAATGGTAATAAACACTGATTGAAACGTTACATCAGATTGATACTAATTTCCTAATTCCTCATCGTCAGTTACTTTGACGAAGGCACATTTATGGTATTTTCCTTCAACAATATGTTAATTTTCCCTTTCTTCAATATTTTTTTATTGTTTTCATTTTATTTCTAAGAGATGTGGATGTCTTTACTTGCCAAAATCCCTTTTCATTTAATTCTTTATGTCAACACCGGATTAATTTAATATAAAATAAAAATCATAAATTAATTTTAAATAATTAGAGAAAAAAATTAATTTATGAGTATTTTGGTCATTTTACAATTTTTTGAAGGGTGAGGAATTGACGAAATAGACTTTTCGAATTTAAATTAAGAGTTAGAACTTTAAGAACTATTTAGATAAAACTAAAACTTTAGATACTAAATAGTCGACCAATCAGAAGTACATGGACTAAACAAATGTTGGTCCAGGTAAAAATTGGCAGATCTGTTGGAGATTCCAACGCTCCTTTCCAGAGGTGGCCAGTTCCATTCAAAAAGTGTCAATCTCAATGAAAGAGCTTGAGGATAGACCGGTTTGGTCTATTGAAAGCTATGGTACGGTATTCTTACATCTAAGACAGCTTATGTCCTTCTTCCTTAGCAGCAGGCTAAGCCTTTTTGGGCTAAATGTATTTGGCACCGTGCTATTCAACCTTGTAAAAGTCTAGTGGCCTGGAAAATTTTATTAAAAAGAATTTTGACAGAGGATCGACTTCAACGATGTGGTAGGGTTTTCTGCTCTTGTTATTATATGTGTTTTGTGGTAACATAATCCTTGCACCATCTCTTTGTGAGCTGTGCCTATGGCTGATTTATGGGATTAGTTTTTCCCACTCTTTAGACTTCAGTTCAACCCGGACTTGGAAGTGGGTGAGTTTTTTCATCATAATTTATTGTCTGCTCTCTCCCTCCTCTAAGATTTTGTGGTTCTTATATGTTTGCAATAGTCTCTTGTGTATTTGAGTTGAAAGGAATGGTATAAAGCATATTGGGGTATTTTAGATTCGGTAAAGTTCCGCAAAAAAATACTATTTTCAGTCAAAGAGTCAGCTGGTTTAATTTTTGCCTCTTCTTCCTCGTCTCAGTCAGTTCCAATTTTTGGGCTGTTTGAAATTTCTTAATCGAGGCCTATAGCTCCTAGAATTGTCCAGCTCCTCCCCCCTCTATCACTTGGATTAAAGTGAACACGGATGACTCTTTCTATGATCACCAGGCCGCAGGTTTTGGGGGTATTTTTAGAAATAGTGATGCGTCCTTCTTGGGTGCCTTTACTAAAAAAGTGTCTGCAATTGCATCATGTGCTCTTGATGTCGAATTGCTGGTAGTTATTGAGACAGTCACCCTTACCCGGTCCAAATATTGGTGGCATCTTTGGATTGAGGTTGATTCTTTGGTCTTGCTTAATTATTTTAAAGACCCTTTAAGTGTTCCATGGCGCCTACGAACACAGTGGAGGAATTGTTTTCATTTGTCTATTCACTTTTCTCACATCTTCATAGTGCTTTGCATTGTGATTTTTTTTTTGTGGGAGATTTTGCCGTAGTTCTTGCACTCTCATTTTGTCCCTACTACAGATTTGCCTAAGTGTCTCTTCGTTTGATATTTTTATTTTTTCCTTGTTGTATTGTAGACAGTCTTTTTGTTATGTCTCATTTTATTTTTAGGCCTGGTTTTGGTATAGTCCTCCGGCCTTTGTACTCATTTTTCTTGATTTTATCAATAAATTTTCGGGTTAGGACGATGAGTTAGTCCTGCACCCACTTACTCAAAAAAAAAAAATTTGTGTTGGGTCTTGTGGAGGTGATAGGAGGCTTGTTTGTTCCGATATGGGAGGCTGTTCAGTGGTTGCCTTCACTGATCATCCATTTGGATCCAAAAATAAAGCTTCATCTAAGGCGAAAATGACACAGAAAACATTGTTCCCAGATTGATATTTGTTGGTGCTTCTACTAGCCCTTATGCTGAGGACAAAGCACTACCAGATATGGGAGAATAGCCGACGAAAAAAATTTCGTCGACTATGCCAATTTTTCATCGGCTATACCCTCTACCGACGAAATTTTCGTCGGCTATAAGTCGTCGGGAAAACCCCGTCGGTAATACAATGGCCGACGAAAAAATCAAATTCGTCGGCTATAGTAGAGTATGGCCGACGAATTTACCGACGAAAATATTTTTCGTCGGCCAAACCTGGGAGAAATTGCCGACGAATTTCGTCGGGTATTTTCGAGTATGGCCGACGAAATTCAGTAAATTGTGTTTTAACTATAGCCGACGATTTATTAAACTTTCGTCGGCTATTTCCTCGAAATATATTAATATTTTAATATGCATTAATTAGTTATAGCCGACGAAATACTAGAATTTTCGTCGGCTATACAACTTATAGCCGACGAAAATTGGTAAAATTCGTCGGCTATTCTTAAATTTTAGGGAAAAAATAAATAAATTATGCTTTGGATGGAGGAGGGAAAGGAGGAGGAGGCCGGAGGAGGGGGAGGAGGAGGAGGAGGAGGAGGGGAAGGAGGAGGCCGGAGGAGGAGGAGGAGGGGAAGGAGGAGGCCGGAGGAGAAGGAGAAGGAGGAGGAGGAGGAGGGGAAGGAGGAGGAGGCCGGAGGAGAAGGAGAAGGAGGAGGAGGGGAAGGAGGAGGAGGAGGAGGTCGGAGGAGGGGAAGGAGGAGGAGGAGGAGGGGAAGGAGGAGCCGGAGGAGGGGAAGGAGGAGGAGGAGGCCGGAGGAGGGGGGGAAGGAGGAGAGAAAAAAGGCGGGAGGAAGCGATTTAAAAGATTTAGAAGGAGAATAGCCGACGAAAATAAAAAATTTCGTCGGCTATACTTAGAGAATAGCCGACGATTTAAAAGATTTCGTCGGCTATACTTTGAAAGATCAACAGCCGTCAGATCTGAACCATCCAACGGCGGACAATAAAAAGGCGCGGATCAAGAGTTTAGCCGACGAAATACAATGTTTCGTCGGCTATTCTATGAAAACATACTAAACTGTCGTTTTGAGGCCCTAAACGAACTCGAAAGCCCGAAAAAGCCCACACTTCGTGGTAAAGCTACGAGTTTGATTCCTGGCGTCGTTCCCTTTCCGGAATGGTATCACAATCATCATTCGGACGCCGGACGCCAAATCTGCAGTAAACCGGGTTTTGACTTATTTCATTATTTCAGCACACGGATTTTATCGGAATCTTGTCATTTTTCAACCGTAGACGTATTTCATTATTTCGGTCATATCTTATTTGACGACATATTTGCATTTGAAGAGTGTACGTATAGTAACTATTTGACACTATACATTCACTTAAACACTTAGTAAACAAGTTAAGGAACATTAGTGCATATGTTCCGATTTTGAATCTAAAAGTTTGGAAAATCTATTCCAACCGTCAGATATCACCGTTAAGATTAAATACATGTATGAAAAAAAATCCAACTACATCTGACAACGTTAAAGGCTCGATCGGGACGGTCAACCGGGTGAGTCAACCCTTTAAACGCTTAGAAATGGTAATTGGCCTGTCTAAATGACGTTTTTTGGCCTGACCTTCAACAGATAATAGTTTCAAATCGATGAGACGCAACTAATCGTATAAAAATTTTCCTCAAAATATTTACCGACCGTCAGGCTACCCATAGGAAAACGGAAGTAAAAAACAGTTAACCGCAACATTCGGCACACAGATTTTGTCGGAATCTTGTCATTTTTCAACCGTAGACGTATTTCATTATTTCGGTCATATCTTATTTGATGAAATATTTGCATTTGAAGGATGAAGCAATGGTTTGTCGATAGTACGTGATAGAAAATGGAAGGTGGTCTGTTTTTATTTTTTTCTTTTAATCATAGCCGACGAAATCAAACCTAGTACTCGTCGGCCATACTTCCAAAAATTTTCGTCGGCTAAAGTTTCAGAGAAAGGCCGACGAAAATTCAAATCGTCGGCCATTCTAGGGGAATAGCCGACGATTTTTTTTTTTAGCGACGAAAAAAAAAAATCGTCGGCCATTCTAGGGGAATAGCCGACGAATTTTTTTTTTACCGACGAAAAAAAAATTCGTCGGCCATTCTTGGGAATAGTCGACGAAAATTTTATTTCGTCGGCCGTTTTTTCTTATTTCGTCGGGAAAAGCCTTTTTTCTGGTAGTGAAGATACAATTTGATTTTGTGTTGTATTGCCTATTTATATGAGAGTTTAGGCATGCTTGAATAAAGTGAGCACTAATACCTAATGAATAGATCTAGAATTAATTTCAGTTTACCTACTTGAACTTTGGCTCAATCATCACTTCAGTCCCTATACTTTTGATTTCATCAGCTACACCCCTGTACTTCCCTAAATTAATCAACTGATAGCAATTTTGTAATTTCGTCCAAACAATCTATCAATACCAAAGGCTTTTTTGTACCATTTCCTTACATTACTGCACGGTTACCATATTATGATTATAAACAAGGCTAAACAAATCATATAATCAAGTTGAACAATAGAAAACAAATAAAAACAAATCATATATGGTAAAACAAAAAGAAATCACCATATATAATTTGTTTTTGTTTGTTTTCTATTGTTCAACTTGATTATATGATTTGTTTAGGCTTGTTTATAATCGTAATATGGTAACGGTGCATCAATGTAGGGAAAGTGTACCAAAAAGCCTTTGGTATTGATAGATCGTTTGGACGGAATCTACAAAATTGGTATCAGTTGATCAATTTAGGAAGTACAGAGGTGTAGCTGATGAAATCAAAAGTATAGGGACTGAAGTGATGATTCAACCAAAGTTCAAGTAGTTAAACTGAAATTAACTCATAGATCTATGAGATGACAACGGAAATATATGTAATGACTACTCTATCGTGTTGCCTTCAAAAATCATGTTGCATGTTTTAATCCTTGTTTTGATTTACTAAGATTCTTTACATATGTCTATTATTTCGCACAATTTTTATTCAGACTAATGAGAGAATAATTCCACTACAAAAAGTTGTAGTTTTCCTTTGGCCAACTACGTTAAACACAACAATTTTTGTTATCAGAAAGATGTGAAACTCATATGATAGGAGCGAAAGTTGTTAAATAACTTGAGAGGCTGTTACAAGGAAAATTTCTTACAGAGATCTCATAACGAAAGTTTTTATAAAGAAGATATTTCACTTATACATTGTACTTTCATAATGAAAATAGCAAAATATTGTACTAGTTTCAGTCGTCTGTCGCGACCGTCGACTTCCAAGTAACAGCGTTCCACCTCCTCCAATTCTAAACTCCGTTATCTCCACTTTTCCGGTTCCATAGCAAAACTCCGTTACTGCATTTTATTTTCTTTTTCCGATATTATATAATTTTTTTTTCTTTCTCAAAAATAATAGAGAAGAAATCGAACCTCCGCGAAACCCCAAAAAAGCATGCCTTTCACGTAAATCGACACTCCTATCTGATAACACACCGATTTCAAGGGTAATTCCGTCTTTCCACCCCACTTGAGACAGACATACGTACCTGATTTCATGGGCTATAAAGACCATACCAAAACCTTCACTTCTCCTCCCACACAGTAGCAATGGCTCACTCTCACTCCCTGCTCCTCCTCTCCGCCACCCTTCTCATCCTCTGCTCTCTCGCCCACGCCACTTCCCCTGGTCACATTTTGACCGTGGTCAACAACTGCCCCTTCCCCATCTGGCCCGGCATCCAGCCCAACTCCGGCGGCCAAGTCCTCGAACGAGGCGGCTTCTACCTCCCCAGCCTCTCCCACCGCTCCTTCCCCGCCCCGACTCAATCCTGGTCGGGCCGGATCTGGGCTCGCACCCACTGCTCCCACTCCAACAACCGCTTCTCCTGCCTCACCGGCGACTGCGGCGGGAAACTCGAGTGTAACGGCGCAGGTGGCGCCACCCCCGCAACTCTCGCTCAGTTCGTCCTCCACCACGGCCCCAACGACTTGTGGTCTTACGGCGTCAGCCTCGTCGATGGTTTTAACGTCCCCATGACGGTGACGCCGCACGAGGGCAAAGGCGTCTGCCCCGTGGTGGGCTGCAAGGCCGACCTGCTCGCCACGTGTCCCGGTCAGCTGCAAGTGAGGTCGCACCCGGGTGTGGTGGCCTGCAAGAGCGCGTGCGAGGCGTTCCGCACCGACGAGCTTTGTTGTCGGAACAAGTACAATAGCCCCCAGACGTGTAGGGCGTCGAGCTTCTCGCAGTTCTTCAAGCACTCATGTCCAACCACGTTCACGTTCGCTCACGACAGCCCCACGCTCATGCACCAGTGCTCGTCGCCACGCGAGCTCAAGGTCATCTTCTGCCACTAGATGTATGACGTACGGCAGCAAACGGTGTCGTTCTGGCGGCTTGGTTCCAGCTCGGTCGATCTTAGTTTCGAATAAATTTTAGGAGAGGGAAAGTAATTAGTAGGTTTAGTTTAGTTTTTAAGCTTGTGTTAATTTCCTGTGTTAGTATGGCGGTGTACTGGAATCTGGGCTGGCTATGTAGTTCTATCTGTAATGTACTGGCTTTGGCTGTTCAATTAATCTTCAATGAATCAAGTATTTAAAAATTCTAAAAGAGCTATAATTTAAATTACACTAGTTCATTGTTTATTTAAGCTCATATGTTAGCAGACTGTTAAATACCCAGTGGTAATTTTTGAACTCTCCCGCAAATTAACTCCATGGTTGGTTCTGAGCTGTAAACGACGTCGTCGTTGTGCCTAGGACTTGAAGAGGATAAGAGAGAAAAGGAGGTAGTGGTTCGCGGGGCCGGGAAAAGAGTGAAAAGCAAAGCTTATCATCAATATGGAAGCGAATCTCTGAAGAATATCTGATGGGAGCAGAGGAGTGGTCATGTGGTAGCTCAGAAGAAGAAGAAGCGGTCCGTCGTCAGCCACTCGAAAATAGCAGACTGAGCAGAGGATCTTTTGCTTCTTTTTCTCGAAATTTCCTCCTTTTTTGTTTTTACTTCTTACTTTACATGAATCACTGTGCTATCACGTGTAGCCTTTGCTTTATACGAGTCTTTGAGAAGAATCCCAGTTACATCATTTCCCTCCATTTCCTTTTTCAAATTTAAACGTGTAGGGAAATTTTATCACACAAGTTACTAGGACACCTTACACATACCCAAATTATACCTGTTCTATTTTTTTTTTCCTTAAACTTGAGTTACACACGGAAACCTCTAGTGCAACCTGGTTGCTATGCTAGTATCAAGGTGGAATGCCTGTTTTTGCTGGTTCCAGAAAAAAATTGTTTCAGTCTTTAATTCATGTGGCCAAATGTAGTGTTGTTTGTGACGGTCTTTATGATTTTATGCTAAATATGCAAGAAAATCCAAGTCGAAGGGGATTCTAAGCTTGCAATTGATGTTATATATCAACAAAAGAGAAATGTTTCCCTTTTTGGAGGCTCAGAACTTTGCTATATATCAATTGGTGTTTTTGATTTGGCGTCTTTGTTTAAGGAAATAATCAGTTGTAATGCCAATTTTATTACAATTTGATCACTAATTTGGGTCATAAAGCTACAAATCCTACAACGCGGTGTAGACAGTTGTCGCTTTCAGTACTCAATGCGTTTAATGTTGATAACCTAAAAGTATGGTGTAGTAGGCGTTTTAAATTGTAATTTTCTTTTCTGTTAAAAACCTCTAATACAACCAAAACTTATTAATCAAAGAAAAGGCAGAGCTGGGAAGAGTCTAGATCCCAACGCCAATTGCCAGGGGCAATATGGGTGCGTTTAGCTCCCCTGCTTATAAACAATGAACGGAAAATTATTTGGTAACTCTACTTCCACCTAGCTTCTAAGAAAAGCCCCGACTTTTTTCCTTTAAAAGCAGAAGTAAGGGAATGCCTCCTTTTGGAAGTCAGCTTCTGGTTTTGTACTGTAGTTAAATGAAATTTTCAAAATACTAGACTTGCCCTCACTCTTTGACCTGCACTTCTTCTAGCTCTTCTTCTTCTTCTTTTTCAATAGCAGAACCCCAAACCTCATCTCCTCCATCAACTCCCTGACCTTCTCCCCCACTGCTCCTCACTCCTTTGCCGCCGCCGCCGACTCCTCCTCCTTCACCCTCCACAACCCCCTCTCCCACTTCTCCCCCTCCTCCACCTTCTCCCTTAACGACGTCATCTCCTCCGCCTCCTTCCGCTCCGACGGCCTCCTCCTCCCCGCAGCCGGCCTCTCGGTCCTCATCCAGGTCTTCGATGTCAAGACCTGCACCCCCTCTGCCGCCTCCGCTCCCACACCCGCCCCGTCCGCTTCGTCAAGTTCGCCGTCAACGACAAGCTCCACCTAGCGATTCGTTTGAGATTTGGGATTTGATTGGAGGAGGGAAGCTGGGGTATTCAATGGAGAGTCATAACAAGACGGTGACGTCGATTTGTGTTGGCAAAGTAGGGAAACTTAGCGGCGAGGAGACTCAGCAGTATAGGATTTTCAGTGTGGCATTGAATGGATACTTGAAGATTTTTGGGTTGGGCTCGATGGGGTTCGGATTGGCGGCGTCTTTGGGTTGCAGAGACAATGTTGCTGGGATCGCTAGTTTTGGGGCAGCGTAGACGTTGGAAGGGTGTCCAGAGCAAATTTCTGAGTGCACTGAGTATTAACATTCTTTGCCGACACAGTTTCGTCGGCAGATTCTTTGGCCTTTCTTTTACCGGCAAGGAGGTTGTTGGGAAAAAATAGTTTTTGGGGAAGGCCTTCTTTGCCGACAAAAATGTTGCCGGCATAGAATTTCTGGTTTTTTTTTTCCCGTTAGAGAGATGTAGCCGACAAAAATTGAATGCTAACTACTTAATTCTCTCTCGTCAGTTATATTGACGAAGACACATAATGTGTTTTTCTTTCAACAATTTCACAATTATGATTAGTAATTAATTATATTTAGAAATAATTTCATATAAGCATAATACAAATTTAATTAGCCATAAAATTTAAAATTAATAGGTATTACAATTCAATTAAAGTTAAAATTTCTTTTATGTCAAAATTGGTCATTTACAGACAAAAAGCACAAGCCAACTTTCAGTTTACCAAACAATTTGCCAATGTCATTTCCACTAATAACACTTGAAAAAGTTAGTTTACCAAATACTCAGCCAATTTGCTTTTCAACAGTTTATTTTAAAAAATAAGCAGAACTCAATTTTTCTTAAAACCCAGCTACACCAAACATACCCTATATAATTTATGCTTTTGCGACATGAAGTTCTGTTCTACCTTGACATGAAGAAAGAAATTGATTTAAATCAGGCAGCTTGATGCTTAATGTCATTGTAAAGTATGGAAAGGCTTACAAGGCACAAAAGAGGAACCAATTGAGACAATCGATTAAATACTTTGAGTCTTCTTCAACTTCTAGATTCTGAAATTATGAATCCAGGTGGCTAACAGACTCGCTCTCAGGGCTGCGGCTTCAGCAGTCGAATGCTACCATTGTTTGCTTAAAAAAAACACACACGCACACACAAAACAGATACCGTTGTGCTGTCGCTTCCCTTTGCATAGAAAGACCTCTCTTTAGTTTGATCTAGTTGCTAGCAAAGAACCCCAGCAGCTTGCGACATTCGTAAAATTAACATGACTAGACAGACTCTCATACTAACAACCAAATTAACACCTATTTCTCTCTCATTTCTGTCAGTAAAAATAGATCCTAGAGCTTCTCTTCTCGCTGTGCTCGTCGATCAATATAGCTCATCGAAATTGGATTCATCCCGAGCGAGAGAAAAACAAACGGCAAACGAAAGAAGGCCATAGAGTGTGTATCTTGTGCCGCAAAGGCAAAGGTGCTAGTGGTTGTTGCAATTTTTCATTACTGTATATTACGAATGACATTTACTTGTATAATGAAGTACGTGAACAAGGTAAACTGTACGGTAGTAAAATTTTTGTACGATGTTAAAGTATTCTCTCATTCTCTATATTTATGAACCACTTATTAGTAATTTTCGTTGAAAATACTGAATTGAAAAAGAGAGATACCTATGAATAAAAATAATTAGCCAAAAGTAATAAAAATCGACCACTTATTATACATTTCATCAGTCAATATTCTTGCTGGACATATTGTTTGGCAGCCAGAACATATATATCATATTGATAGATAATAGATCCATGCAATAGTTGGGAAACTCTTAAACTAAAAGTAATGCAAGGACACAGCTCTATCGCCAGATCTATAATCCCTGCATACATTATTTTTGTTTGTAACAATTTTTTGTAGCATGTCAAGCACTAATTAAGGGAAGGTGATGCTTAAGAATTATCAATTCTGCGGTGACTGTCCTTTGCAGGAGGGGGAGGAGTGAAGGTGCGGCAGTGCGTAATTGGGGAGCAACCTCTTGAGTAAGGAGCAACAGCCGGAGGCAAGCAGCTAGGGTCTTTGCATGGGGTAGGCGGAGGAATTGGTATTACTGGTGCCCCCGTGACTACAATTAGAGGGCGAGCATGACTAACCTCAACTCCACTGGAAACCAGCAAGCATATGAGAAATGCTTTGAGGCAAATCATGAGGAGCATTCCCACATTGTCTCTAGACAAATTAGCCATTGTTGGCAAGGAGGAAACAATTTTCAGAGGATAGCGGGAAATGAACAAAATACTGTAAAGGGAAGACTACAATTGTGTATACAATCAATCATGTAAGACTGTTGGTGAGAAATAATTTTATTTGAATATATGGAATATTTATTTGTGTGAACGATATTGTTCACACAAATACATGTGGTTGAAATGTATTTTGGCAACAGTTTTAACCATCACATATTCACATACATCTGTCAGCATATAAGATTTAGCCTAAGAAACATTTTTAAAGATTATGAGATAGGTGGATGTCAACCACATGTATCAAATTTAAATGTTAAAATGCACCCATTCTCAGCTGTAAGATGTATTTGTCCCTTCTTCATATGAAACCCTTTTATAAGCCATACAACAAATAAATGGTTGTCAATATTAATTCCTACCCAATTAGGACAAAGTAGCTCATGTAACAGAAATTTTAAGGGGTATATTGTCACGGGATGTGTGTTTCGTCACTTCAACCACCGTGCGGCTTTAGAGTTTCCTTACCTCCTTGAGTACCCTAAGTCAGCCTTTACCTCTAATGCAGCGGAATAGACTCAACACACTCACAAAGATGTTAGAAATGCTAGAGAATGAGAGAAATGAAGTTGTATTGAGTTTTAGGAAACTTAACAAGAAATCTTAAAATTCCTGAAAATGATGTTTTCCCCGTGCCTGGCGAATGTCGCCCTGACAGCCTTTATATAGGCAGCGTGCCTGCCTTCGTAAAATTCTAGACCTAGCTAGATACAGGCGTTCTCTAGAATCTTCTATACACACCTAGAGATATCCTAGACTATATAAGCTTGTCCTAGAAGGATCTAGACACGCCGATGTTCACTCTAGAACCTCCCCGATGTTGCGCAGCCGTGCACAACCCTGCACGCTGCTGCCCTGCTGAGGGCTGCACCTCCCTGCACTGTCCTGCACAGTGCCCCGTGCAGCCCTGCCTTGCGCTGCGCTGCCTCGCGCAGCCCCGACTGTCCCTGCATTGCCTTGTGCAGTGCTGCAATCCCCTCCGGAGCTGCCTAGACATGTCTGGAAGCTTCTAGGTTCTCCCAGAGATGTCCACGACATGCTGCAGCCTTCCGGATTCCTCCGAGTGGCATCGTCTTGTGTCATGGACTGACCCTCATTCCAAGTCAGTCCGTCACAATATGATGAACAAATGCATCTCAACCACATCTCAGCAGTCAGATGCGTTTGTTCCTTACAATCACAAAAAAGTTCGGCCATTCATGAGTGAGCCTCTTAATATAAAAAAATCTTTACGGGCAATACAACAAACCAATGGTTGTCAACATCAAATCACTACATGCTAGCTCATTCAAGAGAAGTTTTAAAGGTATACAGTAGACTACATTGTGAAATCGGACCGTTAAATTATTGACATGGCGTTTCAACTCAGCTACGGTGGGATCACGTGGAGTTATGGTCATTGTGATTATATCATTTAAAACTGGATTTCTTTTCATAATAATGAAAGAAATAATAATGAAGTCCCAAAGATGCAAATTGTTTTCTTGTCTGGAGCTCATATCATATGCACATACGAGGAATGTGTGTAATATTTTTATCTGTAGCACACGCAGCTGATCTTATCAGTGGCTAGATAGTGTTTTTCTAGCCTTGTTCGCATGATGGCACAAGGCGAAACCTGAGGAGCAACAATTTGAAGGTTCGAAATTTGGATCTCGTTGTGCCACGATTCTAGAAATAGTGTTTGATTGCCTTCAACGTCGTTTAAGACACTGTAATTTGTGTTTTATTCCATATTTTTCCAAACTAGCCACCAACCTTATACGGCCATCATCACAATTTCTCAAGTAATTCTCACAAAAATAAAAACTCTGCGTAATCTTATGTAACACCTGATACGTATCCCAGATTCCCAGTTGGGAATTCCATTCGAATCCAACTTATAAGCAATGACATTGTCGACTTTATCGCAACAATAAGACGTACGTCACAAGAATTAAATTCTTCAAATTCTATGGCGGAAGTATCACTACTGCAGGAAAGAGATGAAGCGACAAAGAATCAAAAGAGAAAAAAAAAACTTCATCGCTTCACCACATCCAAGTGACAACTATTAGACTCGTCGCTTGGATGTGTTGAAGCGACGCATTTATCTTTCAATTCGTTGCTCCCAAATTATTCAAGCGACAAATATTGGTGTTTTGTCCCCTCCGTTTTTCAAAGAACCAGGTTCTGAAAAATTTACTGACGAACATTCAATCTTCGTCGCTATATAATTATTAAAGCGACAAAGTTCATAGACTTCGTCGCTGTATTTTAAACGAAGCAACAAATGTTGGTCAATCTTCCTCGTTTATTTTTTTTCATCAATCATTGTACTTCCTCTTAAATGACAGCTGTATATATAGGTAAAAAAATTGGGAAAGGCACATTTCGGGTTTCTGCATCTGTTCTTGGAGGAGAAGAAGGAAAAGAGGGAGAAATTAGAAGAAAGTGTACATTGTTGGACTTGTGTTGCCAATTATTTGATTCTTAAGTAAGATTAGTGCAATTTCCTTTTATTTATCCCTTTTTGTGAGCATACTATATATTAATTCATGAGAAATGGTTGTTTATGTTGGTTAATGGAAGTTGGATTTAGGATGTTGAATTTTGTGATTTGTTGTTGTTTTAGTGTTAGAATATGGAAATTGTGATAAAGCATGGAATGGGTTCATTGAAAATGTTAGAATTTTGGTTAAATTTAGTGAAATTGAGATTAGGTTAGTTTGTGAAATTGTGAAATTTAGTGAAATTGAATTTTAGTGTAATTTAGTGAAATAGTGAAATTTAGTGAAATTAAAATTTTATAGTAGATTAGGTTGAAATTATTAATTAATGATGTAATTGGTTTGTGTTGTGTGTGGATTGTGGTAGTTAAGGTATCTGAAATATGCGAGTGACTTAGTGTGGGAGTGTGGTGCCGTGTGTAAATTTATGGTTTCATATTATATATAAGTGTGGTGTTTATCAGCTTAGAACTCCCGTTTGAGAATCAACAACTCATCTAGTTGATCGAGATGAGTTATTGATTCTCGAATTGTCCCATTTTTAGACACTTTAGGCGAACACGACTTTGTTGATCCTTTTTCTATTCATGTGGTTTCAGTTTCAGTTTTGAGATATAGTTTCGACAGTGTCTCTCTACAATGTTCCTCTAGTGCAAATTAGGTTGTTTAAATATTTGTTTTAAGGAGATGCTGCCGAAATCTCCCAAAACTGTAACAGAAACCACATGAATAGCAAAAAGATCAACAAAGTCATGTTCGCCTGAAGGGGATAGGACCAAACCTGGAGGAATAAGGAAAAGAAGTGTTGGGACAACTTTTGATTGTATCATAAATATTGTGTGCTAACCTTATGCATATTGTATGTTTATGTTATGACAGAAAACATAGATGATGTCCCCGACAAATCTTTTATGAATCATCATTATACACACTCTGACTACAGAATAGGCGTAGTTAACTTCATCAATTTTGTGAAGACTCACAGTATTGGAACCACGTATCTCTCTTGCCCGTGTCCAATTTGTAAAAATGGTCCTTATTATAAGGAACTCTTAGAGATTTATCATCACTGCATGCACTGTGGTTTGGATCCGACTTACACAGTTTGACACCTACACGAGAAAGTTTCTGGTCAACCCGCAATGATCAGTCAACGGAGACAATGGCTTCAAGGCAGAGTCGAGGCTTCCAGTGTTGCCGGTCCCTTAGTGATCCCGCCTGTGGAGATTATACAAGATGTATTTCCATACTATCTTGGATACCATGGAGATGCACCGCATAATGTTGTTGAAGAAAATACTGAAATTCACTTCAATGACATGGTAGATGATGATTATGCTAAGTATGAAAGGCTTCTAAGAGAGCCACAAACCCCATTGTATGAAGGGAGTGAAGAAACTGTATTAAGTGCTATATTACATGTAATGGAAATTAAAGTTGAAAATGGATGGTCGAATACAAGTATTGATAAATTATGCAAATGGGTGCATAAGTGTTTTAAATGGCATAATTTCCCTGTGAGTTATTCGAGAATTACAAAAATCCTCAAGAATCTTTCCCTTGGATATGAAAAAATTGATGTTTGTGAGTTCAACTGTTACCTGTTCAGGGGGGCTCAAAGTAAAATTCGTCGCACTTGTCCAGTATGTGGTGCTGAAAGATATAAGCCAGATACGGATGACATTCCAAAAAAAGTAATCTGGTATTTCCCTATCACTCCAAGGTTGAAACGCCTATTTATGTCCCCACACACAGCAAAACATATGCGATGGCATAAGGAGAGGTGACAAGATGAAAATACCCTTCGGCACCCATCTAATGGAGAAGCATGACATCATTTTAACAAGATATTTCTAGGTTTCGACGACATTAAGGGAAGAAATGTGCGGCTTTGAGTGGCAACTTATAGTTTCAGTCCATTTGGAACAATGACAACTCAGCATAGTACATGGCCCGTAGTTGTGATGTCATATAATCTACCCTCTCATATGTGTATGAGGAAGGAATATAATATGCTGGCCGTGTTGATTCCTGGCTCTAAATCTCCAGGAAAGTGCCTTAGTGTACTCATTCGTCCCTTGATCTACGAGCTCGAAGATTTTTGGGAAAATAGAGTCTCTACTTTTGACAGAGTCGATAATGATGTATTCACGATGAAGGCAGTGGTGATGTATACTATAAGTGACTTTCCTGGTTTAGGGGATTCTTGCAGGCTCAACGGTGAAAGGGTACAAGACATGTCCAATTTGTCTAGATGAGCTGACGGCGGAGCATATTTGTTGGAGAATTGTTTATGAAGGGCATCAGAAATGGCTCCACGAGAATTCACCAATGCGTTCCAGTGTGGCATTTAACGGGAAGCCAGAGTGGAGAAAAAGACAAGCTCATAAGAACGGAGATGAAATTTTAGAAGAATTTAGGTTACACAGTTACGCCACTCTTAGCCAACATCCGGATTTTCATGTCCCTTACTCAGTATACAACAAACAATGTTGGACCCACGAGAACGTATTTTGGATGCTTCCCTATTGGTCATCGTTGTTACACATGTACTGTTTAGATGTCATACACATTGAAAAAAATGTGGGTTACAATATCCTTGCCACCATTCTTGCAATTGAAGGGAAGACCAAGGATAGTCCAAGGGCTCGCGAAGCTTTGGAGAAGAGGGGAATACGCAAAAGTCAATGGTGTTCGAAAGCTGAAAAGAGAATGGGAAAAGTTCCTCATGCACCCTTTTTAATTCAAGAGGATCGTCGTGAAAAAATATTCGAATGGTTTCGTGGTGTTAAGTATCCACTTGAATATGTGGGAAGTTTGAGAAATAAAGTGAAACTAACCGAGAAAAAGTTATATGGATTGAAGACGCATGATTGTCATGTCTTGCTTCAACGTCTTCTTATAGTGGTTATCCGAGGATTTTTACCAAATAACATCGTGAAGCCATTGATAGCATTGTCAAATTGGTTTCGGAAATTATGTGCTAGGGAGTTGAACAAGGCAGATGTCCAACATATGAAATATGAGATAATGATCATTTTCTGCAATTTGGAGTTGATTTTTCCTCCACATTTTTTTATCTCTATGGTTAATCTCATGGTTCACATTCTCGAGCAAATTATGCTTACAGGCCCAATACATTTTACATGAATGTATCCGACGGAAAGGTATATGCACTAACCAAATATGTTTCTTTTGTTAAAACTGAATTTACACTAACTTTATATATGCACTAATCATATTCATCATTTTATAGGCAATTAAGTGATTATAAACAGTCAATGAGTAATACATGTTACCCGGAGGGGAGTATTGCAGAAAGATACATATCATGGGAGTCAGTGACGTACTATAAGTCGTATATGCAATTGGAAGAACATGAAAGAGCCCAATCCCGCAATATGGAATATTAGTTGTGTTTCTCAGTTAGTTCAGCCGTGTATTATAGATACCACCGGAAATATCAGGTTAACAGAAGAGGAAACGGCTGAGGTTCACTGGTAAATTTTGACGGATACAGAAGAAGCTCAATATTACATGGACGCTCATTTGCAGATGGACATAGCGAAACATGGTTACGATTACGACGAGCGCTCCATGAGGAGGAGTTTCCATCGATGGTTCTTAAAATTTGTTCGAAAATTGAATTTTTTTTTTCTTGTACAAAGATCCTAAACCCTAAATAGTATTAAACTAACACCATCTATTTTTCAGGCCAAGAGAAGAAATGATGTTGAAGACCCTAATTTTAACAGGGCAATATGGTCATTGGCTCGAGGTCCGCAATTCACCCAGATTTATAAAGCGTGCTATGTGAACGGTATCATGTATGTCTCATTCGATAGAGATCAAATGCTCGTGACTCAAAATAGTGGGGTGATGTTAAGCACGAACGTTGAAAACCTGTGCCAACACTTTTATAGCCATCTTAACTATGTAGTCGAGGTATGTTATCTAGAAAATTTTTCGGTCATGTTGTTGAAAGTTATATGGCACAACACCACTGACGATCTGGATGCCAAAGAAATTGACACCGTCAAGGTAGATCATGGTATGATATCAGTGGATACAAACACTAGTTACTATGAGAATTCACCATTTTGTCTTGCTATCAAGGCAAAACAAGTGTTCTACTTGGACGATCCTGAGACGGGTGCTACTTGGAAGGTGGTGTAAGAAATGTCACACCGAAATATATACAGTGCATGTCGAAGTACTGGCAACAGAAGATAACATGCCTCCTTCAGGGAATCAAATCACAAAGTCTTATCAAGAGGACAGATTAAGTTCAATACAATTTTACCATATTGATGCATCTAATCTCCAACTCGATTTAGAAGTACACGAAGAGAATGAAGAATCAAACAGTGAGGAAGAAGAAGATGGATGTGGCGATGAATTTGATGAGGAAGAGGAAGATGAAGACGATGATGGTGGAGACGACGAAGAAGAAGACTACTAGTTAATTATGGTACATGTTGTAATATGATGATGATATATATATTTATTGTTGTAATTTTGAACAATATTTACAATATTCTAATTAAATAAA
This sequence comes from Potentilla sterilis, assembly GCA_963682095.1. Lineage (NCBI taxonomy): Eukaryota > Viridiplantae > Streptophyta > Magnoliopsida > Rosales > Rosaceae > Potentilla > Potentilla sterilis. The sequence continues at coordinate 8,347,862 of OY821759.1, forward strand.
AACATATAATTTTAAACATAACTAATCTGTTAAGTTCAATTGAAGCGACGAATATTGGACAATATTTGTTGCTTTAACATATCAAGCGACGTGTTTTTTCAAAGTTTGTCGCTTCATATAATCTGAAGCGACGAAGTTGAACCTCACTTGGTTACCCTGTGAGTTTCAAATTCGTCGCTTAAGATTATATGAAGCGACGAAGTTTGGTTCTCGTCTCTAACTTAAATACCAAGCGACGAGTTTTTCCAAAGTTCGTCACTTCAAGTAATTCAAATATTAATAGAGTCAAGCCTTCTTCTTCCTCATTTGCGCGATTCTTCTTTCTTCCTAAACCCAGAAAATTTTTGAACCCTAAACCCGAAATTTCACAATCCATCAGATTCACTGCTGATTCACCCCCCAAACCCTAACCCCTTCTCACCAAAAACCCCCTAATCGAAAACCCCAAATCTCTCTCCTTCGATTTCAACAAATGCACCCCTAAATTCAAAGCCCCCAAACCCGAAATTCCAAACTCTAACCCCTTCAATTCATCAATGGCACCAGGTTCTACCACCCAGAAGAGGAAGAAGGAGCTCGAGGCGAGAAGGGAGAGGAAGGCGGCCGAAGTTGCAGCGAGATTGGCTGCCGCTGCGGCGGAGACGACGGCGAGACCGAAGGCGGCAGTGGAGTCGGCGGCGGAGATTCCAGAGACAGGGACGCTATTACCAATTCCGTCTCTGGAAGAAACCAACCATTCGAGGTTAGGGGCTGCTGGAGGTGGCGCTGACATCGGGAGTGGCAGTGGCGGGGGCGATGGAGCTGTCGCTGTGAAAGGCGATGACGGTCCTCCAATCAGTATTAGGACCAAGAGGGGTCCTAAGGAGCCGGGTAATTTCTGAAAAATGTTAGTTTTTTCGATTGAAACTTAATTTGGCTGAGCATGTTGTTTGTGGTTAGCTGAATGCTTTGATAGGGTTTAGAATTCTCTGTAACTGATAAACTTTGATTGTGGAATCTCCTGTATGTGTGTGTGAAGTATGTGTTTCATCAATAAGTAATCAAATTGAGTTTTCATTATTGGTCACCTGCTTGGTTTATCAATTGTCTACTGCCGGCCTCTCTTGATTGGTTTATTAGGGAAAGTCTTTCTTCCATGCTTAATTACCTCATTTCTTCATTTGTGTATATGACTATATGAGAGATATAATAAGAGCACTAGCAAAGTACCACTGTAATTTGAAAATGTTAGTTTTCTTAATATTTAAGTGTTGTTATTCGGAATCATCAACTCCCCAAAAAAGCTACTCATTAGGGACTTATTGTAATACAATTTTGTTTTGTTGATATGGCAGAGATGGTTGATATGGCAACGGGGAAGAAGGTGAAGGGACGGAACCCTGAGAAGCTTGGCATCATAACGGGCACAAACACATCGGGAAGTCTTTGAAGGTTGAGTACGCCGAAGAGCACAAGGGTCCGCGCCTCTTGAAGTAGACGACTTTGATGTCCCGAGACATCGGGAGCGCCGTCCAGAGCAAAGTGCCGATGTTTGCGCCTTCCTTTGCTGAGATAGATGAAGACCACCAAGATGCATTGACCACTTATATGGCGGTAAAAACATCGCTTCATTCATAATTTCGTAAAACTATTTTTCAGTTACATTATATTGAAATATGATCTTTCTGATGATTTTTTTTGAATTGTTTTTTACTAGATGCTCTATGACCTCCCTCCCACCGAGACATGCATGTGGAAATACATCGACGAGAGGGTTGCAAAGATCTACAAGGATTGGAAATACGACTGCCATAGTCACTACGTTGAAGTATCAAAGGCGATGCCTGCAGAGTTCATCCACCGATCTGAGCAGTGAGAGTATCTGAAAGTTCACTTTGAGGACGACGATTATAAGGTAATGTAAATTAATTAGAGGATTTTGCATTACATATAATTGATGATTATTCTCATATTCGTACTTCTCTTTGCTGAGAATGTGTGTCCGGAACAAAAGAAAGGAGGAGGGGTATGCAATCAACCATAACTCTAACACCACTCTCTACAGCTACCAGGTCGCTGCGAATGAGGAGAAAGGATATCTAGCACCTATACTACTGATGTGGGGTCTTTTCGATTAAGCATGACTGGGCCGAATTCCATAAAAAAAAAAGGGAGAAGTTTGTGTGTGATTCAAACTGCATGAAAATCAAAAGAGTTTGACAGCATGAGCATGGTGCGGGAGCTAGAAACGCACTGCGGTGAAAGAAAATTGGGGTGTTTTCTGAGTTTCTGGTTCGGGAAAAAGTGCGGGGGGTTGAAGAAGGTTTTTTGGGGGAAAGATGGCTATGGTTTAGTGCTTGAATACTTGAAAGAATGAATGTTAAGAGGGGATTTCTGGGACTACTGCTCCTATCTCTTTCTCGTTCTAAGTGATGAGAACCGCGAGGCTCACACAAATAATAACCCTACAAAAGATCGTTAGTAATATAAGTAAGTAGGGATCGTTCTAAGTCGGGGATTAAGAGTACCTGAAACATGAGAATGTTAGAATAATATCTATATATATATCTATATATATATATATATATCTATATATATATCTATATATATATATCTATATATATATATATCAAAAACGTCACATGGGGGAGAGAAATTGGTTCGGCAGCAAGGCTGCCCTCTAACATCTAGACATGAAATTTAAACCTAGTTCTAATATTTACAAGTTTGGTCGACATTCTTCTACAAAGCACTAGCACGAAAACAATCAAAACACATAACAAACATGCAAACAAGACTCACGACAAGGCATTAAAGTGTTCTAGACTCAACTTAACTCCAACCTAATTAGCTCCCTATAGGTATTACTAACCGATTTAGATTTCACAAGTATTCAAGATTAACTTTACGTCTAATCCTAAAATTGTACTAAACATATTTGAGAACTCCTATAGATGAAAACAAACATGCATAGTAATTGAGCACGAAATCTTTTGAGTCAGAAACAAGTTAAATAAGCAAGGCGTCACTCTTCTTATTAACAAGCATGTTCTTTAAATCACTCTAACCCTCATGAAAACAACACAAATAAAATAACCCTAAAAGTTACTTAATCTATATTCTTTTCCGCTAATGAGATCAATATTCCACACATTGCAATTGCATAGACTACCAACCTTTAAGCACACGAATTCAAAGAACAAATCAAGATAAATCTAAAACCAAATTAACACATGATTGCCGATTGCCCTATTAACTAATTCATTACATATTTTCTTTACTCTTTAACATACAATTCGATTCTCTACTCTCAAAAACAAATTAAAAATAAAGAAAACGAATTGAACATGGCAATCATAAAACCAAACTTCAATCCAAACATTACATAGACATAAAGTTCGAAACCAAAAATACATGTTATCTTCATAGATAAAGTTTAACATAACTACATAAAAATTACAAAACCGAAAAAGGGGAGTGGATCACACTTTTGTAGACACCTTGATGACTTCGACTCGTGTTGATCCAGTGGATGAAGGACTGAATGGCTGCTCGACAGTAGGTACAAATTTCGGCAGAAACTTGGTGAGATGGTGGTGGATGATGTGTTTTGGCTAGGGTTTTTATGTAGGATTTTTGGGGAAATTTCAGTAGAGTTTTGGCTAGATTTTTACGTTGGAATGTGACAGCTTTTTCTGAGATTTTGATGGCTGTATATAGAGGACAAACCGTAGGTTTTCCAGCAACACAAGAAAAGGGAATTCCTTGTCCTAGTTGGTTTAAGTTTCCTTATGGGAGAAACATTGCATTCTTGGACTTTTAATTCTGAATTTTCTTCATGGCATAGGTTGTATATCTTCATGGACTTCTTATGTAGACTTGACAACTCCATTTGGTGAACTTGATCCATGGAAAATGCCCCAAACCGGCACTAATGCAAACCGGCAGCAATGCTTGCCTACCGGCAGCATTCTCCTAGCTTGACTAGGAGTGCTTCATTCTTCATGCTTTTCCATATTGCCTTGGCTTGATGTCTTCGTTTATTTTTCAATGAGCTTGAAAAATCTTCAAATATGCAATTGTATGCCAAAATGTCCATCGAAAACAGAAACAAAGGAAAAAAGGCAGAAACATGGCTTCTCGGCTGGCAGTGACCTTGTTGTGTTGCAACTAGCATAACTTTTCTTCTTATTACTCCGATTGATGCGATTCCAAGTCTCAGAGAAACTAGACTCGTAGATATTTCTCCATATAAAAGGACTTTCTCAAATTCTAAGTGAAACGTCCGGAATAAATTTTTGAAGTCAGGACACAGTCCCAAGAAAAATCATGGAAGTCCCTGGATTGTACTGCTCAGACTGCCAAGTTACAGCCGTCTTTTGGTTGACTTCCCGAACTCCGATTGATCTGAAATTTTGAAATAAAATACTTTAGCAAGTCAATTATATGCATACCAAATTTCAACAAATTTAGAAAAGAATAGGTCAATTTTCCACTCGTCTCAGAACCACGAAAAAGACATATTTTGCATTATTTTTCAGATTTCTCAAACTTAGTCATTTTTCGGATAATTAACCAACTTTTGCCAAAACTCTACCAAATGTATACTAAACTATATTATGACTCTATCTTAGATAAACAAGGGTTAAACAAAGCATAAACGAGGGCATAAGCATATTAATATCGTCGCACATTGTGCTCCTATCAACTACCCCACATTTATCCTTTGCTAGTCCTTTAGCAAAGCTAAATAAAACTAAGACTCAATCTACTATTGCCCCTAACAATTTGTCTCAGGCTCGTATATACACATAGCTTTCAAGTTAATGCATGAGAATGCTAAGTACGAAAATTCCAAGCTTCATGAACATGTAACATCAATATGAACATATAAGAGCAAAAGATAAGCATGTAAACATGTTAAAGCTAATCCAATCCTCCTCACTAGGCACACTCTCTTCTTTTCTCTCGAAGCATGGTTATTCACACATAAGTATATGCAAGGGAAAAATAATGAATTACGAAGAGTAACTTGCATATGTCATGAAACGAAAGCACTTGTGAATAGAATTTAAAGGAAAAACCTCATATAACAACTATGTGCACCAATGAACCAAAACCATATGCTTACTCTTGAGATAATCTCCACAAATCAAATTTAATCATCTTAAGAATCATGAAAAGATCAATAAAGGGAATGTAATGGGGCTAGGCTAAGAGGTATTCGATATTTTGGATAAGGAGGCTCAAAACGTCACCGTGTACTTTAGCAAAGCTTGACTTCCTTATGTCTTCTCCCCAAGGGTCGGATTTCATCATATTGGACTCATACTTCATTCTTTACTTCCCCAAAACATAGTGAATATGAACAAAGGTCAAAATATAACAATGCTAGACCTTCACATGCATACAAACTCCAAATTCATAATACTTTACAAGACTAGACTTAGCAATTTTATCAAAAAAAACCGTGCCTACACTTTTTTTTTCTTTTATCTCGGACTTGATTTTTCTTTTTCTTCTTTTTCTGTCCGAATTCAATTTTTCTGTTTTTCTTTTGCTAGGCACGGCACATACAATTTTTTATACAATTTTCTACCTAAGTCTACCCCACACTTGTTCTTCTTCATCACTTCACGCGAAAACTCCTTCAAAAATCAAGCTTTGCCGAAAATTAATCAAGGTAAAGGCATCACTATTCTAAGATCATGGAAAGTGTTTAAGGGTGATGAAAGAAAAGGTTAAACGTTGGCTCAAAGGGGGTTTACTAAGGTGTCACACGACGGGCACAAATAGGCACATGCTTTATTTGGCAATGGTGGTAAACCGAAAAGATCTTTTCAATCACTTTCAAAATCAAGGTATTTTATGATAAAATTATTTTAAAAATCAACAAGAGTAAGTTCTAGCAATACTAGAGTCCATGAAAAGCTATTGCATATAGTCATCGAATAACAAAGAATTATGAGGTTTTATGCTTCTTACGAATCTATCGAATTTTTATCTTTTTATCACTCGAGAAGAAAGAAAATTGGCTCTAAAGCTCACATAGGTTATTATGGAAATAAACTAGCTAAAACATGCATGCTTTATTAATCAACAAGTCCTACATGCTCCTACCAATGCACATAATCCATGAAACTTACAATTTTAATTGTATGCAAAAACTATCATCTATGTATGCAAAAACTATCATCTATGTATGCAAAGAGGAGAAAAACATGATTGACATATTAGGGGCATCCTAAGACTCGAAACAACTATTTAAACACTCTATTTTTGTATAACAATTTTCTGAATTTTCTTTTCTAAATGAAGCACACGAAAACATAAACGGAATACGTTATCCCACCCCACACTTAGAAAATTACATTGTCCGCAATGTAAGCACAAAACTATAGCAACGAATTTCCTAAGCATGCAATAGTCAAACACATTCCAACATATCATCACAAACCAAGGAAAAAGAGAAGGGTTAAGAAATTTCAAACTCTCGGTGATGGCTCCTTCACTTTTCTTTGATCGACTTGGGTTGCCTCCCAAGTAGCGCTTTGTTTTTATAGTCTATTGCTTAGACTTTTCACCGTTTGTAAAACACATGTGTTCATTGTGATCCAAATATGTGGAGCTCGGCAGCAAGCAGTTCAAGCATGTGCGCTTGAAACAATGCAATCGTATCAGATACCCTTTGCTGCGTGTCGGGCAGGAGTTGGGATAGAAGGCTGCCTCTAGGCAGAGATCAGCCTGTCAAGTAGTAGGTCAGCACTGCCGGCAATGGCAGGTCCGGTAGGGAGGGTGTAGTGCAGCGTATCGGTAGTTGGCCGGGTGAGGTGCTCGGCTATGCAGGCTGCGGCGCGGCCATGATCAATGTGCGTGGCCGGCAAGGGTGTGTGGTTGGTGTCCAAACTAACGGCAGTGGCAGCTTGCCTTGGAGCATCGTGGACATAGATTTCATCATTGAGAGACTTGAATGGCTCGTAGTACGGCTTTAGTCTATGTTCATTTACTATGAAAGTGTTTCCCGTGACCTTGTTTTGAATCTCTATGGCACCATAAGGAAAGACTTGAGTAATGGTGAACGGCCCCATCCATCTTGAGTGAAGCTTCCCGGGAAAAAGTCTAAGTCGAGCATTGAATAAAAGAACTTATTGGCCAACTTCAAACTTCTTCCCACGAAGCATCTTGTCATGAGAGATCTTGGTCTTCTTTTTGTATATCCAAGCGGCATCATAGGCTTCATTGCATATTTCTTCAAGTTCGTTGAGTTGAAGCTTTCGATGTAGGCCGGCTTCGTCAATGTTCATGTTGAAGGCTTTAACGGCCCACTATGCTTTGTGTTCAAGCTCTACCGGTAAGTGACATGCTTTGCCATAAGTTAACCGATAAGGGGACATACCTATCGGTGTCTTGTATGCAGTCCTATACGCCCACAAAGCATCATCGAGACGATCACTCCAATCCTTCCTTGAAGGGCCAACGGTCTTCTCTAAAATTTGCCTAATCTCTCGATTACTTACCTCGGCCATGCCACTTGTTTGAGGATGATAAGGTGTAGAAACCTTATGTGTGACACCATACTTCTTCAATAAGGCCTCAATGGTGCGGTTGCAAAAGTGGGATCCTCCATCACTAATCAAGACTTTTGAAACTCCAAAACGTGAAAAGATGTTGGTCTTGAGGAAGTCGGTAACCACCTTGGCATCGTTGGTGCGTGTAGCTTTGGCTTCTATCCATTTTGACACATAATCAACCGCTAGCAAGATGTAGAGAAAGCCCTTGCTTGAAGGAAACGATCCCATGAAGTCAATCCCCCAAAGATCATGAATTTCTATTGCATTGATGGAAGTGAGTGACATTTGATCTCGTGGACCGATATTTCCCATTCTTTGGCATCGATCACATGACTTACAAAACATGTAAGCATCCTTAAAAATTGTAGGCCAAAAGAATCCACATTCAAGTACCTTCAATGCCGTCTTCTTTGCTCCAAAGTGGCCTCCACACGCCTCACTATGACAAAGCCTTAGAATCGGTTGATGCTCATGCTCGGCAACACATCTTCGAAGCACTTTATCACTACATTGCTTCCATAAGTATGGCTCATCCCAAAGATAGTGACGAGCTTGCTTGATAATCTGAAGTCTCTCTTGTTTCGGCATAGTGCTAGGGAGTTGCCGAGTAGCTAGATAATTGGCCAAGTCGGCATACCAAGGCTCTAGTGCTTCAAGTCGAAAGAGTTGCTCATCCGGAAAGTTCTCAATAAGGGGCAGCCGATCTTCTTCTTTGACAATTCGACTTAGGTGGTCGGCCACCACATTCTCCACTCCTTTCTTGTCTTTGATCTCAATATCGAACTCTTGAAGCAAAAGAATCCATCAAATGAGCCTTGGCTTGACATCCTTCTTTGTCATAAGGTATCTCAAGGCGGCATGATCACTATAAACAATTGCTTTGGAATTCAAAAGATATGATCGAAACTTTTCCAAAGCAAAAATTACCGCCAAGAGTTCTCTCTCCGTTGTGGTGTAATTGAGTTGAGCATCATTGAGAGTCCTTGAGGCGTAGTATATGGAACATGGCTTCTTCTCTATTCTTTGGCCAAGCACCGCTCTAAGTGCATAGTCACTTGCATCACACATTAGCTCAAACGGCTCCTCTCACTTAGGCACGGCAAGAATTGGTGCCGAGCACAAAGTGGTCTTCAATCGGCAAAAGACATCCTCGCATGCATCCGTCCACTCAAATGGTACCTCCTTTTGTAACAAGTTGCTCAATGGCTTTGCAATTGAAGAGAAGTCTTTGATAAACCTTCGATAGAAACCGGCATGGCCAAGGAAACTTCGTACATCGCGCACGTTCTTTGGGCTCGGCAAGTGGTGGATAAGTTCCACCTTGGCTTTATCGACTTCAAGCCCTTTTTCTGAAATTATATGGCCAAGCATGATTCCTTGTGTAACCATGAAGTGACACTTCTCCCAATTGAGTACAAGATTTGTCTCTACACACCTCTCAAGTATCTTCTCCAAGTTCTTCAAACAAGTCTCGAAGTTGCTTCCATAAACACTAAAGTCATCCATAAAAACTTCGATAATGTCTTCAATAAAATCCGAGAAGATAGCATACATACATCTTTGGAACGTTCCGGGTGCGTTGCATAAGCCGAATGGCATCCTTCTATACGCAAAGGTGCCAAATGGACAAGTAAAAGTGGTATTCTCTTGATCATCCGGGTGTATCATGATTTGGTTGTATCCACTATAACCATCAAGAAAACAATAGAAAGCATGGCCGGCTAACCTCTCTAGCATTTGATCCATAAACGGCAAATGCATGTGATCCTTCCTTGTTGTAGCATTGAGCTTCCTATAATCGATGCACATACGATGACCGGTTACAAGTCTTTGTGGCACTAGTTCATTCTTCTCATTCTTGACAACCGTTACACCACTCTTCTTTGGAACTACTTGCACGGGAGATATCCACTTACTATCCGAAATTGGGTAAATCACCCCACAATCAAGCAACTTGATTATTTCATCTTTAACTACCTTCATCATGGGTGGGTGAAGACGTCTTTGCCCTTCCCTTGTTGGCTTCGCACCTTCTTCAAGCAAGATACGATGAACACACATTGTAGGGCTTATTCCCTTGATATCCGCCAAGGTCCAACCTATAGCGGTCTTGTACTTCTTAAGCACTCTTATTAATTCTTCTTCTTACTTCTCACTAAGCTTTGAAGACACAATAACCGGTAAAATATCTTCTTCTCTGAGATAAACATACTTCAAGTGACTAGGGAGTTCTTTTAGGTCTAACTTTGGGGTCTCTTCCACACTTGGACGAAATTTCGTTATGGCACTAAGAATTGACAAGAACGAATCAAAAAATTTAGCATAGAGCCGAGCCTCTAGCTCAGCACACACCTCTCTTAAGCTCGGCTCAAAGTATTTTTCTTCCTCATGCGTGACTCGCTCTCCCTTCTTATCAAATCCGACCCCTTGCTCGATCGCTAATTGCTATGCGTCAAGCGAAGTCGACATAACTTGCTCGACCTCCTCCAAAACATCAATAACATGTCCCTCCTTTATATCAGCAACGGAGAATTTCATGGTATCAAAAACATTGTCAAGTTGCCCTTGGCCACATATATCTTTGTGCGTGCCGTCCTCATGAATGGTCGGCCAATGAGCAATTGAGTGCTATTAACCGGTGAATCCTCCATCTCTACAACATAGAAATCGGCAAGGAATATGAGTTGGTTCGCTTTCACAAGCACATCTTCAACATAGCCCTCCGGATACTTGCTTGAGCGATCCGCAAGTTGTATAATGACATTGTCCTTCTTGAGTGGCCCTATACTCAACGTTTGATACACATTGAGTGGCATGACATTGATCGAAGCTCCTAAGTCCAACATCACATCCTCGAATCGAGTGTTGCCTATCACACAAGACACATTAAAGCTTCCCGGATCCTTCATCTATGGTGGCAACTTTCTTTGAATAACGGCCGACACCGTTTCACTCATTGTAACCACACGAGTCTCCCTTGTATGCCTCCTTGCTGTACATAGCTCTTTAAGAAACTTAGCATACTTAGGCACTTGCTTAATGCACTCCAACAAAGGAATGTTGACTTGCACTTTCCGGAAAATCTCCAATACCTCTTCATCGAACTTGTCCTTCTTTGATCTAGCAAAGCGAGAAGGCAATGGAATGTTTGAGTTTGGTACCCCTCCCTTACTCACTTGGCTCGGCAGTAACTCACTCTTTGATGTTGCGGGATCACGCTCAAGCTCGTGACGCAGTCCCTCTCTCTCGGCTAGTCTCCTCCTCTCGGCTGCATCCCTGCCGGTTTCATTGCTGCCGGCAGCAGCCTTGCTTGGCTCGGCAGCTTCCTGCTTGTTCTCATTGCTGCCGGCAGTGATGTTGCTGACAGCCTCATCTTCTTCCTCAATCACATCGAGAGGCACTCCTCTCTTCTTTGGACTCCTTGGAGGCAACAACTCCCTTCTACTCCGAGTTTTTATCACTTTGGCATGCTCATTCCTCGGATTAGGAATTGTATTACTTGGTAACTTCCCTTGCTCGTTGAATCTTCCCATGAAGTCTACAACTTGCCCCATTTGAGTCTTAAGCTCACCAATGTCCTTTGTGTGGTTTTGTTGTCCCGCAAGCAATGCTTGAGTCGCACTTGAAAGAGATTGGATCAAAGCATCATAGTTTGGATTGCTTGACCCTCTTTGAACTTGACTTGGCATAGCTTGGCTCGGCATACCTTGGAACTGCCCTTGGTGCGGCTGCATGGCTTGATAAGGTGCTTGGCTCGGCTAAAATGGTGGTTTCGGCACAAAGGGTGCTCTCGGTGCATAAGGTGCGGCAGCCCCTCCTTGGTTCTGTTGCGTAGGTGCCCTAAGCACATTGTCATTGTTTGCCCATCTAAAGTTTGGATGATCATTGTACCTCGGATTAAAATTCCCAAACCTTTGGCCTCCTTGGAAACCAATAGCATTGCACTCCTCTACTCCCTCACTTGATCCAAATTGAGGGCATTGATCAGTCTCATGGCTCTCAGTGCATATACCACATACAACGACACACTTTTTCATCATGTTACTCACCAAGTCGGCAAGCTTATCAACCTTCTCCTCCAATTTTGAGCTTGAAGACGTCTCATGCACTTTCTCATTCCTTGGAACATTGCTTCGTGCCATGCCAAATTGTTGGTTGTTCAAGGCACGAACTTCCAACAAATTCCTTGCCAGTGTAGCATCTAACTCTAAGAAACTACCTCCCGCGGCCGAATCAAGAAACTCTATCTCCATAACGCGCAATACCTCATAGAAATATTGCAACAAGAGTCCCTCACTTATGCCATGTGATGGACACAAAGAGACAATGGACTTTAACCTCTTATAGTAGTCAAAGAAAGTTTCATCTCCGGCTTGCTTCACACTTGTAATTTGCTTCCTTAAGTCAGTGATCCGTGAAGCATGAAAGTACTTGAGTAAAAACTCATCCACCATAGTGTTCCATGAATTGATCCGACTACTAGGCACATCAAACAACCACTCCTTTGCTTGCTCTTCCAATGAAAACGGAAAAGCCTTCATCTTAAAATGTTGCAAATCCGTACCTCGTGGACACATACTCTCGGTGGTGAAATTGAACCATTGCAAGTGCTTGTTGGGATCCTCACTTGGCATTCCATAAAAAGACTTCAACTTATGGAGGAATCCACTCCTCAATTCAATTTCTCCAGTCTTATCTGCTTCCAAAGGAGGGTAAGTAATATTGGATGGTGCAGCTCCTCCTCCTCCGGTGACATGACCATTTTGTGCTCTAATCGAAGTCATAACTTCTTCAACAATTGGCTCGGCAACAAAGGATTCAAACTCGGAGTTTTCGAGATTACACGTTGATGAGATGATTGATGGAGAGCTCGGCAATGAGTTTGCGAACTAGGTGACGTTGGTGGAGATGACGATGGGTGCTTGGCTCGAATGGGGGTAACGGTACAAGCAAAGCGATGGCGAGCTCTTGGTTCAAACGTTGCAATCGGCCTCTATGATCTCGTGTCCAAAGATTAGATTCGGACATACACTTTTCTGAAATTTTACAACATTTAAACAAGTTAGAACTTCGTAAAGAAATAGAAAGCAAGAATATACATCATTACAAGCCACGGCATTGGCGATTACATAGCAAATTTCAATCAATGGCACACATATACATGGAATCGGCAAAGAAGCAATAGGCATCAACAAAAGAGAAGAAAAATCGAAACGTTGTGTGTTCATGTAATCTTTAAGTCTAATTTCTTTTAAAATTTGTTCAAACTCTCAAAGTACGTGGAGCAGAGGAGATAACGGTGCAATGGACTGATGCAGTCCCCGGTAGTATCATGCTTTACCCGATATACCTCAAGAGTTCGAACCAAACAATTTGTTTTACTTTGAAGAAAATAGATCACATATGTCAAGTTATCTTCTAGCGTCTAAAGTGAGGTGATGCTTTGGCCTAAGCTATCGACTAGGTCGAGCGTATTCTACTTTTCAAAGGCGATGTCGTTTAGATTCACAGAGGGCGAACCCCCTATCGACTCACTCACCGAGAATGAACAGCAGTCTGTGAAAATAACTTGCCCCATACTTAGTAAAACAAACTCGGGTCCTAGCAGTCTACAAGTGTTGATCAAAGCCGCCCTCAACCTCATAAAAATAGAATACCAAGTTAGCGTTCTTATGCGTTGGGGGAGGGGGGGGGGGGGGGGGGGGGGGGGGACATTTCCCACGTTTTCCAGTCTACACAAAAACCTACCTAACATGGCATCATTCGTATGAAGGGTTAAGGCTAACACCAACAAAAGCGGCTTCTCCCTACATATTACACTTTAGAAACTACAATAAACTCAAACATACACAAAAACTATCAACTTCCTAGAAATTAAACTCAGTTATTACACACATACATTCTTTATACAATCATGCAACTTTCGAAATTTAAACTCTACATGCTGAAGCATATTTCTACTTTACAAAATCCCAAATAAAACTAAAAATTACAAACATTACAACTTTACAACAAAAATTTCCAGCAACTTTATATACAACACATTCACACAAATCAAGCTTTCATAATCCCCGGCAACGGCGCCAAAAATTGATGAGAACCGCAAGGCTCACACAAATAATAACCCTACAAAAGATCGTTAGTAGTATAAGTAAGTAGAGATCGTTCTAAGCCGGAGATTAAGGGTACCTGAAACATGAGAATGTTAGACATATATATATATATATATATATATATATATATATATATATATATATATATATATATATATATATATACATCAAAAACGTCACATGGGGGAGAGAAATTGGTTCGGCAGCAAGGCTGCCCTCTAACGTCTAGACATGAAATTTAAACCTAGTTCTAATATTTACAAGTTTGGTCGACATTCTTCTACAAAGCACTAGCACGAAAACAATCAAAACACATAACAAACAAGCAAACAAGACTCACGACAAGACATTAAAGTGTTCTAGACTCAACTTAACTCCAACCTAATTAGCTCCCTATAGGTATTACTAACCGATTTAGATTTCACAAGTATTCAAGATTAACTTTACGTCTAATCCTAAAATTGTACTAAATATATTTGAGAACTCCTATAGATGAAAACAAACATGCATAGTAATTGAGCACAAAATCTTTTGAGTCATAAACAAGTTAAATAAGCAAGGCGTCACTCTTCTTATTAACAAGCATGTTCTTTAAATCACTCTAACCCTCATGAAAATAACACAAATAAAATAACCCTAAAGGTTACTTAATCTATATTCTTTTCCGCTAATGAGATCAATATTTCACACATTGCAATTGCATAGACTACCAACCTTTAAGCACACGAATTCAAAGAACAAATCAAGATAAATCTAAAACAAAATTAACACATGATTGCCGATTGCCCTATTAACTAATTCATTACATATTTTCTTTACTCTTTAACATACAATTCAATTCTCTACTCTCAAAAACCAATTAAAAATACAGAAAACGAATTGAACTTGCTAATCATAAAACCAAACTTCAATCCAAACATTATATAGACATAAAGTTCGAAACCAAAAATACATGTTATCTTCATAGACAAAGTTTAGCATAACTACATAAAAATTACAAAACCGAAAGAGGGGAGTGGATCGCACTTTTGTAGACACCTTGATGACTTCGACTCGTGTTGATCCAGTGGATGAAGGACTGAATGGCTGCTCGGCAGTAGGTACAAGTTTCGGCATAAATTTGGTGAGATGGTGGTGGATGATGTGTTTCAGCTAGGGTTTTTATGTAGGATTTTTGGGGAAATTTCAGTAGAGTTTTGGCTAGATTTTTACTTTGGAATGTGACAGATTTTTTTGAGATTTTGATGGCTCTATATAGAGGACAAACCCTAGGTTTGCCGGCAACACAAGGAAAGGGAATTCCTTGTCCTAGTTGGTTTAAGTTTCCTTGTGGGAAAAATATTGCATTCTTGGACTTTTAATTCTGAATTTTCTTCATGGCATGGGCTGCATATCTTCATGGACTTCTTATGTGGACTTAACAACTCTATTTGGTGAACTTGATCCATGGAAAATGCCCCAAACCAGCACTAATGCAAACCGGCAGCAATGCTTGCCTACCAGCAGCATTCTCCTAGCTTGACTAAGAGTGCTTCATTCTTCATGCTTTTCCATATTGCCTTGGCTTGATATCTTCCTCTATCCTTCAATGAGCTTGGACAATCTTCAAATATACAATTGTATGCCAAAATGTCCATCGAAAACAGAAACAAATGAAAAGAGGCAGAAACATGGTTTCTCGGCTGGCAGTGACCTTGTTGCGTTGCAACTGGCATAACTTTCTCCTCAGTATTCCAATTGATGCGATTCCAAGTCGCAGAGAAACTAGACTCGTAGAGCTTTCTCTATATAAAAGGACTTCCTCAAATTCAAGTGAAACGTCCGGAATAAAATTTTGAACTCAGGACACAGTCCCAGGAAAAATCCTGGAAGTCCCTGGATTGTACTGCTCAGACTGCCAAGTTGTAGCCGTCTTTTGGTTGACTTTCCGAACTCTGATTGATCTGAAATTTTGAAATAAAATACTTTAGCAAGCCAATTATATGCATACCAAATTTCAACAAATTTAGAAAATGATAGGTCAATTTTCCACTCGTCTCAGTACCACGAAAAAGACATATTTTGCATTATTTTCCAGATTTCTCAAATTTAGTCATTTTTCGGATAATTAACCAACTTTTGCCAAAACTCTACCAAATGTACACTAAACTATATTATGACTCTATTTTAGATAAATAAGGGTTAAACAAAACATAAACGAGGGCATAAGCATATTAATATCGTCGCACATTGTGCTCCTATCACTAAGCCTTTGCTTTTATAGGCTTTTTCATGGTGGTTCAAGACCCTTTGTTTTCTGGGTAAAACATCTCTCCCTCACCTCTTCCTAGATTTATGCCCTAAAATTGGAGAAAAATAGACTTTTCTTGAGAGATGGACTTTTGGGAGAGAGTGAAGAACGCCAGGGTTGTGGCTATCGCATAGGCTGAAATAGCTATAGTGATGGCTTGACACAAAACATGGAACAAGGTTGACAAGGGAGGGTTGAGAGTGGTGAGCCCGTTGTTTGAGAGAGAAGAGGAGACTTCTTGACTGGCCTTAAGGCTTCTCCCAAATGACGGAGCAAGGGAGTTTGGCTTGGACTGTGTATAAGGTTGTTGCGGGGGAGAGGAGGTGAGGCGCGCAGGAACAAGGAGAAGAACAGTGAAGGGCTAGAGAAGTGTTTTTGGGCTTAAAGGAAAGAGAAGGGTTGGCCCAATCTCACATCCTCATGCATGTTCATAATTTTATCCATCGATCTAACTCGTTGGGCTTGGATTTCGGGCCCAAGACCGAAATCACCGACGATATTAAATCGACGAATGAGCATGTGCATTTCCGTAACCTTCCACACCACACCCACATCTGCAAGCCCAAGAATTATGTGGCTTGGGTCCATATAAAGCTTGCTTGCATGGTGTGTCAGAATCGAATGACGAGCATGAATCCTTATAAAACTATAGGATTTTGTATAATTGCGTGATTATGTATGGTTTTTGTGGCATGGCAATATACTAGCGGATGACGTGATTTTTCATATATCAACATTAGCCCCCATGATTATGTGGGCTGCTTGAGGCATGGAGTGGGCCACATAATTAGAGTCCATAGAGAGGAAGAAAAATCAGCCCAGCCCAAATTACCATTTAAGAGTTATTTTCTGCTGGAATCCATCAGAATTCATATGATGCTTCAGCCTAAATTACAATTTAAGACTTTTACTTCTTCTCCCTTGAGGATAGCATCAGTCTCGTTCTGCTTCATCTCTCTTCATATGAAGTCTTCAATTTCTCTGGGTTCCAGGTATTGCCTCCTTTTGCATCTTGATTCTCCGTCTTCTTCCTTTTTTTTTTTTTTTTTTTTTTCAATCGACATTGTTTTTCCTTCTTGCTGCAGGGAATTGCTTGGCGTCTTCCTGAACAGAAGTTTTCTGAGCCGCCGTGGCCTTGAGGTGCGACTCAGGTCTGAGCTTTATTGCTTTTCTCTTACTGCAGGGAGCCGATTACCAACGGAGTTGGTCTTTTTTTTAGCTCATAATACGTGTTTTTCTCCTTCGTTGCTGGGATTACCTGGTGTTGGGACTGGTGTGAACTAATTCCTCTTACCGCAGCATTAAGGTAAAGCTTGTACTCAGAATTTTCCAGATTGCTTCTCTTTTGAAGCTCTAAGATTTTTCTTTTCCATTCCCCACGTCTTTTACTGCCGGGATTGCCTCCAAGAGCCTTTGCACGCAAATTGCCTTCCCACATATGCCTTCAATTGGTGGAGTTAATTTTAGTCTGGAGTTCGAGACAACATGCTTTCTTCACTTCATGTGATCTTCAGTTTTGTTTATTGCGAAGCTCTAGTGAATCTTTTGCTTCATGGAGCATTGCAATTCACTTGATCGATATATTCTGCTTTGTTCTGAATGAATGCTGGCATTAGATCAGTTTTTGTTTCCGTTGCCGTTTGGGAAATTGTCTGTAACTTGTTGCATGGCCTAACTTTGATGTGTTTAAAGTCATACAAGCTTCTGATTCCTACAAGCTTGACCTTGTTGCTTGGCTTAATTTCGTCATTTGGAATAGCAATTGCTCGAATAGTTCATAGGAATAGCTAGGAAACCTTGCTTACACTTTGTGAGATTTAGGAACGATTATTGCTTTGGCTTTATTTGTTCTGCTTGGTTTATATTGCCTGCTTAAGTATAGTATGGTTGGTTTTTGGTCTTACCAAGCATGGATAATGTTTGGGACTTGTGCAGGGTGATGCTTACTGTATTTAGCTTGGTATGAGAATTAACAAGGAAATGTAAAGGCTAAGAAATTGAGGCTGAATGTATTGGAATAGGCTAATTAGCAAAAGTTTAGGGTAAAATTGAAGGAACCTAATTACTAAGGGTAAGCTAATTATGAGAAGATGGTTGGTGGGAATTTACAGCGATATGAAAGGCTTACATATTCTCAGTTTATAATAGAACAAGGAGGAATCGAATTTAGCTTGGTCGGATAGATTTGGTAGTTTGAAATATGGATTCGCATGTTTCGTAGATAGAGGGAAATATGTATGAAAAACCTTATTTGGTCATCATTGATTGATGTTGATTACATATACCATTAATAAGCTTGACTTGCTACTGTAACTCAAAATAGAGTATGCATCACTGAAGTGCATGGGTGACCCAATGATTGTTAGAATCAGCATGTTTGCATGTCACCAAATGTGTATTTCCCTTTCTGAATGCTACTGACATGTCTTCAACTCTTCCCAAAGTGGTTGAGAAGCTGAGTCATTGCGGCTGAAAGATTATTATTATTATTTTTTTTTTGTAGGGGACTGCTTGCAACTTTGCTAAAATATTCTCGCATACATTTATTTGGGCTGCCCTCCTCCTTTCAGGTAGTGTAGGATCTCTTGAATTGGGCCATTCTCATGCTAGATTATCAGATGGTTGGAGCTGCAAGAAGGTTATCTGTTGATAGCAGCTTCATGTTTCCTACGACTTATGCTCATGTTTTTTTTTCTTTTTTCTTTTTGATCACCGCAGCTAAATCGTTTTCTCATTTGCATATGAATTCATGCATATATATTTTTCCTGTGAAGCATGTAGCATATAAAAAGATGCGTGTCATTTCGGTTTGAGTAAAATGGAGTCTGCAAGATGAAAATGAAAGCGTACACAATATCTAATAGATTGAGTAGGTATTTCCATTTGGCTTGTTGTTGACAGTAGCCGCAGAGAGGCTACAGTAGGCCCACAGATCCGCGGCAAGCGCACCAGGGCCCGGCCCAAGGGTCGGGACCGGATCATCAGCACCCGGCCTCGGGGCCTGACACTCTATCCTGCCTCCAGGAACCCAGGGGCCGGGGGCGCCAGCCTGCCTAAGAGGGCTTCAGAAAGTATAAGCAGAAGGGAATCAGTCCCACATCGAAGAGTAAGGCCAGTCCTTACCCCCAACCACCTATATATGGGCCCCAACTACCTTCTTTATGAGGTAACTCGTCTCCCTCCCCACTTACATACGTGCCTTGGTTATATACATTCCAACTATACTAACTTAGGCATCGGAGAGGTGAAGGCCGGCCCGCCCGGTATTCTCCTTAGTAAGCAGGATTGCAGGAGACAGTTGGATTCATCAAGTATCTACTAGACCCCCGGGTTTAGGCAGAAACAATTGGCGGCGTCTGTGGGAATCTTGAACGAAAAGTCGTGTAAGCAGCACCGTTGAGAAAGAGATCGGAGATGAATCAAGAGAAAGGAACCACCGAGGAGGGAAACCCTGCAGTAGTGCAGGCGCTCGCCTCCACCCCAACCGTTGAAAGGGAGCCGCGCCTCGACCGAAGCGATGGTCAGGAGATAGGAAGCTACGGGGGACCATCCGGCGTCCCGGATCCCTATGGCGACAGCTCGCGAGGCAAAGGCCTGGCAGAGGAAGAAGACAGTCCAGAGCGGCGGGGCTTCGCCTTGACGTTCTCGGATGATTCAAGCGATCGATCCGAGAGCCCGGAGAGCCCGGGCCGGGACCCCACGTACAGCCCCGACCATAGCGGTATGGCGGGAGAGCTACGGGCGATGGCCGCAGAGGTCAGTCGTCTGAGAGAGGAGAGCGACAGGGACAGAGCTAAGTCCAACGCTCGGTACGAAGAGATGGAGGCGGTGAACACTGCCCTGGTGGCCGCCCTGGAGAGGGGGCAGCAGCGCAGTGGCGCCATGGCCGAGGCACAGGCGGCAATCCCGCCAGTTCCACCTCAGCACACCGATGGAGGGCAATCTTTGGGCGGTCGGTCCGGTGACCCCGTGCAGTAGAAGCCGCCATTGGGTGTAGGCCCGCCAAAGAGCGCGACGACCTCCCGCCAGTCCGACGCCTCGTCAGTAGATGGAGCTGAGACGCCAACCGCGCGAGTACTGCAGGTGCTGGCCGACACCGTGTCGAGCTTGAAAGCCCAAATGGAGGCTAACGAGAGAAGGGCTGCGCGGCCAATGGAGGGCGCTCGGTTTAATGAACGTATGGGCCCCTTTTCGTACCGGGTCATAGAGTCGGGAAGGTCTGACAACCAGAAGTCCCTCAAGCTCACCTACTCAGGATCCGGCTGCCCATACCAGCATCTGGACAGCTTCCGGTCCCAAACCTGCGCCAAGGGATACTCCGATGCAGTTTGCTGCAACATCTTCCAGGAGACCCTGTCCGGAGAAGTACTCAGCTGGTTTTACGAGCTTCCGGCAAACTCGATTGAAGCGTTCGAGCAGTTGGCCGACCGGTTTGTGGGCCGCTTCATCCTCCGAGTCGAGGGAGCCCGGACGTCGACCATCCTCTTCAATTGCAGGCAAGCCCCCGGAGAGGAGCTGAGAACCTTTGTCAACCGCTGGCAGACGGCTACGGCCGGAGTTCGGAACCTGGACAAGGGCATCGCCGAGATGGCATTTAAGCAAGGGCTCCGGGCGGGCAAATTTTCCTACGCCGTCCGGGTAGAACTCCCGCAGGGGTACGACGAGTTGATGGCTATGGCCATCCGGCATGCTCAGGCCGATCATGAGACATATGGGCACCACCTGCTGAAGAGGAAGCGGGATGAGGAGCTGAAAGACCATCCCCGGGAAGAGAACCCCCCACCCGCCCAGGAAGCCAAGCCCAATCAGCGGACCGATAACCGCACCGCTAGGCCCAGCCGGAACTCCAATAACAGAAACTGGCCACAGCGGCAGCAGAGGTCCTATTCTGATAAGCCTCAGAATGAGCACAAGCCAGCGTCGTTCCGCCAAGAGCGCCCCCTAGCAGTCATGCCAGCACCCCCGGTCAACCAAGAAGTCTTCACCGCTCTCACCACTTCCTACGAGGATATCCTACTTGAGAACGGGAGTGTCATTCCTCCACCGCCCCCGAGAAAGTTCCCAAAGGGGAAACTTACAACGGCGCAGACGGGCAAGTACTGCTCCTACCATGATGAGGCTACTCATCGAACGAGCAAGTGTCACGCCCTCAGGCAAGCGGTGCAGGTTTTGATTGATAACGGCCAGCTCCAGCGGTACGTGGGGAAAAGAGGAACAGACCCCGACCGGGAGAATGACCAGTCTTGGTAAAACCCGCTAGTCTGAGCGGTTAGTTTGGTATAGTTCACGGTCTAACCGTTGTAAAAACAAGTATATATGCAAACTACTTTTGAGAAAATTTCACCGGCTCTGCCAGTTCCATTATATTCATATTCAGGCAAGTGTACAAGCAGTAACCGATCCGGAAACATTACAAGGAAAAGGGCAAGAAAATCCTAAGGACCTACGACTGCGCCTTCGGCAGGCAATCCGCCAGCCTCTCCTGCGGTACCCTCGTCGTCGACATCAGTTCCGCTATGGTCTTCAGCCCGGACAGACTCGGCACCGGTGGTAAAAGAATCCAAGTGCGAGCGAATCACTTCACCCGGCTCCTCCTCCACCGCCTCCTGATGGATGTCCGACTGCTCATGGATATCTCCTTCAGCAGCAGTCGACATCAGGGAAGTGTCTAACCATCCCTTCCCCGCCCATTCCGTGTACGCATCCGAGATGCCTTCCTCCCTGGTCTTCACCAGAAACTCCAGGAACTGATCGCTCTCGCGATATTTGAGAGCGACCCGCTCGAAGAGTTCCGGGTCAACTTCCCCGGCCGGAGCAGCAGAGCCTGCGTGCAGAGCAGCAGCTCCCACTTGGAGCTCGTCCACCTTGGACTCCAGTGCGGCCCTCTCCTCCTCCAGGAACCGATTCTGCTCTTTCAGCTCGGCCCTCTCCTTATCAAGGATCCGGTTCTGCTCCTCCAGCCTCTTGGCCCTCTCCTCCGATCTGGCCTTCTCCCGGGCCAAGCGAGACTTCTCCACCTCCAGGCGCTGCCGGGACTCGGATAGAGCAGTTATCTGTCTCTGCAGCTCCGACAGCCCCTCGCTCGCGTCCGGTTCGTACAGATTGTACAGCAACTGCGCAACACCGAAGAGTTAGTCAAACAGCAAAGCAAGGCAAGGTTAGTCAAACAGTATAGTGGTACCGTGCGGTACTTACCCGGAGGACGGATTCCTTGCATTTTGGACGGTTCCCGCCCGCCAGGACTCCAGCAACCCCGGGTCTATCCAGACCAAGGCCGGCCAGGTCCGCCGCCACTTGCCGGGTGAGTGCACCACTAGGGCTTCCCCTTGATGCATCCGCAGGCGCAGGACTACTCTGCCGAGCAGCAGCAGCGGCATTCTCCCCGGCAGTGGTGGTCTGCGCGCCGCTGGTATTCCTGAACCGTTTGGCCAGATTCTCCCGTACCGACTCACCGGTCAGCGTCACCAGCGCGGAGGAAGGAACGTCTCCAACCTTCCGTTTTTCTCCCCGGCCCTCCGGAGAAGAAGATCGTGCGCTTGCGGGGGGAGCGCGAGCCACGCGCGGCACAGACACCGGGCGGTTGGAGATCCTGTTTGCTCCACCGGGAATCTTTAAGGCCCCCCCGGTGCTCTTGCCCTTTCCAGGCGCCAGCAGGTCTGTAGAGTGATGGGTCTTAACCCGCTTCAGGACATAGGCGTCCTCATCAACATCCATGGCCCTCCGCTCCGCATGGGTCACAAGCCGGCCGGACCCGTCCTCCACTGACGTCCGCGAGACGATCTCGGCTTTCTCCTTCAGCTGGTTGAGGAGATCTTCCCCGTCCATGGAGAGAGTGGTTTCGGGCTTGATAGTCGCCCGAGAAGATGCACCTGCAAGGAAAGCAAACGGTTAGTATATGGCAGAAGTTTTAACACAAAGTATCACCGCTCAAGCGCTTCCTACGCACCGGGACCCCGCCCAAGCTGGCAGTATTCCAGCACTTCTCGC
Organism: Potentilla sterilis; assembly: GCA_963682095.1. NCBI lineage: Eukaryota > Viridiplantae > Streptophyta > Magnoliopsida > Rosales > Rosaceae > Potentilla > Potentilla sterilis. The sequence continues at coordinate 8,370,802 of OY821759.1, forward strand.
CGGATGAAGTTGTACGAACTCCGTTCCAGATCGTCCCAGCACCCGGTTATGGTCGAGATCCTCTCGCGCTCCAGGTCCGATAGTTCATACGACTGGTCACCAATGGGTTGGAAGGCGCCAGGGACGCAGTACATTCTATTCCTCGCCTGCCACTTCCCGCCCACCATCACCACTTTCTTCCTCCAGCTGTTGTCCACCCATAAAGGCACATTGGTGACGATCGGTGGAGGCTTCCGGCTGTTGAAGGACAGGCAACCACGGGACCCCTGCTTCCGGGAGTACGACAGCCTGTACAGGGCCCGGAACTCGTTCACCGTGGGAATATTCATCCCAGAGAACTCGTACAAGCAGCCCAGGCTCAGCAGTCGTCTCCACTGGAGCCCAGGAAGCTGAGCGGGTGACACCTGCAGCGCACTGAGCATGTACTGCACGTAGTCTGGCAGCGGGAACGACAGTCCATGCCGGAACTGGTCCGGATGTGCAGTAACCCAACCTTTTTCCGGGTTGCAGGCTGACTCTCCAGGGTTCAAAGGCCGCAGCAGAATAGTATCCGGGATATCCCACGCTTCCCGCAATTCCTCAATCTCTTCCGGGGTCATGCTCTCCTCCGGTTCATCGCACACCACAGCGTGCTTCCCTTTCCCCATGGTGTAGCTCGCAACCGGAGCATCTGCAAATCGCACCCCGTGCGGTATTTCGGTCTCAGAAGATTCAGCCCCGGAAGACGAAGCCGAGGACGGAGTAGAAACCCTGCTCCCGGAGCAGTCAGCAACTTCGGTCTCCGGAGATTCCGAATTCAGCCAGTCGTCCAGCCTCTGCGCATCATCCATGAGGGGACCTCTGACAGCCGTTTCGGAAACCCGGTCAGAACCTGAAGACGTCACTTTAACCTAGGGGAAGAACACAAAACCCTAGCGCTTGTCAGCAACAGGGTACAACAACGCCTTCTGCGCCCTCTCCCCAAGCTCGCCGCAAAGCAGTTCCGTCAACGGCAGAGATCCCTCCCCCCCAAAGGCAAAACAACAAAGCAGAGAAGAATAACGATGGGGCAAAGAAATCAAACTTACCGATTAGTATGCTCAACCGAGGACAATCGGCCCGCGGAAAGCAGCGCGCAATGGTAGGGAGCGTTCAAAGAAAACAGATCTCGTGAGGCAAGAAAGGCTCAGAGTGCTCGCCGGATTTCTCTTTTTATCTCAGTCTCTCTAAAGTAAGAAGCAACAACAGAAAGAAGAGTAGAAGAGGCCTTTTTATAGAGGGGACCAATACCCTAGGCAATCGAAATCCCTCCAAAACAAGTAATCAGAGCAACTCAAAAGCCTGCGAATCCAGGCCCTCCATCTCAAGACCGCCCCGCACTGGCACGTGTCCCAGCGTTGGTAACCTCCCCACGCCATCATAAACTGACGGGATTGATGGACTTCCTCCTTAAATGCATGTCAGCCATTTGTCCCACACACTGACGGCAGGAAGGTAGGAACGGGAATCAAGGAGTCAGGCCCTCCCACTTCCCCAGATTCCACGCTTGCACCACAATCTTCGCTGCATTTCTCGAAGACCTCTCTTGCGGTTATGATCATCCAACCGCTTGGAGAGCACCCATCCGGGTATGAAGCCTCGACTCAATATGGCTGGACGCCCGGTCGAGTTCCGCCCGGCACCATGGCAGTTCGCGGTTATGATTATTCAACCGGCTGCATGGCAACCTTCGCTGCATTTCTCGAAGACCTCTCTTGCGGTTATGATCATCCAACCGCTTGGAGAGCACCCATCCGGGTATGAAGCCTCGACTCAATATGGCTGGACGCCCGGTCGAGTTCCGCCCGGCACCATGGCAGTTCGCGGTTATGATTATTCAACCGGCTGCATGGCAATCTTCGCTGCATTTCTCGAAGACCTCTCTTGCGGTTATGATCATCCAACCGCTTGGAGAGCACCCATCCGGGTATGAAGCCTCGACTCAATATGGCTGGACGCCCGGTCGAGTTCCGCCCGGCACCATGGCAGTTCGCGGTTATGATCATTCAACCGGCTGCATGGCTTCTTCATCGCATATTACTGGAGACCTCGTCCGGATATGGCATGGCGTCCGGACAACGGTCGAGGTCTGTCCAGTCGCATCTCTTTTGGGGGAACTCGTCTCGATATGGCAGGACGCCCGGTTGAGTTCCGCCCACCGGTTTCGACGCATTCAACCGGCTCCAGAACACATCCCGGGAATAGGATCCACCCGGCACCATGGCACTTCACTGGGGGACTCGTCCGGAGATGGCATGATGTCCGCCAACGGTCGAGTTCCACCCAGTACCATGGCTGACCCCGGTCATGAGAACATTCGACCGGCTTGGGCTTTATACACCCGGGTGAGTCTACATCTAACCCATGTACGCTTGTCCAGCAGGATAAAAACCCTGCATCGTACTAGCTGCAGCAACAGGGGGACGCATGGCGAGCTTTGTCACCTCAACGCCGCCCCCCTACCAGGAACATAATGCACCTGGCCCATGGCACTTCACTGGGGGACTCGTCCGGAGATGGCATGATGTCCGGGCAACGGTCGAGTTCCGCCCAATACTGATGAGTCGCCGAAGCGAGCATCAAGCAATAATAACCCTACAATCGTTAGTAGTATAGAATAAGTAGGGATCGTTCTAGCCGGGGATTAAGGGTACTTGAAACATGAGAATGTTAACACAAATATTCACAAACATATATGCACACAATTGTCACACTTATATACATATATACATATTCACACACGAAATTATGGGGGATAAAAGGCTTGCTGCCTCTAAATCTAAGACACGAAAATAAACCTAAACTACTATATACAAGTGATCATCATCTCTCACAAAACATTTAACACCAAAGACTCTTTAACATGTAGATTTGCATGCAAGAAGGTAAGAGACAAGTATTCAGCATGTTCAAGACTCAACTTAGTTTCGACCACAATTAGAGCGATTAGCCTTTTAACCAATTGTTAGACATCTAATGTTTTAAGATCATGCTATTCGCCTTCGATCCTAAAGTTTATGCTAATCCGGTTTTACACGTTTTAACATTTAAGCACAAGAGTCTAAAATCGAAAACATGCAAATAAGCAAGGTTGTCAATCATCTTATTTAACATGCAAGTTTTAGCTAAGGTTATACCCTAAGTGAGCACAACAAATCAAAACAACCGTCAGGCCTATAGTTTTATTCGTTATAACTCGGGTTAGATGAAACCTAACATCTAGATTTACATGCTTCCAGCCAATACTAATGCTTCGGTTTTTAAGTCACACCCTTAGATTACTAACCAATTAAAATCCTAAACATGCTTCTAATACCACTGCCCTAATTATCCATACATACGAAATCCACAAGTTACATATTACAAATTAGCATGCAAAATCATTGTTCTTGTCGAAACCTAAACATAAATCTAAGCATCGATTCAAACAAGCCTTTAACATACAATTTATAAAACCAAAATCGATTTATACATAGACATATAAACCAACACCAAACATACATGAGTGTTTCATAGACAAAACTAAACATAACTAAACAAAAATTACAAAACCGAAGAAGGGAGTGGATCACACTTTGAGACACCTTGAGAGCTTCACGTTGTGTGGATCCGGCGAAGTATGGAGGCTGGGGTGAGGCTGCACGGCAGTAGGTTGTGTCGGCAGTAGGTTGTGGAGGAGAAGTTCCAAGATTCGGCAAAGCAGAAACTTGGTTGAGGTGAGGTGAAGGTGGTTTTCGGTTTCGGTTTTTGTCTAGGATCTTTGGGGAATTTTGGTAGAGTTTAGGCCTTGTGTTTATGCTTGAGATGAGATGATTTTTCTGTAGGAAAACATGGCTATATATAGAGGCAAATTCGGCAGAAACCCTAGGTAGAAAACCTAGTCCAAATCGGCAAAGGCAATCCTTGTGCAACAAGGTTTTGGTTCCTTCCTTTCTTGGTTCTTCTAGGAAACTTATTTTTCTGATTTTCTTCCTTGGATTGGGCTGCATATCTTCATGAACTTCTTGTGTAGGCTTGACAACTCCATTTGGTGAGCTTGGTCCATGGAAAAATGCCCCAAACCCGTAAGAACACAAGACCGGCAGCAACTCGGCTGGAATGACCTTGCTCCAGTAAATCTGACATATCTCCCTTCTCGGAGCTCCAATTGATGCGATTCCAAGTCTCAGATAAACTAGACACATATAGCCATCTCCCCATAAAATATCTCGATCAAATTCCTTGTGAATCGTCGGGAATGATTTTTCGAATTTGGATCAAAGTCTCAGGAAAATCCTGGAAGCCCCTGGATTGGAATGTTCGGGCTGCCCTTTTGCAGCCAACTTTTGGGTGACTTCCCGAACTCCGATTGATCTGAAATTTTAATACAGCATTCCTCAACATATGAATATTAAGCACGCCAAATTTCGCCAAATTCGGAAAAGGATAGATCATACTTTTGCTCATCTCAAAATCACGAAAAAGACACATTTTACACTATTTTCCAGATTTCTCATACTTAGTCATTTTTCGGATTCTTAAGCACATTTCACCAAAACTCTATCAAAAATGACACTAACTATATTATGACTCTATCTTAGACAAATAAGGGTTAAACAAAGCATAAACGAGGGCATAAGCATGTAATATCGTCGCACATTGTGCTCCTATCAACTACCCCACACTTATCCTTTGCTAGTCCCTTAGCAAAGTAAATTAAACTAAGACTCAAAACAACTATTGCCCCTAACAATTTGTCTCAGGCTCGTATGTACACATAGCTTTCAAGTTAATACATGAGAATGCTAAGCACGAAAATTCCAAGCTTCATGAACATGCGACATCAATATGAACATATAAGAGCAAAAGGTAAGCATGTAAACATGTCAAAGCTAATCCAATCCTCCTCACTAGGCATACTCTCTTCTTTTCTCTCGAAGCATGGTAATTCACTCATAAGTATATGCAAGCGAAAGATAATGAATTACAAAGAGTGACTTGCATATATCAAAGAAACGAAAGCACTTTGTGAATTTTGATGGAAAAACCTCATATGATAACTATATGCACCAATGAACCAAAACCATATGCTTACTCTTGAGATAGTCTCCACAATCAAATTTAACCATCTTAAGAATCATGAAAAAGATCAATAAAAGGGTTGTAATGGGGCTAGGCTAAGAGGTATTCGCTATTTTGGATAAGGAGGCTCAAAACGTCACCATGCGCTTTAGCAAAGCTCAAATCTCCTTATGTCTTCTCGCCGAAAGGGTCATATTTCATCTTGTTGGACCCATACTTCATTCTTTTCTTCCCATAAACATAGTGAATATGAACAAAGGTCAAAATATAACAATAGTAGACCTTCATATATAAACAAAACTCCAAATTCACAACACTTTTGAAGACTAGACTTAGCAATTTTATCAAAACAAGCCGTGCCTACACTTTATTTTTTCCTCGGACTTGATTTTTTTCTTTTTTCTGTCCGAATTCAATTTTTTTCTGTTTTTCATTTGTTAGGCACGGCACATACAATTTTTCATATACTTTTCTAGCTAAGTCTACCCCACACTTGTTCTTCTTCATCACTTCACGCGAAAACTCCTTCGAAAATCAAGCTTTGCCGACACACAATGGTCAAGACATCACTATACTAAGCTCATGGAAAGTGTTTAAGGGTGATGAAAGAAAAGGCTAATCATAGGCTCAAAGGGGGTTTACTAAGGTGTCCCACGACGGGCTCCAATAGGGCTCATGCTTTATTTGGCAATGGTGGTAAACCTAAATGATCTTTATTCAATCATATTCAAAATCAAAGTATTTTATGATTAAACGTTTTGAAAATCAACAAGAGTAAGTTCTAGCATACTAGAGTTCATTAAAAAGCTATGGCACATAGTCATCGAATATGCAAAGAATTATGAGGTTTCATGCTTCCTACGAATCTATCGAATTTTATCTTTTTATCGCTCAAGAAGAAAGCAAATTGGCTCTAAAGCTCACATAGGTTATTTAGGACATAAACTAGCTAAAACATGCATGCTTCGTAATCAACAAGTCCTACATGCTCCTACCAATGCACATAATCCATGAAACTCATAATTTTAATTGTATGCACAACCATCATCTATGTATGCAAAGAGGAGAAAAACATCATTGACATATTAGGGGCATCCTAAGACTCGAAACAAATTTAAACACTCTATTTTTATTTTTTTTTAGAACAATTTTCTGAATTTTCTTTTCTAAACTAAGCACACCAAAACATAAACAGAATACGTTATCCCACCCCACACTTAGAAAATTACATTGTCCTCAATGTAAGCACAAATCTATATCAACGAATTTCCTAAGCATGCAATTGTCTAACATATTCCAACATATCATCACAAATCAAAGGAAAAGAGAAGGGTTAGGAAATTGCAAACTCTCGGTGATGGCTCCTTCACTTTTCTTTGATCGAATTGGGTTGCCTCCCAATTAGCGCTTTGTGTTTAGAGTCCATTGCTTAGACTTTTCACCGTGTGTGTTGTGTGTTCAACATGCCATGTGCAGCTCCGCAGTTGGGGCAGCAGCCCCTCTCGGCAGTAGGATTTTCTTGGCAGGCAAGCTTCTCTCGGCAGACGTGTCTGCTTCTCTTGAGGCCTGATTTTGGGTATGTTCCACTATCCTAATGCAAAAGTGTTCTGAATAAATGTTGTAGTGGACACACAGAGCTTTCCAACGGTATAAAATTCACCTCAATCGGACTAGTGGAAGTACTCCTTGTTGGGTCTTTAATCGGACCTATCGTGCTGCCCAGTTCTCTGTTCCACCAGATTGACCTTGCTGTACTCAAATTGAAACTGGAAACGGTTTGTAGCTCCAAATCCACTTCTGTAAAATCCTACGGAAAGTAGACTCAGAGATCTTTCCAACGGTGTATGGCTCAGCATCCCAGGTTTTGTGAGATGAAAACGGTGGCCTTCCAAAGTTGACGGACTGCACTGCCCGAATTCTGCTTTGGGCAGAACTTGGAATTTCCTGCACTTTTCTTTCAAGTTCGACTGCACACACACAAAACACATCAAATCGAACAAAAACAAAAAACTAAAATTCAAGAATATACAATTTCATACAAGCTACGATTTCAACAAATTTTTCAAGGTTAGAAGAGAAAAAAGAAATACAAGAGTTAGAACGTCATGTTAGAGAGTTAGGATATATAAGTATACGTTAAAGTTAGAGACACACATTGTTAACAAACTTTACATCACAAATATTAACACACTTTAACATTCACATAAAACAAGATTTTATAATCCCCGGCAACGGCGCCAAAAATTGATGAGTCGCCGAAGCGAGCATCAAGCAATAATAACCCTACAATCGTTAGTAGTATAGAATAAGTAGGGATCGTTCTAGCCGGGGATTAAGGGTACTTGAAACATGAGAATGTTAACACAAATATTCACAAACATATATGCACACAATTGTCACACTTATATACATATATACATATTCACACACGAAATTATGGGGGATAAAAGGCTTGCTGCCTCTAAATCTAAGACACGAAAATAAACCTAAACTACTATATACAAGTGATCATCATCTCTCACAAAACATTTAACACCAAAGACTCTTTAACATGTAGATTTGCATGCAAGAAGGTAAGAGACAAGTATTCAGCATGTTCAAGACTCAACTTAGTTTCGACCACAATTAGAGCGATTAGCCTTTTAACCAATTGTTAGACATCTAATGTTTTAAGATCATGCTATTCGCCTTCGATCCTAAAGTTTATGCTAATCCGGTTTTACACGTTTTAACATTTAAGCACAAGAGTCTAAAATCGAAAACATGCAAATAAGCAAGGTTGTCAATCATCTTATTTAACATGCAAGTTTTAGCTAAGGTTATACCCTAAGTGAGCACAACAAATCAAAACAACCGTCAGGCCTATAGTTTTATTCGTTATAACTCGGGTTAGATGAAACCTAACATCTAGATTTACATGCTTCCAGCCAATACTAATGCTTCGGTTTTTAAGTCACACCCTTAGATTACTAACCAATTAAAATCCTAAACATGCTTCTAATACCACTGCCCTAATTATCCATACATACGAAATCCACAAGTTACATATTACAAATTAGCATGCAAAATCATTGTTCTTGTCGAAACCTAAACATAAATCTAAGCATCGATTCAAACAAGCCTTTAACATACAATTTATAAAACCAAAATCGATTTATACATAGACATATAAACCAACACCAAACATACATGAGTGTTTCATAGACAAAACTAAACATAACTAAACAAAAATTACAAAACCGAAGAAGGGAGTGGATCACACTTTGAGACACCTTGAGAGCTTCACGTTGTGTGGATCCGGCGAAGTATGGAGGCTGGGGTGAGGCTGCACGGCAGTAGGTTGTGTCGGCAGTAGGTTGTGGAGGAGAAGTTCCAAGATTCGGCAAAGCAGAAACTTGGTTGAGGTGAGGTGAAGGTGGTTTTCGGTTTCGGTTTTTGTCTAGGATCTTTGGGGAATTTTGGTAGAGTTTAGGCCTTGTGTTTATGCTTGAGATGAGATGATTTTTCTGTAGGAAAACATGGCTATATATAGAGGCAAATTCGGCAGAAACCCTAGGTAGAAAACCTAGTCCAAATCGGCAAAGGCAATCCTTGTGCAACAAGGTTTTGGTTCCTTCCTTTCTTGGTTCTTCTAGGAAACTTATTTTTCTGATTTTCTTCCTTGGATTGGGCTGCATATCTTCATGAACTTCTTGTGTAGGCTTGACAACTCCATTTGGTGAGCTTGGTCCATGGAAAAATGCCCCAAACCCGTAAGAACACAAGACCGGCAGCAACTCGGCTGAAATGACCTTGCTCCAGTAAATCTGACATATCTCCCTTCTCGGAGCTCCAATTGATGCGATTCCAAGTCTCAGATAAACTAGACACATATAGCCATCTCCCCATAAAATATCTCGATCAAATTCCTTGTGAATCGTCGGGAATGATTTTTCGAATTTGGATCAAAGTCTCAGGAAAATCCTGGAAGCCCCTGGATTGGAATGTTCGGGCTGCCCTTTTGCAGCCAACTTTTGGGTGACTTCCCGAACTCCGATTGATCTGAAATTTTAATACAGCATTCCTCAACATATGAATATTAAGCACGCCAAATTTCGCCAAATTCGGAAAAGGATAGATCATACTTTTGCTCATCTCAAAATCACGAAAAAGACACATTTTACACTATTTTCCAGATTTCTCATACTTAGTCATTTTTCGGATTCTTAAGCACATTTCACCAAAACTCTATCAAAAATGACACTAACTATATTATGACTCTATCTTAGACAAATAAGGGTTAAACAAAGCATAAACGAGGGCATAAGCATGTAATATCGTCGCACATTGTGCTCCTATCAAATACCATGGCTGACACCGGTCGAAAATATTCGACCGGCGGGCTTTATACACCCGGGCGAGTCTGCATCTAACCCATGCACGCTTGTCCAGCAGGATAAAAACCCTGCATCGCATTGAAAGGCGATCAAACATGGGGCTACATGGCGAGCTTTGTCACCTCAATGCCACCCCCTTACCTCAACGCTTATTCAATATAAGCTGAGAAGAACTAGCAAGTGTTCACCGGTGCTTCAAACAGGCCGCAACACCAGGGTAATCTCCCTGCAGCCTAGTAATGGGAAACGATAGCCCGGTAGAGGCTCAGTGAATCCCGTTTCGGCAGATCGGCCAGTTGAAGCCTAGTGAAGCTCCGCTTCGTACCGATAGGGCAGAGTGCCCGGCCGAAATTCTGTGCACATTCCTTGCATGGCGGATTTCAACGCCTCATTATCATTCCGTGCACAAATTCCTTGCATGGCGGATTTCAACGCCTCATTATCATTCCATGCACACGTCTGTTGCATGGCATCGCGGCATCATAACATCATGGCATCATCATTATCATCTTGGCTCCATAACACCACACTTAGTCATATTGCTGCTTATATTGCAAGTGTGCTTATAAACTATTGCTTCCCATCGGTAACATGTACTCACCTCGGTCACGCCCAATCTTTAACGCGGACTTGGGGGACTGGGCACCGGTAGATTGGTAACCCCGCGGGTCTGCGGGACAAGAGCAAGACAGATTTAAGTCCCCATTCAAGATTGCACTTGACCGGGAACTTGGGGGACTTGTTGACAGTAGCCGCAGAGAGGCTACAGCAGGCCCACAGACCCGCGGCAAGCGCACCAGGGCCCGGCCCAAGGGTCGGGACCGGATCATCAGCACCCGGCCTCGGGGCCTGGCACTCTATCCTGCCTCCAGGAACCCAGGGGCCGGGGGCGCCAGCCTGCCTAAGAGGGCTTCAGAAAGTATAAGCAGAAGGGAATCAGTCCCACATCGAAGAGTAAGGCCAGTCCTTCCCCCCAACCACCTATATATGGGCCCCAACTACCTTCTTTATGAGGTAACTCGTCTCCCTCCCCACTTACATACGTGCCTTGGTTATATACATTCCAACTATACTAACTTAGGCATCGGAGAGGTGAAGGCCGGCCCGCCCGGTATTCTCCTTAGTAAGCAGGATTGCAGGAGACAGTTGGATTCATCAAGTATCTACTAGACCCCCGGGTTTAGGCAGAAACACTTGTAGATATGTTTGGTGATTTTCTTTGCATGACATGATACACTTCTTTGTTTGGCTTTTACATGCTTAATTATATGTTTGGCATGGGTAGAATGAGATGGTAATCATGCTTAGGCATGTGCATTGGTGGTTTTGGCTTGAGTTTGCCTTCATCATTTGATGGACCAAGAGGGAGAGCATGGAATTTGAAGTGCGCATTATAAAGGGAATATGCTTGGCATGACTCCCATATGGTCTCAAATAGGTGCATGACCTTAAAAAGAGGAGCTTGGCATTGTTGATTAGTAAGTTCTTGGCATGAGCCCGCTGGCTCGGTGTGCCTCTTTAGTCTGGAATTTTCTTGTCGTTGCATTTAGCTTGGTGTGGATTATGCATTTGCTTGTTGAAATTATGACTTAGCACGTGGACTAGTAATTTACGTTCATAAAATGATGATAAGAGCTCTCTTATGTATATCATAGTGTGTAGGCATTGGCTTATGATAGAGTTGAGCTTCTACTTTATTTCTTTTGGTTTGGACCAACTTGTTGAGTGCATGCAGTGAGACAAACTGACGCATGAAAGAATAAGTTATTTTCTCATGTTGCTGCAGGGTAAAAGTGGCAGGGCCAAGTTTTTTACCGAGTCAGAGTTTTAAGACCAAGAACTGCTGAGGAATATAAACTTGTCTCTTGAAGCACAAATGTTGGTAAATCGAGAGAAAATCTTCTTTCATGGCCTGAGTTTCAAGATGTAAGGTGATCTCATTATGAATGCTATTGTGACATTTTTTTTTCTTTTGGCTTGTGAATGGCTATGTTTTTCTTAGGCTGAGAATGGGTAAGCTTCAAATGTTTGGGAAAAATAGTAAACAGAGTTTGAATACGGGATGGGGGTTAGGCTTGATTTTATGAACTCATGGCAAGTGTGGCCTTGAATTTTGTTGCATCATGGGATTATGATCAAATTGCCCACATCTGTGACTTCCCAATGATCTCGTTTTATCAAATTGCCCACATCTGTGACTTCCCAATGATCTCGTTTTATGCTTGTATATAAATTTACATTCATAAAGCTTGATTCAATTATGAGCATAACTGAGGCATGAAGCATTTGCTTGCTCAAATGTAGGCGTGCATCTTCACTTACAGCGGTGATCACTGCATCAATTGGTCATGAGCCATGCCTTAATCCCAAAGCCCCCAGGTGTGTACATAAAAGTGAGGTGCAACTGGAACACAAGATCATACTACACCTTGGAACTTTGGCAATAGCAGTTGACCCCTTATTTGAGATTCACTGTGCCAGGACAACTTCCTACGCAACCTCTGTAAGTATGCTTGCTTGTACCCATCAATTGCTTGAATAAATACAGGAATTCCTTCTTGTTAATTGCATAAGCATGACTCACGCATGAGGTCGCCTCGATAACTCTACGATCTCGTTTTTGATTTGTTGTTTGACTTGTTTCTACTCATGGCTTCATTGCAACCATGACTTTCTGCATTAGTATGTGACTTCAACAATGGCTTGTAAACTAGGACTGCATAAATGAATGCTTTAAGATGCATAGACCCCCTTTTTTTTTGCTTAGTGTTTAACATGTGCACTTTGTGTATAAGCCTAGTTTTGTGCTTGACTATTTACTGTATAGACACTTAAATTCAAGAGTAAAACGCATGACAGCCCCTGTAACTTAGTTACGATGGTGGTTGCCTACTTGAGAATGGTCTATACATAGCTAAAGAAAAGGGGATGAGATAGAGCTGAAAATTCTTGAATTTTGGAACTTGAACATGAATATAGAAAAAGGTAGGTTTATGAAGCATGGTAGTGATGATGAATGTGCTTGTTTGTCACCGCGGTAATGTTCATGGAAAAGTTTAAATGTCCATTACGGGTTTAGCTGGCAAATTTTATGCCTGGAATTTGATAGGTAAATGATTGAATTTGTGGACATGGGAACTTTTGTTGGTTGAAGTTGTGCCTTCTCCATGGTAGAGGACACAAGTGGTGGAATATGGGAAACTACATGCATGGGCTGGACTATTGGTATATGCTCTAGCATGACTGCAAGCATAACATAGAATTTTTGAAAACTGTAGAGGATTTTGCTTGCTGCAGGAGTGAAACTTGGGATAGTGTTTGAGTTGTAATCAGGATTGGTTCGATATGGAGTTTGGTATTATGTATAGAGCTGAGTTCAGTATTTGGTATTATGTCCAATGTGGACGAGATTTGGATAGTAGAATAGTCTATGCAGTGGAGGCTTTTTGCTACAACATGATCTTTTTCTACAGCAATAAAAGTGAGAGATAGAATTGGAAGTTGTGGGGAAAAACAATCTAGAGAGCAAACCGTAGTGAGATAGAACTGGGAGTTGTAGGCTAGTATTGACATGATTTCGGGTTGGAGAAAGACTTGGAAAGTGCTGTATTAGTATCACTTGGGCATGGAGAGAACAAACATTGACTAAAGAGTACTGGCTTGTGTAAAAGTATCACACAAAAGAGTGGCACTAACTCTGAAGAGATGGTTTGAAATGTATATGCCTCAAGAATAATATAGGATGATCAGGTGATCAAAATTCCACATTAACCCTGAAGAAGACCATAATCAGATCAGCCCCCAAATATCATAGCATGCTATTTGATGGTCTAACAATGAATATTGCATGTTGTGTGGAATTGACTTGATTAAGTAATAATATTTGCAGCTTGACTGACTTTTGTTTGCTTATAATGATTTTAACTTGATTGCATGTTGCTTACTGCTTAATTGAGTATTGATTGCTTGATTTAATGATTTTGGCTATGCTTGTTGCTTGAATAATTGTCAATTGCTTGCTGTAATGATTTTGCATGTTTGAGTCGCTTGCTGTAATGGTTTCCCTGGAAAGATTTTTGGTATTTGAGATCAACATGGTTGAGGTAGTGAGCTTTAGGGAAAAACATGAGTGGATTGAATGGTTTTTATCGTTAAGCTAATATATAAGGCTTAATGGACAAAGTTGGATTACAGTGACCTAACAAAAAGGTCACTGCAGCTCATACTGTTTTTTTTTTATTAAAGATACCGGCTAATTTGATTTGGTGGAAGCTGAATATGGATATACTAATGCAAAGTTGGTTTAGAGAATGGTATCGGGCTTGTGTGTTTGGCTAAAATCTTGACAAGTTTCTAGGACATTAGAACTTAGCATGATATGATATTTTGGTTTATTGAATAGTTATTCTCATTTGTTTGCTTGCTAGACTGCATGGTAGTGACAAGAACAGCACTTATAATGCTTGAGTTGCTTGGTAAAAATAAGAGTTTGAGCGCATGATGTATAAATTTCTTGGTCCGAACTGATTGTTTTCTTCCAAGAATAATCCCTTTTTTTTTCTTCTGCATCAGGGAGCTAGAGGGCTTATTGATATTTCATAGACCACAATCCGTATGTACTCATTGCAGTACATATCTGGTAGTCTACTAGCGTGAAACCCAAGCATCGAATAAGAATGTGAAGCACTAGAAAGTAGGAAGGCTCAAGTTGAGTGATGGTGAGGAAAGGTTATGCTTTCTTGGGATAAAAATAAATCAGTTTTGGTATGGAGCATGGTTTTGGCTTGTTTGAAATTTGACTGGAGATTTTTCAAGACTAGAAGTGGTATGGTACTGATTAAGCTATTTATGTGCATTTGGCTTGAAGAAGTAGGACTGAGGTGAGCTAGTGATTTGTGCATTGACTTGCTATCAAGATATTTGGAATGCTTGGGTATATTATAATGACACTTGGCTCTTGGTTCACTGCATACCTGATAGAAGGTAATTTGGTCATGGTCGGTGAGTCTAAGGCATGTATAGCAGTTTAGGGTCTTAGACTTTTGGCTGTTAGTGAAATGATGGTTTTTAGCTTGTTGAGATTTAATTGGAGGCTACTGAAGCTGAGAACATGATTGGGTTATTGAAGGAGTGTGAATAAGAGATCTAAACCAGAATTCAGGACTTTGTATCAGACAAAAGTCTCTTACACTTAGAGAGAATTAGTGAAGATCTTGGCTTTAGCTGTAGGTGCAATGGCTTGAGAAAAGCTTTGTAATAAGATATTTTTTCGACCACATACATATCTGGCTACGAAATTGAATTTGTATGCTTGGGTTACTGCAGTGAAATTTTTGACTGTGGCAGATGGCATCATACCTATTGAGGTACAAAATTGAGGTTTTGGTTACTGTAATGAGGTTTATTTGTGGCATGGGAAGCTTGTAAGAGGATTTGGTAAACTATAGTGGAAGTTTTCGCTCTAGCGATATTTGATAATTGGAACGAAATACATATAACTACAGCAGCGAGTACTTTTTTTTCAGGACTGTTAGAATGCAGTAAAGCATGAACACTGCTAGAATGCAGTAAAGCATGAATACTACTAAATTGTAGCAAAACATAAACACTGCTAAATTGCAGCAAAGCATGAATACTGTTAAAATACAGTAAAGCATGAACATGTCAAGTTTTTTTATTTTGGCATGGGCATAAGTGAACGATCTTGACCACGAACTGAACCTTCACTCTTTAGCCCTTTAAGTTCATGAGCATGAATACATATGCAGATTGAATATAACTCAAGATTATACAACATGCTTGACGTACACTACTGTTATAGCAAGAATTGCATCCCCTAGCTTCTTTGCATAGCATCAGCTGCTATTGTGAACCATAACTTCGAGTACTTTGTAGCAGTAGTTTTCCTTCCCTTATGAGATTCTATAAGCACAAGAACTTATGCAACATAAACAGAGTATGTATTTGGTTGTATGCATTGAGTACTCTCAAGAAGATCATCTACTGCATATAACAAGCTTGTCTGTTTCTTCTGCATTTTCGATGACCATCTATTGCAGTGCAATATTACCACAGTAATAACAATCTTAGAGATACATGGCTTATAGTGAATCAATAGAGAACGAAATTGAGGTGCAGGGCTTATAGTGAACCGACTGATAGAGAACGAAATTGAAGTGCAAGGCTTATAGTTGAAGAAACATCAACATAAAGGAAAATAACTCATGTTCTAGTATCTTGCATGTTGACAAAGGCAGCAGCCCATACGAGTATTAATAACAATCTTAGAGATACAGGGTTTATAGTGAACCAATAGATAACGAAATTGAGGTGCAGGGCTTATAGTGAACCAACTGATAGAGAACGAAATTGAGGTGCAGGGCATATAGTTGAAGAAACATCAACATAAGGGAAAATAACTCATCTTCTAGTATCTTGCATGTTGAGCAAGGTTAAACCATAAAACTGCATGATGAACAAATTCTATGAATCACAACTTAGTCCCCATTGAAGTCACTAAATGATGCGGGGTCTTTTCGATTAAGCATGACTAGGCCGAATTCTACCCAAAAAATGGGAGAAATTCGTCTGTGATTCAAACTGCATGAAAATCAAAAGAGCTTGACAGCATGAGCATGGTGCGGGAGCTAGAAACGCACTGCGGTGAAAGAGATTTGGGTTGTTTTCTAGGTTTCTGTTTCGGAAAAAGGTGCGGGGGGTTGAAGAAGGTTTTTTTGGGGGAAAGATGGTTGTGATGGTTTATTGCTTGAATACTTGAAAGCATGAATGTTAAGAGGGGATTTCGTTGCTCCTCTCTTTTCCTCGTTCTAAGCCTTTGCTTTTATAGGCTTTTTCATGGTGGTTCAAGACACTTTGTTTTCTGAATAAAACATCTCTCCCTCAACTCTTCCTAGATTTATGCCCTAAAATTGGGGAAAAAGATACTTTTCTTGAGAGATGGACTTTTGGGAGAGAGTGAAGAACGCCATGCTTGTGGCTATCGCATAGGCTGAAATAGCTGCAGTGATGGCTTGACACAAAACATGGAACAAGGTTGACAAGGGAGGGTTGAGAGTGGTGAGCCCGTTGTTTGAGAGAGAAGATGAGACTTCTTGACTGGCCTTAAGGCTTCTCCCAAATGACGGAGCAAGGGAGTTTGGCTTGAACTGTGTCTAAGGTTGTTGCGGGGGAGAGGAGGTGAGGCGCAGGAACAAGGAGAAGAACAGTGAAGGGCTAGAGAAGTGTTTTTGGGCTTAAAGGAAAAAGAGAAAGGCTGGCCCAATCTCACATCCTCGTGCATGTTCACAATTTCATCTATCGATCTAACTCGTTGGGTTTGGATTTCGGGCCCAAGACCGAAATCACCGACGATATTAAATCGACGAATGAGCATGTGCGTTTCCGTAACCTTCCACACCACACCCACATCTGCAAGTCCCAGAATTATGTGGCTTGGGTCCACATAAAGCTTGCTTGCATGGTGTGTCAGAATCGAATAATGAGCGTGAATCCTTATAAAACTATAGGATTTTGTATACTTGCGTGAGTATGTGTGGTTTTGTGGCATGGCAATATACTAGCAGATGACGTGATTTTTCATGTATCAACAACTGCAGACAGTCTGCGATGTTTACTCACCATCGCAGAATGCGCATGAGAAAGTGGTGAGTGACTTCCCTATTGGTCCAACGATTTCGGTTTTTTAGAATTAAAATGTATAATAACACAAATCAATTGACTTTTTTTTTGCAGACAGCGGTCAAGAGGAAGATGGATGAGCTCTGTGCTTCTCGAATGAGTGATGTAGCGGGCGGCAGTCACGTGACGGGCCCCGTTACCGTCGAGGAGCAGATGGCTGTAGTCGAGAAGGAGCTGGGTGAGAAGCCAGGGACGAGGGTCCGAGGTATTTTTTTTTAAACATCTTTTACATTTTGTGTTGTGTTGTGTTTTCTTATCTTAGATACGAAATATTTTTTAATTTGACTTTTTTTTTTATATACCATTTTTACAGGGCTAGGGGGGCGCATTAAGATGTCCGCCAAAACCAAGAGGCGGTGCATGCGTGTCCCGCAACAATTTGGAGGTTGAGGATTTGAAGAACCAACTAGCAGCCGTCACTGAGCAGAGCAGACTCGAGAAAGAAGAGATGCAGGAACGTCTGACAAGGATGGAAGCTACCCTCAATGATTTCATCTCTGCCCAAGGCAATCCGGCTGTCAATGCCGCTGCAACAACTCTGATACTCGCCGATAAATCCTCATGTGCTTCATTAGGTAATCCAGAGGAAGACCTTGATTAAGACCTTTTATTTTCCTTGTAATTGGAACACACGAAAATTTTGTTGTTATGGAACGTATTCTCGGATTTGGATGAAACAAAACGTATTTATAAAATGTAGTGTGCTTGTGTTATGTTGGATATGTGTGATATGTGATTTGAATGCAGGTTTTGTGTTATTTTTATGCGAATGACATTGGTTCAAACCAGACCAGGAATCTATTTTTCTTCTCTGTAACAAAGCATGAAGTGACGAACTTTGGTTTAATGTTCATCGCTTCAATTTCATTTTCTAAAGTTTTTCTTCTCCATGAAGCGACGAACATTGAACCAAAGTTTGTCGCTGAAAATATAAAACGACAACCCAAACTTGGTCGCTAAAAGCACGACGCGACGACTCCTAGAATTGGAAGAGATGAGCCAAACTTTGTCTCTCAGTATTTGGAGACAAACTTCAATGTCGTCACTTGGATATTTCAAGCGACCACAATTGTAGCAAAAGTCGTCACCTCGAATCGAGACGACCAGAATGAAGCGACGACTTCCCAGCGACAACTTTTTGTCTCTTGGATGGTGAAGCGACGACTTTCTTGCTGAACCGACGAAAAAAAGTCGTCGCTTCATTGATGATCTGCAGTGGTGTATGGAATTTCTGCATAAATTCATAATTAGAGTTGCTCGCATCCTCCCATTATTTCTCTTCACGAGTGTCAAAAATGTATGAACCACCCGGCCTACCATTACGGCCAGCAGTATCAAAAATATCAATGCTTATAAAGAGCTTGTGGCCGTAAAAGAAGTGGCCTTTCGCTGAGGGTTCAGTATTTGGCAAACAAGGGAGATTGGGAAGGTCTTTCCAGGATTGGTGAATCGGATCAAAAACCCTAATAAGGGGTAGTTCAAGAACATAGATTTTCTCCTCAATGCTGAACACTCTAACGTAACGAACGTCATCACATTTGGGTGGAATCAATCTGGAAATCGGACCCTCGCAGAGACAGAAGGGTGGACTCGCAGATGGATCAAAGGAATATACATTCAAGTTGTCTTCATCCGATACCGAAGTACCACCCCACATATAGACTTTGGAACCAACGATTACTGGTTCCATTTCGGTAGGAATTGTATTTGGAGGATAACCTGGATAATAATCATGGATGACCTCACACTTGGATGATCCCTTCTTTTCGCAGAAGTCCCTAATATTCAGACGGCATAGTCGATTGCGGATATTCAAGTACAAAAACCAGTCCTTGTTGTCCGGCTGCGTTGCAGGGACGGAGGTACGTACAAAGTTTCTTACTAATATCAAGATGGCATAGTCGATCCCATGTCTTCTTCAGGTTAGAAAAACACTCCTTTCTCAGAATCGTTGTCTTCCACATGATCGACCTCTCTCTCAATTCAAACGTAGCTGCAAGCCTGCCAGCAAGGAGAAGAGCTTAATGTGCATGAGATATTCTAAAGCAAAACCGCTACGTGCAGCCCAAAATTGATCAGTCCATTGGACTAATTTACTAATTTTTTAGCATAAAATGTCCGGCCCAAAATTGTTGATGGAATTTTATGTTCCTTTTTAAATATTTTGAATCGGGAGATTAAGGGGAAAAAAAATGAAAAAAAGTGTTAAGTTTAAAAAAAATTGTTACCATTTCAAAGGAGGGAAAAAAGTCACTCACAGTCACAGCTCTACTATTCTCCGGGACCCACCAATGATTCCCGAAAATCTTAGATCGCAGTGGTAAATCCGCAGCCTGAACAAAAGAACCTACTAGAATCTTTCATCACGTCGACTGTCCCCACAAATCCCTCTTACGTGGCACTCCTTTATTCGTCCCTCCTGCCGCTTCCCGTACAGACGCACGCAGAGGATCGAGATCTCAGCTCATTCCCGCACTGAAAGCTCCATACAGACGAGTCCACATTCAGAAACTCTCCGTCTATAAATACACAAAAAGTGTCGGCTTTATAAATCTCTCTCTTTCTCTCTCTAAAGCTCTCTCTCTCCTCGCCTAGAGCTCAAGGCCAGCTCTCTCTCTCTCTCTCTCTCTCTAATCCATGGCGGCCTCTCAAGCAAGCCTTCTCCTCCAGAAACAGCTCAAAGGTAATCTCGAACTTTGAATTCAATCGGCTTCTGTAAGATTCATATCGATTTTGTTATATAGGTTATTGGATTGGATTGGATTGAGTTTCAGGTGAATCTGATTCATCATTTTTGTTGCAGATCTTTGCAAGAATCCTGTGGATGGATTCTCGGCGGGGCTGGTCGATGAGAATAATATCTTCGAATGGAGCGTCACAATTATTGGACCCCCTGATACGCTATAGTACGTGTTTTTAGATATTTATTTATTTTTTTGCTTCTGTATTTTGTGTTGTTTATGATTGGGCTTTGTTGTTGCGGCTGCGATGGTGTGTTTTGGATTGGATCGAGGCTGATTGAGCTTCTCTGATGCTTGTTTCTCTTGTGTGATTGGAATTGATTGGTTGTTGAATTTGATTGTGGTGTCGCGGTGTCGATTTAGAGTGTTTTGGATTGGCAGTCCATAATGGTTGAAAGTTTCGTTTTGAGAGTTTGGTTTTAGGTTAATTATTGCTAAATTTGGTTAATAGGATATGAGTTGGCCATAGGGCTGCTAATTTGGGAGGGAAATGTTTCACTAATTTCGGTATAGGAGTATTGGCTTTGCCTGTTTTGATCATGTGTCGAGCTCAGCTTACTTTCTCACTGTCTCGATGGTGTGTTGTACTTTATCTTTTTGCAACTGTTGTAGTTTTATTAGCTGAATTGCATGGATGTTGTTATGGTCTTGAAATCATTTAGTCTCTTGTTCCTCATAACTTGAGATTGTACATGGAGTTTATATATCACATTTGTCCTTACCTATTTTCTGATTGCAGTGAGGGAGGTTTTTTCAATGCCATTATGAGTTTTCCGTCTAATTACCCAAACAGCCCTCCAACAGTGAAGTTTACTTCTGAAGTGTGGCATCCCAATGGTTAGTTTCTTCTCTTTCTCTCACGCGGCTCTTCTTTATATCAATTTTTTTTTAATCTTGTTATTAGAGTATTGATCTTGTTTCTTGATCATTTGAAGTTTATCAGGATGGGCGTGTTTGCATTTCCATTCTTCATCCCCCTGGTGATGATCCAAATGGTTATGAGCTTGCAAGTGAGCGTTGGACACCTGTGCATACGGTATGGATTTACTGACAATACTATCTTCTGAATTTCTGAGCTTTACCAGATCTGCTGCCATTGTGGGCTATTCTTTATTACCTATAGTCTTATTTGTTGGACTAGTCCATGTTCTCGTATAATAAGAAAATAGATAAGAAAAGGATGGTTCAGAATCATATGTAGATAGTCATCTTATAACACAAAATAAATGATCAAATATCTTGAGCAATGCAAACATAACTTCAGTTAAAACAGATTATATACTGTCACCCATCAGTGGTGTTCTTGCAAGTTTAGTAGAGTGGAAGTCATAACACTATATGTCTATATATTATGGACCCATTCTGATGACATGTATCTAGCCGTTCCAATTTTACTGAACTGGATAACATATTTGGTGTATTTTGGTATCCAAACAAATTGCAGTTAATGAGAGTGGAAGTCCTAGTGCTACACTCTAGAGAAATCAATGCAAATGGAATACAAGATGTATTATATTGCATTATTCCTAACTGGCATCACATATACTACTTGCCTCTTCATGATCCAATGGCAATAGCTTCTATGGAGCTTTGTAAGATCACTTAAGTACAATACATAGTTATATGTATCGGCTGTAACATTCTGAGGTGTAGCCTAATCGTCAAGGAAAGGCATTGACGTCCCATCCTTGGGGCACTGTGAGAGGACGATTACTACTTACATATGCCCGTTTCTGTATTAAGTCGATTAGAATAGATTTCCCCTTCTTGACTATTGCTGATCTTTTAAACGGAAGTGGTCGTTGATTTTGTTGCTTTTCCCCTTTTCGGGTTTTACTTTTGACATTTACCTGATAAACAATGAACACTGTATGTAGAAATTAACTAGTGACCCTAACTATTTGTGTTTTGAAAAAGAAAAAGAAAGAAAGAAAAAAAACAGAATACTGCTTTAACTGATGTTGAATGGGGTTTTTCCAGGTTGAAAGTATAGTTTTGAGTATAATATCAATGCTATCCAGTCCGAATGACGAATCTCCTGCAAATGTTGAAGCTGCTGTAAGTGGTCCTTGTCGTATTACCACCACTCATTTTGTTTTCCAATCTATCCTTTACTTTATCTTGAATATTTCAACGCCTGCAATGAAGGTGAAGGTTATACCAAGAACCTATATATATATGTACATATATCTACTCATATCATTTAGTTAATACATAAAATGTGATTAACATAATTATTTTGTTGAATATTTTTGGGTAGTTGCACTTCACGTTAATGAAATTGGCATGTGTAAAGATAAATTCGACTCTTTATTACTAAACAAAATCTTGGTGTTAGAATTATGCCAAGACTATAATGCCCGTTCTTTCAAGTTTTGCAAATTTAATGAGCAACATGATGTTATTGCTATTTTATTTTAACACATAGTATATATATGTGTCATAATACAAGGCTTTGTCTTTGGGGAATCTATACCCATGACCACATATTTTTAGGGTGCAGGAACAAGTGAACTGGTTACTTGATTCTAGCCATTTGGATTATGGAAGAAGCTTTAGACTGTTTCATGATTGTTTAGCAATGCTGTGCTATAAGCAAAACATTTCTTTGTGTTAATATTTTGGAGTCTGTGCTGATCCATCAAGGGCTATGTTCAAATTTGTTGAACTTGACAATTTGAAACCTTTTAATTTTCCTGGTTATGTTCTGATTCTTGTTTTTGACAGTTTAATTAACTTATGGTTATGTTGCATATCATTAATAGATATTTTTTCCTAACAACTTGTTTGTACATGTGTTGCAGAAGGAATGGAGAGACCGCAGAGACGATTTCAAGAAGAAGGTCGGCCGTTGTGTGAGAAAGTCACAAGAGATGTTGTGAAATATGATCCGCAGCCAAACGTTGTCTCAATTACTCTGCTCAGGTGTGTCGGAGGATGTGTTAAATTGACCATGCGTTGGCCATTGTAGAATGCCATTGATTTTCTTCCTCACTTAAATTTCTTTATTTCTTTTTCTTTCTCTTTCTTAATGTCTAGTAATTGTTGTTATAACATTTAACAGCTTTGTATTCAATTAGTATTGCTTATTTGGTGACAAAATGTACTTGCCTGCTGCCTAGCTTTCTCTGCTGTGGTATCACTAAGTGTTGCATTTGTTAAAAATTTGATCTTGTCACACGTGTTTGAAGTTGAACTATGGACTTTGTTTTCGGTTCTTGTGTGGGATTGGCATCGATCTGACATAAGGCTGCTGCAACTGGAAATGGTCTTTTCTACTCCAAATGTGAAATATCACTACCCGCTGTCTCATAAATGGTACTTGACAATCTTTAATTAGGTCTTGTACATCTATGGTTTTCGAGTTTAATGTCATGTAGTCTTCTCTTGACAGTAACTGCATTGAGGCAACTCTTTCTCACAGGTCGTCAGTAACTTTCACATCTCTATAGTGCTCTGATCTTTTTGTTCTTTTTAAATTTGGATTGCTTGAATTGCTAGAATGCGGCAATATGCTATTCAGCTTCCTCCTTGGGAGAGAAGGAATCCCGCATTGTTGTTATCATGTTTGCTGGAATTAGGGAGTTTGGGGTTGCTCATCTTGAGCAGCTCGAACGAATCCGAGTGCGTTGGTTGTTTAAGCACTTTCTGAAAACGCATTTCGCTGAAGCAACTGCTTGGGCATTACCAACTACAAATTTGAGGTTCGGGAAAATAAATTTATTCCTCAACTATGTTTTTGGGGAGGTAATTGGGACGATACTTCAATTGCCCGTTCGTTTTTTCTTCTCAGTATCGTTTATAATTCTATGCGTAGTACGATGCATGCTCAGTTCTCACATGTTATTCCCTCTTCTTTCAAGGGTTCTCGCATTCCTTTTTGGTTGGGAGTTGAAAACACAGGAGTCTATTTTTCTTATCTTTATTTATATTTATTTTATTAAAATTTCTTAATTCCCCAACCTTACATAACAGGCGAGTCCATAAGAAGTCTATAACTAGCAAATATAGGGTTAATGAGAAGGATTAATAAGTTCACAAATTCCTATCCCTTCAAGGTTTGCTGCATTTAGATCATAGTTGAGAACATTGACATGTTTTGAGAGGTGGGCAGAGGGTAGGAAAACCAGGGTGGTCGGCATATTCGGCATGACGTTTCTGTTATATAAAATTGTGTTCACAAAGAAAAACGAGAAAAACAGAAACAAACAAAAAACAAACAAAGCGCTTCTCTTTCGTTTAACACTTGAGCAAAAGTCAAAAGCTCTTCATTTCAGTTTCACACCCCAAGAGGAGTCCTCTCACACACTCCCTCCATATCCATTCACCTCTGTTTGATTTTATTTCCCATTTTCCTCTCATTAGTTTCCCATTTCGATTCTGTAATATAGAAACTTTATGCAAACTGATCTCTGAAAATGATGGAGGATGACGAGTACTGGGCTTGGGAATCCTTCTCTTGCGATTGGGGGACCTCCTCCTATTGTCCTCATCCTTCCGATCCTCATCCTTCCGATCCTCAATGGAAGTACGACGTGTTCCTGAGTTTCCGGGGCGAAGACACCCGAGCCGGTTTCACGGACCATCTTTACCAAAACTTGGTGTGGCGAGGAATCAAGACTTTCAGGGACGACCCAGAAATTCAAAGGGGGTCGACTATTTCTGCAGAGCTCTCGGCAGCGATTAAGGACTCGAGGTTCGCTGTCATTGTTTTCTCCCCAAACTACGCTTCTTCCACTTGGTGCTTGGATGAACTTGAAATGATTAACCAATCCATTACTATCTCGAGACGTTTGCCAGTGTTTTATCATGTTGATCCTTCTGATGTTCGAAGACAAACTGGCCCTTTCGCTGAAGCCTTCGCTAAACATGAACAGGATTTCAAGGCGTACCCGAAGAAGGTACGTTGGTGGAGACAGGCTTTGCGAATGGTGAGCTATGTTGCTGGTTGGACTAGTTCCAAGTACAGGTAACTGGCAGTTACTTATAAGTTATTAGAAGACTAACTGATGTACTTGGATTTTGTGTTTATCACTTTATGTTGATAATTATATATTTTTGGTTATAGGTATGAAACAGAGCTTATCAAAGAAATTGTAGATGTAATAGGGGAGAAAGTGTATCCTGCATTCAAATTGTTGGATTCGACAGAGAACCTTTTTGGAATTGATTACAGATTACAGTACATTGATTTGCTTTTATATACTAGCGTAACTGATGTTCGCTTTTTGGGGATATGGGGGATGGGTGGGGTGGGTAAGACGACAATTGCTAGATTAGTTTACGAGAGGATTTCCCATAAGTTTGAGGTTAGCTGCTTTCTTGCTAATGTCAGACAGCAATCTGCCGCACATGGTATAGTTCATTTACAGAAACAGCTCATTTCACTTGTATTGAAGGTAAAAGTTGCACAATTTTGTGATGCTTATGGTGGAGCAGCAATGATAAAGAATTTATTATGTAATAAGAAGGTTCTTCTTGTTCTGGATGATGTGGATCAATTGAACCAACTTGAAATGTTTGCCGGGAGTAAGGACTGGTTTGGTCCGGGGAGCAGAGTTATTATTACAACAAGAGATGAACGTCTGCTAATCGAACATGGTATAGAGAAATCATTGGAGCTCCAGGTTCTAGATGACAATCAAGCACTTCAACTCTTTTCTTGGAAAGCCTTCAAAAAATATCATCCAGAAGAAGATTACTTGGAACTGTCCAAATGTTTTGTGGATTATGCAGCAGGTCTTCCATTAGCTCTTAGAACTCTTGGATCATCTTTGTATAAAAGAGGTCGAGATGCCTGGATCAGTACATTGGATAAACTGAAGAAAGCTCCTAATAAGACAATCTTTGAGGCGCTCAAGATTAGTTACGATGGACTGGATGATATGGAAAAGAGAGTTTTTCTCGATGTTGCATGCTTTCATAAGGGTGGCCACAAGGAGCGTGTAATTGAGATACTGGATAGTTGTGGCTTTTCAGCTTGTATTGTGATAGATATTCTGGTGGAGAAATCTCTTTTGACTATTTTTGACGATTATGTGATGATGCATGATCTGATACAGGAAATGGGATGGGAAATTGTTCGTCAAGAATGTTATGAAGAGCCTGGTCGACGTAGCCGATTGTGGCTTGAAAAGGACATCTTTCATGTATTTTCCAAGAATACAGTAAGTACAAAAGTTTCTAGATTACATGATAGTTTCTTTGGACATTGTTTAAGATTTTATTATGAATTGTCTTTCCTTTTGCTTATGTATTAGGGAACTGGAGCAATTGAAGGGATAGGTCTCTTATTGCCTGAATTTGAACAAGCATGCTTGGATCCTGAAACTTTCTCTATGATGTCTAAACTAAAGTTTCTCCAAATTCATAATCTGAACCTATCTCCAGGCCCGAAATATTTGGCTAATTCCTTAAGATTTCTGGAATGGAGTTCGTATCCCTCAAAGTTTCTCCCACAATCTTTTCAACCATATGGTCTAACTGAACTTAATTTGCGACATAGCAAAGTTGAACTGCTTTGGAATGGTAGAAAGGTAAAAACCATTGAATGCATTGCAGTCTTCAATATTTTCTTTAACAAATTGCGCAGTTGTGGAAAGCTAATGTTTCTGTCGTTTGTTATTCTATGTACAGCACTTGGTTAACTTGAAGTTTATTGATCTTAGTTTCTCCGGAAATTTGATGAAGACCCCAGATTTCACTGGTATTCCGAATCTTGAGAGGTTGGTTCTTGAAAGTTGCACAAATGTAGTTGATATTCATCCATCTATTGCCTTTCTCAAAAAGCTTAAAATTTTGAATTTTACAAACTGTAAAAGTATCAAGAGTCTTCCAAGTGAGGTACAAATGGAATCTCTTGAAGTTTTTAGTCTTTCGGGATGCTCAAAATTGAAAAGCATTCCAGAGTTTTTGGGACCAATGAAAAACTTATCAGTGCTTTCTTTGGATGGGACAGCTATTGAGGAAGCACCTCCATCAATTGAGTGTTTGATTGGCCTTGTTTCACTAGATCTAAGAGATTGCAAAAGTCTCTCGTGTCTTCCGAGTGTCCTCTGTAGCATGAAATCGCTTAGAAGTCTCAATATGTCAGGATGCTCAAAACTGGGCAAATTCCCTGAGAGTGCAGGGCAGATTGAATGCCTGAAGGAGTTAGACCTAAGTGGAACCGCATTAAGTGAGCTTCCATCCTCCATTGTTCTTATGAAAAATCTGGAAATATTGTCTTTTCGTGGATGTAAAGGGACACCACTTAAATCATGGCATTTGTTATCCCCTTTTGCCTCATTTCAAAGAAATTATAGTCCCAAGCCTGCCGGTCTAGTGATGACTTCTTTAGATGATTTGCATTCCGTGAGGAAACTGGATCTAAGAAACTGCAGTTTTGGTGAAGGAGCGATCCCAGAAGATATTGGATATTTGTCATCTTTAGAAGAATTAAAACTTGGGGGTAACAATTTTGTCACCCTTCCTGCAAGCATCAGATGGCTCTCTCAGCTTATTTTATTAGACTTGGAGGGCTGCAAAAAGCTTAAGCGCTTGCCAGACCTCCCATCAAATGAAGAATTAACTGTAGCAACTGACGATTGTACTTCGTTGGAAATGTTACCTGATCCACCAAAGTTGAGCAGATTGAGGTGGTTTTCTTATAGATGTGTCAATTGTTACAGATTGGTTGGCAGTGAAGGCAGCAATAATAGACCATTTTTCATGTTAAAGCGATTCCTACAGGTATTTACTCTCTCTCTCTCTCTCTCTCTCAGTGAGTCTTATGGAACAGGGAACCCCTCCATTTATTGTAAACAGTTTCAATATTGTTACACCTGGAAGCGAAATACCTGAGTGGTTCAGTAATCAAACTACAGGAGATTCAGTTGTTGTGCGGCTGCCTGCTCGACCAAGTGATAATAAGTCAGTTGGGTTTGCTCTATGTGTTGTTTTTGAAGCTGAAGAGAATCCAGCTGCCGTTGGACTTGATTCTATACGAAGTCATGCATGTGGAATTAAGTGTATTTCCAAAGTACAAGGATCTTTGTCAACCTCTTTGCTTGTAAAAGGGCTTTTTCATCATAAAGTAGGTCAGGTTCTGTCAGATCACCTTTGGTTACTCTATGCATCTTTCAAAGACTATGATCCTAGGAATTATTGGAAAGGAGTATTCTATGAGATTGAGTTTTCATTTAAAACGTTCTGTTCTATGGAAAACAATAAGTGTTTGAAGCTGAAGAAGTGTGGGGTTCGTGTGGTGGATGAGCAAGATGTGGTTGATCTTAACAAAGCAATGAACCAATCCAACAGCATCAGTTCTCTAAACGAAGCTATGAATGACTTCCATTGTGATCTTGACAAGTCAGCAAGTGTTCAATATTCGGAAGTTGAGCAAATACTTGAACATTCTGATGAGGCAGGACCAAGTGGATGTGGTATCCTCGACATGGAATCGCTCAGTAAAAGATTGAAACGTGACTAACTATCTTGTGCCGGATTTAATCAACCATTGCCTGGATCTGAAAGGGTATGAATGCTCTTCTCAGAATTACATACATCTCATTCTCTCTGTCAACTAATAGTCTACTACATGAAATTAGTATAATCTCGATTTCCCTGTTACCTTTATATTATTTACAAGCCCTGTAATTGTTCGATTGAACCATAAGCATTTACATTCAACTCGTAAATCTAGGAGATTACATCAGTCTTTCAGACTATCATCGTAATTTATTTGTTTGGAATTTTGTTGGGGCTGCATATTGGAAATACAAAAAAAAGGTTCATGATGAAGGTGACTAGATGTGTGAGTCAGTGAGTCTGAAAGATGAACTAGATGAAGTATATGGTTACATAGTAACACAATCTTCCAGTTAAAATATAACATTTACATTGCGTATTTATGTGCCCTTGGTATTCAAATGATTTTTATAATAAGAAAATCCTTGGTACATTTTTTTTTTATTATTATTTTTTTTTTTTTTAGAGGGGTTTGAAACCCAGCCAAGCTGGGAGGCTCATCCCCAAGCCTGAAATCCTTGTTACATATAAGCCAATACTTATTTGCTTCCAAGACTCTCACACATTAATTCAAGTAGACCATACCTACTTTTTGCATCTTGGGGTGATTAATTCCTTCTCATGGAACTATATATGATTTACAATGTTGATACTTTCTAATATCTCAGGCTTTGAATCCTGGTCATTTTCCAGCTCCACATTTTATGATGCACAAGTGAATGGATTCACTCCTTGGATTTATGCAACTTCTTATGCTATGTTGCCAGAAGATCTGCATAAACGGTAATACTATTTCCGATGTTTTAAAATCATATAGGCGGTTGCAGTTACTTAGTTGAGGATCTCGTTGTCAGAGCTTTGCAATCTGTGATATCAGTGCTGGATGCCAGCTGAGGGTGTAACGGTGTGACCTCATGCCCGGCCTATTTGTTTGGTCGGAACATCTGTTACCAACAGTTCTTTTATAAAATGAAAAAAAAATAAAAAATTAAGTAAAAGTTTACTTAATTATCTAACAATGAAATTCTGAAAACTCAATCCTACAAATAAGGAGCTTTTTAAGATCCTACAAACAAATGAGTGTCCACCACGCCCACAATCATAGGGATTGTTCATAGTTTCAATTTTTTAGGAACTTATACTACTTTATCCTTACAGCATGAGTTGTTCTCTTCAAATAATCTAATAAACGAAAGGCAATTCTAAAAATATCTGAAAAGCGGTTACATAAAGAGAATTTGCTTAATTAATAGAGATTGTCTAGGTTTTTTAATTTTATTTTCATCTTACTTAATTAATATTAGTCTTCTGAGGAGGTTATAGTATTATCTATACAGACATGTGCACGCATACATGAAGTCATGAACATCTTATCAGTTTCTCATACAGAAGTACCACTCATGTATGTGCATTTATATTTGTATCTTCGTAAGTTTCCTATGCAGTTAATTAGGTTATTTGCGCTGTAATGCACCGGTCTCCGTGATGACGAAATTTTACAAATTTGTAGAGCTGACACCTAAAATCAACATTTTGTACATAGAAATAATAAGGGTGCCTATTTATCATGTGCCCTTGTCTCGATTTTCTGGTTCCTAAATGAGTAGTTAGGCTCCTATAAACTATGAGATATATATTCTGGGAGGAAAGTGGTGAGGGTATGAATGTTCACTTGATGGCGAGATGTTGTGCAACAACCAAAGGAAGAGAGGGTCTGGACATAAATAATGTTCTTTTAGGTAAGTAGTCGAGATTCAGTACTGAGCGTGACTCACTGTGAGCGTCTTTCATTAGTAGCAAATATGGAGTCCATGCTAATCGATGGGACTTTTGGGTTGTGTAAAGAGGTTCTTTTCCAAGTCATTGGAAGTACGCATTTTCATGGTGATCCATGTTCGCTTCCTTCTGTGAAAGTTGTGCTGGGGAATGTAATTATCCTACCCTTCAACTGGTTCCTAGCCTGGGAATCTCCCGTTTGTAGTACGTAGTATGATTTTCATTTGCCTGGCCTCAAGTGCTGTCATCCTACCCTTCCCCTTTTCATGCATATGTTTGTTACATATGAATGTTTGTTGTAGTTGAGAACTTAGTTAATTAGTTGCACCTCCTGTTTGTTCTATTGCAATTGTCAATACTTACCTCAACTAGTGCATTGCACAGAAGTGCTGTGCTTGGCAAATATTACTGAATAAATGCATGCCTAATGCTATTTCTTATCTGTGTTGCAGAAGGAATAAAGATATAGGAGAGATGATTGCAGAACCTTGGCCATTGCATGAGAAAGTCACAAAACAAGTTGTGAAACGATCCGCTGCCAAAGTCTTTTATCATCTACTCTGCTCAGGTGCGTTGGAGATTGCAGAACCTTGGTGATTCTCATTGTTAAGTTCTCTGTTCACATAGAAGCTATGCAGTATAACCGGAAGTTCCCATTTCATAATTTTTCCTTTTACTTCTATGGAGGACTGATTTTACCTTATAGTAGTCCAAATTATTCACCACTAACAATAAATTGCGTGCTTGTTTTCCTCTTGGTATATGGAATGCCTCAGAAGTTTATTAATACTCCTATGTTAAGCCTGGAAACTTTCCCGTTCGCTATATTTCATGCTCAGTTCCTACATCTCATTGGCCCGTTTATATTCCTATTCCTTCATGGTTTGTTGCATTCCTTGGCTGAGAATTAAAGAACTAGTATAAATACAGGCATGTAGGCACATTCAATATCTCAAGTCTCAACAAGTACTCTTCTGAGCAATCTTGAAAGCTGTGTGTTAGTGAAATTTACTTTTCATCTCTTGAAAAGCATTGCGGCTCCTTGCAAAGCCGATGCTCAATTGATGCACTAATAAGAAATAGTGATACCAAGGACGTTGATAATCGTTTGACTTTAAGAACTTATAGTTGGTAACGGGTAGATGAAATTTTCTAAGAATGATCTATACGTTAAATTTCAAATATCTGAATGGTGAAGATGTGAAAATATGATCGAAAAGTGTGTTAAAAAATGGACTTTGCACGTTAATTTCATAGCGAGGTTTAAACATCTGACTGGTGGAGATGTGGAGATGTGAATGACAAAAAAATGTGTCAAAAAAAAACTTCACACATTCACTCGCTCTAGATAAGAATTATATATATATTATAATCGGATCAAGTAGTGATCCATACAATTTCTATGGAGCATGATAATGATCATTTTTCTTTGGATGAACACGTAGAATGAGACGTCTAACCATTCCTTATTTTTTCATTTTCGAGTTCATGATATCTACACGGACTTTCCAGTAAAGATGTTCATGGAGATTATTATTCTATTACGATGGAGTCCAACTATGGCTTGCATTTCAGCAAGCAATTACACCCTATTATTATACACATCTGCAGAAGCCTATTTAACGAGGTCATTATAGACATCATGGACCCTTGATTGAGAAAATGAGTAGTGTTTACATGTTTGATTTTGTGCACATTCATCTTAATCGAAAATTTTACATTCATCTCATCAGAGAAGTAACGGAGAAATTCTATAAGAACAGAAAGTAGGTCATTAGTTTTTACGAACGGACATATTGAAGATCAAGACTTTTGAGTCTTCGGCTTCTATCAGACCTCAGAAACATCTTCTACTGCTTGGAAGCAAGTGAGCTCAGTTAAAAAGTGCATTTTAGCATTGCAAACCAGCACTTCATTTGAAGGCTTGATGAAAATATTCAGATTCTTCATTCTTCTAATTTTATTAGTTAGCACACGGAAATACAAAAACACTTATTATCATAAGCACACAGAGTATGTCTATCGTTCTCTGTATAAAATGCACCGAAGTTAACCATGCTTCGGTTCATTGACGTAGCTTCCCATCCTCACCACAATCCCATCGGGATCTCGTACATACCCGACTTTCTGTCCCCACTCTTTCTCCTCCGGCGCACTCACCGCCACCGCTCCGTTCTCCACCGCCCTCTGAAACATTAACATCCACACGTACACACAAATTACTACAAACCAAAAACTCAACGGAAACAATGACAACACTACAGGCTAGGTCTTTATTTAATTACCTTATAGGCCGCGTCGACGTCGGGGTAGGCAAAGCAAACCTCAACCGGCTGCCTCTCATTCCCGGAGCTCGGCTTCTGAACTTTTCCGGTGAGATCGTCCGTCTCATGCTGGTGTGTGGGCGTGAATGCTATCGTCGTCGGCCCACTTTCAAGCTCTCCCCATCTATATATTACAACATCATCATCAATGTATATAAACAAGTAAGAACAGTACGTTAGTCATTTTGGATTAATAAGCGAATTATATACCTGTGAGACTCGTCTACACGACGTACAGCGTAGCCGAAGGCTTTGGAGTAGAAGGCTATGGATTTGGCTACGTCCTTGACGTACACCACCGTGTAGGCAAATGCTGGATTTAGACCGGACGCCATTGTTGGTCGAATGCGGTTTAGTTTCTGAAATCGATTCGAGTTTGGAGGTTGGTGAAGGTTATGTTTTTGAGCTTTTATTTAGGACTTGGAATGTTGATCAGATCAATCGATGACGTCCGTGACTGAATCCATAAGAAAGAACGTGGCGTTGTAATGAACCGTGGAGGTGGCAGGTGTAAACGTGTAAGGGCTCGGCATGCTGGGAGTTCAAAACTTGCCATGTGGTTTAAAGAAGACATCTGGCGCTCCAAATGGGTTGTGGGTTTTTGGCTCCAAAGTGGATAGTAAACTTCTCGTGGGCTTGCTTGCTTTGAGCTCACGGATGTGTACTCTAATTGAAGGAGAAAATTTTTGTAATTTTATTTTTAAGACAGAGTAACTTTTTTAAGTTTCACCCCACCCCAGTTATGATATTTATGATAAGGTTGACCGACCAACCAACAGTTCACCTCTTAAATGAGGAGTTGAGAATGAGATGTCAGGCCAACGTCGTACATGAGGTTCAGGCTTTAGAGTACTGTACGTATTAACTCAATATTAGAGCATCTCCAAGTATTTAGCTAAAAGTTATAATTAAATTACATAAAAAGTTAAATTTAACTTGTATGTTTTTAACTTTCTATTCAGCAGTTGTAGTTATTTTAGAGTCAATTCAGCAGTTATAGTTCTATTTGGGACGTTTAACAGAAAAGTCGAACGTTGGGGGATTTTAACTTCAAGCTATATTCTCTCTCCTAAATAGTTAAAAGTAGCTAGAGATTATTTCGGGAAGCTAAAATTGACTTAGCTATAGGGTACCTGTTGGATGCTATTTTAACTATATTTCTGTTAATTTTCAAAAAATAATAGCTTTGGGGTATCTGTTGGAGATACCCTTAGTAATATAATAATTATTAGATGTCATTAATAGTTAAAATTTAACCATTGATATAAACATGAATAAGTGTCAAAATTCTAAGTATGTATAAATTTTTAATGTCGAATATTTTTTTTTAATATATCTTGTAAAACGACTCGTTTTGACCTCTTAGAAATATATCATTTGCTAACGAATTTGAGGTGACTAAAAATTTTTAGTCAATTAATAAATAGTTGTCGTAGAAAGGTTATTTCTGTAACTTCCTGGATGTGTCTTGACCTAATTAGACTAGTATAGTTGATTCTGTATTAGATAGGGAATTCTTGATTTATCGGGATACTTATTGTAATGCATATATAAAGGTCTCTCTATCAATCAATAAAGAAACAGTTCTCCCTATTATAATTTCTCTTTGAACACGTTATCAGCACGTGACCTCCCTGAGCTCTAGAAAAACCCTGATAATTTTTTTTCCTCCTCCTCCATCCCTTCCGTCGGACGCACCTCCCTCCTCGAGACCCGTGCGCCCCCCCCCCCCCCCCCACTTCTCAGTCTCTCCTAGGCCGCCTGCACATTCGCCCGGCCGCCTCCCTATTCGCCCGCTCGCTCTCCAAGCTTGCTCCCTCGCCAGCCTGCTCGCTCGCCAAGCCCGCTCGACAGCCTGTTCGCTCGCCATCAACTTTTCAAGATAGCTCCTCCAAATTACTCGCGTAGGAAGAGGCTCGAGAACTAAACAAGAGTCGAAGAACAAGTTTTACGCTCTCGTTTCTTTGATCAAAAGGTAAAAATTTTATAAAAGTTCCTGCTTTTGAACTATAGATATATTATATAGGGCGCTATTAGCCTTTCTTCTACTCCGATTCCGGCCATTCTTAAATCGCCGATGAGACCTACAATGGGGAATTCATCACCCCTACAGTCACAATTTTAAGTGATGGTCCTGGGGGAATCACGATGAAAGGGAATTAAAAGAAAAATAGATGCTTATGTGGATGTCTGAGTACGCCATTGTTTGAAGGTGCGATATGATGTGCCAGTTTATGCATCAAAAGAAAAAAATAAAAAATCACTTATGTGACCGAATATATCCCTTCTAATTCCAATATATACTTGAAAGTATCTGTTTAAAGTGATACTAATCCGACGTATTATTCTCTTGTAGATGTCGTCGTCGTCACTGTCACGCCCTGATTTTGAGATCTTGGATCTTCAAGGCAAAGACTACCATCGATGGGTTTCCGATGCTGAAATTGCTTTCCAAAGCAAAGGCTTCCAACCCTTCTGACTGATGCAGCCGCCACCACCCCTTTTGGGGACCATGCCAAGGCTCAGGCCCTCATGTATTTGAGACGCCATATCCACCCGACTCTGAAGCGACAATATTTGTCGATAAAAGATCCCAAAATTTATGGGACACGCTCCAGCAGCGATTTAACAATGTCCATGACATGCTTCTTCCATAGCTCACCCTTAAATGAGAACAAATCTGTTTTTCAGATTATGACAAAGTAGAAAAATACAATCAGGATATGATTAGTCGCCAGGTGGATATTGGCACGGTTGGCGTCATCAAAACCGATAAAGATCTTCTGGAGAAGATATTTAATACATTCCCCATGGCCTACGATGTTCTTGGACATCAATATAAAATCTCAGTTGATGAAGGAAGAATCAGGACATTCGCTGATCTTATGGCAATATTGGCCAAAAAAGAGCGTCATTCTGAGATTAGGCTCAATAGTAGCCAGAGACCTGTTGGTACAAAACCAATTCCAACACCACAGGCTCATTATGGGAAGGCTTCAAAGCAGAAAAATAAAGGCCGCAATGCCCCGTACAATCCGATACGTGGAAGACATCAGAATGCTGGAAAAAAAAGTGACACGACGCTCCAACACTTGGAGGGGAAAAGGTGGTGCCGCCGCACCACCTTCAGGGGGAGGCCGGACCGGCCACGGACCGCGTCTAGGCCCGGTACCAAACCCTCCTAGACCTCATAGCAATGACCGGAATGCTCAATTTGCTCTGTGCTACAAGTGTGGTTCCTCCAAACACTACCATCGCGATTATCGAGCTAGTAAGGAGGTTAAATGCCTACAAGAAGTACAAGAAGTTTCTGTTTGAATAAAGCAATTATGCTGAGGACGAGATGATTGACGCAAATTATGCTCATCATGTGGATTCTCCAAAGGCGCAACCACAAACTCTTGATGTCCCGGATTTTGATTAGCCTATGTATTTGGCTTTTCTAGTTTATCAAGTACTGTAATGGCATTCGCCATGTTTTTATGATTCTTGTTAGTCTGTTTATTTTGGAATTAGAAGTTGATGTATTCAAGTTGGCACTTAATAAAATTTCTCTGTTTTCCCATATCGTGAGAAATCTTATGTTTTTATGCAATCAGGTTCGTGTATTAACAACTCACGTGGTTCTTGTGACGCCACCTTTGGGTCACATAGGCTCTATATTTTGGACTTATAATCCCACCTACGCTCAATCCCTCAATAAAAAAAAATAAAAAAAATGGTGGCGAACGGGCCGCCATCGGCCCATTAAGGTGAAGACGGCTCGGCATCCGCCACACTCTGGTGCCACGACATCATGTGTCTTTGACATCCACAGCTTCGGCTAGTGTGCAGCCCGAGAGGTGTTTTAACACCAATCCTAGGAGGCTTGTCCCCATTTTATTCCAGTCACCAAAGGTGTTCTACACCACAATGTGCGAAGCCTTGTTTTTGTTTTGGTTTCTGATGATGATTGCTTGGTTATGTAACATTCAACCTTGCATTTTCCGACTTTAGTTGACGTTATAATGTCCAAATGCCATGTGATACACTCGATGGGATTTATTCCCCTTTTCTTTCTCTATCCTACGGCGTAGTGATTAGACTGTTCTCCCGAGAAACTAACCCAAGTTTTCTTCTCTTTGTAGATGTCTCGTGGAGAAGTTGAGCGTCTAGCTGATAGTGGAACCACCCACACTATTCTAAGGAATAGGCAGTTGTTTACGGATTTAATGCCGTATCGCTCATCTATGACAACATTGATAGGTACCTCGCCGGTTTTCCAAGGGCGAGGAACCGCTGAATTTATGTTACCAAATGGTACTGTTATCAATGTCATTGATGCTCTCTATACGCCGAGAACAAATCGAACCCTGCTGAGTTTTAAGGATATCTGTGCCAACGGTTATCACTTGGATACCTATGCTGAGAATGGTGAAGAATACTTATGCATTACTTCTCAAGAACACGGCCGCCGCCGTATCTTAGAGAAGATGACGTGCATTGAAGACAATGGCTTATATCTCGCTACAGCCCGCGTCTTCGAATCATATGTTGACACTGACAATTTTTGTGACACTAATGATTATAAGCTTTAGCATACTCGACTAGGCCACCCTGGCCGTGATATGATGATCCGAATTCTAAAGAACTCCCATAGACATCCATTTTTCAAGTCGAAAAAGCGATTGGAAGAACCTCTTACTGCGACTCAACATCGTGATGTACGCAGGAGCCAAGCTCCTCGCCAGACTGGGGCCTTAACACCACACTCGACACCGCCCCCCCCCCCCCCCCCCCCCCCCTTCACAGGATTTCGAGGCCGCGCACCTAGCAGATGAGGAAGTGGCCTTTACGCCGCACGTCGTGCTGTCCCACCCTTCACAGGGACATGGGGCGACACCACCTGTGTCATCTTATGCCACAACGGCAATTTTCAATGTCCATCGCTCATTTTGTAAGGCTTGCTCGCTTGCTAAATTACATGCTCGTCCTTCATTCGTCAAAGCTTCAACTGATAATATATCATTCTTACATCGAATCAAAGGTGATATTTCTAGACCAATCAAACTAGAATGCGGCCCATTTAAGTATTTTATGGTGCTGGCTGATGCGTCGACGCGTTGGTCACACGTTGCGTTGTTGTCCACAAGAAATGCTGCATTCGCCAAGCTTTTAGCTCAAATCATCAAGTTAAGGGCTAACCACCCTGACCATCCTATCAAATCTATTAGGATAATGCTGGCGAGTTTACCTCCAAAGCATTTGATGATTATTGTATGTCCATTGGGATTGAAGTAGAACACCATGTTCCTCATGTTCATTCTCAAAATGGCCTTGTAGAAGCCACCATTCAGCGACTCCAGCTAGTGGCTCGGGCATTGGTTATGGGAACCAATTTGCCAGTTTCTGCTTGGGGATATGCAATACTGCATGCAGCAATGCTTATTCGTTTTCGACCCATTGCCAACAATGCGTTTAGTGTCTACCAGATGGTAACTGGTTTTGAACTCAATCTATCGCACTTACGTACTTTCAGTTGTGCAGTTTATGTGCCAATTACGCCTCTTTTGCGTATCAAAATGGGTCCACAACGACGTTTAGGCATTTATATTGGCTATGACTCGCCAACGATAATCCGCTACTTAGAACCAACCACTGGTGATCTATTTACTGCGCGATTCG
Source organism: Potentilla sterilis (assembly GCA_963682095.1). NCBI lineage: Eukaryota > Viridiplantae > Streptophyta > Magnoliopsida > Rosales > Rosaceae > Potentilla > Potentilla sterilis. The sequence goes on from OY821759.1 coordinate 8,408,968, forward strand.
CAGATTGTCACTTTGAAGAGACACACTTCCCTCCGTTAGGGGGAGATAGGAATGCACTCATTCCGAATGAACGTCAGGAATTGACATGGTGTGCCCCCAACGATTTGTCTCTTCATGATCCTCACACTGCTCAAAGTGAGCTTGAAGTGCAACGCATTATCGATCTTCAGAAAGTCGCAGAATCGATGCCCGACACTTTCACTGATATTGCGAAAGTGATAAGATCACACGTACCTGTTGCAAACGTACCGGCAAGGTTGGAGGTCCCGAATTACGGGACCGGTTCGGCTGCCCTAAGACCTAGTGTCGTCGGCATACCCTCAGGAGAGGGTGACGCCGGCGACTGCGCCATCGTACGCTGTGGCGTCGCTGTTGTTGAATCGGATCGCAACGGTGCCCTGATAGACTTTGAAGGGGCAGCAGCTTCGGCCTCGGCTCCCACCAGAAAGAGGGGGAGACCGAAGAATTCTCGAGATAAAAACCCTCGAAAGAAGCGAGCGAATGCACAAAATCCGCTCATCATCGACGATGCAAATCCATCGCATGAGATTGTCTCTGACTATAGTTATGTCCATGAGTCAACTGAATCTTTTCTGTGGGATGACACAGAACCAATGTTGACTCCAGATAACAAAGAAATCTCGCTCAGTTTGAATAACGCGTGTCTCTTAGTGGATAGAGCCTCCACACACGTCGATAATATATATGCTTATCCCGTCGCACAAGAGATCATCCATGACGACGAAGTTGAACCACGCTCAGTGGCTGAATGTCAACAAAGAGCAGATTGGTCGAAGTGGAAAGAAGCAATACAGACATAACTTGACTCATTAGATAAAAGGTAAGTCTTTAGATCTATTGAGTTGATCCCTAAAGGTGTTAAACATGTCGGACATAAGTGGGTATTTGTTCGTAAGCGCAATGAGAAGCATGAGATCTTGCGATATAAGGCAAGACTCGTGGCTCAAGGCTTCTCGCAACGTCCTGGTATTGACTACGAGGAGACATATTCTCCCGTAATGGACATCATTACTTTCTGCTACTTGATCAGTTTAGTAGTGTCTGAAAAAATGAGTATGCAACTGATGGATGTAGTTACAGCGTATCTATATGGGGATCTAGATACCGATATCTACATGAGAGTTTCTGAATGAATTTATGTGCCTGAATCAAAGGACTCTAAACCACGGAGTGCTTATGCAGTTAAGCTGCAACGTTCACTGTATGGACTTAAACAATCCGGAAGGATATGGTACAATCGCCTTCGTGAATACTTGATTCGGAGGGGTTATAAGAACGATGAGTTATGTCCATGTGTGTTCATTAGAAAGACCGACTCTGGATTTGCTATTGTAGCTGTCTATGTTGATGACATGAATGTCATCGGTATTTCAAGTGAGATTGAAGAGACAGTTTCATTCTTGAAATCTGAGTTCGAGATGAAGGATCTTGGGATAACTAAGTTCTATTTAGGACTTGAGTTGGAGCATAGAACCAAGGGTATTCTGGTTCACCAGTCTGCTTATACGCAGAAGATGCTCAGGCGTTTCAACATGGATACATGTACGCCGTTGTCTACTCCCATGGTCATTCGTAGTCTGGACATAAACAAGGATCCATTCCGTCCCAAAGAGGATGAAGAAGAGATTCTTGGTGCTGAGTACCCATACTTAAGTGCGACTGGGGCACTTTTGTATTTGGCACAGTGCACTACACCAGACATTGCTTTCGCTGTGAACTTACTAGCTAGATTTAGCTCAGCGCCTACGCATCGTCATTGGAACGGTATCAAACATTTGTTTCGTTACTTGAAAGGTTCCATTGACTTGAGACTGTTCTATCCCTTCAGCACAAAGAGAGAAAATCTCGCCAATCACCCTCCTCACACCAACGTTTCCGGCCGTCTCGACAGTGCCATCGTACGCCGTGGTACTGTCGCTGGCGCCGGCGGCGTGGAGGATGATGATGACGACGCGTCCAGCCATTCAAATGTGCTTTTCTCTGAACGTCTCCCTTACTCAAAGACTCCCAATAACGTGTTAGTTGGTTTCGCGGATGCTGGGTATCTCTCTGACCCGCATCGTGCTCGTTCCCAAACTGGTTATGTTTTTACCATGGGAAATACAGCGATATCCTGGAGATCAACCAAGCAAACTTTGGTTGCTACTTCATCGAATCACGCAGAGATCATTGCCCTCCATGAGGCTGTTAGAGAATGTGTCTGGCTAAGGTCAGTTATTCACCACATTTGTGATTCGTGTGGACTAGTGTCTACCACCGATAAACTTACATGTATCTATGAAGATAATGCTGCCTGCATTGAGCAGATGAAGTTGGGTTTTATCAAAGGTGATAACACTAAGCATATATCGCCCAAATTCTTGAACATCCAAGTTAATCAAATGAGTTCAGATGCAAATGTTGCAGATTTGTTTACCAAGTCTTTGGGAAAATCTATGCATGTGAAACATGTGAAGAGCCTAGGCATGCGCCATATATCAGAGCTCTAAGTTTGTTAGACATCAGGGGGAGTCTACATCACATGTTATTCACAAGTGTAGTGTTGGTGTGTTTTGCTCTTTTCCCTTCGTCCATGCATTTTATTTTTGCCCAAGAGGTTTTTGTTTTGCACCATGAAGACATTAGGCGCTCGACACAAGGGGGAGTGTTGTAGGAAGGTTATTTCCGTAACTTCCTGGATGTGTCTTAACCTAATTAGACTAATATAGTTGATTCTGTATTAGATAGGAAATCCCTGATTTATCGGGATACTTATTGTAATGCCTATATAAAGGTTTTTCTATCAATTAATAAAAAAACAGTTCTCTCTATTATAATTTCTCATTAAACAATAGTATAATATCTCAAAACTCAAGTACTCATAATAAAGTCGTAAAAAGTTTCTAGCCTCATAACTAATTTGTCGGCGCATTTAAAATACTTAAATACTAAATGCTCTAACTGTGCAGTATAGTACACACTGTCTGACTGCTTTCACAGCTTCGAAGTTGAAAGCTCACCAAGCCTTTTGGTTAATAGAGCAGTGTCAGTTAATAATGTCGCACAATTTTGACCGCCAAATGTTTCCCTCACAGCTTTTTAAATCAACCGCACACGTGTCCTTCCACCTCACTCCACCTGCTTTCGTCTCCGATGTGATCTAATTCCTCCCTTCAGCTCTGCAGACCTCCAATTTGATCTGAATTCTGACTTGAAACCCTAGCCCCACCCAACTGCCGATCACTCTCTCCGGCTTTCAGGTCAGAATTCTCGCTCGATTCCTAATTCTAATTTTGTATTGCTACTTTCTCATTCTGAATCGACTCAATCAATATGAGTTATATTAATATTTAAATACCATGATATTTCAATTCTAATCGCAAATTGGGAGGTGGTTTTTATCTTGACAAATTATGTATTGATTATACTCATCATCATCATTATCATCAATTTTGAGGTTTACTGATCTCAATGGGAGACTCATCCTATGGGATTCCTAAAGAGGCCAATTTGGTCATGTCTGGGAGAAAGCAGTCTCCAAATTACTTAGTTGCTTCGCGGTCGAAGGCCTCTTTGAAAAGCTTGGGGGTACTTGCATTTGGAAATGGTGTGCTCACCCAGGCAACATTGTTTGTGCTCAAAGTGGCTGCATTGGAGGCGGTGCGTAGGCTGTCCAGGGCCAAGTGCCCCTGGGTGTGGCGCGGCTTCCAGGCTTTACAGTTTCTGTGTTATCCGCCGTTTAAGTGGTTTCGGAGGTTCACTCCCTTCAAGGCTCTGGTTGACAGCTTGCAGGTCTGTTTGTGTAACTGTTCAGTATGTATGTGGTCTTTATGTATCACTATGTGGGACATTTGATGGATAAATTGTTGCGTGCTTTCAGACAGTGTCGAAGCCATTACTAGCCCTCTCCATTGCAACGGCTTTTACTGATGAATTAGAGTTCGGTCCTAGCACTTCAGATGATGTCACAGATGCCAGTCCAGAAGTACCCCCTGCTGGGTCTTCTTTGGATACAAGGTAATCAGATAAATGAGGATTCCAATTTTGGCACTTGCTGTGTTCTCTTTGATTGACAATGTTATAAGATGACTAGGAAGGCATCTTTACCTTAGGACATGTCGGTTCAATAACATCTGCCAACTGTGGTGAGTTATATTAGTGTAATCGTAATGGTGTTTGCTGTATGAATAGTTATTTAAAACTCCATAGGGCATTGACAGTTACTTACCTTATTGCTCATTTGAAGTCACTCATTTTATTCCATTCATCAGTCTTTTTTCATGGCTTGTTTTTCTCATGAGTTATCTTTAGATCACTGAGTTGACAGCTTTTGTGTAATATGCAGCGTTTCTGAAGAAGTTCCTCAAAATGTAGCATCCGAAAGATGGTTGATACAACTTCATAATGAGCTTCAAAGACAAGGGCTTAGCTTGCCAGAAAGGTGAATTCCTGAATGTTTCTATCTTATTATTATTAGCGTCTCTTGTAGAAGAAATATTTCCACTAAAATTATCATGTTGCATACCTTACATTGCCTGTCAGGGATTAAAACCTGTTATGAAGCAGAGACCTATTATCTTGTATAGTTATGTTTCTCTACTGTCTATTGTCTAAACTTATCAATAATGAAAAAAATAGCTGCCTTCAATGTGACCAAGTATTATTTTTATTCTCTTCATTTGTTAGCTTATACTCAAAATGTTATAATCTATCTGCATGTGCTTTCCTTTTATGTCTCAATGCTTACCTTGCTGATGCTCTGAGGGCTCACCAAGTGTTTTCTTTTATGCGTATGTATAAACTTATCTTCTTCTTATTGCAGTGGACCATGACATGCTATTGTTTATGCAGAATTGATGAGGAGGAACTTCGCAGATTCTACAAAGCGGCTAACAGAGACTTCTCGAGCTTTCTGTCTGCAATAAAGAAGACTATAAGATGGCGAGAGACTTATGGAATTCTTTCGGTAGAGGAGCTTGAGAAATGGTCAAATATGGTTTTCTGGCATGGATTTGATGTGAAACGGCGACCCTGCCTTATAGTACGGCTTGGACTAGCTTGCATCAGCTTGCCATCTCATGATAAACCTCGGTTTGCTCAAGCAATCAGTATGTTTCTTTGGCCCTCTAATAACTTTTTTGGGTTCTGATAGCATCTCTTTCACTGGTGTATTCTATTCAGATGAACTCTTATTCCTCTCTTTCTGTAAGGTCCATGTGCGCCTAAGTAATGTGCATAATCGATTAGTGTTAAGAAGGGCCTCTAAGCCTTGTTCTCTGTGTTAAGGAAATGCCTCTAAATTCAAGTACTTAACTGTATAGCTTATCTTGTAAATACAAAGCATCTTAAAATTAATAAACAGAAGTCAATTACTTTAAAGTCAGCTGAATTCTTGAAGTGGTTTCGTTCCTTTGCAGTCTCAAAAATATATGCTTCTGTTCATAATTGCATTTTTATTTATTATACTCATTTTTTTCACTCTTACAAGATATATTCTAAAAGAAATCAATGATGTAATTGCAGTTTCTCAAGTTGATCATGGAGTCTTTCATTTACTTGATGCCAACAATTCCCAGATTACAGTTGTAGTAGATTGTGAAGGTCTAACTCCTTTGAAAATTCCCATGCAAGTATTGAGAACCTGTTCTTCACTATTGCAAGATCACTTCCCCAACCGTCTTGGCTGTCTGTTTGTTGTACGGCTTCCTCCAATGCTTCGTGTTATTGCCCAAACTTTTATCCAAGTGAGATTCTTACTTTGGTTGGCATCTGTGTTTAATATATGTCTTCAAGCCGCTGTTCTTTTGTGAAGCTCCTATTATGCCTTTCAATTTATATTTATAATTAGAACTTCAGTTGTAGTTGAATATTTGAAACCTCCTTGAACCTACATTATTTATTTACAAACAATCTTGTACCTGTGTTTTGTTGTCAGGTTTTAAAGCCTTACACCCGAGAAAAGTTGAGAATTGAAGGGAAGATGTACCGTAAGATTCTTTCTGAGTGCCTTGTGACACTCCCATCATATCTTGGTGGCAAATGCCTGTGCAAATTATGTTCAGATATTATCACAAAAGACATGCAGCAGCCTCGGACAAATGATATTATAAACAGAGAGCTTAGAGCGAATGTTTGCCAGGATGGGAATTTACACTCTCACAGTCCAACTTGTGAGAGTGAGACTGAACCTTTACATAACTGTGATCAGCTTCTGAGAACTGCCATAGTGAGCATCCTTATGTTCTGGATTTTAGTAGCTCTTATTGCTGGATTCTTTGACCCTGGAAGCCGTCCCTTTTCTTCTTCATGAGGTAAGACCATAGGAGCAGGAAAACTCTTTCCCCCCTCTCTGGCTGATTTCTTGCCAAGTGCCTTTTTTAAAAGCCTATGCATATGTGTATAAGATTCCCGTTGATGGGACGTCCTGTCATATATTAGAAAGTATATTTGGTGGCATAAGTTGTATAATTAGCTTGATTTATGAAATTAGTTGAATAAAGCATCGAGTTTTCATTTTTTGCTCTTAACTGAATACTTTTTGTGACTAACTGCTGACTAGTACATCTCTGATTTTTGTGTGTTGTTAGAATTGTACAATACTTTGTCATTCAAAAATTTTTCTGTTATCTCATTGGTAAACATGCATTACTTTCTTATTATTTATTCGCCTTTGAAATCTACATTTCAATTGTGAAGAAAGTACTGTGAATTTTACTTGCAGATGGATTTGTAGATACAGATTTACAGATAGTAATGTGCAACCTGTGACAAAAATTGTGACCTAATTTGTACCCTCAGCACAGTACCTCACCCAGAAGAGTGAAGTTCCTTACGACATCCTATTAGTTCCCTTCCTATAGTGGAACTTAATTTTGTTCCCCATTTGAACGTACTATTCCTGGTGTTGAATGACATAAGGTGGCCCTTTGAGAATTTAAGCTGTGATTGATAGGGACATTTGGACTTCAGTTACATCTAAATGGAAACATTTAAGTGAATTTATTATCAGGCCAAGCTCAAAAATAAAAAGTATGCACTCCCAAGTAATGCTATAATGTTATATATTTGATGTGGCCCTTAATGATAAGGAGGATAATAGCTGTATATTCTGAAGTTCTCTAGTGTCTGACTGTCTGGAAGTGTTTGTATTCCTATTATAAGAGTTACTCTCATCTAGGTATATCTTCACAGATGTACTTGAATCAAACTAAACTTGATATGTTTATATATATATATATATATATATATATATATATATATATATATCCTTATAGAAGACTCAGACGCTACGAAAGATGATTTTACTGGTTATAGAGACGACGCTTACAGTAGCAGCCATAGTAGAACTATTGGGAGTTGGCGTATAAAATATTTTGAGGGTGGCAATTTCATGATAATGGGAAAAAGTAGGATAGCATGACTTGCTACCTCGTATGACGAAATTGTTTGGTTGCAAACTTGCAATCTGCAAAGTTGTTAAGCTGATTGTATTAGCACCAATTTTCAAGTCTGGGATATTGAATGAAGATCGATCTTGTAGTTAGTGGGATTAAAATATTAAGATCAGTGTTTTTCTTTACTTTTCTTTTCTTTTCTTTTTGCATTTGCCATGGTTTCATGATTTGTTTTATATTTTGATTTCTTTTACTTTTACTTTTACTTTTACTTTATACAGCATACTATGGACTGGTGACCCTTCCACTTCCGAATAGATAGAATGTCTGACGTTCATTGTTAGGTCAAATTGTCATGAAATTTCCAAATATGGCACTATTTTCTTCTTCTTTTTTTGGTTTTTGGATAGAGGTGTATTTACATTTTTATGCAGAACTTTTTATCACAATAACCTGATTGTTGGAATGGTTAAAGAGGCAATTGAGTATTCCTATTAGGTTAAACTTGTTTTTCTTTGGAGTGAAAATCTTATCTTCTGAATAGATCTGCAATGGAACTATGCTCTCTGTTACAATATTGCGTTAGAAACTTGACAGGGTCGGTGTTAATAGTCCTTGTTTTTGTATCGAAAAAAATGTTATTAGTCCTTGTTTGAGAAGCAACTGAAACTCTGAAAGTGAATGGTAGACTTTCTCAGATAACTCCATCCTTATATTGCATCTGTTAATTGGTTGTAGGTTCTTTTTTGTAACTTTTTATATTTGTTTTTTGTCTAAATTGTATCAGGTTCCTTCTCTACTATAAGGCAATATATTAGTATATTTTTTATCCTCAGTATACCAGGGCTTGACTATAGCCTTACAAATATAAAAAGTACTCAGTAGAGGACAGAATATATGTATTAAAGACTCAAGAACACAACTAGATAGACAGATAGGGCACTATTAGACAACCATATATCTTTGTATTTCATATTAATCCCATTACCACCTCGTGCGGCTATGGCTGCCATTTTCCATGAATGTTTTCTCCCATATTGACCTTTTGATGTCAGCTAACAGAAAGTGGTTTTGTAGGTTCTTTTAAATGTGCTCTTATTGTACGATTTATACATCAGATGATAGAATTAGGTCAGGCATGTATAAGAGGCTGCAGCGTTGCTTTTGAACTAACAGACAGTGCTACTATTATATTTGATAAGAGCACTAGGAGATGTATAGGCTCTGCGCATCCCAGATTTGACCTTTGCCCATTGTGAAGGAACAAGTTTGGTACATTCAGGACTGAAGTCTTGAGTGGAAATCTATGGAAACCCCACTTTCCAATTAGCCTTTACAAGCCACTGTTTGTGGCTTTATTGTCTAGCTAGTACAATGCTTTGTCCTTCAAATGGTCTATCAGGTCTCCTATTTCACTGGGATCTGGCTTTGGATTCTTGCATGACTTGGATTGGCAGTTCATTTAGTAATTGATCACTGGATTTTACTTTTATGATTAACGCAGTGTGATATGTGGTGATAATAACATCTTAGTGCTTGGATGTCAGGTGAGAGGAGTTTGATATAATGTCGGTGAAGCTTGATGATCACCGTGTGCCTAAGCTAGGAGACTTGTATATTCATCTGAATGATGAGATGGTGATCCTAAAATTTAAAGTTTAATGTGCTCTATTTTGTGCCATATTATCCTTGTGCTGCAAGTTTCCTCGAGCTGAGAAGGGAAATACCCGGATGACACTTTTTGTCAGTAAATGGTGTTTATATATGAATGTAATTGTGTTTAAATTTGAATGTAGATATCCTATCAGCAAAACTGGATATTATGCAATGCTCTTGGACCAGAGTATAAAAATTTCAAGTCCAAATTATCATACCGATACTTTGTGTGTATTATAAACTTGAATTTGACTTAAAATTACGAGAACATCATGTATGTGAGTTCTTGCAGGCTGCAGCCAGCTTTGTTGAATAAAAGACCGAAAGGAAAAGTTTGACCTCACTAGTTTACAGGTCCTGAGTTTATCTCTAAAGCAAAAGTTTAGTACATCAAGGATCATAAAGAGAAAGGATATGCTCATCACCGGAATAAGAAACTGCAATACAATTTAGATTACTAGGGTTAGACTATGCATCCAACTGTGCCTCTAATTAAGCTGAGCCAGTGTGCATCATAGTGAACATGACCTTGGTTTCATCAGCATGCTTACTCCAACGACCTAACTATCCGCATATGTCCGTCTTGTCAAACTAGCATGTAATGGGGCTTAACGTGGCGATAATGTGTGCTCTAATTCTTTATACAAATGAAGTGTTCTTCACAAATTACTATTACATATCCTCGTCACTAGCAATGGGTGCATCACCCATTCACTACACATCGTAGGCTCCACTTGCGCCTTCCGTAGTACCCAGTTAGTAATTGCCTTTCATCTTCTCGTATATATATAACATCCTCATTCCGACCCTGACATAAGTACTCCTATCCCTGGCCAAGTACTTCTAATCCTTCAGAAGCAATGGCAACCTCCAAAGTGCAAACCAACCGTGCTCGAGCCTTGTGGGTCACATGCCTTGCCTCGGCCTTTCGAACCACGCTAGCTTGCACCATAGTAGCCATCACCACCCTCTACGGCCCTCCCTCTCTCCGCAAGCAAGTAGCCTTCCCTGCATTCTCCTACGTGGCTGCTATCCTCATTGTTCCTAATGCAACTCTAGGTGACACATTACGTGGCTTCTGGCTCGCCCTCTACGCCACTATCCAGAGCGTCGGTCCCGCTATCTTGAGCCTGTGGCTCATTGGACCGGCCCGCCTTACGAGCAGCACGACGGCTCTGGCCGTTAGTCTGGCAGCATTTGTGGTGGTTCTGCCTGGGGAGGCTACTCATTTGGTGGCCAAGCGCATAGCCTTAGGACAGATTGTGCTTATTTACGTTATTGCATTCATAAAAGGTGGTAGTGCGGAGGCCATCATGCACCCTGTGCACATAGCAGCGAGTACCGCCGTTGGGGTGTTGGCTTGTGTTCTTGCTTTGTTGGTTCCATTCCCACGCTTGGCGTGTCGAGAGGTACTACTATCTACCTTGTAATAATTAATCTCCATACTAGCTAACCCTGAAGATATGCATGTTCATGTTTGGTCCATCATCATAGTACTAGGCCGAAAGAAATGTTCAAATGGGTTGCGTATACTTTGACTGTACGTACTCTTAGAAAGTTTAAACTATCATGGAGCGAATAACCAACTTGACATTTTAGCTAGCTAGTGGGGTGCAAGAAAACTTATTCCAAGTACTTTACTTTTGTAGGTTAAGCAAAACTCAAAGCTGTTTGTGGAGAATGCTTCGGAACGGCTCAAGCTATTTGTGAAGGCTTTTTGTGCAGAAGATACAGCATCCGCGCTTGCTTCAATCTCACAAACGAAGTCCTTGGCATCCACAGCAACCAAGTTTTTCCAAACCATCAAACGCCATCAGGTCAGCAATTTATTTCGTATATTTGTGCACTACTTACAGAACAATAATTTTCATATGACATATCCATGATACCATGTATGCATGTGTACGTGGCTTTTATGATCTGTAGGCTGTAGTCAACATATAGTGTATAGAACTGAATGGTATTAAAAACCTTAAATTCAAATATCATTTCTGCTCGTAGCACATTGTGTATCACACCACTAATCTAGATCTATTCGAAAAAAGAAGAAAAGAAAAATCTAGATAAACGGCACACACTATTTACGTAGTATAATATTGCATGTTGTTTTTGTAGCGGTTCTCAATATTCGTCAATTATTCTCTCATTTCAGACGAGCTGATCCTAAAATATGGTTTTTTTGTGAACAGGAAAGCATGCAATGGGAGAGGCTTCCACTATGTTTTCTGAGACACAGCAATGTCAATCCAGGAGCTAGATTGCAAGCTTTGGAGATTCCCTTAAGAGGGATGGAATTGGCATTGAGTAGTACTCCTTCATTCCCGGTTGGGGTAGTGGATGGAGAGCTCAAAAGTTGTCTACTCAAACTAGCAAAGGATCAAATGAGCTTAAATAGAAGCATTATTCCTCTTGAAGATGCAATAACTGTTCCTGAATCAGAACCAGAAATTGATATTAGGTGCCTCCAAACACTTCAAACCATCCCGCAAACCCACCAGGAATTACCCCAATTTTTCTTTTTGTTTTGTATAAGTCTCCTTCATGGAAAAAAGTCAGCCACAAGTTCTGGTAGTACTGCACAGGACAAATTGGTAATTCCCCAAAAACAACTAGCAATTACTTCATGTAAACAAAGTGAGATATGGAGTAACTTCTCCATCAAGGTAAGTAGCAAAAGGGCAATGGCAGCTTTCAAGTTCTCACTTTCACTGGGTCTAGCTGTGTTCTTTGGCTTAAAATTCAGCAAAGAAAATGGCTTCTGGTCTGGACTCCCTGTCGCTATCAGTTTCGCAGCAGCTAGAGAAGCAACATTTAAAGTTGCAAATGTTAAAGCACAAGGGACTGTTTTGGGCTCTGTATATGGAGTTTTTGGTTGTTTTCTGTTCCATAGGGTCTTACCCATTAGAGTCTTATCTCTAATTCCTTGGTTCATTTTCACCAGTTTTCTTCAGAGAAGCAAAATGTATGGCCAAGCTGGTGGTATTTCTGCAGTAATTGGAGCTGTAATAATTTTGGGCAGGACAAACTTTGGGGCACCAAGTGAATTTGCCATAGCAAGAATCACCGAAACCTTCATTGGGTTACTGTCATCGATTTTTGTCGAGCTACTGTTGCAACCCACTAGAGCTTCCACTCTTGCAAAAGTTCAACTATCTAGGACTCTTGGGGCATTGCATGAGTGTATTGACTCGGTGAGTCTTCAATCTGGGAAAGCACAAATGGTAGACAACCAAAAGTGTCTGAAAACTCATGTTGAAGACTTGGGGAAGCTCATTGCCGAAGCCGATGGGGAGCCTAATTTATGGTTCTTGCCTTTTCACAGTGCTTGTTATGGAAAGCTCTTGGGTTCTATCTCCAAAATGATGGAACTCCTAGCTTTTAGTGGTCATGCAATTGGAGTTCTTGAACAAAATTCACAATTACTTGAGGGTTCATGGAAAGGCATTGTCCATACACTGGACTCTGACCTTGAACTTTTCAAGAAGATGGTTGGCTGTTCGATAAATTGCTTGAAGGATATCACCCTAATCAAGTCAGTAACAGTTCTTGAGAAGGAAGCGCTTGATGGTCAAGAACGCGTCAAATCTTGTGATCTCGAGTTGGGAAAACCACAAACCCTAAATGTTTTTAGGGTTTGTGGTTTAGAGGATGAAGAGATGGACAAGATTGTAAGTACTTATCTCCTACACTCAAAGGAAGCCGTAGATGAAATTCATTGTCAGCAAGATGGGGAGCTCAAGGGCCAAACGGTTTTATGTTTGACTGCTTTAGGGTTCTGCATCAGTGGTTTGATAAGAGCAGCAAGAGAGATAGAAGATGGAATCAAAGAACTTGTTCAATGGGAGAATCCTTCAAGCCACGTTAATTTGTACGAAATATCTTGTAAGATGCATGCTCATCAAAAATAAGTATCAATATGATGAGTGCGAAATTGTTTCTTTGTTTCTTAATTTGGAGCTTAGTAATGGAAAGGCTCTTCTTTGTAACTAGTAGTTTTTGTATATAAATAATAATAATAATAATAATAATAATAATAAATAATTGTTTGCGCAAAGAACTGATCGACAATTCGACATGCCATACACATCTTGAGGAAATCAACAAAAATGAATGAAACATGAGGTGAATGAATGATTATGATCAACATTCAGATTGCTTGAAGATACCGCAATCAAGTAAACTTGTCATTTTGCATTGGTGAAGAAACCGCAAGATCAACTGTAATCTAAATGTCATCTTGATCAATAGATCAAATGATATAAAATGGTTGATGGGATATAGAATTTCTAGTTTACAAAGTGTTGGTTTTTTTTTTTTCGATGTGAAAGTGTTGATTTTTGATAACCAAAGCACTGTGCCAAAGTATAAGAAAAATTTTGTTTGCATGTCGACAGCTGATTCCTTATGTCATCACACAGTGACGTAAATTATTAAAGGACATTATTCATTTCCTCCTCCAAAGTCCAAAACTCATTTTTCTTCTACAGAATAATTATATATAAAAAATTCACACCACCTGTCTACTTGTAATGTACACGTGGCAGGAACCCAGATGCTTAAGCGTAAAAAAGACAAACTAATGCAAAGAGCATCTTCTTCCAGCCTTCAGAACAAAGCAAGGAAGTGAAGGAACAACCTACTAAACCAGACAGGCAGAGACCTCCACCAGTTGATCGGACAGAAGTAGTCTGGTAGATACTAGAAACCAAAGCCTCTGTCTTTGGATTTGGTACTTATCAGAACCCTAGTTACCTCTCTGTAATCACTCCACTTATTAATTCAGTTTCAAATCCCTTATCCAATTATCCTCTTTACTATTCCCCCTTAAAACTATTTGATCTCAGAAACCCAATAATCCCACAGATTCTCTAGTTTCAGAAGGTAATAAATACAATTACTGCATTTTATCTGGTACAAAGTAATTATTTACAGCTTGATTATCAAATTCAGTTTTCTTGCTTGGCAAAATAAGTAAATAACAACACGATATTCAAAGGGAAGGGAATATATATCAACACTTGGTTGCAGTAGTGGAACGGAACTAGTGTAGCTTAAACAAGGTCTCAGGTTTGAAACCTTGTGGATGCAGCACTGGGTGTTGGAGAGCTTTCCCGCCAAACCCGGCAGTCCTACGCGGCTCGAAGGTATAGGCCTCTCCCTTTTGGGAGAGGGATTTCCTGGGAAACCAAAAAAAGGAAGGGAATATATAGTTTGGTGGTGATTTCAAATTTAATTGTTGTTATCGAGGAGCTATCATAAAGGTTTCCGTAAATTTGAAGTCTCTCTCGATTATCTTTAATATAATTTCTTTATCTTTCTATATTAAATTCAATGTTTGGTAGAAATTTCGGTTTTTAGAATTCTTTTGGGACTATATATATGGGTTCTGATGACTAACCTTTGTGGATCCAAAGGGTATTCAGGGTTTGGGGTTATCTTCATCTGAGGCTAATTTGCTGTTGCAGGTCTACTTCAAGCTCCAAATCCTTTTCTAAAGCTTGGGAATTGAGATTTCATATTTTACTTTTGTGAGATAAAAAAAAAAAATCTTTAGTCTCTGTGTGATTTAAAGGCATTTGTCAATTTCATATTACAGTTCCAGTGGTGTATTTATGTTGTCTTACAGAGTTTGATTGTTGGCTGAATTTTATAGGTATTTGGATTTTGGAGGGGATCTAAAGGAAATGGCAACCAATTCCTCCAATGGTGGTCACCAGACTACAACAAAGCAGCCTCCTTTGCCATCCCCTCTGCGTTTTTCCAAATTTTTTCAGGTTCTTTTGCCTTTTTCTTTTGTTTGTTTATTCACTCATCTATGTTTTGGGTTATTGTGAATTACTTTTTACAGGCTTGGAATACCTTTCTGTGTTGCTTTTATAGATTTCGTTGTGTGACTGTGATACTTGTACTACTGGGTTGTTGCATTTCTCTGTCAGCATTGACTCACCCCTGAATTGCGAACTTAATTATTAGAATTGTGGCAATTACCTAATTTAGTTTTTGCCCCTTTGCTACTATAAATTGCATTGACCGTACAATTTGTTCAAGCTATTAGATCTCCAAATTCACCTGTCCTTTCAAAAACTCAGTAGTTTGTTTACATTGATATCTTCTGAGGATCTTTTGTCAGCGAGTAGGTGTTGTATATTTTAGAACATCATTCAGACGGGTTTATAGAACATCTCTCCTTGCAATTCTCTGTTTCACCCCCATCCCCATTGCCCTTCTATCAAACCTCTGCTTGTGTCTTCATGTCTGTAAGTATGTAGATCACAAATAAATATTGCTCATCCTTATTGCAAGATCTAGCTCATTTGAAACTTTGCTGAAATCCTCTGCTTCTTTTATTTGCTTGAGTATGGAGATCACTGAGAAATATTGCTCATCCTTATTGCAAGATCTAGCTCATTGAAGTTTTGGTGAAACATTCTGCTTCCTTTATTTGATTGAGCAGAGTTGTGTTCATTAAAGTTTTGTATCAGTCATACTACTGTGTATTTCAAATAGTATTTTTGCTTATTAGATGGCTGATACGTATCATCATTCCAATGGTATGGTCTTGATTCTCATAGATTGATTAATGCTCTACTTTCTGTACTTTTATTGTTGATGACAGTCCAATATGAGAATCTTAGTTACTGGAGGAGCTGGGTTCATCGGTTCTCACCTGGTTGACAGATTAATGGAAAATGAAAAGAATGAGGTCAGCGGTCAGCATTTGTGTTTTTTTTTTTCTTCTAAAAAGTTCAGTTTCAATTTTTCAGCTGAGTAGTGTGCAAGACCTTTTTGTAAATGTATATAAATATATATATTAGGGCTACTTATTATAGTATTAAAATGGCTACTTCTTACATAGATAAATAAAAAATGGCTAGACCCTCAAACAATCAAAAATAAAATGACGCTTGGTATGAAGCATGAGTAGGAAGATTTTCTGAAATTATTATTTAACATTGTCTCCAATTTTCACTCAGGTTATTGTTGTTGATAATTACTTCACTGGTTCCAAGGACAATCTTAAAAAATGGATTGGTCATCCCAGATTTGAGCTTATTCGTCATGGTACCTACACTTTGTTTTATTCATGCTTTTCTTTCAAGTAGTTTTACTCAGTGAAGAGAAATTAGAAAGCATGTTTTTGATTGGAATGATGATGTTGAATACTTATTTCTCTTGTTATAGATGTTACTGAGACATTGTTGGTTGAGGTTGATCGGATATACCATCTTGCATGCCCAGCTTCTCCAATTTTCTACAAATATAATCCTGTAAAGGTATGTACATAGATGATTATATCATTAAACACTATTAAAATAGACCTGCCATGTATCATCTTCCTGTCAAAGGAGATTCATATTGCCTATACCAAGTTCAGTTTGACGTTTGCGAGAGTAAGGTCAAATTTTCTTTTAAAACAATGGTAATATATGACCAATTAACCTTGACTTTTGTCAGTCATTTGATTTGACATTAGCCATCCTTATCCCTGCAAATCTGCTAGATCATTTTGGAATTTTACTATATGGTTCTCATGTTAAATATGTCAAATGTTACTTTCCCTTCTTTTTTTTTTCCTTCTCTTCACATCTGACATATGCACTTGTGATTTCCAACAGACGATAAAAACAAATGTGATTGGCACTCTAAACATGCTTGGACTTGCCAAGCGAGTTGGAGCGAGGTGGGTAACTAATCTTGCATTTGTATTATAGTTAAACACCATTGAATGTTCTCACTTAAGTATATACTTCTGAGCAGGATTTTACTGACATCAACTTCAGAGGTTTATGGAGATCCCCTTGTGCACCCACAACCTGAGAGCTATTGGGGTAATGTTAACCCAATTGGTAAGTGATCATCTCATTTTATTCCTCATTTTTCTGTATTCTGACAATCTAAGAAGATTATGCTGTGTACACTATAATAGATACATATGGCAAGAAGGAGAACGACCTTTACATTGTTTTTGTTGTCTTTATGTAACTCTAAATTTTGTCCACACATTTAGAACGGACTTCCTTGAGGGAGATTCTGGTAATGCCAAGCTGTTCATGAGTTTTACTTTTGGAAGGACATAGGAAAATCCGAAAATGTCATCTTTAGGGCCCTATGTCGTGTTGTTACAGCACAACCTTCAGTGTTTTGCTACCCTATTGGGCATATGGTTATGGAGACTGAGATACCTAATCTGCTGACTTATAACTTGATTTTGTGAAACATTAGCAGGCAGATTGTTGTTTTACATTGCTTTCCTACTTTAGCAATCCATTCAAGTCATGAGAACCGGATCTCACCGAGAATAATGCATCTTTTGACAACAGGAGTTAGGAGCTGCTATGATGAGGGCAAGCGTGTTGCTGAGACTTTGATGTTTGATTACCACCGGCAACATGGGATAGGTATATCTCATTTTTATTTTCTTTTTCCTCCTAACTTTTGGTTTTTTCTTTTGAATGATGAAGTCAGTAAAAATTTTCTCTTTATTTGCCTAATGGATTTAATTTCCTTTCAACAGAAATTCGGATTGCCAGAATCTTCAACACATATGGCCCTCGCATGAATATTGATGATGGGCGTGTGGTCAGCAACTTTATAGCTCAAGCACTTCGGTGAGTCCTTAGTGTGGTTCATGGTTCTAATGATGCAAAAAGAATATAAAGACTTACTAATTCAATCTATTTCTGATGAAAAGAATCAAATTAGCATGTTATGTGGCAGTGTCTCAAGTTAAGTGATAATTAAGCTTTTGGCAACACCAAATTTTACCTCATTATTACCTTGTATCTTGAAAATGACCTCCCATACCTGGACCACGTAGCAATGCATGATGATAATGTGTTTGATGTTGAGGAAATACTACACCTACTGTTTTCTAGTTATTATTTTGTACATAGAAATGGGATTGCCATCAGTGGATTACTGGATAAGCTTAATCCCTCTCTATTTCTATTACTTCCTACTTAATATTTCAACATTGTAGAGACGAACCTTTAACGGTCCAAAATCCTGGAACTCAGACTCGCAGTTTCTGTTACGTCTCTGACATGGTATGTGAAACAGAATTGACTTTACCTTCATGTATCACAAATTTATTGGGGATGTAATTACTTGTTTGATATATCTTAGGTTGATGGCCTCATCTGTCTCATGGAAGGAGATCACACTGGACCCATAAACATTGGAAACCCAGGTAACCTTTAAGTAAATATTATATGGGATGCGCATTTTCCCTAGGTAATTATTAGTACTATAGTTGTATTCATATGATTATTGACCTAGCCACTCTTGTATGCTAGGTGAATTTACGATGCTTGAACTCGCAGAGACAGTGAAGGAGGTAAGTTACTGTTTCTCTTCCCTTCATAGGCTAGTTCTCAAGTAACATGCTTGCTGAATACAAAAATGATGCAAGCTGTTCTTTAGTTCGTAAAGACTCCTTGCGCTGATGAGCAACTTGTCTATATCATCTAAATTTAATAAATGTGATCATGGCAAGTTTTATAAAGTTCTAGTATTGTTGTAAGATGCTTAGTTGAAATGAATGTTAGGGGAGTGGATACCAGCAATGAAATTTTGGAAGTTTCTAATGTGGTTCTGATGCAAAAAGTAAAACGGTCTAATGTGGTTTTTGAGGGAGGGATATGGATCAATTATCCCGCATATGTTGATCAATACATCTTGACCTATGCATTTGACTTTGCAGCTCATCAACCCACAAGTAGAGATTAAGAAGGTGGAGAACACTCCTGATGATCCAAGACAAAGGAAACCCGACATCACAAAAGCAAAAGAGTTGTTGGGATGGGAGCCAAAAGTTACGTTAAGGGAAGGTCTGCCTCTAATGGAGGAGGATTTCCGTCTGAGGCTCGGAGCAGCCAAAAAGAACTGATTGTCTATTGCTGGAAATATAGATGATTGGGCTTTTGGCAGTGGAATGGATGTTTGACGATGGGAGTGCTCGAGTATGAGTATGGCCGTCTCCAACAGCTCCAATCACCATTGTGTGTTTTATTTCAATGTGCTATAATAGAAAATAACAATTAGGTGAACAGTTATCTTTTTTCTTGTTTCCTACTTCAAAATGTGGGATACAGCACTGTTATGTAGTTTGAAGTTGTTCCAATCGAGTTTGCTACTTGGAAACCCCCAATTTTGTTATTGCAATAATAAATAATGAAATTATACCTGTCCATTTTCATCTTCTTATCAATCTTCACAAGTTCACAACCTGCAAGTGCAGGAGAACGTTCAACTGATTTATCTCTTCCCCTGGATCATCAATCTGATTGTATTTGAACTGTACTCGGAACTCTTTTGTAGAAGCATTTGGAATGAAGTAAATTTGCTTCCGGATTGTTCCCAAAATCATCCTGGGTCACAATCTTCAACCCGCCATTCTAATAAATGGTAGGCATAGATATAACTCTCAACTTCATATACTGTATACCCCTGCGTCTGGTAGTGTTTTGCTTCCGGTAAACACTTTTTGGAGTTCCTTGCCAGCAAAGTGTCCGCTCAGTGTCCGCCCAGCTCATGTCCAACACCCACCTAACGTCCGTCTAGTTACTCTTAGTCTCCGCCTAACAGTCACATGTGTCCGCCTAGCATCCGTCTAGCTCCACCTAGCCACTCTCAGCATCTGCCTAGCCCGCATAGTGACCGCTTAGTGTCCGCTTAGGCACTCTTAGTCTCCGCCTAGTACCCGCCTAACCTGCACAACGTCCACCTAACCACTCTTTAGTATCCACCTAGCGCCCACCTAGCACCCAGCTAGCTCTCGCCTAGTCCCTCGAATGCTTTACCCTTTTTTATGCTTCAATTTTGAAGGTTTGCTACTTACATGTCCAAGCATGGAGGATGGTTAAAGGCCTACACAGAAGCAGAGCAAACTAGCTACTGTTTTGTTGTGAAACGAGAGTTTCTTAAGGGTGCCTTGTCAAGGTCAATAAAGAATGTGAATAATTGAAGTCCTTGTTTTCAAGATACTAGAGTAACATGCTACTAGCTTATATTTATGCTTGCTGCATTGTTACTGAATCTGGTCTTTTTGGAGCATGTGAAAGTGATGAGTAAAGTGGTGGAACCTGAAAAGTTAATACTATGGGGAGGCCATACCTGTCGTCTTACTGATATGTTTCGACTTAATTTCTGATCCCAAACAACAAATCGACGGAAACTATGTTATAATTATGCTAGCATCAACCTCTTCAACTTGGATGGAGTAGGAAGCTACCTTGTTCTCCCAAAAGATTCCAGTCTTGGAAAAGAATGTTTTTTGATACACCTAGGACATGGATTCTATATGAACCAATGGATCGTGACAAGTCGTTACTACTAGCAATGACTTCCTCTTTCATTACTTCATCCTTTCCATATCCCTCTCCCTTGTTCTCGGTTACTCATCAAATGGCACTCAGTTCATATCTTTAAGTTCGATCATTGACAAGGTTCAAAGAAAGGGTGGGCCACTGCTAGACTAGTGTTCTCCCATCAAAATTCCAGTCGGAAAACAAAACGTCTAATAATTTAGCCGAATAGCTATGAATATTATGGTCTGGTGACCTTTGTCATATTAAGTTTGATGTTTTTTGTTAGCCACTCACTACCAAACTGGTTTAGCAATAATATCAGCCGAATGAACATGCAGGAGATCATGACTTTCCACTCACTACCGAATTTTTAGGTTTTGCTAGACTGATTTAGCAATTATATCAGCTGAATGAACAAGCAAGAAATCACGAAAGAATGCATAATGAGATCCGCTAGTATAGCATGAACATAGCACAATTTTGTAGTTTTACTTTGAAAAATTGGTCTGCTCAAATACACAAAGCTCAAAACCAAAGGATAGAAGTATTCTTTCTCATGTTATTCAAGTCATCATCATAAACAAAACAGAAAATTCAAAACAGAGAATCTGAACACCGCTCTTTGTTATTGTCTTCCCCTTCACAACATGAGAAGAAAGGTAGGTAGTCACAATGGCATCCAGAAATCACCTACAAAACAAAGAATGAATTAAGGAACAAAATTCACTTACCGACTCAGTGACTTGTTATTGGTTAACACACAAAATATATTTAAATTATATAAGATATGTACAAAGGCCAAAAAACAAAGGGAAAAAAATAGCACCAATCAAAACTTAGCATCCTATGAACTTGATATATCTATAATGCATCACTTGCATGTAAAAGCTAAAGTAAGCTATGAGAAGATGAAACATTAAATCACTGACACATCACATAACTGCATAACATTTGAGTATTAGCAGTGACGTGTTATGTACAACTGCCCTTCTAACACGTCCTTACATTCGAGTAGGAAACATATATTTTAAAGTACGTACAAAAAGAAAATATTCCTGTATAGACCATCACATTCACATTTCCACAACCTCTTTACCCAAATACCATCTATATACTTTAAAATCGAAGATATCTCAAGAATAATACTCTGAATAGCACCACCAAATGCCCCTCTGATAGAGAGCATATGTATGTAGTAGAGAAACTGGTATTGATAATGAAACGGAAAGGGTATTGGTTTAACAGAAGACCAAAGAAAGAAAAAAACAGTTCACACATCAAGAACTTAAGAAGAGATTATTCAAATGACAGGTCAAGAATAAAAATTAAAGGAAACCCATTTAGGGGGCCTTTGTGATTCAAAATCTCAACTCCATCCAAAGTAGCAACCCAACGTATATACAGACTTAATCTAAACCAACAGGTCTCACTTCAAACAAAATATGTAGAAGTAAAAGTTTTCAGGAGGCAGTATTCACTCTTGAGCATTGAAATTAGTCATTCGGCGGCAGCCCCAATTGTGGAACTTTGAAACAATTCGTTAAGATCGTAGCAAGTCAACTCAGTTTACTGAAATTCTCAAATGCCTAGTCTCATATTGCAACAACAAACGAAGCAGGATCTAGACTCTATACCCTCTAAAGCAATTAGTCGTCTAGTATTTAGTTAAACCCAATTCAAATAAGGTGCATTTTGTACTGTTAACCATATAGCCTATAGCAGAGAAGCATTACTTTCCAATTGAATGACAGCAACTGTACATATGAGTTCTCAGAGATAAGAATCGAAAGGTACCTCTTGTGCCTCTGAACGAACGCTGACTTCTTGGCATCTTCCTCTGTAAAAACAAAATAAAACCAAATTAGGGTTTTGCTTAAAAGATTCGAGAAAACCAGATCGAAGAGAGAGAGAGAGAGAGAGAGAGAGAGAGAGAGAGAGGGGGGGTTACCAGTGAGGCCGAGAGACATCTTGGTGATGATGGTTCCGGTGATGGCGAACCCAACGAGGAAAGGCCAGTTGCGATTCCATTCTCTCTTGAAGAAAATCGGCCATGGATCAAACTTCCTCATTTCCTCCTCGTTTATCTTTTGCTTCTCTTTCAGAGACTCTCGTGTTTTGCGTTTGTGTGGCTGGTTTGCTATTTGTAGCCCCTGAAACCTTTGGGTTGGGCTGTTGATATTGCAGCCCAAGACCCATTGGACATGGTCTTTAGGGTGGTGTTATCTAGTTAACTTTTTTTTATTTTTTTAATTACCAAATCCACTTACTTTTTGGGTTGAGAAGAGACTTGCATTTAAAAAAATAACAAACTACAAAAAAGCATGACAATAATTTGTATAACAAATAAATCACTTATATATTCAATTAAATAAATTTGGACAAAAATTTACAAATCAGTACCATGTGCATGACAAGCTGTCACATGTTATCAACTAATTTATTCTTTTGCCTTTAATATTTATAAGCATACATTTAGTCTCAGTTGCTGCTATTGTCGATTACATAGTTAGCTGCTACTGTTTATTACAAATCTAACTGCTACTGTTGATCGTGAATGTAGCTGCTACTGCCGACAATATAGCTGCTACTATCGATTGAAAAGTCGTTGTTACTGTTGAGTGAGAAGGTTCTGCTATTGCTGACTATATAGCTGCTACTGTCGATTGGGAAGTCGTTGCTACTGTTGACTAGGAAGCTTCTGCTACTGCTAAATGGGAAGACACTGCTACTACTGATTGGGAAGATACTACTACTACTGACTAGGAAGTTACTGATAATTTGTTACTGTCGTTTGGGAAGTGGCATGGCTACTAATAGTGACTGCGACCGAGAAGTTTTTGATAATATTGTTTCCATCCCTGCTACTGCTACTATTTATATATGTGTTTAGTCACCTTCTTACAACCTTACCAATCATAAGCCTGCTACTGTGGATAGAGAAGCTAACTGCTACTATGGATAGAGAAACTAGTTGCTACTGTCGATAGAGAAACTAAATGCTACTGTTGATAGATAAATTATATGCTACTGTCGATAGATGAACTAGATGATACTGTCGGCTGTGAACTTAGATGTCGTTGCCGACCTTAAAAATTGCTGCTACTGTCAACCCTGAGGCAAGCTGCTACTGTCAATCCTATTAACCTGCTACTGTGGCTCGTGGTGGTTGAAATTCAAAATTTCAAAGCTTCTCAAAATATATGCAACTTTGTACTCAAATGAAAGCCCATGAGATGAAGAACAATTTTGTAGTTTGAATCTTCTCCAAATTGCCGACGGTTTGGCCGGAAAACTTAAAATTACCGAAAATAACTTAAAAAAGAGGAGAGAGAAACTTATCAGTTAATAGAGTGTCAGTATTATAATTTTGGTGAAATCAGTGGCATTTTAGGCATTCCAACCCAATTATTCAATCAGTTTTGGGTCCACTCAATATTGGACCAGACTTATATCATTTTTTGTTTAAAAATTATTATAAGTGAGTTATTTGTGTTTGTAAATTTAGTCGGGTACTACTATGTAATTTACTATTTAAAAAATGGTCAATGACCACTAATCCAGATTTTAGAATTTTTGTTCTCACTAATAAAATAAAATTAAAAAATTTCTCATTAACTCAAAAATGAGAAAAAAAAACTATTATACCATTAACTAATTAATACATTCAATAGAAATCTATTAGAGTAATTAAGGATTGACCGTTGACCGGATTCTGATAGTTGACCATTGACCATTAATCATTGATAGTAATGATCAGTTAAACACATATCTAACCACTCGATTGGAGCTGCTTCAAGAGGGAGGCCGGTTATTCGGTTGTTACAGTTGGACCACTTGATCAAATTCAGTCTAGATCGACGGGCTAGTATTGTATATAGCACCACGTGATACCCACATGACCAAGCTATGCAATGCTGCAGTATTAGAATTTGAATAATACTAGATGAACCACATTTTGGTATCTTACTTAGAACTCACCTTATGTGCCGGCCTATGTGACATAACTATATCATTTAATGAAATATTACAATTAAATAATGTATATCCATATAAACTGACACATAAAATGAGTTTTAACTGGGATGCAATAGATAGTTCACCTAGCATTGGTCTTAGAGCATTTCCAACAACTTCTCCATTTTCTTGATTTTCTTAACTTTTGGAGATTTTAGATCTTTTTTCACTCCAACAGATTCTCCATCTCATTCTCTAAAATAGAGAAATAGATAAAAGAGAGCAAGTCATTCTCCAAATTTACAGAATCTCCAAAACAATTTGGAGATAGCTACAACATTAATTTTCACGTATTCCAAAAACTCACAACCAACCAATTTTCAACAACATTTTTTTTAGGGGAATAAATAACTTCATTGGCATAAGTCATACAACCGAATTGTGTCTGGTCAAGCAGGAGTCGAAACTTCATTACAAACTAAAAAGTTCTATAGAAAAAAACAACGAAACGAAGGTTCGAATGAAGCAAAAAAAAAATCCAAAACAAGCGGACAAAAAACTAAGAGAGCAAGTAACCATGGTGATAGAAAAGAGAACTCCACCAAAACCATCAGCCCTAAGACCACACGGTGTACTTTTCAGGAAGATGTAAAGCTGCCCTCCCTCCGCTCATGATGGGGTCCTAGTGCAAGACTACATCACCTCACGCCGCATCGGTCCCATTGCCAACCTCCGAGACCGAGCCCGAGTCTATCAGACCCCCACCTGCATAATCATCTTCAGGACTATCCGACATCCCTGCAGTCTCGGACAGAGACGGCATCGAGACGAGCGCCGGCAGAAGCCCTGAAATGACCACCCAAATCCAGATGTAATCGAGCGGAACCTTCATGATGTCGGAAAAGCCATCATAATCATTGAGAATCACCATCTCCCTCTGGACGCACCACAGACCATTATTCTTGATCCTCGACATATCACATTCGTTATTGAACATGAAGAGATACATGTCTCCTCGTGCCGTGACTTCCACCGGAGCCGAAGTCTTCCACATGGACCGCATAGAGCCGCGGAAAGAGTCAAAAGCCATAGCTTTGCTGTTATTGAGATGACCAACCAGAAAGAAACGGGAAACAACGTACCCGTTTTCCGGGCTCCGAAGATCCCTCAGGTCCACCGGCTCCTCTTCGGTACCAAGAGAGAGATTGGACGCCAGACGTGCAGTCATGGAGGCTAACGACGCCTTCACTGCCGCCATATGAGTCGCACCAAACAACTGATTTCAAACCCTAACCCTAACTCTAACCCTAGGTTGAGAGAGAGAGAAGAAGAGGCTACGGTATAGTACAAATGAATTTTCTCAACTAATTCAACAACATTAATATCTATTTTTCTTAAATAATTTTTATAATTCAAAACTTCTTTTTCTTAAATGATTTGTTTTAAATAGTTAATAATTTATTATTACAATAAATGCATAAATCTATAAAATAAAGAATTTGTTAGAGTTTAACCATAAAATTTTTAGAAATTTCGATTTTTACTTATGAGTGTTGCTATTGGAACCTCCACATTTGCTCACTTGACATTTGCTCACTTGACCTCCTTGTGTTTTCAATTATTAGATTACATATATGTCCTCTTATACAATGACTATTAAATACAATAATTATCAAAGACATATTATATTTATATTTATTTTCTCTAAACTTTCTAATTCTATAAAATAATAAATTATAGTATTGTTATTTTCCTTATCTATTTTTATTTTGTAATTTAACTACATACACATTTAATTATAATTTATTACATTCACATTTATTTCCTCATCTATTTGTATATATTTTCCTGCAGTTTAGTTCTATATAGTTAAAGGAACTAGCTTGTGACATAAAATAATTTTTTATAAATATATACTGTATAGGTTGAACTCATTTTGTTTTATATAAATATATACTATATAGGTTGAACTCATATATAAATTAAACAAGATGATGTAATAATTTTCTTTAATTTTAAAATAAATTAAATAACTATTAAAAAAAAGCATAAGGTATACATTCAGAGAACCAGAAAAACATATCGATGATGAAAGTTTTTTTGCGAAAAGAAAAAAAGTGAAAAAGAAATTCAAGCAATAGAGGTTTAATGAGTGAATAAAAGGTAAAATAAGCAATTTATTGTAATTTAAATAACCTAATATATTCAATGCTATTTTGGGTATTTAAGAGGAGGTATAGTAAGTAAATGTGTGAATTTAAAAACTAAAAAGAGGTGTAGAGAACATTAGAGGTAAGATGAGCAAATTAGGAGGTCCCAATAACAACACTCTTTACTTATCTATTTTACAAAAATTATGGGGAATTTTTTTGTTGGACATGCTCCCCGTGTTTAGAAAATCTAGTCAAGCACAAGAAATGCGGACCCACTTTCCCAACTCGAACTTGAACGGTAAAAAAAAAAAAAAAAAAAAAGTTTATTTCCGAAACAGTAATAAAAAATATAAAAAAAATACTTGTGTCCATAACAGTCTGGACGTTGTGCGTCCATACTCTCTTTAATTTGCATATTTTGAGAAATGTAATCAACGGTTTTAACCGTTCAAAAATTGAATTAATCAATAAAGATTATCTTTGCTAAAATTCGGAATAAATAAAATCGTTTGCTCATTCAATTGCATCAAACAAATAAACAGTTCTAGTGAAAGTTAGGAGTCTCATGATTAATCGTGATAGAATCGGTTAAGCAAATGATATTTGTTTACATTCATTTTTTACAGAAATGATTTTTATTGATTAATTTAACTTTTAAACGGTTAAAATCGTTAATTACATTGTCTAAAATATGCATATTAGAGAGAGTATGGAGAGTGGACACAAGTATTTTTTTATTGGAAAAAATTCACCATTGGTACCCAAACTTACCTCGCTATATAAGAAAGGTACCCGAACTTGAAAAACGATCATCATAGTACCTAAAGTTTTAAATCCTATTATAGAGGTACCTAGCGTGTTTTGACCGGCTGGCTTTCCGGTTTTTGATGACGTGGCAGTTCGCATTTTAATGACGAGGGGTATAATCGTAAACTATAATGCGGATCTGGGAATACAACTTCCCATCTCAAATGCCTCGGCATGTGGACCTGGAAATGGGTGAAGAGGTTTGGTCTACAGCGAAGTTAATTACCAGATGGGGGGGTTTAGACTTGGAGGGAGATTGGCCCTCGATGTCGTCGACGGAGGCTTGTTGATTTGAGTCTTCAGCGAAGGACCTGCGGAGTGATCTGAGCTTATCCCAGTGGTAGCAGCAGGAGAAGACGCCGCTCAAGCTGAAGATTATGATGAGGAGGAGCGCGGTGCCGAGAGGGAACCCCAAGGATGGCCGAGACGCGTCCACGTGCGACGGTGAAAGATCCTGACTCTCCATCCCTTAAACCCAACAAAGAAAACAACAACAACGACGACGAAGATGAAGACGACGAGCCTCTTCTTCCTTCACTCACGCGTCTACAGCGGTGCGTTGTGGCTACGAGGGTGATGTTTTTGTGGGGAGTTCAGTTTTGAATTTGTATGCGAAGTGTGGGAAGATGGATGAAGCAGTGGCGGTTTTCGACAAGATGCCTATGAGGGATGTTGTTTGTTGCACGACGATGATTACGGGGTTTTTGCAGAGTGGGAGGCCGGTGGAGGCAGTTGAGGTGTATAGGAGGATGCAAGATGAGGGGATGGAGTTTGATGGGGTTGTGATGATGGGGTTGATGCAGGCTTGTGGTAGTCTAGGGGACTTAAAGCTGGGTCTTGCGGTCCATGGGTATATGATTCGGAGAGGTGTTCGTATGGATGTTATGGTTCAGACAAGCCTTGTGGATATGTATGCTAAGAGTGGACATTTGGAGCTGGCTTCTGGTGTGTTCAATAAGATGTCTTATAAGAATGCAGTTTCTTGGGGTGCTTTGATTTCTGGCTTTGCTCAAAATGGTTTTGCAGCGCAGGTACTTGAAATGGTGGTAGAGATGCAAAGTTGTGGTTTCGAGCCAGATTCAGCGTCTCTTGTGAGCTCACTTCTGGCATGTTCACAAGTTGGACTGTTGAAATTGGGTAAATCCATTCATGGGTATATTTTGAAAAGGGCCGAGATTGGTCAAGTTTGTGGTACTGCAGTCATTGACATGTATTCTAAATGCGGTTCCCTTTCGTATGCTCGTGCGCTCTTTGATCAAATGGTCAGCAGAGACTTAATCTCATGGAATACTATGATTGCCTGCTATGGGATACATGGGTGTGACAGAGACAAACTTAAAGCCTGATCATGCTACTTTTGCTTCTCTTCTATCGGCTTTCAGTCACTCTGGTCTCGTTGAAGAAGGCCTGCATTGGTTTGATGCCATGGTCACCAAGTACAAGATCCCTCCAGGGGAGAAACATTATGCTTGTATGGTTGATATGCTGGCTCGTTCTGGACGAGTTGAAGAGGCTAGTCAGCTTATAGCTTCAATGAACACCGAACCAGGCCTTGCTGTCTGGGTTGCCCTCCTGGCAGGTTGCCACAATCATCAGAAATTATCCGTGGGAGAAATTGCAGCAAAGAAGGTCCTCAAGTTCAATCCAGATGACATGGGAGTTTATACTTTGGTCTCAAACTTTTACGCCATGGCAAGGAGATGGGAAGGTGTAGCCAGTACGAAAAAGATCATGAAACAGACCGGAAAAATCACTCCAACTCCAGTTAAGAGACTTTCCTGCTTCCCAGAACCATCAACATTTTTTATCTCCCACTTCATGATTTAAACAAATGATGTCACGAGACTAACTTGCCGTAGTTGTGAGGGTGAAGGAGCATATGCAGCGTAACAGTCTCTTCTAAACGGGTTAGGATAGGAAAAGCACTTGGTACTGTTCCTTTATAAGATGGGAAGTTGTAATACCAAAAGATCATGAAACAGACCGGTTCTGGGAAGCAGGAAAGTCTCTTAACTGGAGGCGGTGGGGGAAGAGTGAGGGTTTGAAAATGAGGCGAGGGTGAGGTTTTGGAGGGAGAGTGAAGCAGGTGGCTATGGAAGCCATGGTTATGGAGGAGAGTGAGGTTGGGAGGTTGTAATTGGGGTTTTGTATTTCAAGTATTTCTGGCCATGAGAGAAACACAGAGCTCTTTCTCTCTGAGTGTCTTAGAATTGGAGCTTGAGACTTGACTAGCAGGATGATGGTACTCAGTTTACGATTATACCCCTCGTCATTAAAATGCGAACTGCCACGTCATCAAAAACCGGAAAGCCAGCCGGTCAAAACACGCTAGGTACCTCTATAATAGGATTTAAAACTTTGGGTACTATGATGATCGTTTTTCAAGTTCGGGTACCTTTCTTATATAGCGAGGTAAGTTTGGGTACCAATGGTGAATTTTTTCCTTCTTTATTTTATTTTTTTAAACCAGTACCACACCTAAAAGTATACCTCTCAACCAGTAAGAACACACGAAGCGGATCGACTTTTTAAACCGTCGATAAGTACTGAGATCCAACGACCATAATTCACTCCCCAATTACGTCCCTTTCATAAAAAACCCAGACTTCTTCCCCACATTCAGATCAAATCATCTGAATTCTCTCCATCGAAATCAAAGTCTCTCTCTCTCTTGTTCAAATGTCAGGGCGTGGTAAGGGAGGCAAGGGATTGGGAAAGGGAGGAGCGAAGCGTCACAGGAAGGTTCTGAGGGATAAC
The DNA here is from genome assembly GCA_963682095.1 of Potentilla sterilis. Lineage (NCBI taxonomy): Eukaryota > Viridiplantae > Streptophyta > Magnoliopsida > Rosales > Rosaceae > Potentilla > Potentilla sterilis. The sequence goes on from OY821759.1 coordinate 8,438,998, forward strand.
ATCCAGGGCATCACCAAGCCCGCCATCCGCCGTCTCGCTCGCCGTGGCGGTGTCAAGCGTATCTCCGGCCTCATCTACGAGGAGACACGTGGAGTCCTCAAGATCTTCCTCGAGAACGTCATCCGTGACGCCGTTACATACACTGAGCACGCTCGCAGGAAGACCGTCACTGCCATGGACGTCGTCTATGCTTTGAAGAGGCAGGGAAGGACCCTTTACGGGTTTGGGGGCTAAATTGTTGGGCTCTGTTTTTATTATTCTGAATCAGAATTAGGGTTTAGATCTGGGTGTGATGGATATTCTGTAATGAAAGTTGCTGTTCGTGTAATTTGCAACCTTGTTTTGAAGTAATAGAAGTTTTGATTTCGCAACTCTTTTGTTATGTTTTGGGAATTGAATCCTGACTATTTGGTTTCATTTCATGGATAATGAAGTGAAGTGAAATTGAGCAATTTAATTGAATCACCCAAAACGACGTCGTGGAGAGTCATGGGCGCGGCCAAAACGCTCCTTGGAATCGGGTCCTATCGAAACCAATGCTCCACCCGAACCGGATTCGAAAAACTCCACGGCCTCGAAATCACTCCCAAGCTATTCCCATCTCTGCAACTTGGATACCTCCTTCCATCTCTGCAACTTGGATACCTCCGAATCAATTACAAGGGTCTTCAATCAGGGCTTCGTGCACCCTTGCGGCCCCCCTGAAGGTAATCTTTATCGCTCTCATCTTAAATTTATGCATCTCTTTTTATTTGATAAAGAAATTTGAATTCTTCCAGTAATATGAATCGATGGACTTGTTTAGTTTGTTAGATAAGTGGGGAAGTTTTGAAAACCAGTCATGTTGCTACATTATGGGTTATCAGGACTGTTCACTTCGATTTGGGTTTTGTTTCTTTTTGCTGAGAGATTTTGGAACCCATAAGTGTTTTTGGGTGAATTTTTCTGGTAAGTTAGAGTCCATAGAATTAAAGCACAAGGAGACATTTCAATAGTAATGTAATATGCTCCGAGTTGAACAAGGATTAGCTACCAACTTCTAAAGCATGTCCTCTTTATTGGCAGCTTCTCATACCTCTAAATTGAGCTTATTGCGTTTGGTTCTATTTGATATTTGATGGGATGTTGTACTAATTAGTCTCATGAGCTTGGCTTCCTATTCATTTTATGGAATTTGTTGTTGAGGCTTAACGTATCTTGCATGACATAAAAATACTAGGTTTATGATTCGTATATTTATGCTAATGCAAGATATAAGTAAGTTTCGTTGGTGATACACATTGTTTGTGGGGAGAATTTGCTTTGGAGAATGAGACTAAATTCTTAAAGTATGTTAAACTTGCATATCTTTATTAAGTTGTTTGATGGATTTGTCTATTAAGTCAGATATTGCGTAGTGTTAAATATTTCTCCTGTTAGAGATAAACTTGGCACTGTAAACTGGGAGCCGGACTCTCTGCTAGCAGTCTGTAGGCAATGCCTGCAAGTACGCTGTGTGTGCCAGTCAGATTAGCACAATAGTGATTTTAACACTGTATGTGTTTCTCTTTGGCTTCCACTTACTCGGTATATAACTTATTCCTCAGGAGATGGTCTTCACCAATGAGCCAATGATATTATTTCCAAAGCAGACATTCCAGCCTAGTACTATCAGGCGTAAGAGGAACCATGGGTTTTTTGGCCCGGTATGTTCTTTCCCTCCCTTCCCCATTCACACACTCCATATTATCGATATTTAAGAAAACGTAATGTTCCATCTGGAATTGGTTTAGTCTTATGTTATTTAATGCACTGTAAGATTGATGTTTCTTTAGTCTTATATTTATAATAATTACTTTGTTTTTTGTGAGGCATTGCAAACTTTAGGCTTAGCTGGTCATGAAAGAACAAGATTGATATTGGTTGGCTTGAGTAGTAACGTTACTGAGGATATTTACAGCATGATAGTCTTATTAGCCTATTAAAACACTATTTTTTGTTGAATTGTTGCCTAGTCTGCAGTTAAATTTAAGTTTCTGTTTCAAGTCTTTCATTTGGTTTTTAGGACCAGCTTTTATCTCTTGGCACAGCTTGTCTTCTCATAGCTATATTTCTCTCAGCCAAGATTTTGCAAGAATGACCAACATATTTATCACGTGAAGAGCAAGGCAACCAAGGGCGGACAGAGAGTGATTGCTCGAAGAATAGCAAAGGGTCGTGCAAGAATTACAGCTTGCAGTCTTCATTGATTTTAATGAGAAGAAACCTAGGTTAGAAGCTGGTGCCAAGTATCTCTTTGGTGCTTGTACCTTCTCATAGCCTCAATGCACCCTGGCTTTTATACGCTTTCCAGAGATCTTGTTACCTCAGTAATTCATGATGTTTGTGAGATTTTGTTGGGTATTATATTTGCTTTTGGATATAATTGCCGTAGACATCTCATGCCTTTGTTCACCGACAGTTCGCTCACGGTTCCAAACTCAACGCTGGCTCTCATACTTTAACTTAAATAAAATGGACCTTCTCTTTCATTTTTCAAGAAAGATGAGTTTCGGCCTGTTTTGTTTATCTAAAAAAATTGCTAAGCTTATCTGACTAACTTCTCACTAATTTAAATCGCGTTGTAGCTAGTGTTATTATCCCTTGGCTTCTTTACCTTTTCTTTTCTTGGGAAAGGAAAACGAATGAAACCAATCACATTCTACAAGCTGTACTTTTTTTTTTTTTTTTTGAAAATCATTTAAGCCCACAAAGTAAGAGTGTAGAGTTTAGACTTAGAAAGTCTATATTTTAGAGTTTAGGGTTTACAATTTAGAGTTTAGAGTTTAGAATTTAAATTAGAGTCTAGAGTTTAGAACTTAAAGTTTAGAGTTTAGAGTTTAGAACTTAGAACTTAGAGTTTGGAGTTTAGGACTTAGGATTTAGAGTTCAGAACTTAAAACTTAGAGTTCAGAGTTTACAGTCTAAAGCTCTATGTTCTAAACTCTAAGTTCTAAACCTAAACTCTAAGCTCTAAATTTTAAGTTCTAAATTTTGAACCCTAGTCTAAACTTAGGGTTTAGAGTTTAGTGTAACGATGAACGGTATAACGGGTGACATTAACGATAACGAAAAGTGAGTTTAATAACGATAAATGTGTAACGGATAGTGATGATGGGTAATCAACACAATAACAAGAGCAATGTTAAAAGGGTTGAAGGGTAATAGTATAACAACAGTATATATGGGATAGTGATAATGGGTAATAGATAAATGTAACGCGAATGATACAAAAAAAAATATATTAATGGATAACAGTAACGGTTAAACATATAAACAAAGAAGCTTCAAAGCTTCTTCTTCTGTTAATCACAGCTTGATATACATCTCACTTTTTTTCTTTCCAGCTGATACATCTAAACGATTCATGAATTGCCATAGTCCATAAGCTATATGTTTCTTTTTGCTGAAACTGAAGAGGGTACAAACAGAGGAAACAGACCCGTTAATGAAAATGGGGTTTTCTGAAGTGTCAGATAATCTCTCTCTCCTCTTTTTCTTGTTTAGTCTCAGTCAACATTCTTCTTTCACCTATCTCTACCATGTCTGCTGGTGTTGTCTATAAGTTGCTTACTTTCCAACGTTTTAGACCGAAACTACGTAGGTCTGAATCCTGAGCCCTAAATAATAGAGGATCATCATCTTTACTTGGCCGAGTGCAGGGGGACTTAAGCTAACATTCATTCATCATATTTACTCTAATGTTCATATCTTTCGCCTTCAGTGAGTTGTGTTGCTTCTTGTATTAGAGGTGTGAATTGAATGTGACCTGATGTGCACCGAGTTATAGCCCTTACCTGGTCATAACTGGGATAAGAATGTCTGTTTTAATTGCCACATTGAAGAATCTGGAAAATATCCAACAAAAAATACATATAAATAGAGAGGTAGGGGTTGGTTGAGAAGTATCTTTGCGCTTGGGGCAATGACGCAGCTAATGAGGTTCTAACCGAGGCGCGTCTATTGCTGGTTGAAAACTATTTCCAAACCCCCTCCTGGGCCTGGGTTCAGCCTTGTGCCCTCGAGAATTTCTGGAAGGGCTCCCTTCGGGGTAAAGCCCTACAATTCTTAGGTGAAAATTTTCACATAAAACTTAATTTAACTTGTAGGGTATTTACAAGACTTAAACGATGACAAAGAGGTTCCAAGTGAGGGTGCATGTAGATTTAGTGCTAATTTTCCCAGATTTTTTTTTTTATCAAAGATTACGTTGTGGCCGAGTTTGTTTGATGTGTTTAGTTAAAGTACGGGGGGCGTATGCTATGCATGATAAAAAGTGCTCGTGGTGAAAAAAGGCATCAGATAAAGATATCTATCTTGTGAAATCCCTCTGATTATTATGTACTCACTGTGTACAAACAGTATGTAACTTCTGAATTTAGTTATCTCTTTGGGGTAAAAGAATAAATGCATCAGCTAATTTGCTGGAGAGCAGTCTGGTAATGCCAGCACCATGGCATGGCTTAAGTGCCCTGGTTCAAGTAAATGGCATGAGCTATCCTGAATTTGAGGCAGCTCATGCCATTTACTTAGAGATGATATGTATTGTTCCAACATTGTTTGATGTGGGTTGGTGCTCTGGGGAAAGGCAATTTCATTCATTTAGTTGTTGAATCCACAAATAGAGCTGCACTGTGAGTATAACTATCTCTGCACTTGGGGGATATATCGATGAAATAAGAATAGAAATGAAGATCTCAAATACACTTATCTGTCCATCTCTTTTACAAATATATGAATAAAAGCTTTCACCTTCTATGAGATTTCAATATCAATCATTAATTCAACTGATAACCTTCTGACTTTTCAGCTTTCTGAGATAGAGTTTGGTCACTTTTCAGATAGCCTGTGCTTCAGTATTAGGGTACTGATCTTGTTTTTGTTTATTTACCTCTATCTACTCAGATACTATGCTACTGTTGAGATTTTTGGTAGTTTGTTTGTTTGTTTCTTTGTTAAGAACATTAAATGCGCTCTCAAAGGTTTATGTTATCATAATGTGTGCTTTTAGAATACCCGGCGGCTTGTTTTTCAATCTTTTATTTGATAAACAAGAGAAAACATATCTATTTCACGTAACATTTACTCATGCTATTATGACATGTATATTTGAGATATTTTAAAGAGGATTAAATTATGTTGCTTTTTTATCTATATAAAAATTGTTTAGATGTTGGTGCAGTTTTGTGAGGGCGTTGCTGCATAGGTCATCCTCTAATGTGAATGGTTTGAAGTTACAACCGAACTTAACTTCACATGTAAGAGCAACTTCTTAATTTGCATAACTACTGCACCAAAAACTGATTATGTTGAGCCTACCGAGGGCAACATTGTATTGGCATTCATTTCCACAAGCAGGCTACAAGCTTAAGCTAAGCATGCCATCTCTAGTGAGTGAAAAGAAGAGCTGTGCTGCGAGATTTCCAGCTCAAGTGATCATACAGATCCTATTCAAGGTTGAGGTCCTGAGGAGCTATTAAGAGAAACACCTAAATGATTTAATAGTCATACACTTCAACATTTGCATGAAATTTCTATTCCACTGCGTTTTAAATGATTTAAATCAGTAGTAAATAAATCTAGAGCATCAAATTGCTAAATCAGTGCGTTTGCATAACATTGCTATGTGGTTAAATCAATGATATATACTTCTAGAGCCTGAAATTGCTTTTTTCCCTTTAGGGAAACAAGCCAGCACCAAATCCTTGGTTCTGACATCTCTTGGACATGTGCATGTATACTACTTTTCCAGATATGTATCAAATGCAATGAATTTCCTTAAAATCTGGATGTCTACTTGTTGGCTGAAGTTATTCAAGAAAGTCTATATATTATTTTACTATTACTGCTATATCAGATTAATTGATTTCAAATGTGAAGAGTTTATGAGCAAGCATAATTGTGTGTCCTTGCAAATTAGTGAAAACTCCTAGCAGTACTATGAACATTCATTTAGAAACTAAAGCATTCATACTAGAATCTTGGCATCTAATTTGGGAGCTCGGCAGCATGAAGTCTACTTTCTTTGTTCTAATAGCAAAGTCAAGTTCACATAGTAATAATTGTGAGTCTGCCCCAAAAATAGTATGCTTTACTTTCTCAGTCCCTTTCAGAAACATCAAAATAGTCCCTTTTACTGTCTGTATATATCATTCACTATCAAATCTGTATCAAAAATTTTACTGTCTTGCAGTTTTGATCTCCCTCATACCAATTTTCTCCAAGGAAGAGTTCTAGAAGTTACAATTTAATATAAACCAGCCGAGACCAGTTTGTCATTCTGGAAACAGATGGGTTATTCACTTGAATCTTGGCTCAGCTAACTCATACAGGTTTGCAATTGAACATCACTTTTCATAGGTCTGTAATTAATTAAACAGAAAAGACGGGAGTACAACGACTTTTCTCTGGTCAAGAATAGAAAGACCGAATGGTCCTAGCTAGAGGAGGATATGGTTATCCAAGGATATCGATACAGACGAAGTTAAGAACTTCTTAAGTCGAGAAACTAAAAGGCGTGTGCATTAGCTAGTAGGCTCTAGCTTGCACAGGAATGTTCAGCTGCTTTAAAAAACTGGAGCATCACAGAAGGACTATTCCAAAGCAGAAAAAAACATAAAATATTAATTCTATATAAATGAAAGAAGCAACTAAAGAAGGCCTGTGGGGTATGTGCTGCTCTTGTAAATATATGAACAAGCTTGTCCATCTTCAGTTCCACTACTATCATCAAGGGACAATGAACACCTCCCTCATGACTGTTGTATATCATGGCCGTAAAGAATGATATGCAGCAAAATGGATGATATACGATAACACAGGCAAATTTTGTTACAAAACTGACATTCATACCGATGAATTACATATAAGAAATCCAAATCTATACAAACTTCCTCCATTGTTCCTTCCTTTGGTTGGTATTTGCAGACCGATAAGATGGGTTAAACCTATGAACTTACTCTCTCGTCATAGATCATAGAGTCTCTATGAAGCATTGATGCTTGAACCAAAGGAAAGTGTTATATGTAATATATGTATACATGCTATCTTCTGATTATAACATGAGCAGCAAGCATGCTTCTCGATCACTTCTCAATGTCACATGCACACACAATATATCTTCTTCTTTCCAGTTGTTATTGAAGATGGGAACCTTGAATTCTCTATTGGTTATGAGGCTAAGATAGTGTAGAACACCATTAATCTCATTATCGATTGTGTTAAATAAGAGTGGAGTCATAGAAATAGTTTAAAGTCCCACATTGGCTTTGTACAGAAGTATGGAAGCCAATGAAAGTATAAAAACAGAAGGACGAGACTATCATAAGCATACCTTTCTCGGCCTTTTGGCTAAGATCAAGTGTAGTATCTGTTCTTATCAGTTTAATATCTGATATGTGGACCAATGGTTCACACGATATTAAATTAATTTTTTGAAGGGGTGGTCCATAACGGTAGCTTGCTACCTGGGCTCATGCGTGTCATCCTGGCGTTGCACTACTGCTAGGTTTGGCGCACCCTACCGATCTGAGTCAAATTTTTTCTGTTTGTAAAGTTTCTATTCTGCAAATTGGGGGGCCATGATCTTCATGTTGTGTCTATTGCTATGGGAGAATGACCTAGCTGAGAATGTAGTGTGATTTGTCTTTTGCTATGCCTCATGACTTCTGTTCAGTGTGCTGCAATTGTATAGATTCATCTAAAAGTACTGTCCTGAGCTTTGCTCAATAGGTCATTGATTGAATACTGGAACCACATTCAGGTTATGATTCTCTGTTTATACATGGTTTTTTAACCACAGCTTTCCGTAGCAGAAGATGATTGATTATTGGCATGGCAGGGAAGATCTCCATACATGGTATGGTCTGCAAATGTGTTTAGAAAAGGACAAAAAAATTGATCCCTCTAGACATCAAGTATTACTCCTGATGCTCACAGACATTTAGAGACGCAGTTAATGAGGTTCTAACCAAGACACGTCTATTGTTGGTTGAAAACTATTTGAAAACGCCCTCTTGGGATTGGGTTCAGCCTTGTGCCCTCAAAAATTTCTGGAAGGGGTAAAGCCCCACAATTCAAGACCAGAAATCTTTATCTCAAATGACACTATATAATTTCAGTATATATGATCTGTGTACGCAAAGGATGGATGCCAAACAAGTAGCGAGAGTTCATAGCTAGCTCGGAAATAAGTGGCATGTACAGTCTCTTATTTTCCCCTCAACTGTTAGAACATGTGATTGAGCTCCATTCGTTTTTCTGCAATCCTATTGAAATTTTAGCGTAATATGTTTTGGAGGAGTACTGCATTCAGCGTTTATAGAGTATATATAGCTAGCTGGGAAATATCTACTAGTCTTCTTGTTTGCAGAGGATGCCAAGCACGTAGGACAGGTTCTAGCAACCCTGTAAGTTATCACCTTGGTGAGTGTAGAAAGATTAGAAGTACAAAACTTTCTTTTAGTTAGGACTCCGCTAAGAACGTTTTACAGATAGGACTTCAGAAGCTTATTAAAGTATGATCATATGTTGAACATCTAAATCTCCAACTCACCACATCGGATAATGAGTAGAGTAGACAAGAGTTAAGAGAAATAAACATGGATAGTGGGCGACATTGAAAGATACTTACCTGGACGGGGTCGATGGGTGATCGAGAAGCCTCATGGCCTAGGCTAGTGACCTCCATTGCACTTGGGAGGGGTGCTCGCTTAAGATCTCCATCAAATTTGGGTATTGAAGGTGTCACGAATCCCTTTGATTATGTCATTGATACTCTTTGATTTTCTCTCTTTTCTGCTTTCGATTCAAGATCATGTCTCTTATGATGGGGCTCTGATACCACTTGTAGCGTATCTACTTCAAGCAAGTACTCACAAATACTTTCTGTGAATCGATAATTTATTTATGCAAGAGCAGTCACTACGTACAACAATGGAAATCTTAGGCGACGAAAAATTTTCGTCACCTATGAGTGATTTTCGTCTCCTAAGAACGTTTCGTCGTCTAAAGTTTGTGGCCTAAACGAGTAGACGACGAAAATTATAAATTTCGTCGCCTAAGAAAGTACTTAGACGACGAATAAAATTCGTCGTCTAAGAAGGATTGGTGACGAAAAAAATTCTTAGAGGACGATGTTTTTCGTCGGCTATGGACTTACTTAGACGACGAAAAATTATAGTTTCCTCGCCTAAGTGATTTACTTAGTCGACGAAACTATAATTTTTCGTCGCCTAAGTTATTTACTTAGTCGACGAAAAAAGAATTTTCGTCGCCTAAGTGATTCACATAGACGACGAATATATTATTTTCGTCGCCTAAGTGATTCACTTAGTCGACGAAAATACTTTTTGTCGTCGACTAAGTAAATCACTTAGGCGACGAAATTTCTTTTTTCGTCGTCTAAGTAAATCACTTAGGCGAGGAAAATGATAGTTTCGTCGCCTAAGTAAGAATTTATATTTAAAAAAAAAATAACCAAAATTGAGACAAAATATTAATTAATATATTAAAAAATTTATTAATACAAATCAAATACTTAATATTAATAAATTTGTAATTGGGACAATGTTTTTGCAGTCCTTGACTCTACTTATGTGATCAGGTGAGACACCATGACCACCGTCTGTGCTCAAAACATCAGAAGTTTTTGAAGCAATCCTCGTAGCAGCCTCCAATGCGCCCTGGCTAACCAAAAATCTCCTTAATATCCGATAGACAATATTTGGCAGCCGTCCCATTCAAAGCAAGCACATTGGTGTATTTACTGGACTGACCGATGAGGATTGTGATAGTAGCCTCCAACTGTGGGCAACAAATTACATTTGCCAACAATGGTGCAAAAACCGACCAACAATCAATTGCGGTCGTACTCATCAAACTCTCAGAAGCACTGAAGTTCAACATACATTGTCCTAAAACCACAGATCAAAAGTATTACAAGCATGATCACAGAAACAAGACAACATCTTCAGAATGCCTAATGAAATCTAATTCAATTAGACCATTAGAGGACGGAACATAAGTACCTGACACTTTTGGAACAGTAATGTTTGTGAACGGTGCCAATGGCGAAGGAGCAAGAAGGGGAAGAAATGGCTTGGGAGCCGCGGTAGGCGAGATCATAGGTAACATACTATCTCTTTGCCTAATTGCCAAGACAAGTTTTTTACGAGAATCCAAAGCGCTGCAACAATATACATGGAGACCTATAAACCAACAAACCAAAGGGTAAGTAAAATACATGACTAAGCAAAATTACACAAATTAATATCACAAATTGTTAAGATGCATATATTTCAAGTCAGTTACACAGTTCAGTCCTAAAACAGAAGCATTGTAAATCCTGGAACTATTCAAAGATTGATACTTTACTCAATGAAAACTCCAACAGTCTATTAAGATAGGCAATAGATTTAAAGATGAAAGATCAGACACAAATGTAAAAAATCCAAATCATGAATTTCTCCAAACCCAGTTACATTGGCACAAACTTAACAATGACCAGAATTCAAGATCATGGGTTCAGAGCCCAGATAGACAGTTGAAAGTAGAGAAGAATTAGAAAGAGAGCTGAATAGTACTCACATAAGACCAAGATGAGAAGGAACTGGAGACCGGCGACTGAGGCGGAGGGGGGAGCGGGGGCCACTAGGCGGAGGCGGGACCGGCGACTGAGGCGGAAGCGGGAGCGGGGGCCACTAGGCGGAGGCGGGACTGGCGACTGAGGCGGAGGACTGAAGAATTTTGGATTGGAGAGAATGGGATTTAGGGATTGCAGAACTAACTGATCGAATATATTTAACTGACTTAGGCGACGAAACATTTTTATTCGTCTCCTAAGAAAAGTTCTTAGGCGACGAAAAAAATAGTTTCGTCTCCTAAGTTAATTTCGAATTTTAACAAAATTTTTAGGCGGAAAAATAACTGCCAATAGAATTTTTTTTTAAATGAAATTTGCTTAGACGACGAAAAAAAACATATTCGTAGCCTAAGTTATCACTTAGGCCACGAAACTAATAAGTTTCGTCTCCTAAGTTAATTTCGAATTTTAACAAAATTTTTAGGCGGAAAAATAACCGCCAATAGAAATTTTTTTTTTAAATGAAATTTGCTTAGACGACGAAAAAAAACATATTCGTGGCCTAAGTTATCACTTAGGCCACGAAACTAATAAGTTTCGTCGTTTAAGTGATAACTTAGGGCCACGAATATGTTCTGTTCGTCGTCTAAGTAAAAACTTAGGCCACGAATTTATATTTTTCGTCGCCTAAGTAAAAAGAATTTTTTGAAAATCTAAAAGCTGATTTTAAGGGCCTAAGCGACGTCGGATGGCCGAAAAAGCCCACAACAGTCATAGCAAAGCTACGAGTATTATTTCTGGCGTCGTTCCCTTTCCGAAAAGGGATCACACGCCCTATTCTGAGCTCGCAGCCCAGACATGAACAGTACCGATCCTTCCATTCTTGCGACAGTCCATCTGCTCTTCTATCCTTACTGCCATCTGTTCTACATCAAATAGCATTTGATCGTTATGATGAAATACGGTGATGGTAAAAACATCACTTAAATTCGACAAAATTAGAGCCCCGATCGATTGGGTCAATCTTATTTAAACTTATCTCTCTCTATGGGAGCCATAGTATCATGTGATAAAAGTTCCCAAATTTTTACATGGATAATTACGTCACATCTATATGAGAGTTTAATGTTTGGAAGTGTCGACGAAACAAGGACATCTAAAGGTACGTAATAGCGTTTTCGTGTGATAAGTTCTATGAAAATGTGGTTGACCGTTTCGATCGAGCATCGAACGTTCACGAAACGAGTTGATTTTTATACTCTACTCAGATTTAACTATAACAATCACATCAGACGGTCAAAATTTTCATTTTGTGAATTTAGCCATTATAATGACAACATGTTTACTAATGCGGTATAACTTGATTAGTAGATTATACTGAAGTGTACAACTTTTCGAAACAACTATATAAAAGAAGTCAAATTTTGAAAAACGCTGTGAAATAGCATTTGATCGTTATGATGAATTACGGTGATGGTAAAAAAATAACTTAAATCCGACTAAGTTAGAGTCCCGATCGATGCGGTCAACCTTATTTAAACTTATCTCTCTCTATGAGGAGTCATAGTATCGGGTGATAAAAGTTCTTAAATTTTTACATGGATAATTACGTCTCATCTATATGAGAGTTTAATTTTTAGAAGAGTCGATGAAACAAGGTCATCTAAAGGGACGTAATACCGTATTTGTGTGATAAGTTTACTTAGGCGACGAAATAATACTTTCCTTGCCTAAGATACACACTTAGGCGACGAAAAAATGGTTTCCTCGCCTAAGTAAAAACTTAGGAGACGAAAATGATTATTTCGTGGTCTAAGAGAAAATATATTTTTTTTAAAATCTATTTACGGCTTAATGTTAATGTGTTTAGGGTTTTTTACTTACACCACGAAATAGCAATTTTCGTCGCCTAAGTAAAAACTTAGGAGACGAAAATGATTATTTCGTGGTCTAAGAGAAAATAAATTTTTTTTTTTAAATCTATTTGCGGCTTAATGTTAATGTGTTTAGGGTTTTTTACTTAGACCACGAAATAGCTATTTTCGTCGCCTAAGTAAAAACTTAGGAGACGAAAATGATTATTTCGTGGTCTAAGAGAAAATAATTTTTTTTTAAATCTATTTGCGGCTTAATGTTAATGTGCTTAGAGTTTTTTACTTAGACCACGAAATAGCCATTTTCGTGGCCTAAGTTCTTACTAAGACGACGAAACTTTTTATTTCGTCGTCTAAGTAAGAACTTAGGTGACGAAACTGATTATTTCGTGGTCTAAGTAAAAGTAATTTTTTTAAAAAATATATTGGCGGCTTAATTTTAATGTGTTTAAAATTTTACGACGAGTTCATAAGTGCATTTGGTCGACTCGGACCCCAAATATACATATATATATATATATATTTATTAGGAAAAATTTCACACACAGTACCTGAACTTAGGTGGTCAGGTCAGTTTGATACCTCAACTTTTTTTCGTACGATAAACATACTCCAACTTATTTATCCGTACCGAATGTGTACCCACGTCACTGTTTTGATGACGTGGCCTTAGGTGGTCAGGTCAGTTTGATACCTGAACTTAGGTGGTCAGGTCAGTTTGATACCTAAACTTAGGTGGTCAGGTCAGTTTGATACAAAAACAGAGGTGCCACGTCATCAAAACAGTGACGTGGGTACACATTTGGTACGGATAAATAAGTTGGAGTATGTTTATCGTACGAAAAAAAGTTGAGGTATCAAACTGACCTGACCACCTAAGTTCAGGTACTGTGTGTGAATTTTTTCCTATTTATTAATTAATAAAAAAAAAATTAATAAGCCCATTTTATTATCTTGAGGAAACTCTAATCCAACATAACCAGCGAAATCTCCAAATGGTCAACCTGATTTTCATAAAACTTATCACACGAAAACGCTATTACGCACTTTTAGATGACTTTGTTTGGTCGACTCTTCTAAATATTAAACTCTCACATAGATGAAACCTAACTATCCGTGCAAAAATTTGGTAACTTTTACCTCCCGATACTATGGCTCCCCATTGAGAGAGATAAGTTTAAATAATGTTGACCTAATATTTACTTAGGCGACGAAATGGTACTTTTCTCGCCTAAGATGCACACTTAGGCGACGAAAAAATGGTTTCCTCGTCTAAGTGTAAATCTTACGCGACGAAAACATAATTTTCGTCGTTTTAGAAAATAACTCTAACGACAAATATTTATCGGCGTCTTTGCGTTTTCTTAGGCGACGAAAATTCACTTTCCTCGCCTAAGTTGAATACTTAGGCGACGAAAATAATTTTTTCTTGACCTAAGTAAAGATCTTAGGTGACGAAAGTTTTTTTCGTCACCTAAGTAAAAACCTTAGGCGACGAAATTTTTTTTCGTCACCTAAGAAAATGCATAGACGACGAAATTTTTTTCGTCGTTAAAGTATTCTCTTAGAGGACGAAAATAATTATTCGTCGCCTAAGAATAGTCTTAGGCGACGAAATTTCTAGCTTAGAGGACGAAATTTTTTTCGTCTCCTAAGAACTCTTAGGCGAGGAAACTGTTTATATTTCGTCGCCTAAGGTATTTTTCCTTGTAGTGAGTGCTCTTTATAAAGGGAAACAACGAAACATAAAAGAGAGATTCACGTAGACATGCCTACATGATCATGACCAAGTCCTAATCCTAGTTTAAAACATAATTGAAATAAGCTGGAAGTAAGTACTCTTAATTAATAGGAACTTATTTGTTGAATTCAAACCGAATGTAACAACTACTTCTAACAAGTCAAATCCTTATCAAAGTGTGATATGGAGAGTCTAGGATTTCATCAGCTACACCCCTGTACTTCCTAAATTAATCAACTGATATCAATTTTGTAAATTCCGTCCAAACGATCTATCAATACCAAAGGCTTTTTGGTACACTTTCCCTACATTGATGCACCGTTACCATAACAAGGCTAAACAAATCATATAATCAAGTTGAACAATAGAAAACAAACAAAAATAAATCATATATGGTGATTTCTTTTTGTTTTACCATATATGATTTGTTTTTATTTGTTTTCTATTGTTCAACTTGATTATATGATTTGTTTAGCCTTGTTTATAATCATAATATGGTAACGGTGCATTAATGTAAGGAAATGGTATAAAAAAGCCTTTGGTATTAAGAGATTGTTTGGACGAAATTACAAAATTGCTATCAGTTGATTAATTTAGGGAAATACAGGGGTGTAGCTGATGAAATCAAAAGTATAGGGACTAAAGTGATGATTGAGCCAAAGTTCAAGTAGGTAAACTGAAATTAATTCTAGATAATTATAGATGTAACGATGATAAATGTGTACGTATAATGAGTAATGAATAACAATTACAGAAACGGCGTAAAATATTTGTTAATCGGTAACAGTAATGGTAACTATGTAACGGAATGGAATCAGAGACTGATAAGAGAGTAGAGAAGCTTCAAATCTTCTGTTAATCACAGCTTGGACCCGATTAAGGCCCTTTTTAAAATAACGGGCTTTGACCAATTTGATACTCTGCGGCCCGACTCAAAGAGTTGATTCGACTAAGTTGACTAGCTGACTTTCCAGCTGTCACACTCTACATGCCAATTCCCAACAAAAGCTAAAATTATTTGAAAAGTCATATCCACCCCCGCTGTGTCGCATTTTAAAGAGGTGAAAACAGAATCTACGCCACATGATGAGAATTAATTAAAAAACATTGCGCAGATCGACCATATGAGCCGTCGATGAGATCCAACAACCACTATTAAACCCCCAGACACCTCCATATTCCAAATCCCTAAATCCCCCTAAATATAAAAGGGACTCCTTCACATACAAATCATCTCAATTCTCTCATCTTCCGTCAAAATCAAAGTCTCTCTCTGTCTCTTGTTCAAATGTCAGGGCGTGGTAAGGGAGGCAAGGGATTGGGAAAGGGAGGAGCGAAGCGTCACAGGAAGGTGCTGAGGGATAACATCCAGGGTATTACCAAGCCCGCCATCCGCCGTCTCGCTCGCCGTGGCGGTGTCAAGCGTATCTCCGGCCTGATCTACGAAGAAACCAGAGGAGTCCTCAAGATCTTTCTTGAGAACGTCATCCGTGACGCCGTTACTTACACCGAGCACGCTCGCAGGAAGACCGTCACTGCTATGGACGTCGTCTATGCTCTCAAGAGGCAGGGAAGGACCCTTTACGGATTTGGGGGTTAAATTGTTGGGTATTAGTTTAGAATTTGGGTTTAGATCTGGGTTTCATGAATATTCTGTGGTTTAGTTTTCTGTTCATGTAATTAGCACCTTTATATTGAAGTACTGCAAGTTTGATTTCTCGGTATATCTTTCCCTTACCTTGTTTTGTTTTGTGAAATTTTGGGTTGTGGTCCTGTTTGGTTATTGCCTTTCAATTAGAACGTAATCGGAATATGAAATCTGACTGGTTTTCAAATTCTGATAGGTTTTTAGCAATACATCAATTCTGAAAACCAATGGATTTGGGTGATTATTTTGAAGTGGATTAGAGAATTTACTGTGACTATATGTATTTTGGCAGGCAGTTTCATCTCCATCTTCTCTAAATGTTTCTTGTCCAAACTCTGATGTCTTAAATATTAAGATTTTATTCCAGCCAAGAAGACCATGGCACTTGTTAAGTGGAACCAGTGAAATGATTTAGCTGTCGATTGTTGTTGGAAGGAAAACTGCTTTCGGCAGTGTGAATTAAAGCATGAAATGCGCTTCTCCCTGTATGCAAAAATGTCGAGCTGACTTTGGATTTACATAGCTGCTGTAGTGTTAGTGTGTTACTAGTCACTGGTTTGCCCTTGCCACAGTGTTTCTTCTCACCAAACTTGCAAGAAACTCATAATCAGTCGAGCAACTGAGGCATGCATATTATGTGGTACCCTATGATTCGCTTTGGTTGATGTTTGTAAATGCGATGGATTCTACTCTGCACATTATTTAGTTACTCTGCAAAGAATAGTAGAGCTCACAAGACAAACGAAGTTTTGGATACGTGCATAACAAGAGTTCCCTCAAATTGGTGTGGAGCTTGATGCAATGATCATCCGGGCTTGAATCGTGATTTAATTGAAGCTTTTTATGGATACACAGTCGCTGAAACGCTTCTTAATGCTCCGAACTGTGGAAGTTTTTGACCAGTGGGCATCAATCACAAAAAAGGTGTCAAGCTACAAGGGAGCTGAGAAGTGAGAACACCTTGGTGCATATCTGTCAATAATGTACGTGTATCATTCACCCCTCCAAGAGCTGTCATATCATTTTATCCCAAAATGAAAATCGGAACAATTGTTATGGATGTGCCGGTGTCCGACATCTGGTTTAGTGTTGACTGTGAATTTGTGACTATTAAACATACAAATAACATAATTTCAATATTAGATTTAATTTCATTTGCCGATACCTTAAAACTCAATTTGTCAATTAAATTAAAAAATTTGACAAAAATAATCCTGAAATATTAAATTACTATTTGTGTGAAATAGTTTTAACAAGAACAAATGATCATCATTCTAGTGTTCTACACTTCTACTTCACTTGATCTAAATGAGCAAACTTATATATAGGGCAAAAGGGACAAATGTTATGAACCATGCAACATGTCTATTGGATGCTCTAATCATGTTAGCTCCTCCTTTCAGTGGTATTGAGTGTCATGGCAATTATATACAAACTTTCTCTATTCGTAAAATACTACTCAAATTATGATTAATAACTGCTGTCTTCTTTTAAATTCTTTAATTTTCGATTTATTCTTATGAAATGATGTTACAGTTGATAATGCCACAGATTAAGCAGATGTTTTGGAATCAAAACTTGTACGAAATCAATGAAGTTTAAAATTTGTAACACCCCATTGTAACATGTGTTATGGTAAGCAATTTTTCGTTTTCAAAACATGCTTCACTTTAAAATTTTTGAATTCAAAAGAGATTTACAATAACGTTATGGATGATTGTAGTATACCATAATGAATTATTTCTATAATAAATTTTAGATAAAAATATATTGAATTGTGGACTATCATGTAATGAATTAGTTGCAATTAGGGTTGTGCATTTGGTCCTGAAATCCTGATCCCGTCCCGATTCCGTCCTTAAATTTATCGGGATGTGACGAGATTTATGTTTGAAAAATACATATCCCGTCCCGTCCCGATCCCGTTTTGAGCTAAGTAAGGCCCGTTGCGTCCTGTTCCATCCCGTATTAAATATAAAATTAAAATAATTATATTATATATACATTTTTACTTGATCTCAGCCGTTGATATCAAAAATAAAAAAAATTCAACCGTTAGATTCACCCCTTATCAATATGTAATTTGTTATGTTGTGCACATTTGCTTTTGAATTGTAAAACTTTAGTTTTATTTATGAATAATGAACGTATTGCTTAAATTGATGAACCATCCCGTTTTAGTCACGAAATCTCGTTTTAGTCCCGATCCCGTCCCGATTCCGTATGCGATACGAGCCTGGCAGGATCACTTTTAAAAAAATCTAATCTCGTTTCGTCCCGTGCCTTTTAAAATCTCACGAGACAGGACTGAGATAAGGTGAATTTCGTCATATCCCGTCCCATGCCCGGCCCTGGTTGTAATTGTGGGTGAATGTATTATTTTTTCGAGGGTAAATGGTCACTAGCTTAGGCACGTGCAGCTCGCGCCTATTTTTCCCAAAATATTAAAACACACTCAAATTTGAAAATCAAAATATCATCACCCTTTTTGTATTTCTCTCCGAAGCGCCAAAAAGCACAATCCACGCCAAATCTCACAACCAATAAGCACACATGACACGGATCGACTCTCTAAACCGTCGATACGCACTCTTATCCAACAACCACTATTGAACCCCGAAACAGCTCCATTTCCAAATCCCTCTATATAAAAGCCCAGACTTCTTCCCCTCATTCACATCAAATCATCTGACTTGTCTCATCTTCCATCAAAATCAAAGTCTGTCTGTTTCTCTTGTTAAAATGTCAGGGCGCGGCAAAGGAGGCAAGGGATTGGGGAAGGGAGGAGCGAAGCGTCACAGGAAGGTGCTGAGGGATAACATCCAGGGCATCACCAAGCCTGCTATTCGCCGTCTCGCTCGACGTGGTGGTGTCAAGCGTATCTCCGGCCTCATCTACGAGGAGACACGTGGAGTCCTCAAGATCTTCCTCGAGAACGTCATCCGTGACGCCGTTACTTACACCGAGCACGCTCGCAGGAAGACCGTCACCGCCATGGACGTCGTCTATGCTCTCAAGAGGCAAGGAAGGACCCTTTACGGATTTGGGGGTTGATTTGGGGATTTTAATCTGGGTTTTAGTGTAGGGCTGGTTCTACGGATTTTATGTTTAGATCTCAAGTAGTTGGCATTGGGTTGATGAATTTTCTGTTCATGTAATTTGCAACCGTATTTTGGAGTAATGGAAGTTTAATTTCTGTGTTATACTTGCGTTTGGTTATACTGTTAGTCATTTTTGTTTATGCTCTCCTACTGTTGATTCTCAATTGGTTACTGGGAGAATAGTAAAACGATGAATTTTGAGAATTCACAGCAGTTAAATCAGCTAATAAAAATTTGGGATAATGTGATTAGGCCTGTTAATGTCATTATTGACCAGTCTTATTCTTTGCATTATCTGGAAATCTCGATTGATGAACTATATTGATGAACTACAGCCCTTGTGCAGAAAGCAGTTAACCCTTATGCTAAGCCTACTGTATTTAAATGTTATTGATGCGGGCAACCAGGCCATAGGTCCAATGAGTGTCCAGTCCAGAGGACAGTTGGGATAGTGGAGAAGGAAGAGGATGATGCATGTGATGATTATGATGGGGCTGAATTTGCAGAAGAGGAATCCGCAGAAAGGGTCAACATCGTGCTGCAGAGAATCCTTTTATCATCCAAGGAAGAGGGGCAACACAAGAATCTCTTCAAGACACACTGCTCAATTAACAACAAGCTGTGTGATATGATTGTGAATAACGGAAGTTGTGAAAATCTGGTGGCTCAGAAACTAGTGGAGTATTTGCAGTTGCCAACACAACCTCATGAGACACCTTACTCTCTTGGGTGGGTGAAGAAAGGCCCTCAAGTTCGGGTGATACAAACGTGTAAAGTACATATCTCAATTGGTAAGCACTACAAAGAAGAGGTACTTTGTGATGTTCTTGATATGGATGATTGTCATGTCCTGCTTGGTCGTCCTTGGCAGTTTGATGTCGACGTGACCTATAGAGGGAGAGACAATGTCATGATGTTTCATTGGAACCAACGTAAAATCGCCATGGCTCATGTCTTGCACTTTGACAAACCTGCAGAGGAGAAGAAAGGAGAGACTTTCCTAATCATGACTCGCAGTGAGAAAGTGATGGAAGAGGCTTTTAAAGAATCGGAGATGTTCTGTGCAGTGGTGACTAGAGGCCTTTTGAGCATTGAACAAACAGTAACAGAACCGCCAGTGGAAGTGCAGGAGATGCTGAAAGAATTTCCAGCTCTAGTTTCTGATGATTTGCCTAATGAATTACCTCCCATGAGGGACATTCAGCATCAGATTGACTTAATTCCTGGAGCTAGTTTACCTAACCTACCACATTATCGTATGAGTCCCAAGGAGAATGAGATTCTGAGGGAGCAAATTGAAGACTTACTTAAAAAGGGGTTCATCCGCGAGAGTTTGAGCCCTTGTGCTGTTCCAGTCCTTCTTGTTCCTAAGAAAGGCAACCAATGGCGGATGTGTGTAGACAGTAGAGCCATAAACAGGATAACCATCAAATACAGGTTTCCTATTCCCCGTCTAGAGGACATGTTGGATGAGTTGTCGGGTTCACAGTTATTCTCAAAGATCGATCTTCGCAGTGGCTATCATCAAATTCGGATCAGAACTGGCGATGAGTGGAAAACGGCTTTCAAGAGCAAAGATGGACTTTACGAGTGGTTGGTGATGCCCTTCGGAATGTCAAACGCACCGAGCACTTTCATGAGGCTTATGAACCAGGTTCTTCGTCCTTTCATTGGATCTTTTGTTGTGGTGTATTTTGATGATATTCTGATCTATAGTAGAAACAAGGAAGAGCACTTGGATCACTTGCTACAAGTTCTAAGAGTGTTGCAGGAAAATAAATTGTACATTAATCTCAAGAAGTGTACGTTTTGCACCAGCAAGTTACTCTTTCTAGGCTTTGTAGTGGGAAGAGAAGGAATACAAGTTGATGATGAGAAGATCCGCGCCATTAGAGATTGGCCTGCTCCAAGGAATGTGTCTGAAGTACGCAGTTTTCATGGTTTGGCGACTTTCTACCGGCGTTTTGTGCGTAATTTTAGTACTATCACTGCCCCTATCACAGAGTGCTTGAAGAAAGGGAAATTTCAGTGGGGAGAAGTGCAAGGGCAGAGTTTTGCCCTAATCAAGGAAAAACTTTGTACAGCACCTGTCCTTGCACTACCTGATTTTGACAAGATCTTTCAGGTTGAGTGTGATGCAAGTGGAGTGGGAATTGGGGCAGTTTTATCCCAAGAGAAAAGACCTGTCGCTTTCTTCAGTGAAAAATTGAGTGAGGCTCGTCAACGATGGAGTACGTATGACCAGGAGTTTTATGCAGTTTTTCGAGCCCTGAGACAGTGGGAACATTACCTGATTCAGAGGGAGTTTGTCTTGTTTACTGATCATCAGGCCTTAAAGTTTCTCAACAGCCAAAAGATTATTAACAAGATGCATGCACGCTGGGTGAGTTTCTTACAGAAATTCCCATTTGTGATTCAACATAAATCTGGTGCGCTTAACAAAGTAGCAGATGCGTTGAGTCGGAGAGCGTCTTTGATGGTTACGTTGGCCCAAGAGATTGTAGGCTTCGAAGTTTTGAAGGAGTTATATGCAGATGACGCAGATTTCAAACAACTTTGGGTCAAGTGCAGCGAGAATCAACCAGTGGCAGATTTCTATGTCAAAGAGGGCTATCTTTTCAAAGGTAACCGGCTTTGTATACCAGTCTCTTCTTTAAGAGAAAAGGTAATCCGCGATCTGCATGGTGGAGGTATGGGAGGACACTTGGGGCGAGACAAGATTATTGCTAGCCTAGAAGAGAGGTATTTCTGGCCTCAGCTGAGAAAAGACGCTGGCGCCATTGTCAGGAAGTGCTACACTTGCCAGGTTTCTAAGGGTCAATCTCAGAATACTGGTCTTTATATGCCTTTACCTGTCCCTGATGATATATGGCAGGATCTTGCAATGGATTTTATCCTAGGTCTGCCTCGTACACAAAGAGGAGTGGATTTTGTCTTTGTGGTGGTTGACAGGTTCTCCAAGATGGCACACTTTATCGCTTGCAGAAAGACTTCGGATGCAAGTAACATAGCCAAGCTGTTTTTCAGGGAGGTTGTTCGTCTGCATGGGGTGCCTACGTCTGTTACTTCAGATCGGGACACCAAGTTCCTCAGCCATTTTTGGATTACTTTGTGGAGAAAATTCAGAACCAGTTTGAATCGGAGTAGCACCGCTCATCCTCAAACTGACGGGCAAACAGAAGTGACAAACAGGACGTTGGGGAACATGATCAAAAGTGTTTGTGGAGAGAAGCCAAAAGGGTGGGACTTAGCTTTACCTCAGGTGGAGTTTGCTTATAACAGTGCTGTGCATAGCGCTACTGGAAAGTCACCTTTTGCTTTGGTATATACCTCTGTACCCAGGCATGTGGTTGATCTGGTGAAATTACCAAGGGTTCATGGATATAGTGTTGCTGCCGCAAGCATGGCTGAGGATGTGCAAGCTGTTAAGATGGAAGTCAAAGCTAAGCTCGAGGCTACGGGAGCAAGAAATAAGGCTGCTGCGGACAAGCATAGGCGGATTAAAGTGTTCAAAGAGGGGGATGATGTGATGGTATTTCTACGAAAGGAGAGGTTCCCAGTTGGAACTTACAACAAGCTTCAGCCCCAAAAATATGGGCCATTTAAGGTATTGCGGAAGATCAATGATAATGCTTATGTTGTTGCTCTTCCAGATTCCATGAATATTTCCAATACCTTTAACGTGGCGGATATACATGAGTATCGAGCGGATGAGGTTCTGTATCCAGAAGAGAACTCGGGGTCGAGTTCTTCGGAGGTGGAGGAGACTGATGTAGGATGGATGGCAGCCAACATTGAAGATCAGATTGACCGTTGCAAGTCAAAGCCCGCTCGCCAGAGACGTCCGTCCGCCAAGGGTGGTTCATCCGCCAGACTACATCCGCCAGGAGTTCATCCGCCAGAAATCATCCGCCAGAGCAGATCCGCCAGACGACATCCGCCAGACGTCGTCCGCCAACATTGAAGAAGCCCGGTTTACTACAATTTTGGCATTCGGCGTCCGAATGACGATTGTGATACCATTCCGGAAAGGGAACGACGCCAGGAATCAAACTCGTAGCTTTGCCATGACGTGTGGGCCTTTTCGGGCTTTCGAGTTCGTTTAGGGACTCAAAACGGCAGTTTAGTATGTTTAGGAGATTTAAGTTTTCTAGTTTGTTTTGGACTTGTTTTGTCTTAATCCCTTGGGCTTTAGGTTTCCTTGTTAGTTGCCCTAGCTAGGGTTTCTTTCAGTATTTAAGCATCCCTTTGAGGATTGCAGACGACAGTTAATATAATTTTATCAAAAACCCTAAGAGTTTGTCTCTTGTTTCTGGTGGATTCCAGACCTATCCTATAGAGTACAACGTTGATTGTGCTCTCCATCTATTGAGGGTTCGACGTTGATCAACCCTTTATTCTTTGCATTTCTGCACAGGGGCTGGACACTCATTAGATTCCTGATACAATACTGATTAGTTGTCTAACTTCTAGGTTGACTGTGAGGGACTGAGACTGGTTTTTCTTGATCCTAGATTCCTCATCAACACAGATTGAGATGAGTTCATCTGGGGTCCAGTTTTCCTTTTGAGCATTATAACTTGTTCTGAGGTTGTCAAAACTGCTAGGGAGCGTGTTCAGTGCATGATGCACCAACAATTGATCTTTTACTCCCACTAACATCTCTCTCAGCCTGTTGTTGATGTTAATCAACTCTATTATATGCCCTCTTACACCCTCAGATCCTGTTCCAGAGTACTGTAGGGTATGATACTCTTTGCTCAGCCTAGCTATTTCAGCTTTTTCACTTTCTTTAAACTTAGCTGCCACAGCCTCAATGAAATCAGTAGCTAATTCTGGTTCCTCAACACAACCTCTCACTGATCTAGACATAGAACTTCTAATCACATTTTTGGCCATCATATTAGATCTCATCCACTTCTTATGGTGAGCTTTGACTGAGGGTTTATCATCTTCTGCTGGGGTATCAGGTTGTTCTTCAAGAAAACAGAATCCTATTGTCTCATGCATAGAAATGTAGTTTTCTACAGAATCTCTCCAGGCTCTAAAGTTTGAACCAGTAAGCACTAAGACATTGTTGAAGGTCATGTAGGTGTTACCTAAGGAGCAAAAGAAAAAAGTTTTTGTGAGTTCTTAATTTTGTAAAGCTTTTAGAGTTTTCAGTGTTTTATGAATTAGTTTAAGTTAATCAAACCATAACAGAAACACTCATAAAACAAAACATTCAGAAAACTCAATACATTTATACTTGCATTCACATCAGTCCATATCCGTAAAACAATACTAAGTAACACTTTTGAGCAGAAACTTAGCATACTATAAATCTTTATCAATAAGCCACACTTGATAAAAACATGTTATTCAAGAAACCAAATCCACATTTTTAGACAGAAGATTAAATTCCAAGTATCCTGATTTATTCTTATCAAATATGCTTACTGCTGTTTGCATTCTAAATCATACTTCGACACTTCTTTGGAAGATAAAAAGCATTATTTAAAACACAAAACACAACTTTCAGTCTGTTATACCATATGATCTCCTGGAAATATCAATGAAAAATGCTTTGTGCAATATATTCATTTATACCAACAGAAAATCACAAACTTGTTTGAGCTTGAAAACTTGATTTCTATCCAGGTTACCCTTTGTAAGAAAACTAAGCTCTTGTGCCTGTAAGAAATTTTTCAATGCATAAATTTTGGGAGACTTTAACGACTACATGCATCATTGTCAATTACAGAACACATACTTCAATTCAATTCCATAGAGCATAATCTGTATTGAAATATCATCCAGCCACAGAACAACACAATCACCAACTTATGTGCACGCTGGGAGTGCTCTAGGGTTCTTATGCAATATATATATATATATATATATATATATATAGATATACATGCTTGAATTGAAAACAAAAATTCCAGAAAAAAACTTGTTTTGCTTTTTCCCCAATTTGCTACAGAACACAGCGGAAGCTATAAACTTGATGCAGCAACTATTTCTTGGCTTTCTTGATCCACAGCAATCGGGTTTTGAATCCCATAAGAGACGTAAAAGTCTCTAGCGCTTCCAATCCAGTCTCCGTTCCATCTTCTTTATATGTTATGAATACATCCGCCACTGTTGCGAACTCATCCGCCAGGATACATCCGCCACTGTTGCGAACTCATCCGCCACTGTTGCGAAACTGGCGAGCGGGTCGAGACTGGATCCGCGCTTGCTTGTCGGTCGAGCCAAGAATTGGTTAACAGGCAAAGCCCATTAACCCGTAAAGCAAAATTTTTGTTTGAGAAAACCCTAAAACGATTTTGTTATGCAAAACTGAAAATTTTGTAAACTTTTATGGCTCTGATACCAATTTGTAAACCAAATTCTGAATGTTCACAATACAATATATCATATGCATAATCATAATCATTAGACTTTTAGCTTTGAGTAAACTTACCATCATTATGAATCATAGCTCCTTCCATTGATATAAACCTGAAACACAAAAGTACTAGGCAAATGCCTTCTGTTAGTCACCACAATAAACTTCTCAATGGACAGAACTTACGCTATGTCTCGTGGTGATAACAGGGACCAATACCATCTATTTATATAGAATCATTAACTCTAAAGAGTCCTCCCATTAAGGACATTCCTTGAGAGTTAAGTCTTCTAATTAGATTCCTGATACAATACTGATTAGTTGTCTAACTTCTAGACTATGAATAGGATTCCTTATAATAATGATCTAATACACGAAATCATTATTAACTGGATATAGTTCTGTATTTGTTTCCATGTAGAAATAGATATTGTCATTAAGCATAATTATCATTTAATATGTGATAAGTCCATATTGATCTAACAAATTGGTTGTTGGATTGATTTTAGCATATTCCTAATGTTCTGCCTAATCTCTACCAAGAAAATACGTAGAGGAAGTATCAATCTTGTGTCAAGCAACTTCATTCTTACACCGGGAGTTTAATAGAAGTATCAAGTATCAAGAAATGGGTTTGTTACTTATACCCACAACTAAGGCATGCCCAGATGATTTAGAAAATGACGCAACTGAGCAGGAAGTTTACAGATAGCACTTATGTAACTTAAAAAATTAATGGTTGTTTGAATATCTCATAATACTAAAGATAATGCTATCGATGGAGAATGTAGAGATGAATTTATGCGGTGACTCAGTTTTTTTTTATTTTTGTTTTTTTTATACTCTGTTTGTAATTGAAAGTTCCATGAGAAATATGTAAAATTGAGGGACGGTTGGAAATATATAAGAATGACTGATTTAATCTCGTAGCTTAGCTATTCACATAATTTCAGTCCATTATTGCATAAAGTCTTCTTGAAGTGGATAGAACAATACAAAATTAGTAAATATGATATGGTCTGGTAAATTTATAAATGTCGGAATGTGTGTTTAAAAAGAGCAGATATCATAGAGCATCCGTAATTGCGCACCAACATCAATATAAACAGCTACACCACAATCTCAGTCATGTTAATAATAAGACAAACGTTTGTTTAGTCCTTGTACTTATATATAGTCGGACAAGTCGGTCATCTATCTAGTCCCTGAAGTTTCAGTTTCCTCTATATAGTCTTTTGAGTTTTAACTTTTAATTTGAAAAGTCAACTCCGTCCACTCCGTCAACTCCTCTGTTAATATGATGAGGTGGCAGTTAAACACCCTCCCAAAAAATATCGAATTACTAAAATACCCTTGTATTAGTTTTCTCTTAGATTTCCTTCAATAATTTATTTTTTCATTGTTTTCATTTTATTTTAAGGAGAAATGAATGTCTTTACTTACCAAAATCCTTTTCCATTTATTTTTTTATGTCTACACCGGATTAATTTGACTTAAATTAAAAATGATAAATTTATTTTAAATAATTAAAGAAAATCAAATGGAATATTATTCTACGAGTATTTTGGTCATTTTACAATTTTTTTGAAGGGTCTTTACCGGAAGATTTGACGGAATGGACATTTCAGATAAAAAGTTGGAACTTAAATGACTATATAGATGAAACTGAAACTTTAGGGACTGAATAGACAACCGACTAGAACTACAAGAACTAAACAAATATTAACCCTTAATAATAGAACAAGAACTAGTGGATGAAGGGTCTCTTCAAGCCTAAGCACATCGTGTGGTAGCTGTGATCTCTTCATCAATGCTAAGTGAAAACCATTTTTTGCGAGAAACAGATGATAAGAAAAAGACAAAGTTGAAGTAATCAATACATATCATTCCTGTAAAAAAAAATATATATATATATAAACTAAATCATTTGCTTAACTGATTGTATCAATCAAATTGACGGCTGATCACGAGATTGCCAACTTTCACTAAAACTGTTGATTTATTTGATGCAATCGAATGAGCAAATAATTTTTGTTTAAATTTTTTTTTACAGGGATAATCTATATTATTGATTACTTCAACTTTTGAACTGTTAAAATCATTGTTTGCATTGCCCAAGATATGCAAATAAGAGAGAGTTCAGACGCACGCGTATGTACTAGTTCTGACGCAAATATTTTCCCTTCCCATATTTATCACTTTTTGATATACTTTAAATTGATGTATCTTTCTAATATATCATCAATGAAAGTTTCTATTCTCAACAAAAAAAAAGAAGGAAATTACACAGTACCACATGACCAAATTTACAAACACAAATAACTCACCATTTCAATAATTTTTAAACAAAAAAAAAATATAAGTCTAACCCAAAATCGTGTGGACCCAAAATTAATTGAATAATTGATGTTGAAATGTCTAAAATGCCACTGATTTCGGTAAAATTATAATACTGCCACTATATTAACTGATAAGTTTCTCTCTCTTCATTTTTGAGTTATTTCCGACAAATTCAAGTTTTCCGACCAAACCATTCAGAATGATAATTATTCCCCTTTTTTATGTATGAAATATCATCTAACTTGTCCCTATTATCATATGTCAAAAAAAGATGACTATCATGATGCCTTGTCTCCAGTTGAACAATGAGAACCTGCAGAGACAGCATCAACTTCCACATCAAGTGCAAATTTTAAAAAATGGGAAAAAATTTAAAAACTAATTTAGACCAAAACATAGGAGCGCAGGCGATGCAGCCATCACTTCAGTAGAGAGTTACATTCTTGTCCTTCGTTAAAACTGATTTGATTAAATCTCAAGAAGTTACATCATTGCCCTTCTGTTATAACACTATCAATGTTGTGTTCTAAAAATATTCAAGAAAAAAAAAACAAATTATCTCCAGCACTTGTTTTTGATATAAACCACCTTATTTAATCTCAGCCGTCGGTCAAGAAACTATTCTGCAAAAAATGAACAGCAGTAGTATACACACTTCAGCGATCCGCGTGAAACCCCATTAGCCAATAAAGCGCGACCTCCCCACATATATATAAACCTCATCTTGCTCATCAGTCAACAGATAACTATCCCAATTCCCAAATCGATTACGCTATTCCCCAAACCCTCAATCGCACTCTTCTCAATTCCAATGGCCCCCAAAGCAGAGAAGAAGCCAGCGGAGAAGAAGCCGGCCGAGAAAGCCCCCGCCGAGAAGGCCCCGGCAGAGAAGAAGCCCAAGGCCGGAAAGAAGCTACCGAAGGAGGCCGGAGCAGCCAGCGGAGACAAGAAGAAGAAGAGAAACAAGAAGAGCGTGGAGACCTACAAGATCTACATCTTCAAGGTCCTGAAGCAAGTCCACCCTGACATCGGAATCTCCAGTAAGGCCATGGGCATCATGAATAGCTTCATCAACGACATCTTCGAGAAGCTCGCTCAGGAGTCGTCCAGGCTGGCAAGGTACAACAAGAAGCCGACGATTACTTCCAGGGAGATTCAGACCGCTGTCAGGCTTGTGCTTCCTGGTGAATTGGCCAAGCATGCTGTTTCTGAGGGGACCAAGGCTGTCACCAAGTTCACTAGCTCTTAGAAGGACTTGGGTTGTGAATCTAAGCTTCGATCTGGCTCTGTGTGGTTAGGGTTAGGGCTTTAAACTAGTAGTGAATGTCTAGTTTTGTTTCATGTATGGATGGATCTGCTCGATCCCTAGGAAATGAAGTACTGTGGTTCATTAGTGTACTTGTCTCTTAACTATGGGGTTGATTTAGTTTGTGCCTCTATGGTTGATTTCTTATGAACTAATCTGATTGCTGGTGGAACTATTACTTTTTGTTCATTTTTGGGTTACTTTGGTTGACTCGGTTTCAGCTTTGTAATACTGTTTACCAGAAATTCTGCTCCATTGTAACTGAAATGCTGTTGTGGAAGAAATGTATGTCTATGGTCCTGTGCGTGTGATGTGGTAATTTTGAATTTACGGCTAGAAAATCTGTGATTAAAGTCTCAATTGTCAGGAGTGAAGGGTAAAGAACCTAATCCTAATCGGCAATTCTGTGTTCCATATATACTGAAATGGATTCGTACTCGATTACTTTCTGCTCTGTTCTGAACAATGTAGATTAAAATGATTTAATTGAAACTCTGAGAGTTCTTTGATGTTTTAGAACACAACTCTGATTTCACAGCAGGATTTCTTGAGTAGACTTTTTTTTGGAAGCATTATTTAACTCTTTCTACTACTGGAATTTAATAGAGCGTCTGCTCAGTAAATTTGGTTGTACCTATACAAGAGTGCCTTGTGCATCACAGCGTTGGAGTAACACACACCTCGATCTACTTCTTTAACTTCTAGATTGTTTTTCTCTGCTGTTTACTCCTTGAAGTAGAGACATGCCGAATATGATCACTCTTGGATCTGCTACTGCTGGTAATATACGTACTGTCCAAAAATTAGGAACAGAGTCAAATGCAGTGTTGCTTTGTTTTTCATTCCACACTGTTACCAGGATTTGGGAATTCTAAGATGAATATGAATGGTGTAACGTATATCAGGTTCTGTATCAGATTTTCTGTGCCACTGGTCATCTCTGCATTTCAAATTGAATACTTCATTTACTTTGCATATATGAGTAGGGTTCTAAGATGAATATTTTTGTTTTGAAGTCTTGATACCTTTGATTTTTGGATCGATGGTCCTCCGTGCCTTTTGAGTTGCTTGCTTTGCAATATGCTACTTGTGGATGGTAGTCATTGATTAGTAATTTGGTCGCTAATATTGGTTTGCAGTTGTTTTGTAACTTTTGCTCACAGTCCATTGCACCAGCTCACTGTAGTTCTATCAGAAAAACTGAGCTGGTGTCTTTCGACTCTCTAAAATAGAAATCCGAGGTAGAGTGAAAGTACTGTAGTTCTTTATCCTAACGTATTACTACCGGTTTAATTTTCAGAAGTCAGAACCGCTATGAACATTAGGGATGCATCTTCGAAAATCTGTATGCATCGTATGATAAGAACTTCATTGAGTTATGTTACAATGAATATCAATTATGTGAAAGAAACAGGCCTAAATGAGAACATTGGTAGGATCTTGCTGCAAATTTTTATTCTACCTTGAGTTCCCACACAAGTGGAGATTTATGTAATGTTAGGATAAAGAACTACTAAATCCTGCAAACCAAGTCAAGCCCTGTAGTTGAGTAAGGAGCTGCCGGGATTTGGTGCGACTGTGCAGGTGTATTTGCTCGGTACATAAGAGCTAATCGAAAAGGGAAAAGAACACTAACACATAAGAGCTCATGAAGAACGGACGGAACACAAAAGCCAAAAAAAAAAGGGGAACCTGTCAGACAGCCAAGCGACCACCCCAGAGTTGGTTGAACCAAGCTGAGAACGATCATCTACAGCCACAGTAACCCGAAAATCACCAGCCGTTAATCACGCTCTGATCGCATGGCTATGATTCATCCACCAGGTTTAGATTCCTGTCTCCTTAGAACTCAAGGATACAGAGGTACGATCCTATAGAACAGATCCTGTTCAAGTAAGGTCGTGAACAATCAACAGCTTAACTTAAACAGCGTTGTTTTTCACTTGCTATCGATGTGGGAGATTTCTTTCACTACTGTCGCAGCTCCTGACTTGGGACTTGCTCTCTTTGCTATGACTATTATTGCATCACTAATATTATACCAATCCCATTCTCCACTTGACTTGGGCTGACAGATTCCAACGAATTCCTGCACTCCCAGAGCTAATAACACCGAAACTGAAGGGCATGATCAGAAGACTCGTCTAAATGGGGTTCCCTGACCATATGAATGTAGCATCCACGCATACAACATCACAATGTAACACAGAAAACCACACAACCAAAGAAGTTGAAAATCTTCACCAAATTGAGCAACTGAGAGTACTGAAATTGAAAATGCAAGATTGTCTAATTTATCACGGCAAAGCCAAAACAGCCAATAGCCTATTATCTTGATTAAGTATTAACCTGATTTAAAATTGCAAATATAAGGAAAGGTCAGAGCCTCAGTATCAACATTTGGAAACCGCAAGCCTTTCGAGTGTCCTTCAATTATCAAGCTCTAAAGGTTCAACAATAGGGTATGCCATATCTACTGTAAATCATGTCCTCCAGACAGATTGAATTGTTCTAGGTTACTTTATAATTATAAAGCGAGGCACTAAAGTCAGTTTGAGGTATATTTACATTGATATTGAGTATTTGTTAGAGCATAGTGTACAACAGCGGATGCATAATTGGCATTGCATATATGTTTTGTCAATTTGTCTTCTTTTTTATAAGAAACATAGAGCAAAAATTGCATGTGTTCCGAAATGGGTTTGTTACTTATCCCCACAACTAAGGCATGCCCAGATGATTTAGAAAATGACGCAACTGAGCAGGAAGTTTACAGATAGCACTTATGTAACTTAAAAAATTAATGGTTGTTTGAATGTCTCATAATACTAAAGATAATGCTATCGATGGAGAATGTAGAGATGAATTTATGCGGTGACTCAGTTTTTTATTTTTTTATTAATTTTTTTTTTATACTCTGTTTGTAATTGAAAGTTCCATGGGAAATATGTAAAATTGAGGGACGGTTGGAAATATATAAGAATGACTGATTTAATCTCGTAGCTTAGCTATTCACATAATTTCAGTCCATTATTGCATAAAGTCTTCTTGAAGCGGATAGAACAATACAACATTAGTAAATATGATATGGTCTGGTCAATTCATAAATGTCGGAATGTGTGTTTAAAAAGAGCAGATATCATAGAGCATCCGTAATTGCGCACCAACATCAATATAAACAGCTGCACCACAATCTCAGTCATGTTAATAATAGGACAAACGTTTGTTTAGCCCTTGTACTTATATATAGTCGGACAAGTCGGTCATCTATCTAGTCCCTGAAGTTTCAGTTTCCTCTATATAGTCTTTTAAGTTTTAACTTTTAATTTGAAAAGTCAACTCCGTCCACTCTGTCAACTCCTCTGTTAATATGATGAGGTGGCAGTTAAACACCCTCCCAAAAAATATCGAATTACTAAAATACCCTTGTATTAGTTTTCTCTTAGATTTCCTTCAATAATTTATTTCTTCATTGTTTTCATTTTATTTTAAGGAGAAATGAATGTCTTTACTTACCAAAATCCTTTTCCATTTATTTCTTTATGTCTACACCGGATTAATTTGACTTAAATTAAAAATGATAAATTTATTTTAAATAATTAAAGAAAATCAAATGGAATATTATTCTAGGAGTATTTTGGTCATTTTACAATTTTTTTGAAGGGTCTTTACCGGAAGATTTGACGGAATGGACCTTTCAGATAAAAAGTTGGAACTTAAATGACTATATAGATGAAACTGAAACTTTAGGGACTGAATAGACAACCGACTAGAACTACAAGAACTAAACAAATATTAACCCTTAATAATAGAACAAGAACTAGTGGATGAAGGGTCTCTTCAAGGCTAAGCACATCGTGTGGTAGCTGCGATCTCTTCATCAATGCTAAGTGAAAACCATTTCTTGTGAGAAACAGATGATAAGAAAAAGACAAAGTTTTCTCAAAACATTGGGGAGTTGAAGTGCGTTCTTTATGACAATAGCGAGTTCGAGCTTGTTTTTAGAACTTATGTATGTTTGATACACAAGTTATTCATAATGAGTGTGTACTATACTAAATTGCTTATTAAAATTTTCAATTCACTCCAATATTTCACATTTTTCTATGCACTAATTTCTTGGTCGCACCCATGGATTATTTTTGGGTAGAATCATAGCTTCAGTGTCTAATAGCAATATCCGACATTGTTTATGTGATACACACGCGCTCACACACAAAATTTATGGATTAGTGTGCGAGAGCACAGAAAGCATGAAGCTTGTAGAGTTGGACTGCACATTCGTGAGATTTTGGATAGTGCTCTATTGAGTATATTCTCCAATTACTACTACATCATGCGAAAATGGGACTCCCACATGTGGTCGTGTGAATTCTTTCTTGGACACAGAGCTCACTGAGCTCATGTTTTCCATGTGGGAGTGTGTTTGCTTCACTAATGTCGCATACCTGTGAATTGGTGGTTAAATTCAACTTGAATGTAAGATGCAAAGTTGCAATCTAAGATCTATGCGGATGGAATCAATCCTGAGCTGCAGACAAATATGATCGCCGTCTAAATATTAGAGAACCCCCTATACAAAACCATCATCTTTACTTGGCCGAGTACAGACATATCAAGTACAGGGGATGAAAGCTAACATTGATACATCACATGTACTCTAATGAGGTTGGGGCAATGACGCAGCTAATGAGGTTCTAACTGAGGCGTGTATATTGCTGGTTGAAAACTATTTCCAAACCCCCTCCTGGTCTGGGTTCAGCCTTGTGCCCTCGAGAATTTTTGGAATGGCTCCCTTTGGGGTAAAGCCCTACAATTCTAGTTTAAATTAAAAAATTTCTCTTTAGAATGAAGTACTATATTGTATCGCAGTCCTTTTCTCTTCTTGTGGACAACATGAAGCAATATGCTTAGAACAAGTGAAGTTTGAGCTTATTAACTTATCCAGAGAGAGTTTTGATTTGAACAAATTGAAGGTTGAGCTTGATATATTAATGAAGGATATTATATGATCCAGATAAGATGATGAGCTTGATGATCCTGATCCAAAGAGAGTTTAATTTGGACAGAATCGAGTAAAGCTGAGTTGCTGCAGCATGTATATAAGCTGAGTTGAATGTTGTCTTGGATCTTTATTCAAAGACAGCTACGTTGATGATTAATGAAGATTTGTACCGAGTATTAACTTCAGTCTGTTACGGTTTCACTTAAGTTGTAATGATCGAAGGTTTCAGTACTAGTACTAGCTAGCTTCTACCATTGATATATTCAAAAGCGTTTCATGTACGTGCAGCAGTGCAAGTATGGCTACGGTGTTAAAAAGTTTGTATTCCATTGGAACAAAGAACTGTTAACTCAGCTCGATCGGTGTGTGTTTCAGAAGTGTTGGTAAATTTATGGAGATTTTGATCAGAGACATTTTCATCTGGTATGTTTGCTTGTCTA
Organism: Potentilla sterilis; assembly: GCA_963682095.1. Taxonomy (NCBI): domain Eukaryota; kingdom Viridiplantae; phylum Streptophyta; class Magnoliopsida; order Rosales; family Rosaceae; genus Potentilla; species Potentilla sterilis. The sequence continues at coordinate 8,473,426 of OY821759.1, forward strand.
TTTGAGATATTTATTAAAAATTCTCTTGTTGTATATATATGGGTTAAACCTATGAACTTACTCTCTCGTCATAGATCATAGATTCTCTATGAAGCATTGATGCTTGAACCAAAGGAAAGTGTTATATGTAATATATGTATACATGCTATCTTCTGATTATAACATGAGCAGCAAGCATGCTTCTCGATCACTTCTCAATGTCACATGCACACACAATATACCTTCTTCTTTCCAGTTGTTATTGAAGATGGGAGCCTTGAATTCTCTATTGGTTATGAGGCTAAGATAGTGTAGAACACCATTAATCTCATTATTAATTGTGTTAATAAGTGGAGTCAATAGAAATAGTTTAAAGTCCCACATCGGCTTTGTACAGAAGTATGGAAGCCAATGAAACTATAAAAACAGAAGGACGAGACTGTTTTAAGCATACCTTTCTCGGCCTTTTGGCTAAGATCAAGTGTAGTATCTGTTCTTATCAGTTTAATATCTGATATGTGGACTAATGGTTCACATGATATTAAATTAATTTTTTGAAGGGGTGGCCCAGCACGGTAGCTTGCTACCGGGGATCACGCGTGTCATCCTAGCGTTGCACTACTGCTAGGTTTGGTGCACCCTACCAATTTGAGTCTAATTTTTTCTGTTCATAAATTAATTGTTCTGCAAATTGGGGTACTATGATCTTCTTCATGTTGTGTATATTGCTATGGGAGAATGACCTAGTTGAGAATGTTTTGTGATTTGTCTGTTGCTAACTTCTGTTCAGTGGGCTGCAATTTTATAGATTCATCTAAAAGTACTGTCCTGAACTTTGCTCAATAGGTATTAAATACTGGAACCACATTCAGGTTATGATTCTGTTTATACATGGTTTTTTAACCACAGCTTTCCGTAGTAGAAGATGATTGATTATTGGCATGTTAGGGAAGATCTCCATACATGGTATGGTCTGCAAATGTGTATAGAAAAAGAAAAAAAAAATTGATCCCTCTAGACATCAAGTATTACTTCTGATGCTCAAACAGACATTTAGAGACGTAGTTAATGAGGTTCTAACCAAGACACGTCTATTGTTGGTTGAAAACTATTTGAAACCCCCCCCCCCCCCCCCCTCTTGGGATTGGGTTCAGCCTTGTGCCCTCAAAAATTTCTAGAAGGGGTAAAGCCCCACAATTTAAGACCAGAAATCTTTATCTCAAACGACACTATAATTTCAGTATATATGATCTGTGTACGCAAAGGATGGATGCCAAACAAGTAGGAGAGTTCATAGCTAGCTCGGAAATAAGTGGCATGTACAGTCTCTTGTTTTCTCCTCGACTGTTAGAACATGTGATTGAGCTCCATTCGTTTTTGAGGGACGGAAGATAGTGTATTTATACCTGGGCTGTAGCCCAGAGACTTTTTTTGGTTTAATCCTAACTACAGAGCTTAATTAATTATCCTTAACTTGTCATGCCTATTGATACTTAGTCCGGGTTAAATTCATAAGCCTCCTCTTAAGTAAAGAAAATTAAAAAGAAGCATTTTACTTGGTGAAGATTCTTTTTAGTAATTTACGTATTAAACTCAAACGATTAATATTAATTTATAGATTTTCTTTCTTTTGTCTTCATGATATGCTTTTGTTCTTATTAGAGAGTTTTTTTTTTTTTCAGAAATTTCTAGTCGATTAGTTGATTCCATGCAAAATTTTATTTATGAATTATATATTTAGAAAGTTTTATCAAAGGAAAGTGTGGCTTTCAATCAAATAAAAAAAAAACAAAAAAAAAACCATGTAGCCCAGTCTACTTCAAAATCCTGGCTCCGTCTCTGGTTTTTCTGCAATCCTATTGAAATTTCAGCGTAATATGTTTTGGAGGAGTACTGCATTCAGCGTTTATAGAGTACATATAGCTAGCTGGGAAATATCTACTAGTCTTCTTGCTTGCAGAGGATGCCAAGCACGTAGGACAGGTTCTAGAAACCCTGCAAGTTATCACCTTGGTGAGTGTAGAAGGATTAGAAGTACAGAACTTTCTTTTAGTTAGGACTCCGCTAAGAACGTTTTGCGTTCCCGCAGCCCCCACAATCGAAGTTTAAAATTTTTAGTGTTTAAGTAATTAATCTAAAATAATAATAAAATAAAATATTGACTTCTACCTCTACTTCCAGAATCTCTAATTTTCATGTTTATTAATCACTTTCGAATGGAAGTGGTCACAGAATTGGAGATGTCAATTTTCCACTTCCCTCTCCACTCCTAAGTAGTATGTACCAAGTTTAGCAAAACATAATAACAATAATTTTAGCTGCAATGCCAATTAACAAATATAAAAAAGGTCTGTTTTGAGGTGTAGGAAGATGACTTACATGATACATTTATACTCGTGGTTCTGTGTGTACACCAGGCAATTGATCCAAAAACCAAAATTCTTTTGATTAAAGTTCTGAAGATTGGTCCTGATGATAATATCTATGGCTGCGTTGCGACAGGCAAAGAAGTATGTGTTGCATACTTGCATTACCCTAGTCTATTTTGTTGATTGCAACTGAATCTTGTACTGAACTTTTCATCTTGGAATTATTTTTTCTTCCACAGGCAAATGTTTACCACGTAACTAATTCCGATGGCCAGGAGCTGGCTATCAGGGTGTTCAAGACATCTGTTCTGGATTTCTATATGCAGGCCTTAAATTGTTCTCAAATATTCAAATATTATGTTATTCTTAGTGAGATTCCTCTGTATATGCTTATTGTAGACCACTTAAAGACAAGTAATTGTAGAAATTTGATTTATGATTTTGTTGGATTTTGGAGAAGTTATATTATTATTAGAACAAGCTCAATCGTGTGTGTGTGTTTATCAGTGTAGATACTTCTTCAAATAGTAATTAAATTAGTACATCTTATTCCAGTGAAAATGTATTGATTTTGATAGTATTGGAACACTATTTACAGTATGGTAGTTGCTTGTATAGTTAGGTATAAGTTACCTCCATGCTTGTGTAAGTGTTATGGTATAATTGTCATATAGTTGGTCCTTATTTTAGGGATTAAGTATGGCTGGGAGCATGGCCTGCTAAGCCTGTATATATATACTTGTAATCTATAATCTTCGATACCAGAGTTTACTCTTTTCTCTTCATCTTTTTCTACATGGTATCAGAGCCATAAACGATTTGTTTCCTCTCTGTATCCATTCCATTCTCTTCGCTTAAAATTCTTCTTCTGCTATTGTTCTTCCTGTCCAGATGACAGAAGAACAAGATTCTGCTGTGTCACATTTTGTGACCAACTCTTTCTCTAATGAATCTGAAGGAAATCCAAACCTTCGCCTTGTCTCTGTGCTGCTCAACGAATTTAATTATGTCTCTTGGTCAAGATCTATTTCTCTTGCACTTGGTGGTAGAGCAAAGCTCGGTTTCATCACCGGAAGTGCTCAACAACCTGAGCAACTCTCTGCTGAATATGAAACTTGGTTGGTCAAGGATCACCTGGTCATGTCCTGGTTGTTCAACTCAATGGAGCCAGAGATTGCTGAAATCTTCAGCTTCTCAGCATCAGCATTGGATCTATGGAAGGCCATTGAAGAAATGTATGGGAACCAAAACAATGCAGCTCGAGTTTTTCAACTTCAAAGGGACATCTCCAACATCCAACAAGAAGGAAACACCTTCATCCAACATCTTGGAAAATTGAAGAACAAGTGGAATGAGCTCAATCTTTACAGGCCTCACACCACCATAGCAAATGAGTTGCTGCAAAGGGCTGAAGAAGATAAAATCTTCCAACTACTGGCCAGCCTAGGACCAGAATATGAAGACTTAAGGAGTCATATTCTCATGAGCACTGAGCTCCCTACCTTGTCAAATATATGCTCCGCCATTCAAAGGGAGGAAGTAAGAAGAAAAGTCATGAATGCTGACTCAAAGTCCATTGCTTCTGAATCCAAGGCGTTTGCTTCAAGCTCAAGGAATACTGGAAACAAAGTGTACAAAGGAAAGAGGCCTGAGTTATGGTGCACTTACTGTGAGCATCAAGGGCATTTGAAGGAGACTTGCTGGATTCTACATCCAGAGCTAAAGCCAAAGTATGATAGAGAGTAGAGAAACTCAAGATAAATCACAAGCTTTCAGAAGAAATCTCTACCTAATCACACTTTCAAAGCCAACCATGCAGCTGCTACAAAAGGTTTAATGGATTTCACAGCAAATCCAACTGCATTGATCAATGAGTTTGCAGCTTATCTTAAGCTTAAGGAGGTGTTGAGGGGGTTCTTTGATTAAGCATGATGACTAGGCTAAAATCAACCCAAAAGCATGATTAATGGGAGGACTTTATTCGTAATTCAGACCATCTTGAAATCGAAAGGAGCTTGACAGCATGAGCATGGTGTGGGAGCTAGAAACACACTGCGGTGATGAGAACTACGGGGTTGGTTTTCTGGGTTTCTGGTTTGAGAAGAGGTGCGGGGCTTGAAGACAGTTGTTCTGGAAAGATGGTTAACTGGGCATGAGGCTTGAAGGCGTGGAGGTTTGAGATGATAACAAGCTGCTTATAAGGGGTTTCTAGGGTTTGAGAAAGGGATTTGGGGTTTTGCTTGTATGAATGCTTGAAGGCTTGAAGGCTTGAGGAGGTGTTGTTTCCTGTGTTGCTGGGTGGTTTGCTGGATTGTTGCATGATAGCTGCAGGATGATTGCCGGCTTCCTCTGGATAGGTTTTCTGATCCCTTTTTATAGGCGCAGAGTTGAGCTTTTCGGGGAGACTCAAAGCACCCATGTTTCTAGGTAAAACTAATTTGCCTCAATGCATGAATCATGCCCCGAAATCAGGAAAAGAAGCTTGCTTGAGAGGTGGGATTTAGGAAAAGAGGGGATTGATGCGATAGCCTCTGATTGCTGCAAACACAGTACCATGAAATCTGGAAAAAGATGCAGGGCTTGTGGACTCATAATTTGAGGGAGAAGGAGGAGCCTATTAACTGGTTTGAAGGCTCTTCCTTGGTGAGATGGTGATGACGAGGGATTCTGTTTGTGTTTGGGTGCTGCAGGGAAAGAGCAGAGCTGCTGGGTAAAATGGGTGAGGTGCAGGAAACGGGAAGAAGAAGAAAAAGTGAAGTTATACTATTCTAATATAGGCTTTGGGCCTTTGGGCCCGGGTTTTAAAGGGAAAAGAATGGCTGGCCCAATTCTCATGCATGTTCACCATTTCATTCATCGATCCAACTCGTTGGGCTTGGATTTCGGGCCCAAGACCGAAATCACCGACGATATTAAATCGACGAATGAGCATGTGCGTTTCCGTAACCTTCCACACCACACCCAAAACTGCAAGCCCCAAGAACGCGTGCATGTGGCTTGGGCTCACATTAAAAGTGTGTTTGCTTGGCGTGCTATAGCCGAGTAATGAACATAAAATCCTTATAAAACTATAGGATTTTATATAGTTACGTGACTATGCGTGGTCTTTGTCGCGTGATAGCATAGTAACAAATTACGCGATTTTTCAGGTATCAACAGGAGGTTAACAGTGAAAGTAATGATGAAGAAGGAGCTCAAATGGCTCTATTGGGAAAGTTTGCTGGTTTTCTAGCTGAGACAGAAGGGCTATCTCATGATGAGATTTCAGGTATTCTCAAAGCCTTCTCAACTGCTCTTAATGTCAATATGCATGATTTTTGGATTATAGACTCTGGTGCCACAGACCACATGACAAATAAAAACTCTAATCTTCATGATTTTGAAACTCTTTCAAAACCCTCTAAAGTTTATGTTGCAAATGGAAAGGGTGTAGATGTGTTAGGAAAAGGGAAAGTTAATCTGCTGTCAAAAGACATTGACTCCACAGCACTATATGTTCCTTCCTTTCCTTTTAAACTCATGTCAGTAGGAAAAATTACAAATTCTCTTAAGTTTATAGCTATCTTCTATCCTCACAATGTCATTTTTCAGGATCTAGTAACATCCAAGGTGATTGGTGAAGGATTTTATCTAGATGTACTGTATTACCTGTCGAAAAGTTTCAATGGTCCAAAAGTCCTCCAAACCGGCATTAATCTAGATCAAGAGCACAAGCTATGGCACCAACGTCTGACACATCCCTCAGAAAATGTTTTGTCTACCTTGTTTCCCCGTTTGTGCAGAAATTCTCTCTCTTGTGAGATCTGTCAATTAGTAAAATTTGCTAGACTCCCTTTTGATGTGTCTTTATCTAGAGCTTGTAAAATGTTTGAGATTGTTCACTCAGATATTTGGAGCCCTGCTCCTGTTGATTCTTGAGATGGCTATAAATCTTTTGTTACCTTTGTTGATGATTATTCCAGAGTTACTTGGGTTTATTTGATGAAATTCAAAAGTGATCTCTATTGTCTACACGAGAAGTCATGATCAGATTGCAGAGCTCTTTACCAAAGCACTGCCCTCTGCTCATTTTCTCAAACTTCTCTCCAAGCTAGGATCAATTAACTTCCTTGATCCAACTTGAGGGGGAGTATTGGAACACTATTTACAGTATGGTAGGTGCTTGTATAGTTGGGTATAAGTTACCTCCATGCTTGTGTAAGTGTTATGGTATAATTGTCATATAGTTGGTCCTTATTTTAGGGATTAAGTATGGCCGGGAGCATGGCCTGCTAAGCCTGTACATATATACTTGTAATCTATAATCTTCAAGAGTTTACTCTTTTCTCTTTCATCTTTTTCTACAGATAGTTTGTATTTCCACTAGAATGACCTCATAAGCATTCTTTGCCAGATAATTATTGCTATTATGCGGATACTATATCAGAAGGCTAAACTGGTGCATGCAGACCTCAGTGAGTACAACATACTTTATTTTGAGGTCAGTACTGCAATTAGCACGGTGAAGTTGCTTCTCATTATACATGGTAGAATGCAGTGTTATTTTGTGTATCAACTCTTGGCAGGGCCAATTGTACATCATTGATGTTACTCAAGCAGTTCCTCATCTGGAATCACTGCACAGAATACACTTGACATGAAAGTTGCTAGAAAAGAGAACAAGAAGAAAGTGAAAGAAGAGGAGGGAAGCTCGAAAACATAAGTTGCCAAAGGCTGTGAAGAAAAGAAAGAAAAAGCTATCCAAACCCCACAAGACCAGGTAGCTTCCACGGCAATAGGGTTTCTATGACCAGTAGCCGGCCAACTGATCTCGAGATTTTGTTGATCTACATCTGTTGGCGAATTATCATTCTGCTGATGAAATTCACATACTTTACAGTTCTTTGGTGTCTTGCCAATCACTGCCAATGATACATGCCTGGCACATTCATAGGTAAAAAACAATATTGGTACATAAAATGGTGACAAAGTGTAATATGGAGAGTCTAGAGTTTAGGGTTTAGATATAGAATTTAGAGTTAGAGTTTAGAACTTAGAGTTGATAAAGTAGGCTATGGGTGCTCTACAGAAATTTGTATAATCAACCATGAAAGACCTCACAGATCAAGTGGAGTGTTCTTACATGTACATACATATTACATTGAAATTGGAGCTATTGTAAAAACAACGCTCTGATCTATTTGCCGGTACAAAAGCATAGGAGCTTAGCCTGGAGTGTTATAAAGTTTACTCCAGTTTTGACTGTACAAACTGCTCTGATCTATTTGTTATAACTGCTGTTATCACAAAATGCAGTTATAGATATGTGCCTAATCTTACCGTGCTGTTTTCATTTTGATTTTAGCCCTGTTTATCCTCAACGTCACAGTCGTTGCTTCCCTGATTTTGTCAAATGAAAGGCAGTTAGCAGTTAGAAATTAGTCTGAAAAAAGAATCATCCAATTTTCTTCGACTTGGATTCAGAATAGCTCACAGTCTTAATATTCTTCTCAAGAAAAAAAACAAAAAAAACTCAGTCTCAATATCATTATCTGGAGATCACAAAGGAACAAAGTGAAGCAAAAGCTAAGAACGGCCTTGAAACAAAGAATACGAGAAATCGTGAGAGTATCAAAATGGTTCTGCAACATTGGCAGAGTTTGAATAGTGACTGTACTAGACAAGGGTATTTCTGTAATTCCAGAATGAGTCACGTGCTTCGCGCGCCCAATATTTCACCCAGCGAGCCCTTGGTGTTTTCGCAAACACCGCCAAAAAACCACGATCCGCGCCAAACCTCAAACACTACTTTCTGACCGTGCATTACTAAATAATAAACGGTTCAGATTGCATTACAACCCGTGACGCGGATCGATCCCCTAGGCCGTCGATAATCACCCGCATCCAACGACCATAATTAACTGAGTTCCCCAATTGCAATCTCAAATCCCTAATTCCCTCCTATATAATAACCCCGGCTATCTTCCCCATCCAAATCATCTGACTTGTCTCATCTTCCATCAAAATCAAAGTCTGTCTGTTTCTCTTGTTAAAATGTCAGGGCGCGGCAAAGGAGGCAAGGGATTGGGGAAGGGAGGAGCGAAGCGTCACAGGAAGGTGCTGAGGGATAACATCCAGGGCATCACCAAGCCTGCTATTCGCCGTCTCGCTCGACGTGGTGGTGTCAAGCGTATCTCCGGCCTCATCTACGAGGAGACACGTGGAGTCCTCAAGATCTTCCTCGAGAACGTCATCCGTGACGCCGTTACTTACACCGAGCACGCTCGCAGGAAGACCGTCACCGCCATGGACGTCGTCTATGCTCTCAAGAGGCAAGGAAGGACCCTTTACGGATTTGGGGGTTGATATTGGAATTCTGCTGTTATATATTCTGGGTGTTTTAGTTTAGAAGTTATTTTAGTGGTTTATGGTTAGATCTGGGTTTCGTTAGTATTTGTTTGTTGAATTTTCTGTTCATGTAGTTTGCGAATTATTTTCTAATGGAAGGATATTTTGTCGGTAAAATTTGCAGTGTTTTTTATGTTTGATTTTTGTTCATTTTTCTGGGTTTGTTAGTTTTATACGTTTTTTATGTCGGTAAAACACCCTTGAATATCACGGTAGCTGAACTGATACTAGATTACAACTCTCTTGGTTAATTTACAATGGTCCGACTCCTTTTTCATCTCAACTACATTGAGCATTGGTTTGAATTCAGACGGAGTTAAAATATCTACAGCCAAACCAAACTATTGGTTGATTTCCGCGGGGACCAAAAATAATCAAAATAATAAAACAACACATTGAGACTCTTTCACACTTTCGCCCTATTTGGGCGCCTACATTTGCAGGTGCAAGTACTCGTTTTACTAGTCCTCGATCAACATTGCTAAAAAAATCGAGCCCGAAGGTATTCCGGTTGTTGTTGAGGGTCGCTATGGTCGCTATCGGACTCATATACCGAACGAGATGTTGAGTCTTTTGTTTCAGAGGAGGACGATGATGAAGCAATAGAAGCGTGTTTTCCGATCAACTATGCTCATGGAGAAAGTGTGAAGAGTACCACTAAATGCTCATTACATCCATCATTACTTTCATTACTTCCAGCATCGTTGAAGATAAAGCTGGTCGTGCCACTTTTGGTAAGTTGGAGGAACATTACTAGCATGCGTTTATTCATTCATTAATTCATATCGCAATTTGTTTTATGGTTTCAGTGATTGTGTGTTTTTATCAGGGCTTTGATCTGACAACATTTTTGGCTATGCGGAAACTGCACAATCGTGGTGAATATGACTTATATGAGTATATTTCTACGGGGAAAGATGTGTCTTTCGTTGCCATTAATTTAACACTAATGTGATTTGTTGGCTCAATTTGTATGTAATATGTATTACTCCTGAGCAGTGTGGTAGTTTCAATATACATATATATAAATATATACTCATATATATATATATATATATATATATATATATATATATCGGAGCGAGTTTCATATGTGATAGATGCTTAAATTTTTGCTATACCATATTTTTGTTCACTGTTCAAATCAGGGAGTCGATATCTTACCCTTTTGAACAGGCAAATGTTTATAACGCAACAAGATCTGATGGCCAACATGATGTGTATTACCGAACAACATCTGGTGACCAGGACCTGGCTAACAAAGTAGTGTACAAAACATCTGTTCTGGGTTTTAAGTAAGTGCTGTACCGCCTTTAGCTTATACAACATGACTTGCTCTAGGCTTTACTACTTCAGCAATGTTGAACTGTGGTATGCCAAACAATTTAACTGCACATCTATAAAGCTTTTGAGAAACATGCTTTAGGCGTTAAATTCATTTTATTATTTCGTAACGATGTTTATTGTGAATCTTTTCTTGATTTAGTATTGTTATGTTTGCTGTGATACTCGATTTTTAAAAAATGAGAATTCGACCATGAAATCATACAACAAAATAAAACAAAAAATTAGAAAGGTTTTACATTTTGTCTCAAGTCTCAACAACTTTGTCTTTCAGGCAAAGAGGTAGATATGTTCCAGGGGATGACCGATTCAGTCAAGGATACAGTGGACACAATGGGTTGAGAAATAATGGAGGAATCTGAAGAGGTAAGATAAACAACATTCTCGACCTTGCGTCTAGGTAACTTGGTACTCTTTTAGTCTTGACCCTGATTGGAGGTGGTTTGTAAATGCTAAATAAAGGAAGCTGGAATCAGATGCCCAACTGCGTACGACTTTGGACCTACTGTTCTGGTCCTGGAATTCATAGGTATACGGTATACCATGCTTAATTTACATTAGATGAATAAATATATTGACAGACCCGGGTAGCAATCCCAACAGGATTGGATTAACAAATCTACCTAGTTGGATTTTATTTCTTTATCTTTGTTTTCTGAACAGAATAGTCTAGGCTTCATAAGACATAGTACAATAAATGCTAGTAATAGTGACATGGATTGCTGATTCTATTATGGGGAAGGCAGGTTGTGCAGCACCTCGTTTAAAGGATGCCACATTGTCATTAGATGAGCTACGAGAAGGATATAGAGAGGTGTGTCTGACTCCTTCATAAAAATATTGTATGTTACGGCTATATTAGATTAGCACTCTATCCAACTGGAAAAGATAGTGGCAAACTGGCAATAGGGACTTGTATTAATCCATTCCCTTAGAGCTCTGAAATTGTGATTGTCTTAAAATCTCCTTAGTATATGCATGCAGACCACCTAACGACAATATCTAAATCTGTTTGGTAGTGTATATACTTGTAGTGTGGATCAGGTGGCTACTAGTTTTCAATGACAAAGCTAGTTTCTTTTCTTCATGATATGTTATATTTCCAGCTTTCCACTAGAATGACCTCATAGATTACTTGGTAGACGATTATTCCTATGCGAATGCTATATCAGAAGGCCAAACTGGTGCTTGCAGACCTCAGCGAATACAACACTGTAATTTGAAGTAGGTATTGCGTATATATACAAGAAGTTTGAACTCGCTATGCAATGTCAATCGGGAAGACCCCCGGATTGAGCCGGTGGTCGACTGCTCCTCCGATAGGATCACCGGTAGTCTGGCCGGCGGGGTGAAAAGGGTCTCTAGGCTTTAAGTCTGTTTGGGCTGCCGATATGGGGCTTGGAGGGCTGGGCCCGTGGGTTACTCTTCTCTCTCCTCCCTCTAAGACTGGCTGGTCGTGAAACTTTTAGAGAAGATCCCTCCTATTCCAAGAGCACGTTTACTAACCCGTAATGGGATTGAAAAGGAATGAGAGTGAGGAGGAATGGGAGAGAGGAGGAATGGGAAAAGGGTGGAGTCATTCCCATTCCTTTGTTTACTTGCTACAAGGAATGAGAATCAATCCCAGAATTGATTGCCATTCATTTGTTTACGTTTATATGGGAATGGGAATCAGAATGTGGCAAATGACAAAAATACCCTTAATGATTGTGTGCACTGTTTAACAAATGGTTAAAGTACATTGCAAAATCCCTATTCTCAAGGCGTGATGTCCAAATAAATAGAAGACAATTACAAAGACAAGGTTCACTGAAAAGAACACAAAAACATACACCAGTTCTAAAAGTCGGCACTCAATTCTTGACCATGCCACTCATCAATCTGCACAACCAGAACCTTAACAGTATGATAATATTCAAGCACCATAATAGAGAATTTACCAAAATCAATGAATAATTGATAACTCAATTCTTAGTGAGACCCTCACATGGTATATATATAATGTAAGTCATCTAGCCACAAATAGCAAGAGTTCAAGAGCCTATTCTCCGTCCACACGTTCAAAACAGACAAAGGCACCTAGCCTCAGATAACAGACAAAGGCACCTAGCCTCAGATAACAAAATTGTATTAGGAAAACAAGGTTTCAGCTTTTCCTTCCCTCTCATGGAAGCTACAACCCTCCCTCTCATGGAAGCTACAACCCTTCACCATCACCACCTACCAACTGTGGCACTCCACCATCAAGACCATCAACTCCATCAACTCCTTCAACCCCATCAAGACCATCAACTCCTTCAACCCCATCAACACCCTCAATTCCAACCCCATCAACTCCAACCTACGGCACTCCACCTTCAGGCGGTAGCCCCCCTATCACGCTAACCCCCCCAATCCCATTCATCGGAACTCCACCAATCGACCCCGGTACTCCAGGTGTTCCTACACCCCCCTTTCTCCCTGATCCCAACTCCCCTCCCTTCACATGCATGTAAGTACTCTCATATACACATATATGCAAAATAGAGCAGAAAAATACTCAAAGATTAAGTAAACACTCACCAAAACAAAGTCATGCATATAGCCAACAAAAGTAATTAGTACATAATTAGTCCAACATAAGTACAACACCATAAGTCAAACTAAACAGTCCAAAGTTACTAGCATCCAAAGTTTTTAAGCAAATAAACACATAAAAACTCATAACAAGTCCACCAAAGCAGCGTTTAGTGGAAGCATTCATCAACTTACTGTGGCAAGCCATATTGGATTAGGTATCTCACATAGTCCGCTTTCCTCTGATCATTCTTGGTGAAAAACACCCTGAGCAAAGATGTTGGTGACATGAAACACTTCAACTGGACTTAGGAAGGTCATTTTGCTCAACTCGCCATCAAGTCTGGATTGCAAATCCGTTAAGTCCTTTTCCGTTGATAAAACATTAACTAGCCCATCCAGCTTTGGTGCCATTCCGGCCACTGCTTTTGCCATTAAACCGAAGTTCTTGCTCATTTCATCAAGTGCCTTTCCTCTTCGACTTCTACTACTTGAAGAACCACTTGGGGTTTGAGGGCTAGGCTGTGTAAATGATACATCATCTTCTGCTCCTTCAGTTTGTGGTTCCATACCAACACTTGCATTCACATTGTCAAACATATTCTCATCATCCAAATTCAGTGGATCGACATCGGCATTCTCACGTCTAATTTCCTCTTCATCATCATCAGCATTTCCCACATTTAGTCCATTGGCACGATCTCTTCCATAGATCTCCCCAAGATTATAGTAATGCCGGAATGGCTTACCATATAATCCAGCAGCATCTCTATTTTTTTTCTACAACATAATAAATTTTAATCAACCAACAGAAGTCAATAAATTAATCAAACATATTAAAGTAGCTAAAAAAAGTATAATAAAACTTATGCATTTACATCTACCCACTCGTTAAATACACTTTGCTCGCACACTAACATCATCTCTTGTTCATTCCAGTTAAAGCCACTATGGTTTAACATCTCAGACAAAGCAGTATATTTTGTCTTCAATGTCTTGATGCGGGACTCAATGTGCGGGTTTGCCAAAATTCCATGACCTGGAAGTTTAGTTTCCATCATCGTTTGTAGCTGCTTCAGATAACCATTCTTAAAACCAGTATCAGCCTTCCATTTTTTGTCATGGTGTAGTTCAAGAAGCGACTCCACCAGCTTTTCATCTTCCTCCTCTGTCCAGTAATGCTTGTTTTGACCTCTTCCTCGCGAAGTTGCTGTGGAGCTCATCCTATAATAAACATTTATATTCTAGAATTAAAAGCTCACAAATGATTAAATGATCTCCAAATAAAGAGATTGAGAATAGTATAGAACCAAAAATAAGTAAAAAGATACATAATAGATTCAAAGAGACTGAACAGTACAAAGAACCTCTGCTGAAACCATTTTGGTAAGTTATGTATCCATAACTAAATCAATTTCAGACAAAACAGCCCTAACCATGTTGGTAAGTTGTTGACTACAAAATGACTGATAAGTTATGAAAAGAAAATAAATGGTGAGTTAAGATAGTAAGTTATGAAAAACATGATCGATACAATAGAAAATAAACGACAAGTTACGAACATAAAACTCAAAATGCCATTCAGATCGAATTAAATGGTAACATTGATACTTCCAAAGAAAAATGGTTACATTCATATTTCCAAAATAAAATGATAACATTCGTACAAAAGTTCATAACATGAATAAACACACAATTTCATAGTTGATAACATTCAATTAACAAACATATGAAAATATAAATTACAGCTACATTTCTCATCCTTGTCTACGCTGTCTAGGTTGTCTACTTCCACTCCATGTATTAAACATTTCAGTAGCAAGGGTTTCCCTCCATGCACTCCACTCGTCTGATGACTCAACTGTAGTAATATAGTCATTCTCCTCTACAACTTCATCTACATGTTGAAGATCATATAAATGCTCGATTGGATCTACAAACATTTCTCTTCTTATGAAATTGTGGAGCATGCAACACACCGAAATTATTCGACGTTGTGTTATAATGTCATAAAAAGATGGACTTCTGAGAATTGCCCAACGCATTTTCAATAGTCCAAAACACCTTTCAATGACATTCCTAGCACCCGAATGTTTCATGTTGAAAAACTCGCGTGCTGAAGTGGGTTGGTGTCCATCTCTCCACTCACTAAGATGATAGCGTTGTCCTCTAAATGGTGCAAGGAACCCTTTCCCATTAGTGTAGCCACCATCAACTAAATAATACTTACCTACAGTGTATAAAAACATAAATGTATTTATTAACAATATATGGTGAAAAGTTCTGGTTTCCTAATAGATCGAGTGAGGATCAAAACATTACCGTTTGGAACTTTTAATCCGTTTCTCCTAGTTATAGCATCTCTAAGGACTCGACCATCATGTGCTGAACCCTCCCAACCCGGCAAAACATAAATGAATTGCAATTCTGGAGAGCAAACTCCCAACACATTTGTTGCTATTTCATTTTTTCTTGTCCTGTACCTCGACTTGTCTTTCTCGGGTACTCGCACTCTTATATATGTTCCATCTAATGCTCCTAAACAATTCTACATGACATACAACTATTATTAATTTTACCTAAAAAAATTCTCAATGCTATAACGATACAAAGATAATAATAACATACCTTAAACCACTTCCACCGATTATCCGTTGAGTCCTCTGGAATGGGTTCGGGCTTTTTCCAAAAGTCTTTTTGACATCGGATTATTGCTTTTAGACACTCATGAAAATATTTACTAACGGTTCGACCAGACCGATGAAAATGCAACTTTATGACACGGTTTTTATGGTGGTGTGCAAGAATGTTTAAAAACATTGCGACCATCTCTTCTACCGACACATTCCTAGTCCCTCTAAGTTGCCCTTTAGTTGTAAGAATATGACAAAGTTTATGAAATGACACTCTATCCATCCTTAGTTGATCAACACATATTACATCACTTTCATAAACAAGTTCAGACAGATATGACAATTGTCTAAACACTCTTGTGGGTGAATATGAGTATGTGATTCGTTTTTTAGGTTGCGTTCCTACAAATGCATGAGCAAAACCAGCAGCACACACAACAAAAATAACCCGAAGAAGAACAATCAATTCATTTACGATAACAAGTAGCTTCTGTTTTGTTGACAAAGCTAAACGAGCCATTCCTCTACAAAAGAAGAAGAAAAAGAGAAGGAAAAAAATGAACTAGGAATAATCAGTTGAAGTACATCTTATGAAATTTATTACAATATAACCAGCAAGTATGTCTATCCACAATATTAATCAACAATTATTGCAACAATTACGCATAATAATATGAATTTGGTAATCGAATCCATACCTTAACCCAGCTCTTGCTTGCTCTTCAGAGATGATGAACGAGTTTTGCAAGTGAGAAAGAGTGAGGGAGGCTCTGCGCAAGAGAGATGAGGTGATTAAAATCAATAATAGATCGAAGAGGATAAAGGTGATCATAATTTAGTCTGTACATGCAAGATGATTGATCATGAGTGACATACACACATGACTAGTTTAAATTCCACTATACAAATTTACTCATATAATCAAAACTACGAAAGACTAATTACTCTCAAGCTAAGCTGCCATCAATAATTAGCCTCAAACAAACCCATAACCCATAACCTCAAATTTATAATTTACTGAATTCCCTGCCTCTAAGCTAACAGAGTTAGCCCCCCCATGCACTTTTAAGTAATTTCAATCAGCGGAGGTCGGATTGTCTTGGTTAAAAGCTATACATAATCAACATATAGAAACTTTGGACAGTCATGCATGGTTTGTAGTTTCTTAATTCTCAGTTATCCATAATTAATATACTTCATATGGTTTTATATGTTGCAGGCATCAGCATCTACCATTTTGGAAGAAACTTGCTTATATTAATGCAGTATGCAGTGAAAGTGAGTTTTGATCACTTACAAATATTTCTAGAATGGAGAGTTGTTCAAAACGTATAAATACAGAAATAAAAAGAAACAAGCGGCATCGCGCTGGTGAACTGCTTAATTGAGCGACGAGTATTCCTAACTTCAAAGTTTCAAATGATATATAGCATGTTTTAATTGTTGCAGAAATTCTGAAATTGATTTTCATTGCCTTTCTTTGAACATGTATACGACTTATATAGCAGCTGATATGCTGCTGTTACATATCAACAATTCCTAAACTGATGCTAGTGTTACACATCAGTAGTTAACAACATTTACACAGCAAATTCTAAATTGATGCTACTACAGCAAATACACAATAAACAGAAACCTATGTGTTAAACGGCACCTAGCTAGGCCTAGGTACTCATCAGCTTTATACAGAAAAAGAAAAGAAAAAAAGAAACATGTGCTAAATTATTGCCTGAATGTGTGAATTGATCCAAATAATCTCACATCAATAATATATCTAGCTAAATATTTCAACAATACACCAGGATTTTCTATGTATTGTTGAAATATGCTAGCTATTAGCTAATGAGCATATGTAATAATTTTTGGTCCTCCTTATATTAATGTAGCTATAGCTACTCTGTTCTGACCAGAAGCATTTCTTAATTGGCTTTTAGTGTAGTATCACAATCATTCAATGATTAAAACCAATTAGGACAAGGTGCTAAAATGGGTTTCGGTGTTAGTATACAAAAGTATTTGTGGAGATTCATGGTAAAATGGATGTATGAGTCATTCGATTTAGGGTTCAAAACTCAGGGGAGTAGATATCATAGTTGAAATTGTAAGGCATTTGCTAACTACCCTAACATTATTTCGTTCAAATCAATCAATCAAGCATGACTTTCACTTCATATAATTTGTAATCTTTAGCAAGCTCAAAATTTCTGGGTAAGACATGTTTTCAACGGATCGGGGAGAAAACCTGAAGTCTTGACTATAACCCCGTAATTTTTCATAATAAAGCAAATGATTCACAAATCTAAACTAAGTAGAAAAGAAGCTCAGTCATTCACCAAAAGTAAATGTAAAAAGCTTCAAACTTTGCTCCTCTATGACATGAAACCCAAAAAAGCTCAACAATTTGTGCTCCGAAAACCCTTAACAGATTCATGCCCAAAATTGAAAGCCAAAATGAAAGAACCCATCTACCGTGTCATGAGCTCCAATTAACAAAACATGAGGATTGTGAAATTGGGATGAAATTGAATGAAAGAGACTGTGTCCTTCGCAATTGAAGTTGTAAATAGGGTGAGGTTAACAAATCCATACCTTAAACCAGTTGTCTTGCTTGATTGCAGTGGTGAGAGAGTGAAGAGGCTGCGCAAGATAAGTTGAAAGAGAAGAGAGGCTGCGCAAGATAGGTTGGAAGAGAACAGGCTGCGCAAGATTAGGGTGAAATGCAGAGGGTATTTTCGGTTTACCAGTAAAAATGCAGGGACAATTTTGGAAAACAAAATTGATTACCCACTCATCCGGAATCAATACCATGTGCTTACCCTGGAAACAAAATGGGGGACTGATTCCTGAACAGATTAGTGGGACCCACGATCAATTCCATTCCGGATGTTTAGTAAACATGCTCTTACTGTGCGTAAAGGGAATCAATCCACCAGGATTGATTCCGATTCAGTGGAGGTAAACGCGCCCCAATTCTAAATATAACCCTTCGCCGAAAAGTACACCAATCGAGGTCCTTAGACCTGATTCGTGGTGTGAGTTCTTTAATTTTGAAATAGTAAGTTTATTTTATTTTGCTTTTAATCTCTTCGGTAGTTTTTGTCCGTTCTATTTTTGGACACCTTTTAAACTTCGTTCTAAAAAGCATATTTTGTGCGTATTTACTTTTTTTTGGTAGTAGCTTAAACTTACATTTAAGATGGTCTGTCAGCTCATTTAATTTAATTTTTGTGATAGTTGGATGACTTATGTCAATTGAAACTCTCATTTCTCCTAAAAAAAATTGACTAGCTAGTAGTTGAATCCATTAGAAGGCAATTTCATTCATCATCAACCAAAATACAATACAATCCAATCCATTCCAATCCGTCATAAGCTTACACATAATTCCTTAGGCCCAGTTTGGGATTGCTGTGCTGTGAGCAGAATTGCTTTTGAATTTGCTGTGAGCAGAATTGCTTTTGAATCTGCTGTGAGTAGAATCAGCTGAGGTGTTTGGTAAACTGTTTTTAAAAGTGCTGTGAGAACCAAAAAACAATTTCGTGTGTTTGGTGAGTTATAAGTAAAAATTGTTTTGGATGGTATAATGACAAAAATAGGCATAGTTATAAATTGATATTAAAATAAATAATTGTTTCTTTTGTATATAATTATAAAGTTAATCCACAATATTACATAAGATTTCTTAACACCATAGTAAATGATTGATTATTATTTAATTAGATTAATATATCACAATCTAAGAAAAAATAAATATTACAATTTGTTACAAATATAACTGATTCCTGCAAAAACATCTCTTACTCTGCTTCTCCAAAATCCACTTTTAAGAGAATCAATTCTTCTAAAATCAGTTTTATAGGTTGTTACCAAACACTTAAAATTAGGCCCAGAATCACTTTTGACCCCAAAAGCAGCTTGAGAATCAATCCCAAACTGGGCCTTAGTTTCATAGCAGTTTTAAGATGATCTAGCAAATAAAACCATTCCTAACTATATATCTACTACATATACATGAATATATAAACACGCTAATGTCGACACTTGTTTTATTATAATTGTAGGTTTGAACACTTTAATTTATTTAATATTAAAAAATTCAAACATTGCGGGTTTCTAACTAAAGCACATACTCATTGAGAATTTATGATTGCTAAAACTTTGAAATTCCTCCAATATCTTGATGTTGAAAATTTGTCCAATGATCTCACATCCAGCTTATTCCTTAACTTTTTCATACTCATCTTTGGGCTGAATTGAACTCCATGATTTGTACAGAAAACTGGCCATGACAGTTTATACTTGATATCAATACAAAATTGTAGCAAAGTTAGATTAGTGTGCATGGCGAAATTTAATATGCACGATGCGTACATATTGTAAAGATGTGATATTAATCATGAATGATTCAATGTGAGACATCCCGGAAGACCAACCAAACGAAAAAGAAAAATAAGAAAAACAAAGAAATTTCGTAGAGATACGTCACAGATCGAAATTATGTCTAGACCATGTTACACAGAAATTTAGGATCGTCATCCTTGGCTGACGCATTCGTGGTAGCCATGTTAATCATCTTTGCTTGAACTGATCAATGAGAGAGTGTTTCTATGTTGTTTGAACTTTAAAGTTCTGAACCAAGGTGCACGTATATATAGGGGAAGGTATGCTACAGATATTTGTTGTCCAGAAAATCTTTTATTCACTGCTAGGTTTTGATTCTCTGATATCTTGAACTAATGCCCATAATCGAATCTCGTTCGTACCGGTAGTTTTTGGTTTTACTACTAGCTAGTATGCGCGTGCTGTTGTAAATTAGAGATATACGTATATTCAATGATTAGATTCTGGAGCATATGATGCTCATTCTTTTCCAACTTTTTACTCAATGATTTAACTACTGGTTGGATCAAACTGCTATGTACAACGTTTCACCAGTTGAACAAGCATGGCAGGTTTGGAAATGATGGAAATCTATATTTACGAGGACTTGGCACTAGGGCTGGGCGTTTGGGCCCGAAGGACCGAAAACCCGGCCCGAAAATCTGAAAAAAGCTCGAAAAGCTCAATTTTTTAAAAGACCGGCCCGAAAAAAGCCCAGCACGAAAATAGAAAATTCGGTCCGAGCTCGGGTCCTGAATTTTTTGAGACCGAAAGCTCGGCTCGGACCGAAACTTTGTTGAGCCCAATAACCCAGGCCGGTAATCCCACTTAAGCACGATGACTTACCCAGATGCCAGAACCCTAAAATCTTAAATCCCTAATCTCACTCAAGCTCGATTCGGTCCCCCCCCGCAACCACTCCACCGAACCACCGCCTCCAGCCCTCCACTCCTCCGGACCTCTACCACTCCCTGAGTCTCCGACTCTCCTCCTTGCCTCTCTTCTCCGATCGTCTCCACTCTCCACTCCTCCATTCACCGACGCCGGACGCCCACAGTCCCACTAGCCCAGGCCGCCCAAGCGCCCAGCCGTCCCAGCGCCGGACGCTTCATACATCTTCTCCCCCTCTCCAATCTCTCCAATCTCCAATTTCTCTCGCTCGTGCTCAGGCCCTGAGCAGCCGTCCCACTAGCCAAGCCCTTCCAATTGAGCTCTCCGATCTCGAGCAGTCGAGCCCTTCCAGGCTTTCCAGCCCTTCCAGCCGAGCTCTCCGATCTCGAGCCCTTCCAGCCCTTCCGATCTCCGATCTCCTATTTCATTCCTGCTGAGGTGGGGTCTCGTACACAAATCACAAGCAGCACATCCAGAGTTGAGTAAAGTTAGAATCAAGCAAAGTTTTCAGCCATGAATGTGAGATCAAGTTTTGTAGTTTTCTCGTTTCTCTTTTAGCTCACAACAGCCTCATCTATTCCTCAAGCAGAAGCTCTTTCACTTGGTAACTTTGTACACCATGCAATCGAAGAAAAAAAAAAACCTTTGTTTAGATTGGCATTGCATTCGGAACAAGTCTCTGGATCTTATAACTTGGTATCTAAGTCATAGTGCTCCAAAACCAAGTTAACTACAGTTCCAGCCCTTCCGATCTCCGATTTCATTCCTGCTGAGTTTTGCCTACAGTTGTTTGTGTTCATAGTCAACTAAGCTTATTTCTGCTAGTTACTAGTCTACAGTCAAGTAATATTTGGTTTCTGAGTTAGAGTTAGAGTTGTATCCTGAATTCAGTGGTTTTGAAGTTGCGTAGTCATTTCCTCCCATCTACTCATCTCTATTGATTTTCTTGTGATCTTCTAGGTGCTGGTGATTTTATTTTGATAAGGTGATGTTTTGAAAATTGAAACTGCATCAGCAAGAGTGACCATAATTAACAAGTTTTTTTTTGGCCCGAAAAAGCCCGAAAGCTCGGCTCGGCTTGACTTTGTCGGGCTCGGGCCGGTCCTCAATTTCGAAAAAGCTCGGCCCGGCTCGGACCGAAGGAGTCGGGCTTTGGGTCGGGTTTTGTTATTTTTGGACTCGGCCCGGCCCGCGCCTAGCCCTACTTAGCACTAGGGCTGGCAAAAATGAGCCAAACAAAACCGTACCAATTGCTACCAGTCGAACCAACTAAATTGGTTACCAACTATATTGGTTACCGAAATGTTGGTACGGTAATACCGAACCGACTTCGTAAAGTTGGTACGGCAATGGTAAATTTTTTGGAAAAACTCGGTAATACAGTACCAACCAACTATTTTATTTTTAATTATTTATTTTTAATTTATTATTTAATCTTAGCCGTTGATATGTTGAAACACAATCTCAGCCCTCAAATTCAACCCTACCCTAAAAACTGACTAACATTCCAATTCCATTCGATTCAGTCTCAGACTCTCAGTCGGTCAGTCCTCCTCCGCCTCCCTCCGACCCTCCCCTCCTTTGATCACTCGGCCAAACACGGCCTCGCCGTTCGCCGTCCGCCTCCCGCCATCCGACCAGTTGACCTCGCCTTCTCCACCAGCCGACCTCACCTTCTCCAAGTTTTCTCCAAGTTCGCGTCGGCGTCGGAGACGCCATCCAAGTCTTCTCCACTGCATATCCAAGTCTTCTCCTACCTGTTGTGATTCATTATCTTCTCTCGGCTTCTCCATGTCAAGTCCCAGGTAAAGTAGTTTTTGAGGTTTGATTTTAGATTCAGCCAATAAGGATGATGCGATTGGACCCTGAATTTGTTGTTTGTTGTTCGAATGTAGCGATTGGACATATTTTGGGCATTACTGTATGAATGTATGTGCTACCGTTTCTAACGTCCTCCTGGTTAATGCGGGTGGCGAGCAATTCTGTTAACATCCTTTCCTCAATCATTAATCCTCAATTCTGTTTCAGGTACAATCATCAATCGTCGAGGGGTATGAGTCAAGCCAGCGTTTCGACCTCATCAAGTCGATCCGTTGCAAATGCAGAGACAATTGCACCCGTGTCAGGGCAACATTCACCACCAGCTGCACCTCCATCACCTGCATTTTGTGCTCCAGCAACTTCTACACAATTTTTTGGCAAGAAAAGGAAGGAACCTGCGAACAAAAGCCCTCTTTGGAATCATTTTACGAGGTGCAAGCTCCCAGGAACAGAAACCTTGGATCCAAAATGGTGCACCTGTAACCATTGTAGTGATAAAGTGTTGTGTGAGGTATCAAAGAATGGGACTAGCTCGATGTGGAACCATGCCAAGAAGTGCACTTCTCACCCGATGTATGAAAACAGGGATCCGAAGCAATCAAAGTTGAGTGGGAGTAATGTTAGTGGAGGCAGTGGATACCACAAGTATAATAAGAAGAGATGTGATGATAGATGCATTGAAATGATAATCAAGGATGAACTCCCGTTTCGGTTTGTGGAGAAAGAAGGATTCCTGGCTTTCTGTAAAGAGTTAGAGCCTAATTGGAAACCCATGGACAAGAAGCAAGTTGCAAAGGGTGTGCTAGACAAGTACAACTTGGAGAAGGTTATTCTGTTGAGTCAACTGAAGGAGAGTCAGACAAGGGTTTCTATCACTACTGATACTTGGACATCAATTCAAAACATAAACTATATGGTTTTGACTGTGCATTTTATGGATGTCGATTGGAAGCTTCACAAAAGGATTATTAATTTTTGCAATATCACTAGTCACAAAGGGGATGATATTGGTAGGACGATAGAGCAATGTTTGAGGCAGTGGGAGATCAACAAAGTGTTTACAATAACTGTGGACAATGCTAGTGCCAATGATGTGGCTGTGGCTTACATGAAAAGAAGGTTTGCAATTTACAAAACTTTGATGTTCAATGGAGACTTTCTGCACAATCGATGTGCATGCCACATTGTCAATTTGATAGTGAAGGATGGTCTAAAGGAGATAGAGGATGGAATTGCAGCCATATGGAATTGTGCTAAGTATGTTAGATCTTCATCTCAAAGACTTGACAAGTTCAGGGAGTTTGCTATTTTGGAACAATGCAAGGCAAACGCCAATGTTCCATTAGATGTCATTACAAGATGGAATAGCACGTTTCTTATGCTTGAAGCTGCACTGATCTATGAGGCAACTTTTAACAGAATGGCTGAAGAGGACTCTGCATTCAAGAGTTATTTTGAAGAGAAAGACAAAGCTGGAAAGAAAAGGGTCGGACCTCCGTGTTATGATGATTGGAGGAATGCAGAAGCCTTTTGTATCTTTCTGAAAATTTTTTATGAAGCTACCATGAAACTTAGTGCATGGAAGAGCGTCACTGCAAACCTATTGTTTGTTGAAATGATCACACTGCAAACTGAGATTGACAAAGCTATGCTTTCGGAGGATGATGTTTTGAGGAGGGTTGCAACTTCAATGAAGACCAAGTTCAACAAGTATTGGGGAAGTTTCGAGTCAATTAACAAGATCATCATGATAGCGAATGTCCTTGACCCTAGATACAAGTTGCAGTGGGCAAAGGTAGGTTTGAAAAAGGTTAATGCAAGCTACGCGACAATTCAGACGATAGAAGAGAACTTGAAAAGAATATTGATGAGGATGTATGAAGAATATAAAAGAGATGTGGGAGTCGATCAAGCTGAGCTGTTTGCTGAAGAAGAGGTGGGATTGGATGGGGATGAATTAGAAGGGCTTGATGAAATCAGTAGGGAAATAGCAAGGGAGAGGATGTCTGCACAATCACAATGCATTCGGAATGAAGTTGATCAGTATTTGTCGGATAGGTATGTCAGCCTTACTGCTAAATTTTTTGACATTGCTAAGTGGTGGAAGGGTAATGAATCTGTATATCCAGTTTTATCAAAACTAGCAAAGGATATCCTTGCTGTTCCTTGCTCAACAGTAGCTTCTGAGAATGCTTTCAGTTTAGGGTCAAGAGTTGTAGATCCTTTTAGAGCTTCATTGACACCGAGAACAGTCGAGGCTCTTGTTTGCTCTGCAGATTGGTTAAGGGCTGAAACCCCAAACTTTAGCTTGTACGATACTCCTACGGAAGATGACTTAAAGATCTACTTGGAGTTGGAGGCAATTGAGCAGGGTAAGCTTTCAGCTTTATGCTTTTAAAATTTATATTATTACTGAATTTATATACATAATGTTGAACTATATACATAATCTAATTTGCACTTAGCAAATAGTATTTTGAAAGTTGAGTGGTGATGAACTGATGATCTGTTGAGTTGAGCAGGGTCAGTCAATATGCATAATATCTTTTTTTCCTTGAGATTTCTGTAATGCTGTATTGGATACTTGTTGGTAGAATTGCTTTGTCTTAATTTGGCAGCCTAATTCTTTGTCTTACACTCTTACTGTGCAATTCACTGTTTTATTACATTTTGAGATTTTGATAAGTGTTTAGCTCTTATGCTTTTTACAATAATTGTTTGTTTGCATTGGTAATTTTGAAAATAAATTAAAGAAAATTGATTGTGAATTAGGGGAGTGATTAGAGGATAGAGTGATTTATGCTTTAATGAGTGTGAGAGCAATTGCTGTTGTATAGGATGAATTGAGGGCATAGTTGCAATGTGTATCGATTAAGCAGAAGGGAGTTGCAGAGAGGTTGAGATGTGTTTATAGTGATATGTAGTATACGATGATTTGAGGGCCATAGTTGCAATGTGTATCGATTAAGCGGAAGGGAGTGCAGAGAGGATGGACTGTGTTTATAGTGATATGTGGCAGTGGGAGCTAAAAGACCACATAATCTTGCTTTCTGCGAGTGTAGTATTGTAATTGCTGGTCATATAGGTTCAGGAGGTAAGTTTTCTTGTAGCTCAATCATGGTGCCTACTTGTACTGATGGATTGTAGGAATACCTGTTCATTGTCGTGATGTTCTATCTATAGATAGATGAAAATGTTTGAGATAGGAGTTGATGAAAATGTTATAGATAGATGAAAATGTTTGAGATAGCTGAATCATGGTGCCTACTTTTATTTTTCTTCCTACTGCATCTCTGTAGCAGCTTTGCTCTTCTTTTGATATAGCTCAATTTTGGTTCATGTCAGAAAATTCTTTCAATCAAGGTTGTGAGGCAGGAAGGAATGGCACAAGCTCCAGCTCGATTTGTTAATTTGTTAATTTGTTCATGTTATGGTGTTGGACAGTACTTTGTTAATTGTTATCGCATTTGTATGGTTCCATCTCATTGTTGTACGTATCTTGTTATTCTTGTATGATGATTGATGAACTTTCAGCTTTTAGAAAGAGATGAATACAATTATGTATTGGGCTAGACCTTAGACTTAATTGGGCCGATATTATATGTTGGTAGAGGCCCATTACCAACCGAACCAACCGAAAGTATTGGTATACCGAAAAGTTGGTATATGGGCTTCGGTGGTTGGTAATGGTACAAATTTTCTCATTACCAATTACAGTTGGTTGGTAGATGGTAGAGGCAAAAATGAATTGGTATTGTACCGAACCCACCCCTACTTGGCACCATCGCACATTCTTATAATGTCAAAGGAATATTGAGAAAAATAGTCAGCACGGTGCAAGTCTCAAACATGCAATTTGAACTATTTTTTCATCACCAGTTATTCATATGTCTTAATATTCGAGGGGTGGGTAAATATAAAATTGTAAAATACTATAATTAAATCAAATTGGAGAAGAGCCATGGTGTCAACATGATTAGCAACAACAGATTTCGCAAGAAAAAAAAAACCATAAAAAGCAGCGTCCACAATACCAAGTTATTAAGGTGTTGAAAGACACTGACGGAGTTGAAAAAATGGTTGTATGAATGACTTACATATTATTGGTGTAAGTGTAGTTTAGTGCACTGAATCCGCTCCCCGAATATTGCAACTTTGCTTGTTCAGTTGCACAAAAAAGTCGTGGGTTTATAGTATTTTTTTTTATGTCACCTAGATATATGTCCAATTTATTGAAGAATTCATCATGATAAGAATTGTATATAAAAGTGAACTCAGGGTTATATATGAGTATTTTACGACTAATTTACTTTAATTATTGTATTTTACAACTTCATCTTTATTTACCTCTCGAATATTATGAATATATGAATAGTTGGTGATTATACAAATGGTTGAAATTACATATTTCAGTGACCTCCTATTTGTAAATAATATTTCATTCAATACATGTTGTTATATAATTAATAAAATTGAACCAGCAAAAATGCATTCTAACATAAACTGTTTCTGCCTAAACCTGGGGGTCTAGTAGATACTTGATGAATCCAACTCGATCTCCTGCAATCCTGCTCACTAAGGGGAATACCGGGCGGGCCGGCCTTCTCCTCTCCGATGCCTAAGTTAGTATAGTTGGAATATATATAACTGAGGCACGTATGTAAGCAGGGAGAGAGATAAGTTACCTCATAAAGAGGGTAGTTGGGGCCCATATATAGGTGGTTGGGGGTAAGGGCTGGCCTTACTCTTCGATGTGGGACTGGTTCCCTTCTGTTTGTAACTTCTGATGCCCTCTTTGGCAGGCTGGAACCCCGACCCCAGGGTCCCTGGAGGCAGGATAGAGTGCTGGACCCCGAGGCCGGGTGCTGGTGATCCGATCCTGAGCCTTGGGGCGGGTGCTGGGGCACTTGTTGCGGGTCTGTGGGCCTGCTGTAGCCTCTCTGCGGCTACTGTCAACAAGTCCCCCAAGTTCCCGGTCAAATGCAATCTTGAATGGGGACTTAACTCTGTCTTGCTCTTGCCCTGCAGACCCGCAGGGTTACCAACCTACCGGTGCCCAGTCCCCCAAGTTCGCGTTAAAGATTGGGCGTGACCGAGGTGCGTACCTGTTTGCTGACGACAAGTAAAATTTTTATAAGTACGTTTATAATATAGAAAGTACTGGACCTCGCCCGGGCGTCCTGCCATATCGGTGCGAGGCGGAGTTCTCGGGAGCTCGACCGGGCGTCCTGCCATATCGAGACGAGCCCCGGATGAACTTGCAGACTGAACCTCGCCCGGGCGTCCTGCCATATCGGTGCGAGGCGGAGTTCTCGGGAGCTCGACCGGGCGTCCTGCCATATCGAGACGAGCCCCGGATGAACTTGCAGACTGGACCTCGCCCGGGCGTCCTGCCATATCGGTGCGAGGCGGAGTTCTCGGGAGCTCGACCGGGCGTCCTGCCATATCGAGACGAGCCCCGGAGATGCTAGCCTACGGGAGGGCCTGTTGGTGCGTGGACTAGGCCAACAGGCATCCCGGAGAGTGTTACGGCCGTACCGAGGCATCGGTTAACACTTACTAGTTCTTCTCAGCTTTTGTTGGTTAAGCGTTGAGGTAGTGTGCAGGTTTGTTAGCCTGCGGGGAGACTTGTTCTGTGTTAGAGAAACAATCTGCCCAGTGGAGTGGCGTTGAGATAACGAGTCTCGCCATGTATCCCCAAATGTATCACAGTTCAGTGTGATGCAGGGTTTTTATCCTACTGGACAAGAGTACATGGGTTAGATGTAAGCTCGCCCGGGTTTATAAAGCCCATGCGTTTAGAAGCCTTTGCTGTTGGCTCGTTCCTGCTCGTAGGCGAAGGAAGGTGACAACCGGTAGAATACCTTGGAGTGGGTTAAACGTCCCAGGGCCGGTGGAGTGTCATAGTGCTGGAAGGATCTCGACCGGGCGACATGCCATATCGAAACGAGTCCCCCAGTGATATGCAACGAAGATGGTGCTTAGAAGGGTTCATACCTGGATAGATGCTCTCGAAGCGGTTGGGAAATTCGCAAGCGGTGAGAGGTCTTCAAGATATTCACTGAAGAAGCCATGCAACTTGTTGAATGATCATACTCGTGAACCGCCATGGTGCCGGATTGACTCAGAGTTGACTTTCTGTGGGGAACGAGGGGAGTGAACGCCTCGTTATTTGCTCCTATCTCCCTAAATGCCGTTGGTAAGTGGGACAGGTGGCGGACATGCGATGAAGGGGAAAGCCCATCAGTCCCATCAGTTATGATGGATGGGATTCCTTATCCGTGCTGAGACACGTGTCGACAGAGAGCGGTCTAAGATGGAGGGAATCCACGGCTGGGGTTGCCTTGCTTTTCTTGTTGCCCTATTTATTGTCCACTCTACTCACCTCCTACCACAGTTTGCCTAAACGTTTTTCCTTCTGCTCTCCTCGTCCACCTTGCTGCAGATCTGAATTACTTTGTGTTAGGATTATGGCGTCTGGGAGATCTGCGCATCATGGCGGCGCAAGCCGCGGGCCCAGAAGGCACGAGCTGCTGGATGGTGACAGAGTGATTTTCTGTGATGAGCCAGTCAGAAGCATGGATGAAAGAGAGATCAGGGAGTTTCGGGCGAAGTGGGACATCGATTCTTCTGTTAAGCTTCGGGGCCTGCGTCCAGGGGAACTGGCCTGTAACCCGGAACCGGGCTGGGTTGCTGTTTTCGACGATCAATTTCGACACGGACTATCGCTGCCGCTGCCGGAATTTGTTCAGTATATGCTGAGCTCACTAAATCTTTCCCCGGCCCAGCTTCCGAGCAATCAGTGGAGGCAGTTGCTTGGGCTTGGGTGCCTGTTTAGCCTGAGCCACATGAACTGGCCGACGGCTAATGAATTTCGGGCGCTGTACAAGATTTCTTATTGCAGAAAGGCCCAGTGTAGCGGTTGTGTGAATTTTGCCGCGCGGGACCATGCGGCTGCCATCACGCATCTACCGTCATCGGTTTCAGATGTCTGGAGGAAGTCGGTGGTGCTGGATATTCCACGGCCGGGTGGAATAGATGCCCTCGGCATTTATAATGTGGAACGTTGCTGGTCCCACGGCGGCAGTGATCTGGTAGGGCCCCTCCCATGTTGGTTCTAGGGCCAACAGTTTTTTCTGGACCTTCCTCATGACCCAGTCCCCGACCTGGAGCTTTCCCTCCCGGACCCTTCTGTCATAGTACCGGGTGATCCGCTGCTTGTAGGTTTGGTTGCGCATGTGCGCCTGGTCACGGCGCTCCTCAATGAGGTCCAGGTTGAGCAATAGCCCCTCGGCGTTTGTCTCGGCATCGTAATTCTCGACCCTGCCGGTGGGTATACCAGTTTCTACAGGGAGTACCGCCTCGCTACCGAATGCCATGCAGAATGGGGTCTCTCCTGTTGCCTCTGCTGCTGTTGTCCGGATGGCCCATAGCACCGCGGGGAGTTCTTCGGCCCAACACCCCTTCTTGACATCCAGCTTCTTTTTGAGAAGGGTCTTGATAATCTTATTGACCGCTTCTACTTGGCCGTTGGTCTGCGGGTGTGCCACTGAGACGAACAATATCCGGGTCCCCATAGACGCTGTGTACTGGATAAGATCAGCATTATTGAACTGTGTCCCATTATCCGTGACAATAGTCTGCGGTACCCCGAACCGGCAGTAGATGTTCTTCCATAGGAACTTTTTAACCCGTTCCTCAGTGATCTTTATCATGGGTTCTGCCTCGACCCACTTAATCTGATAGTCTACTGCCACGATGGCATACTTGTATTGTCCCACAGCCGTTGGGAAAGGACCGATGATGTCCAATCCCCATTGTGCAAATGGCCATGGTGCCAACAGGATTGATAACGCGATTGCCGGGGCATGAGGTGTAGAGGCGTACATGTGGCACTTGTGGCAGCCGCCTGATATTTTTCTCGACATTGCCGCCATGTCTGGCCAGAAGTACCCCGCCCGAAGCGACTTGTGGGATAATGATCTTGCGCCGGAGTGATTACCGCATACCCCTTCATGGATCTCTCGCATGATAGCCTCTCCTGCCTCTTTTGTCACACACCTCCGCTGGGGGAAGCTATGCCCCCTTCGGTATAACTGGCCGTTGAGGAGACCGTATCGGGCGCACCAGAGGTGTAGTCTTCTGGCCTCTACCGCATCCTGGGGGCTGGTTTTGTCAGTCAAATACTTGACTATTGGATCCATCCAGCTTGGCGGCGCTTCTTCCACCGCAAATATCTCAGAGATGGTTTTGTTTATACTTGGCTGCTGGAGAGTTTCCATTTTTGCTTTCCGGTACTCTGGGGGGTAGTTTCCGGTTGCCAGCCTTGCGAGGGCATCTACATGTCTATTTTCCTCTCGGGGAATGTGTTGGATCGTGGCGCCCTCGAACGGCTCGATCAGGGTTTTGGCCAAAGCCTGGTAAGAAGACAGCTGGGGGTCCTTGACCTCAAACACCCCGTTCATCTGGTTCACCACCAGGCTAGAGTCGCTGTATATCTCCATGGACAAAATTCCCAACTCCTTAGCCAATTGCAGACCGGCTATGAGGGCCTCATACTCGGCAGCGTTGTTGGAGGTGCTAAAAAGGAACCGCAAGGCATACTCGTATGACTGGCCATCGGGCGAGGTTATCATGACACCGACGCCGCTCCGCCTGGTCGTTACGGAGCCGTCCACGTAAAGTTTCCAACCGGTGGGGAGGCCTGATTCGGTCTTTATGGTTCGCACTGCGTCGGTGTCCTCGCACCGGGTGGGGTGCGCCTCTACCGCCATTGGGGTGAGCTCACATATGAAGTCCGCAGCTGCCTGTCCCTTGATGGCCGTTCGCGGGGCGTAAGTGATGTCGAACTCTCCCAGCTCAACTGCCCACCGTACGAGCCTACCGCTGGTCTCTGGTTTTTGTAGGATCTGTCGCAGAGGGTGATTCGTATATAAGGTGATGGAATGAGCCTGGAAATAATGCCGGAGCTTCCTGGCACTAATAATCAGGGCCAGAGCCAATCTCTCTATGTCGGGGTACCGGCCCTCTGCTCCAGTGAGTCACTTTCCCGCATAGTATACCGGGAGTTCGAGCATGTCTTCCTTCCTAATGAGAGCCGCGGAGACGGCCGTTGCGGATGCAGCTATGTAGAGGTATAACATTTCGCCCGGCACTGGTTTGGATAGGAGAGGCACTGCCGACAGATATGCCTTGATAGACTGGAATGTCGCTTCATGCTCCGCTGCCCAATGGATTTTCCTGGTCTGTTGTGCCTTGAGCAGCTTAAAGAACGGGGTGCATTTGTCGGTTAGGCGGGAGATGAATCTGGCAAGGGCGGCTAACCGGCCGGTCAACATCTGGACCTGGTTTCTCTCCCCTGGCGTTTCCATATCTAAAATCGCCTGGACCTTCAGCGGGTTGGCTTTTATCCCTCGCTGGCTGATGATGTGGCCTAGGAATAGGCCCTCTGAAATTCCGAAAATATACTTCTTTGGGTTTAAGCGCATTCCGAATTTGAGCATCTTGCCGATGACTACGGCCAAATCCCGGACGTGGGCCCCTGCAGTCAAGCTCTTGACCAGCATGTCATCAACATAAACCTCTACGGTTTTGCCCATTTCTTGCTCCAGCATTCGGTTCACCGTTCGCTGGTAGGTGGCCCCGGCATTCTTTAGACCGTACGGCATCCTCTTATAACAGTAGGTACCTCGGTCGGTTGTGAATGACGTGTGCTCCTCTTCATCCGGGTGCATCCTAATCTGATTGTACCCGGCGTAAGCGTCCATGAAGCTGAGCATCTTAAAACCGGACGTGGAATCTATAAGCCGGTCAATCCGGGGGAGCGGGAAGCTGTCTTTTGGACACGCCCGGTTCAGGTTAGTGAAGTCCACGCACATACGCCATTGGCCGGTTCCCTTCTTCGGCACCATGACCACGTTAGCGAGCCAGCGAGGGTACTGGACTTCCAGTATGAAACCTATACCCTTCAATTTCTGTATCTCCTCTCTGATTGCCTCATACTTTGCCGGACTGAAGGACCTCCTCTTCTGCCTTACCGGGGGAACGTTGGGTAATAAATTTAGCTGATGTACGGCTATCTCCGGGGATATGCCTGGCATGTCCTCATAGGACCATGCGAAGACCGAACTGTTGTCCCGGAGGAAGGCTATGAGCTCTTGCTTGACAACCGGATCGAGCCGCGTCCCTATTACGACACTTCGCTCCGGATGGTCTACCGAAATGCAGATTGCTTCAGTTTCTTCCACGGCCGAAGGTGGCTCCAGTTTTTCGATGAACCGCCCAACTCTTTTTGACTTGACGTCATCACGGGGGTCAATGCTCAGATCCGGCGCGGGCGCCTGCTGAGCGGTTGTGAAGACCTCGGTCCGCTTCCTCCCGTGGGTCAGGGCTTCTGTGTAATACTTACGGGCGATCCTTTGGTCCCCACGTATGGTAATAACTCCGGTTGGTGAAGGCATCTTCAGCATTAACATATGGCCGGCTATAAACGTTTTAAGCCTCCATAACCCTGGCCGACCGATTATGCCATTGTACGATGATAGACAGTCGACAATGATGAACTCCAAATGCTCCTTTTTCGTTCTGTCTCCCTCGCTGAAGATGATCGGTAGGTAATCCAATCCCAGAGGCTGGACGACCTCACCGAAGAAGCTTATGAGCGGCTCGTTATCCTGGGATAACTTGTTCCTTCCTCTCTGCAACCCTTTGTATGCGTCTCGGAACATTACGTTGACTGAGGCTCCGGTATCGATCAGCATACGACTGGTTATCCAGTGGTCTATTTGGACCGTAATGAGGAAGGGGTCGTTGTGCGGTTGGATCAAATCCTCCGGCTCTTCCTCCTCGCAAAAGGTGATTGATTTCCATCCGGTTTTAGCGGCTTGGCCGCTTCTTTCGCCGAAGGCGTACACCTCCTTCCCTCGGATCGATCTTAGGCACCGCTTCTTTGAGCTCCGGGTAAGCCGATCTATACGGTCCCCGCCGTGTATCATGTTAATGCTCCCGTGTACCTCGATCCCCCCGGGAGTGCGGGTACTTATAGTTCCCACCTGCCGAGCTCGCGGTCGCT
This sequence comes from Potentilla sterilis, assembly GCA_963682095.1. Lineage (NCBI taxonomy): Eukaryota > Viridiplantae > Streptophyta > Magnoliopsida > Rosales > Rosaceae > Potentilla > Potentilla sterilis. The sequence continues at coordinate 8,506,857 of OY821759.1, forward strand.
CGTTGTTGGGGTCCTTTGGGCGGGCCTGGTCGTTCACGACCGCTATCTGGGGCTTTCGGCCATCAGTCCGAAGGGCTAGATCTTTGGGCTTTCCTGCTGGCGAAATAGCTAAGGCCCGCGGTGGTCGCTCTGCTGGCGTAGCTGCCAGATTCTGCGCCGAACGCACAAATGGCGGTCTTCTCCCTGGTCGGGAACCGTCGCCATTGCTTCGCCTGGGTTGCCACTCCTCCCGCATCTCTGCTTTCCTGGTGGCTGCAGGGGCTCGGCTGCGATCTAGCCACCCGGTTTTGCCTCCACGGGATGGTGGCAGGTCGTCCGCTATTCGCTTGGGCGCCTTGTCCCCATATGTCTCGTGCTCTGCCTGAGCGTGCCTGACGGCCACGGTCATCAGCTCGTCGTACCCTAGCGGCTCCTGTACTAGTAAGTCGTACGAAAGTTCCCCGGGTCTTAAACTCTGCTTGAAGGCCATCCCTGTGATCTGCTTGTCCAGGTTCCTGACCCCGGCCGTGGCAATTTGCCACCGGTTAACGAAGGCGCGTAGCGGCTCGTTGTCAGTTTGCATGCAGTCAAAAAGGATTGTGGATGCCTAGGCTGTCCTGGCTCTGAGAATGAACCGGCCGACGAACTTATTCGCCAACCGCTCGAAGGTTTCGACTGAATTCACCGGTAGCTCGTAGAACCAATTCAACGCCTCTCCCGAGAGCGTTTCTTAGAATACGTTGCAGCACATGGCGTCCGAGTAGCCCCTCGCCCCTGCTTGTGACTTGAAACTGTCCAGGTGCTGGTACGGGCAGCCCGCCCCTGAATAAGTCAACCTTAGAGGCCTTTGGCTTCCGGATCTTCCCGATTCCCTAACTCGGCGCGGGAAAGGTCCAATACGCTCGTCGAACCGCGCGCCACCTTGTGGTCACCCTGCCATCCTCTCGCTGGTTTCCATGCGGCCCTTTATGTCCGCCACCGAGGCGGAGAGCGCCTCGAGTGTCCGAGCGGTAGAGCTTTCCTGTTCGGTTGACGCCTGGCCCGTGCGGTACGGGAGCTCGGCCGGGCCGAAGTTTTTTAGAGCTTCCGAAAAAGTGGCGTGGCCACATGCACAGTCTTTCTTCTTCCCGTAGTCTGCCCTACCTCAAGATGCGAGAATTCGCTAGCCTTGCCTACTGACCGCGGCGCTGTTTGAGGAGTGCCCTGCTGCCCTTCCCGCTCCAGAGCCGCTGATAGGGCAATGTTTACTGCCTTCAATTCTTGGCATCGGGCCTCCGCTCTTAGTCGATCTTGATCACCCTCTTCTCGCAAGCGCTCGACCTTTGCCTTCATCTTTTTTCTTTCTTCCGGACCCTTCTGGTCGGTGTTTTCTGGTTCCCGGCGGTTATGAGCTCCGTCTCGGATGGAAGAAAGGGCGAACCTCGCACCGACCTCAGCCTTTATGTTACGGGCCGGGTCGGGGAACTGAATTCGCGCTTTCGGTTTTTCCGTGCTGGCTTTTATCTTCCTTCCTTCCATAGCTTCCGGACTGAAGGATGTAGCTACCTCTCCAAAGGATTAATAGAGCAACACAACTTTTCGTACGAATTCCCACAGACGGCGCCAATTGTTTCTGCCTAAACCCGGGGGTCTAGTAGATACTTGATGAATCCAACTCGATCTCCTGCAATCCTGCTCACTAAGGGGAATACCGGGCGGGCCAGCCTTCTCCTCTCCGATGCCTAAGTTAGTATAGTTGGAATATATATAACTGAGGCACGTATGTAAGCAGGGAGAGAGATAAGTTACCTCATAAAGAGGTTAGTTGGGGCCCATATATAGGTGGTTGGGGGTAAGGGCTGGCCTTACTCTTCGATGTGGGACTGGTTCTCTTCTGTTTGTAACTTCTGATGCCCTCTTTGGCAGGCTGGCACCCCCGACCCCAGGGTCCCTGGAGGCAGGATAGAGTGCTGGACCCCGAGGCCGGGTGCTGGTGATCCGATCCCGAGCCTTGGGGCGGGTGCTGGGGCACTTGCTGCGGGTCTGTGGGCCTGCTGTAGCCTCTCTGCGGCTACTGTCAACATAAACCTTCTTTTTTTTTGTCAAAAATATTACATTCAATACTTCTACAGTATAAAATGAGTTGCGCTTCCCCATATACATTGTTTAATTTTCAGGTCCTATTAAGTGATCATTTCTATATGTGGATATATAAAGTTCAATAATGACAATAGATTTACGGACCAAACACTCGGCATTTCTTAAAGAGCCCATAACGACACTTTCGGGCCCATACTCATATTTTTAAGTCTCCCAGTTTTCCGACCAAGCTCCGATTGCATCTATGAGGCCCAGGATGATGGAACATACTTTTTCAACACACTGTTATTCTCAAGAGTCCCCCCGGAAAATTCCAGAGAATATCAGAACAACGTTTTCGAGTCCCATCATTCTCCAGAAAACTCTTGGGTCGTTTTATAAACATTCATTCAATCCTCCCCTCCATTCATTCAACGTTTCCGATCGCGTCCAATCAATTCACAATGTCGCTCATCCCAAGTTTCCGACGAAGCAGCATCTTGGACCTCGATCCATGGGACCCATTCAGCGACTTCCAGTTCCCTTCCTCATCGCTCTCCACTTTCCCTGAAATCCCTCGCGAAAACTCGGCTTTCGTAAACACTAGGATCGACTGGAAGGAGACCCCAGAAGCCCATGTGTTCAAGGCCGACATTCCGGGGATGAAGAAAGAGGAGGTCGAGGTTGAGATTGAAGACGACAGGGTGCTTCAGATCAGCGGAGAGAGGAAGATAGAGAAGGAGGACAAGAACGACAAGTGGCACCGGGTCGAGAGAAGCAGCGGGAAATTCTCCAGGAGATTCAGGCTTCCTGAGAATGCTAAGGTTGATGAAATTAAGGCTGCAATGGAGAATGGGGTTCTCTGTGTGACTATTCCCAAGGCAGAGGTGAAGAAGCCTGATGTCAAAGCCATTGAAATTTCTGGTTAAATCATTAATAAACATCATCTTTCTGGGTTTGTGCCTCTTGTCCTATCAAAATATGAATGTCAATCTGTAACTGTGTCAATGTGTGCCTCGTAAAAATTGGGAACTTGTTACTAGTGTGTTTTGGTTTGTGCTATATGAACGGCCCTGTTTTTCTCTTTCTCAAATATCCAATTTCTTGAAATGGTTGCCATATGATTCAACTAACCATTCCCATCTCTTGCCCTTCATTTCTGCTTTTCTTGCTAACAAATCCCGCGTATCTGTTCATGTTCATTACCAGTGCCCTTCAATGATTTATGTAGAAAACCAGTCATAAGTTTTTATAGATGATATGAATACAGAGCTATAGCTAGCGAGGTTAGTGTATGTGTATATTGTGGAAAGACCTCTAGTGATACTTTGTGCTATTATAAAATATCAGAGACATACATATAGAAGATTGCAACACAGAAAATAACCACTTGCAGGATTTCATTTGATGATTTTTACAGTGAGACTTGTCGCGGCATAGATTAGTTGAGCAGTACGCACATACTGCTCCTTATTAAAACATGTGGATCATTTGGAGACAGAAATCCACAGGGCTCTCTTTTGAAATTATCTAGGAAGAACGTACTAGAAGTCTAGAAATCTCAAGAGAGTTTGATTGAAAATATTCAAAATAGTCAAACTACAATAAACCATACTTCATAACCCGCCACAGAGAACGCATGCTCAAGCCCCACCGTTGTTTCCAACCTCATCTTCATCATCTTCCTCTTCCATATCAATCTCAGGCTCATATGCGGAGTCACAGATAGTCCTCAGCATCGAAATGGTCAGCTCGTCGTTATAGAACCAAGAGATTTGCAACCCGCCGAGTGGCTTCTTCAGGGACACGACCACAGCAGCGCCGGTCTGGTTCTCTGCGAGTGCAGACCTACAGAGTCGCAATGCCGCCGCATGCAGAGTCTCTCCTCCACCAAATTCTCGAGGATCAAGCTTCGCCAGACTGTGATACTTACCATCACCCGTCCTACGCTTGACGTACAGAAAATTCGGATCGTCATCCCTGGCTGAAGCATTCATGGTGGCCATATTAATCATCTTTGCTTGAACTGATCAATGAGAGAAAGTTTCTGAGTTGTTTAAACTTTAAAGTTGTGAACAAAGCCACAAAGGTGCACGTATATATAGGGGAATGGGGATGCAAATGCTACAGATTTTGTTGTCCTGAAAATCTTTTATCCACTGCTAGGTTTCGATTCTCTGATATCTTGAACTATTATTGCCCATAATCGAATCTCGTTCGTACTGGAATTTTTTGGTTTTACTACTAGCATGCTCGTGCCGTGGTAAATTAGAGATCCACGTATATTCAATGATTAGATTCTTGAGCATATGATACTCAAGCTTTTCCAACTTTTTACTCGATGATACTCTGTGCAACGTACGTTTCACCAGTTGAACACGCACAGCAGATTTGTATATGATGGAAATATATTTACGATGACTTAGGTCCATCTCACACATATAACTGAATGGCGAGGCTTGCATGTACAAATAATATGCAAAGCAGAAAAATTAAGTTGGATTAAAATAATGCAAGATAGTAGGAAACCAATTGAACTCGCACGAAATTAAGGTTAAAACGAGCAGTGATTAATATCTGAGAAGAGTGATTCAGTATGCCTTATGCGTTAATTGATGGACCTAACTGCATATGATGATTGAAAACGTCTACGATTGAACACAATTCAAATCCTTGAGTCTACCCCCCTTCTTTTTTCATGCATTTCAAACAAATATTGCCACTTTGCTTGTTCAGTTGCATAAAAGAGTCGTGAGTTAATATATAGTATGTGTTCGTTGAAGACCGGTTATTTTCCACAATACTCTTGATGTAACCTAGATATAGTCATTCTATTCTTTTGGCTCGGGATCATGTACAATTTATTGAAAAAATCATCATGATAAGAATTCTATATATAAAGGTTAAATCATACTTCATATTTTGAACTCATGAATCAATTTTTTTCTCAAAATCTCACCCATTATTAATGTTAGAAGATACTTAATTCAATGTAGTTGCTACTTTGTTTGAACTCAATAAATTAAAGATATAGGAGAAAATTAAAAATATCACAATATTCAACAAATCCTCTTCTCAGCTACTTCTCTCAGTGGCCGGGGGGTTTGGCGCGAGGTGACTCATGAACACTCTCCTCACTTTTTCGAGCTTAGTTTTGATTCAACACATTTTCTATTGTGATAAAAATCATCTCGTCTCTTTTCAACGAACATATAGTCTCATCAATTTTGTTGATTTTCACGTCTTTCTTATTGACATTCCACTAGATCCATCGATATGATTTTTAAATACAACTATTTGATTATTTCATATGGCATCATAGCTATGCTACATAAATTGAGAGAAAAGACGTTGGGAGTCTAGCTACTACATCTTTCTCTTTGTTAAATGACCTAGCCTCTTTTGTAAATAATATTTCATCAAATACATGTTGTTATGTAATTGTGTTTGAAAATTATGTAATAATTGTGTTGAAATGATCATCGAACTCTATTTTAAAAAAAAAATAGAAAAAATTGTAATGAATCATATGACCCTATGAGTGAGAGTAGCTCCCTTACTATAAATAAATCGAATCGCTAAAACTTCCAGCATAATTTTTTTTGTTTTTATCAAAATTACTATATATATATATATATATATATATATATATAATGGGTGCGTTTCAAAATTTAATCTATTAACTTTGTGTTACTTTTCAATATATATATATATTTACATTGTTCAATTTTCAGATCTCTATGAGTTAGATCACTTCTGTATGTGGAAGTATAAAGTTGAATTAGCCTACTTTCGGCCCATATTTATACTGTCAAGACGCGAGGTCCCCAAAGTTTCCCGACCAAGCTCCGGTGTATATATATGAGGCCCAGAATGTTGGAACCTACTTTCAGCCGACATTGTCATTCTCAAGAGTCCCGGAAAATTCTAGAGAATATCAGGACTGTTCAAGGAAGGTTAACTCCGTAACTTCCGTGGTGTGTCTTGTCCTAATAAGACTTGTAGTCTAGATACTTTATTAGATAGGGAATCCCTGTTCGCCAGGGATACTTGATGTAATGCCTATATAAAGGCCTCCTTATCAATGAATAAACACAGAGAGATTTATCAATCTATTTCTCCTACAACACGTTATCAGCACGTTGCTCTAGCCTCCCGTCTGATAGCCCTAGAAACCCTAATTCCGAATTTTTTTTTTTTTCGAAACCCTAACCTACCGTCGGCCGCCGATTCTTCTCTTCGGCACCGTCGGCCTCTTCTTAGCAGCATCTGCGCTGTTCGCTTGCCGCACTGTACCCTCGAGTACTGCTCCTCCTCTGCCTCTAGGCAGACAACCCGCTCGCCAGCAGCTCTCCCTTGCGTGCTACTTTTTGCACGCATCCGCCAGACGATCAAAATTGCTCGCAAGCCAAGCAAGCGATCCGCGAACCCTTATTCGTGGTTAAGAAGAAATCAAGAAAAGTCGAAGAAAATAAGCTTCCCCAAGAGTCAAGTTTCGTTTGATCAAGCTTCTCTTGAAGAGGTAAATATTTTCATAAACGTTCCCGCTTCTGAAATTTCAATAGTTGGGTTTTGTTTTCTTCCGGGACCTTTCCGTGTCCCTGCTTCTTCATCCCGATTCTATCGCTTCTCGGGACGGCATACGGGGATTTAGTCACCCCGGTGCCAACGTTTATTGGGGTAACTGTGATGTTACCGGCCACCGTTATGCTTGTGACTGTGATGTCACTGTGAACCATAACGTATTATCCTTTTTGGAAAGAAAACAAAGGGAAGATATCGATTGTGACTTGAAGTCACGTTAAGCATCGATTTATGTGACCATGATATATCTTGGCACTGTTCTAAAAGAACAATCAAACTTGATTAGTATTCAAATATACTAACGTCTCCCTGTTTGTGTTCTGTAGATGGCTGACACTCAGCGTCCAGAATTTGACATCTTGGATGTCCAAGGCAAGGAATACAAGAGGTGGGTCTCAGATGTTGAGAACACTTTCATTGGTAAAAGATTTACTGCCACCATCAACCCTCCTGAGGATGAAAGCTTACACGCTTCTCCTGAACAGAAAGCACAAGCCCTGATGTTTCTCAGGCGCCATATCCATCCAACGCTCAAGAAGCAATACCTGAGGAAAACTGATCCCAAAGAGCTATGGGATATCCTCAAGGACCGCTTCGACAATGTGCATGACGCACAACTCCCAGACCTCATGTCTGATTGGGAGCAAATCCGCTTACTGGATTTTGATTCCGTCCAGGAATATCATCAGACTATGCTAAACTTGCAATCTGATTTGAGCTTTTGTGGGGTCGAAAAGACCGATGATGATATGATGGAGAAGACTTTCACAACGTTCCCAGAATCTGCGTCCATGTTGTCGCATCAGTACCGCGATCTCCGCGAGAAAGGCACTATCAAAACCTTCAGCGATTTGATGAATGTGCTTCAAAGAAAGGAGAGGTACCATGAGTTGATTCTTACCACCAATAAGAGGCCTCGAGGACCGAAATTCATTGCGGAATCTCATCAAGCCCGTGGTAAAGCTTTTAAGCAGAAGCATCAACCTCATGAACGTCAAGCACCGCCACCACGTACGCCAAGAGCAATACGTGGCGGACGAGGAGGGAGAAGAGGCGTCGGCCGTGGCCGACCGCTTTCTTGGACAAGGGATGATGGCAGAGCCGCCGCTCCCAGAGGGAGGAACAGTTTTGGTTCCGGTCCCAGGCGTGGTGGCCATCCGCCGAACAATGCTTCGGCTCCTTGCTTCAAATGTGGTTCTACGAATCATCTCCAACGCGATTGCATAGCAAGCAGAGATATTCAAGCCGCTTACAAGAAACACAAACAATACATAGAACAAGAAGCACACTATGTAGGAGACTTTGAGGAAGAAGTATACGATGAGGAAAATACGAACTTCGCCATCGATGACTTCCAACCTACCAAGAAACGTAGGACTCAGGAGTATGATACTCCAGACTATGAATAAGTATTTGACTTAGGTCATGAGATACGTGTTCAAGTTTGATTTTGATTGTTATTTTGACAGAATAGTCAATAAATCACGACTTTGTTCGATAAGTCGTTCTATTTAGAACAACCTTGATGTATTTTTGAGTTGTCATCAATAAAATCTATCTTATTCTACGAATGATTTGAGATTTTTACATCCCTGAAAGCAAAATTGGTTCAATGCATCCAATTCTCAATGGCATAATCATTTTGAGTTCACCAAAATTCTGGTGATGTTAACTCATATCCGAAAAATCACAAAGACAAAAGGAGAGATCCGCGACACGCCATCCGCGATCCGCGATACGCCATCCGCGATCCGCGATACGCCATCCGCGATGCGAGATATGCCATCCGCGAGCCGCGATACACGATCCGCGATCCGAGATCCGCGATCCGCTATCCGCCAACTTGGTCGCGATCCGCCAGGACTCGCTCGCCATGGCTATTCACCAACTAATCCGAGATCCGCGATCAGCGATCCGCCAACTTGGCTGCGATCCGCCATGCCTCGCTCGCCAAAGCCCATAAGCGCTTGGCCGCGACTCGCTAGGCCTCACTCGCCATGGCCATTCGCCAGCTTGGCTCAACACCGAATCCGTTTTTTTTTAAACCAACAATCGATAGCCTATCGAACAAATGCAACTTTTGCATCAATGGCTCGGCAACGAAGTGTCTTCGGACTCGCCATGCTTCGGATTTAGCTCAACCGTCGCATCGCATTGCCTCAATGCCTGACCGACTCTCACCACTCGCCTTGCTTCGGCTCGGCCTCTGGGTCGCTTTGGCCTTACCACAGCTTCGGCTTTGGCTTGGCTCCGGCCTTTGCCTTGGCCTCGGTCTTGGCTCGGCCACGCCACCTACGACGGTGTCCGGTCTCAATCTCTGAACTAGGCTATGATTATCAATGGTGATACTCGGTGATTAAAATGCGGCTTATATCTTTCTCTCAAGTTTTGTCGTTGCCATGGCTATGTTATTGGCCTTAATGCACTTCATTTTGTGATGATATATTGTTTCAGTACACTTACTTTAAAGTGTTCGCCAAAGTCTAAAGTAGACTATTGATTCAAGTTACATTGTTTTTGTAGATGTATCAAGGCGAGATTGAGTGTTTGTTGGATTGTGCAACAACTCACACGATTCTGAGGAATCGGCAATTGTTTTCGGATTTTACGCCAAGAGAATCGTCGTTATCTACGATGACAGGAACTGGACCCGTAATTAAGGGTCGTGGCACTGCTCAATTCTTACTGCCAAATGGCACTGAGATTCGGGTAGAGGACGCCCTATATGCGCCTAAGGCGCCAAGAACCTTGCTAGCTTTCAAGGATGTGCGTGACAATGACTATCACCTCAGCACTTATGTTGAAGATGGAACTGAATATCTGTTGATCACCTCCACTCAATCTATGCGCACTCGCATTGTGGAGAAGTGTAAGCGAGTTCGCAATGGCATGTATTTCACAACCATTCGAGCCAACGAATCTCATGTTGTTATATTATGTGATTCTGATGCTTATAAGCTTTGGCATGATAGACTCGGTCATCCGGGTCGTGATCTGATGATCCGTATTTTGAAATGCTCCCACGGTCATCCATTTTTCCGATCACAAAAGCACAGAGGGCGCCTCGGCCTCGGTTCGGCCGTGCCGTCGATAGCCGCCTCTCGGTTCCAAGGAGAGGTTCGGTCCCCTCCTGCTTCTCATGCTTCTGTAGCGATGTCTAATGCTCATCGTTCGTTTTGTAAAGCTTGTTCACTAGCAAAACTTCAAGCAAGACCATCTTTTGCTATTGATAATAAACAGAATATTCCGTTTCTACAACGAATACAAGGTGATATTTGTGGACCTATAACACCAGAATGCGGACCATTTCGATATTTCATGGTTCTGGTTGATGCATCAACGCGTTGGTCACACGTAGCGTTGTTGTCCACGAGGAATGCTGCATTCGCTAAACTCCTAGCTCAGATTATTAAGCTTCGGGCTCACCACCCGGACAATCCGATTAAGTCCATCAGACTGGATAATGCTGGAGAGTTTACCTCAAAGTGTTTTGATGACTATTGCATGTCAGTTGGGATTGAAGTTGAACATCCCGTACCCCACGTTCATTCTCAGAACGGTCTTGCAGAAGCCGCTATCAAGAGACTACAGCTTGTAGCTAGGTCTCTTGTCATGGCCACAAACTTGCCAGTTTCGGCATGGGGATATGCAATATTACATGCAGCTATGCTTATTCGTCTACGACCCACAGATAGCCAACCATTTAGTGCGTACCAGTTGGTAACTGGTTACGAGCCTGATATTTCGCATCTGCGTACTTTTGGTTGTGCCGTATATGTGCCTATCACGCCTCCACTGCGTACCAAGATGGGTCCACAACGACGATCAGCTATTTATGTTGGATATGAAGCACCAACTATTGTCCGCTATATAGAGCCTATGACAGGTGATCTGTTTACTGCAAGATTTGCAGATTGTCACTTTGATGAGACATCCTTCCCGCCGTTAGGGGGAGATGGGGCCGCATCCGTCCCAAATGAACGTCAGGAATTGACGTGGTTCTCTCCCACTATGTCTCATTATGATCCCCGTACGTCTCAGTGTGAGACTGAAATACAACGCATATTAGAACTACAAAAGGTGGCGGATACGATGCCCGACTCCTTTACTGATATTGCGAAAGTGACAAGATCAACCATACCTGCTGCGAATGTACCTGCAAGGCTTAACATTCCTCGCCATGCGCGAGCACGCGCCGCCGGTCTCGGACCCGCAGCCCTAGGTGCCATCGGCAGCCTAGGCTCGGCACCTCCAAGTGGAGAGCCGGCGTCGACTTCGGATCCTCCTAGAAAGAGGGGGAGACCAATCGGTTCCAAAGACAATGTACCTAGAAAGAGGGCATGTGTCCAGGCACAAAGCGATCCGTTCATCATTGATACTGTGACGCCGTCACACGAGATTGTCTCCGACTATACCTATGTCCAAGAATCAACTCTGAATCATCTGGGGGACGCCTCAGACTCACTGTTGATGTTGGAGAACAAGGAAATCTCATTAAACTACTTATGCATGCACAATCTGATGGAAAGAAATTCCATGTATATCGATGATGCATTCGCCTACGCCGTTGCTCAAGAAGTTATTGACGACGACGATATGGAACCCCGCACTGTTGATGAATGTCAACGTAGGGCGGATTGGCCGAAGTGGGAAGAAGCAATCCAGGCTGAACTAGACTCTCTAAAGAAAAGGCAAGTATTCGGACCGGTTGTGCCTATACCGCCGAACGTGAAGCCTGTTGGACATAAATGGGTCTTTGTCAGAAAGCGCAATGAGAATGGCGAAGTCCAGCGATATAAAGCTCGACTCGTGGCGCAAGGTTTTTCTCAACGCCCTGGAATTGATTATGAGGAGACGTATTCTCCTGTCATGGATACTATTACCTTCCGATACTTAATAAGTTTGGTAGTCTCAGAGAGACTCAATATGCAGCTTATGGATGTTGTAACTGCGTATCTTTATGGGGACCTAGATACGGAGATGTACATGAAAGTGCCAGAAGGACTTTCGTTACCCAAGTCAAGTGAGCAAAAACCACGAAGTTCATTTGCTATCAGGTTGAGACGATCTCTATATGGACTCCGACAATCTGGTAGGATGTGGTACACACGGTTAAGTGATTACTTGATTGGGAAAGGATACAAGAATGATGAGTTGTGCCCTTGTGTGTTCATAAAGAGAACAAGTTCAGGATTTGCCATTATAGCCGTCTATGTCGATGATATGAACATCATTGGAACTCTGAATGAGATCAATGAGACCGCTAGCTATTTGAAATCCGAATTCGAGATGAAAGATCTGGGAAGGACTCGGTTTTGCCTAGGCTTAGAACTAGAGCACCGAAGTGGTGGAATTTTTATACACCAGTCTGCATATGTCCGAAAGATGCTCAGGCGATTTAACATGGACAAAGTTATGCATCCTACAGGCACTCCCATGGTCGTTAGAAGTCTGGATATCAACAAAGATCCCTTTCGTCCGAAAGAAGATGACGAAGAGATCTTGGGAGCTGAATATCCATATCTTAGTGCTATTGGAGCTTTGTTATACTTAGCTCAGTGTACTAGACCAGACATCGCTTTCTCTGTGAACTTGTTAGCTAGATTTAGCTCTGCGCCAACACAACGTCATTGGGTTGGAATCAAGAACATCTTCCGATACCTTAAAGGAACCCTTGACATGGGCTTGTACTATCGATACACTCATCAGGATTCGACACATAGTCGATCTCTTGCATCTAACAGCACAAACCATGGCTCGGATTGCCATCCGCCAGCCATATCCGCCAGGACTGGCTTTGGTTCATCCATCCGCCATCCTGCAGCCATATCCGCCAACTTATCCGGACCCGCGGATGTTAAGTCGTGGTCCCGATACGATTTTGGCGATACCCCCTCCTACTCAGATACACCAAATGATGTAATGGTAGGATTTGCTGATGCTGGATATTTATCAGATCCACACAAAGGACGTTCCCAAACCGGTTATGTTTTTACCATTGGGAATACGGCGATATCTTGGAGATCAACCAAGCAAACCCTTGTTGCTACCTCCTCGAACCATGCTGAGATTATTGCACTACATGAAGCAGTCAAAGAATGTATTTGGCTTCGCTCAGTTATATCTCACATTCGAGAGTCTAGTGGACTTGAGTCTACTACGATGGGACCAACTTGCATATTTGAAGATAATGCAGCATGCATTGAGCAGATGAAGTTGGGATACATTAAGGGTGACAATACTAAACACATTTCGCCTAAGTTCTTCTACAATCAGCAGCAGCAAGAGACTTTGAATATCCAGGTGAAGCAAGTCAGCTCAGAAGAAAATGCAGCGGATCTGTTCACCAAGTCTCTACCTAAATCTACATTTATGAAGCATGTAAAGCGCATTGGAATGTGTCGCTTATCCGAACTCAAAGACTGAATGACTATCAGGGGGAGTTCTCATCTAGACTTCAGGGGGAGCCTAGTTATGCATGTCTCACATACTTGTAGTTGGTGCGTTGTACTCTTTTTCCTTAGACCATGCTTTTATTTTTGCCCAAGAGGTTTTTGTTTGCTGGCAAAGGTTTTAACGAGGCAACGGTTCATGCACCATTGAGGACGCGACACAAGGGGGAGTGTTCAAGGAAGGTTAACTCCGTAACTTCCGTGGTGTGTCTTGTCCTAATAAGACTTGTAGTCTAGATACTTTATTAGATAGGGAATCCCTGTTCGCCAGGGATACTTGATGTAATGCCTATATAAAGGCCTCCTTATCAATGAATAAACACAGAGAGATTTATCAATCTATTTCTCCTACAACAAGGACAACATTTTCATGTCCGAGCATTCTCCTGAATATCCTTGTGTCTCCTTATATATATATATATATATATATATATATATATATATATATGTATCCAATCCCGCTCCATTCATCCAAATCAGTGAAGTAAATACTCAATCTTTCTGATTATTCGGAAAAATCTTTCTGATCGTCCAATCAATTCACAATGTCGCTCTGTTAGAATCAATAAGATACTTCAGTATATAAACACGTATAGATTATGACAGATATTAGATCATATGTATATTCAGTTAGAAAACTAACTGGTGTTCTTGATCCCAGTATCCATTTTGATCTTCTTCTAGATTCACTTCTGTATATCTCGGTTTGTTTGATGGGACAAAATGTATGAGAATGTTGCATTTGCTCTAGAAGGGATCAATTGGCTTATATAAGTTTGTTGTCATGAAAATTGTCGTAGACAGTTTTTCATGACAGTTTATTCAACAGTTTCTTCCATCAAGAAACTGTCAAACAATTTGTCCTAATCCAATCTGTGTCCTAATGACTTCACCAATACGAATTCAAAATTCATATAGACAGTATAATGCTATTTATCTCTCATCCGATTATTATCAACATGGATAGAATAGCTTATAGTTTTATTATGAAACTTCAAATCTATTTTACAATGGTACAATATAACCTTAGTTCAAATAATGCAGTAGAACTGCATTCTGATATTTTACAATCTCCTACTGAACTAGGATTATATTTTATAACATGCAAATAGATTTACTTTAGGTGCGCACTTGAAATTTCATTTCGATATGCATTTATTTCAAAATCCTGTCAATTAAAAACAAATACAATGAAATGTAAAAGGTCATGACAATTATGCAAATCATCTGTCTTTTACAATCACATTATAAAAGAATTTAATCACATGGATTACCTCTAGTGAAATCTTTGTTTAACTGAATATAATCGATTTAAACAAAATGATCCTGATGGCTAAATGCTGCTGCAAACTTTCATTACAGGAATATAATGAACTGTATGTATACATGCAGTAGTTTATGCAGCAACTATGAAAAATTAAGGCAAATTTCTGAATGTAAAGATATCACAACAATTTTGAATAATCAATATATCAAGAATTATATATATATATATATATATATATATATATATATATATATATATATATATGCTGTATTAAAACATCTTACATCTGTTTTGCTGCATTAATCATAAAAATCTTATCCATCGATATGATTTTTAAATACAACTGTTTGGGCCACAATTGGAACTTGTTTCAATTGGGCTTTTACCCCGAGGCCCAGAGGGGTTCAGGTTGAACTGAATCCGGTTTTGGTATTCTCCCGTTTCGTTTAGGAAAGATTTCTTAGAGGGAGAGTATCGATTTGTTACCTAATCGGATCGGGGTTATTTCGTAATAATCTAATTACACAATATACGAATTACCTTAACGGATAATAAGGTGTAAACTCTGATTAGGGATAACTAGGGATTGTTTCGGGTAGCAATCCATCTGAAAGGATATCTTTGCCGAATCAGTGATTGATTCGCTTGGGACTCGATTTGGCTTGTCTCGGCATTAATTGAATGGTGATCTTGATGAAGAGTGAGTTCCCTAAATCAAGAGGAAGTTTAATCCCATTTAATTTGTTGTCGATTTACTTGGAGGCAGAATAAGGAAGGAGACTCCTAGTTGATCTCGGAATCCGCCAGGCTGGATTTCCCAGCCCTAGGGTTTCATAAACCATATAAATATAACTCTTTTACAACGAAGAAAGGGTTCTCAACCAAACACAAACACACACAAGTTCTAGCGCACCGCTAACTTGCCAAAGCCTCTTCGGAGCAACTCACGCAATTTGCCTCCACCTGCGATCGATCCTATCTCGCATTCGTGTCGAGCGGTTGCTGAGTGACTCACGCAATTTGCCTCCACCTGCGATCGACCACGTCTCGCATTCGTGTCGAGCGGTTGCTGAGCCAATCGAGTCAGTCCGCTACTCCGGTAACAATCGAGTCAGTCCGCTACTCCGGTAGCACACACCCGTGGTCTTGGTATAGCTCTGCTTTGCTTCTCCGGATCAGAGTAAGATCCTCAATCCTCCAAGGGGTTGGGAAGAAAATCATGTTAGAGAGTTCTATTCAGGTCTTGTTCGAGTCATGTACGCCAGCTTAGTCAGCGCCCGCGTAACAGTTGCTTGATCAGGAAGTCAGAGTCTATTGGGAGCAGACGATAGGACGCACCAGGGGTTGTCCGCAATCGAGTCGCACCACTCCAAAGGTGCTGGCACGCCTAAATCACACAGAAGACACGCGAGGAGCACGCATCCTCCACCCCCAAGTGCTGACTGTTCGCCGGGTGCTAAATCCGCCACGAACATTTTGGCACGCCCAGTGGGACACAGTGTCAAGATTGCGGGATCTACAAAGGGTCATCCTTACAAGAGGATAACCATGAATTGTTTAAAGAATTCCCATAAGGAGCTGATCAAACATGGAACAGCTGATTGTAGGGGATTAACTGAAGCCGAAGCTAAGGAAGTGTTTGGCGGGACCCTGGGGGATGAAGCAACTATTGCTGCAGCCCTCAAGGTCGTGCGAGACAAGAGAAATCAAGCCCCGTTATCCGCGGCACCAGTTGTCGCGACGTTGGGGGAAATAGTTGAGGTGGAGGCTGCTTCTCAGGATGATAACGGCTCTCTTGGTCTTACCAACCGGGCAGCCTCATTTGGTTTTTTGGATGAGGGGTTCGCGGATGAGTCCGCGGATCCGCCTGCGTCACCCGTCGCACCATTTACTGGGGAGACTGCATCTCCTACCGAGGTGACGGACACGTTGAGGATGTTGATCGACAAATCTTGTCGTACGGATGACATTTTGAAGAAGGCCAACAATATGGTCGTTAATCTAAGTGAATCCATGAAGCGAATGGAAACAGAGCAGAAGGGGTTCACTGCCAATTTCAATTATCTTGCCGGACAACAGGGTCGTCTGGCGGATAACATGGCTGCCCAGGTTCGGAACTCCGATACTTGTTGGAGACAGCAACAGGAGCAGTTGGCGGCTACCAATACTACGCTCGAGAGCATGAACACCCTGATGGGACATCTTTTTGATCGGGTCGACCAGTCTGAGGGGTCTGACCGTACAAATTCGTCGAAAGACAGGCGGGGACGAGCGGCTGGCCGTGGCGGGACCGGCGGACCTAATGCCGGGGCTGTTAATAACCAAGCGGGCAACAATGTCCCTCCTACTGAGCCAGTGGGCAACAATCCGCCAGAGCCACCAGCGGATGTCGTGGCCCAGCTGACCATGGAGGATATCAGCAGAGTTTTTACTGAGAAGCTTAGGGAACTACAGGGGTTGCCCGATGTCGACAAGACGTACGAGAATCTATTAACTCGAGAGATTAATGCAATACCATTCCCTGCCAGATTCAAGCCAATCCGCTTCACTCCTTTCACCGACCAGACTTCGGAGGATGCCGAAACGCACATTATGCGTTTTACTAATGAGTCTGGTCAATTTGCTGAAGACCCCATCGTGAAGTTGAAGCTTTTTCCCACCTCTTTGGCGGGTGAGGCCGCTGTTTGGTACAAGCGTTTGAAGCCTGGATCAATACCAGACTAGAAAACCATGGAAGTTCTTTTCCGAACCATGTTTGGGGTTGTGGAAGCAAAGATTGGGGTCAAGGACCTAGCGGAAATGGAACAGCGACCTGACGAATCCGCCACTGATTATTTGAGAAGGTTCAAGCTGGAATTAACCCGTTGTGAGATGGATATTCCAGAGGAACATGCAGTGAAGATGGCGATTGATGGCTTGGTGGACGAGATCCGCCAGGGATTCAGGCAAGTTCATGTGACCACCATGGCAGATCTGACTAATCGGCTAGGTCAAGAGCAGCATTATGTTGATCGGTCCAAGGAGAGGAACGAAAGAAGAAAGGGGACTCCTATGTCCTACTATCCGGGGACATTGAATCCCAAAACTCCACTTCCTGCTGCTACCAAGACAGTAGCAACTATCCAGGCGGATGCAGTTCCTAGACCAATCCTGACATGGGTCGACGATGAGGAATTGGAACACAAAGTGGCGGCTATAGAGAGAACTGATCAAAGACCTTTACAGTCCAAAACTGCAAGGTTGGAGACTGTGAAGATAGTGACCCCGCTTCCAACTAAATCAGCCTTTGAGGCATATACCTACAACGCCCACAAGGCTCCGGAAATTTTGCAGGAGTTGTTCAACCAGGGACGTCTGCATCATGATGATGGATTCATTCCCAAAGCTGGCTACATGGCGGGGAAGACATACTGCAGCTATCACAATATGAACAATCATAATACCAAGGATTGTGTGAAGCTAAAGGATCAACGACAACACCTTGCAGCTGGAGATTCCTAAGGAGCCTCAATGGGCAAAGCCTAAGACCGGTCCGCGGGTGAATGCTATAGAAATTAATGTTGGTCCGGGTCCAACACAGCAGCTTAGGAAGCAAGCTTCCAAGTTTCAGGAGTATTCGTATGATGCCAGCAAGGCGGAAGAAATTTGGGAAGCTATGGTGTACCAGGGGGCACCAGAGATTCAGGAGTTTTACCAATGCCATCCCAATAGTGGGGATGGCGGACATTCATGCATTTTCCATCGTTCTTCTGATCATTATACTTCTCAATGTGTAGGTATGAAGGATCAGCTTCAGGAGTGGCTAAACGATGGAAAGCTAGGGTTTGCTGAGAACAAACCTAGTCCGTGCCCAGAGTTCTGGGTCGGGGCTATAGAAGAAGAGGACATGGTGTTAGTTCCTCGGTCTAAACTTTGCTTAACCTGTAGGCTGAATACAAGGCAGCCGATCACCTACGATGAGTTTCAGGCGGCTGTAAAGGAGGCAGAGGAGAAGGCCGAAAAGAGGGCTTTGAGAAGGCTAAGTTGGAACATCCGCCTCCCGAAAGGTCAGGAAGGGAGAGTCACAAGCGGGTGAAACATCACCATGGTTCTGAGGACAGTTATGCTAGTAGGGCGAGGCTCAGGCAGGACCCAGGGCCTTCCAGAGTGAAGTCAGCCACGGCTGGGGATTCGTACACTGCTGCGAATCCAGAGCCATCTGCGAAAGTATACATTCCGCCAGCTTCTAGGAATGACCCGCAGGCGGACATATGGTATACCCAGCATGCTGGTAAGGCAGTCGAGCTTGCTGCCGTGACTACCAGGAACGAAAGGAGGCGCTTTGGCAAAGCGAAAAAGACTCTGGCAGAGCTGGCTGCCGGGAAAGTAACTGAAGAAGAGTTGTCGGTGTCAGTAGAGCATGTGGAGCAGGTTCACAGGCGGTACAGGGTCAGGACCAAATCCTATGTGGATTCCAGACGGCAGCGCTCAACGGAGGCTCCACCTGCTCCTCGGAGGAACGCTCATAACAGGTTGGCGGATCTGCCAAGATCCACTGGAGCACCTCAGTCAAGGCCAAGGAGGAAGCTAGCATTTTCTCCGGAACGGTCAAGAGCCGAACAATCTTCCCCAAGGAGGGTGCAGCCCGAAGCTGTTGAGAGACAGGAGGGGGCAGAGCTTCAAGAGGACGTGATGGTGATTGACACCAGGAGGGGCTCTACTGTTATGAGGTGGATGCCTAAAGAAAACAGTACGTCAGTGGCTACAAGCACGAGTAGCGTGGGGGTTCCTGCGGAAGGTGTCATTCTCAAAGAATCCAGTTTACCAGTTGCGGAGCCAAACAAGCCGCTCACTATCTCATCACAAGCCAAGCCAAAAGAGCCGAAGGCGCCGACCAACTTCGTGGAGTATGCAGCCAAGAAGCTGCAGATGCATGTGCCGACAAGGCCATCCTCGGTTACATCTAGCGTAAAGGCTGGTTCTAAGGTAGGAGACGTGGTCCTCGACAATGAGGATGAAATGGTCGACTACGAGGAGGAACCAGAAGTGGCAGAAGTGGAGGAGGATACCATGGAAGAGGAACAGGCCGAAGACGAAGCTATGGTTCATCACTGTAACATGGTTTTCATACTGTCGTCCGCTTATGCTTTGCCAGAACCCATGCCCACTGCTCATTTTATCGATAATGAGGAATCAGCCAGACCTGTTTATTTAGTACAGGAACCTGAGGATGAGAGTATGGCGGAGGCCGAACCTGGGGTTTTCCAGTCCAATCATCAGTATCCTGAGGGGGCTGGAGACTTTTTGAGACAATGCGTGATGTTCGCTAAGCCAACATTCAACATGTCCCAGCACATGAAACCTTTGTACGTCACAGCAGAGGTGGAAGGGATCAAGGTCCGCAAGGTGTTGATAGACACCGGAGCCGCGGTGAGTATTATTACCACCACAACCAAGGAGCAGCTCAAGATTCCCGAGAAGAAGCTCATTAATACTGTCTCCAAGGTGAAGGGGTTTTCGGGAAATATTACTCCTACTGCTGGGGTGGTCATGCTCAAAGTAAAGATAGGACCATCCGACACTTATCAAGGGTTCTTCGTAGCGGAAGTGGACGCTCCCTATCATATGATTTTAGGGAGAGACTGGATCCATAAGGCACTAGCAGTTCCTTCATCTCTTCATCAAGAGATAATTATGTGGGATCCAGTCGCGGATTTACCAGTGCTCATCAAGGCGGATGAGCGTCCTTATTCCATAGCGGCCGTCCATTTGGAGGCCAGCTATTATAACATAAATATGAGACCTCTCAGAGTTGAGGAGGTTGATCATAGGGGGCATCCAATCGGGGTGACCCAGAATGAATTGTCTCAATGGGGAATTGCCCAGGCCATGACAAATTACGGCCGGCCAATTTCCATTGAGCTTCTTCCCGACGTATCCAATGAGTGACACCCTCTCACAAGAGGAGTCAGAAGCCTTTGCTTCACTAATGCAACAATTGTCTATCTATCAATTAGAGCAGATGGCCTGGGAAGGGGTTGCGCTAGTAGAATGCATTGAGGAGGAAGACATTGATGTTTTCATAGGGGTGGAAGTAATTCAGCCTGCTCCAGCAGCGTTGGATGACACTCCACCCAAGGTACGTGATCCCGTAGAGAAAGTAAACTTGGGAACTGATACAGAGCCCATGGAAGTGGGGATTAGTCAGTACCTTGGACCAGTCTTGAAGCAGCAACTGATAGGGTTGCTGCAGGAGTTTAAGGATTGCTTTGCAGAGAAGTATCAGGATATGCCGGGTTTATCAAAGGAGCTGGTTTGCCATCGCATCCCCATCAAGGAGGGATGCCGACCAGTTAAGCAAGAGCAACGGCGGATGAATGCTGAAACTACAATGGCAGTCAAACAAGAAGTTCAAAGCATGGTTGAGGCTGGGATAATCAGACCAACTCTTTATCCGGAATGGTTATCCAACATTGTGCCTGTCAGGAAGAAGAATGGCAAGATTAGAGTCTGTGTGGACTACAGATACTTGAATGCTGCATCACCTAAGGACGTCTATCCCATGCCTATAGCGGATATGTTAGTGGATGCAGTAGCGGGGCATGAGTTGCTTTCTTTTATGGATGGAACGGCGGGCTATCACCAGATTCCTATATACGAGCCGGACATCCCTAAAACGGCTTTCCGCTGCCCCGGATTCACAGGTGCATTTGAATATCTTAGCATGCCATTTGGCTTAACCAACGCAGGTGCTACGTACCAACGTGCAATGAACGTTATTTTCAGCAAGCTTTTGGGGGACATCCTGGAAGTCTATATTAATGATGTGGTAGTAAAATCAAGGAAGAAGGAAGACCACGTTGATCATCTTCGAGGGGTGTTCACCATCATGAGAAAGCACCAGCTTAAAATGAACCCAGCCAAGTGCGTTTTCGGGGTTTGTGCTGGTGACTTTCTAGGGTTTGTGGTGCATGAGAGAGGCATCGAGGTGGCTGGTGACAAGGTCCAGGCTGTGTTAGATGCACCAGCACCAAGGAACAAGAAGGAGCTGCAGAGCTTGCTGGGTAAAATTAATTTCCTCAGAAGGTTTATATCCAACTCGGCGGGCAAGGTTGCGCCTTTCTCTCCTCTGCTCAAACTCAAACTAGGAGAAACGTTTAAATGGGGTCCTGAGCACCAAGGCATACGACAAGAGGACCAAGGGAAAATCCTATGGTGAGGATGACTTGGTCTGGAAGGTAGCTCTGCCCCTTGATGAGCCTGGACGGGGCAAATGGAGTCCTCGCTGGGAGGGGCCATTTGTCATCGATCGTATTGTGGGCAAAGGAGAGAGACTTGGACGGAGAAGTTCACAGAAACCCAATTAATGGGCGCTATCTCAAGAAGTAATTTCCAAGTGTTTGGGAATATGAAGCGCCCCCGGCGGATGATGACACTGATCCAAGTTCTTCTTAATTCACCGGACTCGGGGGGCATCAAGTCAGAGTGGTACATCCGTTAGGGGTGTTTCCGCCACGTTTTGGGGTTGCTAGTTTTTATTACAAAACTGTTAGGGTTTTGTGTTTTCTCTATCTTATCTAGACATCCGTTTGGGGTGACTATGTTCTTAGATTTATCAATCAATTTCCCATCCTTGCCTCACGGCGGACGGGTTTTTTCCTCAATTATTCGATCTTGACCCACTTTGGGAGAAACCATTTATATTTACTATCTAGTTTACTGGGCTTTGCCTGGTCTTCCGCACATCCGCGCAGCCAAGTAAACTCGGGGGGCAACCTAAGGGCAAGATCCGCTATATTTTTCAGACTTTTCGGAGGACAGAATTTTGAAACTTTTTGAATTTTTGGACACTCCGTGGGGTTAGTCCCTTCCATCCCCTGGATTAGGGTTTTAAGGAGCATCTGTTTGGGGTGCACCCTTATTCTCGCCTTTGGTAATAGGACATCTAGTGCAAGTCTTGGTTTTTAAAGCGATATTTTATTTGCTTAATGAGGGGCTTTGCGGCCGTGGCTATTACAAAGGCAGAATTTAAATAAAGAGGCATATCCGCCAACTATCTCTGATACCATCTTGATATCTAGGGCATGTCCGCCAACCCTTCAATCTGGAATTTCGCCGAGCGAATGGAGCTTGAGGATTGGTTGGCAGAGTCAGTATTGGTTTCAGAGCGGAGTGGCGGATAGGGGCTCGCTGCCTTGAATCCTTTGTAGTTCCAGGAGCCCATTAGACAAGCGCCATCTATCTCCGCAAAGGAAATGCATATCTCAGATCCGGAAGAAGACCACGGAGACAGAATTCCCTTCATAACGAAGGAGATGGCGGGTTTTCTGGGGCTTGACCATCCTCACACCGGCGTGGCCTCGATTCAGGTGAAGACTGATGGTAGCATGAGGCGTGAGGAGGGTACCCGAAACTGCATCTGTGTTAGGCCTCCGGCCGACGCGAGTAGAAAGGTGCCGAATCGGCAGCTACCAATCTGTGATCACATCCGCCCAGGACATAACATGGGATGTTATGGTTCGAGATTTGTTTAACATGAGGTGTTATGATTCGGGGTGTTCAAGAGAACATCTGAACTAGATCTGGTGGAAAGGATTGAGGAAGCCATAGCGGCTGATAAGAGACCCTAAGGAATGAAATAAAGAACAACATTCTAAGGCAACTTGGAGGTTCTCAGCTTCGGCAAAGGGGCGTTGCTTTTATAGCCTCGTTGGGAAGTAATCCAAGGGCTGAACTGGAGCGGTGCAGTTATTAGGCAGTTGGGTGTTGGAACCGTTTTGGCGTTTGAATTTCAAATTTTCGGGAAACGTTTCTACAGTTCTGACAGTAATGACGAGGCAGTTACGCAGGGTTTGATTTTTGGATCAGACCGAATTGAGCTTGATTAGTGGACTCAAATTGTTAATTAAGTAAACAAAGTAAATACATCAAGCCAGTTCTATTACGGGCTAGGTCTAAATTCGTACAACTGCAGGCCCAATCTCTTGATTGTGGCCTTGGTCTTACTGACCCAACGATTTAGCTCTGCCGCTGCTTTCTTTGCTTGAGACCTCTTTTCTTGTAACTTGGTCGCCAAGAGTTTTTGCTGGTTCACTTCGTCTGCGCGTTGGGTTTGTTTCTGGCGGAGGAGGGAAATTTTCTGCTCTAGGGCCACCTTCATGTTCTCAAGCTTGGCTATTTCGGCCTCCTCCAGATCATTAGTAGCCATGGCGACCATGTCTTTGTAGGCACGAGCAGCTTGGGCAAGGGCTGCATCCGCTTCCTGGAGCTTGGCATGCTGAAGGGATGGCGCAGATAAGCGCTCCTACAGGTTCTTCAGTTCTGCTGGGAGGCGAAGAAGGCAGGAATTGGCATCGGGCTGGTTCTCGGGGGGCAGCTGCTGGAACTGACTCTTAAGAACTTCAAGGGCATAGAAGAGTTCATCCGCCACCTGAGCATCTGCAGGATCCTTTTCTCCCAGGCACTCTAGGAATCCCCATGCCTTCTGTATTTCTGCGGGTTCCTCTTCAGGACTGTGAGGGGGAAGGAAGAGGTCTTCAGCCAGGATGGAAGAAGGGGCAGTTTGGTCCTGGATTTCAGAACTAGATCCGCCAGGGGTCGCGGACGGCTAAGCAGTTGGGGAAGCAACAATCAATCTCGCAGGAGATTGATTCTGTGGCAAGGGGATCAATGCTTCAGTTGATTCCACAGGGCCAAGGTCCGCTGCCTGTGGGGTGTTATTGTCAGTTGCCATAATATCATCGTCCACCTGTTCATAAAAAAGGAGGGTTAGGAGCAGTTCTAACCAAGGAAAATGGCAAGGCAGGCAGATATATATATCATACCTCAACAATTTCTGGCTGAGGGGTTTCTTTGGGTTGGACCAGAGGAGATCCTGGTTGCCCTGGTTGCCCTTGCTGATCAAGGTCAGCCTGGTCATCCGCAGGGATTGGAAGTTGTTCAACCCGGGGGGAAATATCTGCCAGGGATTCCACTCCAGCAATTGTTTCCTCTTCTGCTAATAAGAGATCATGTTCAGGGGAGGATGGCTCATCAGCTGCTGGCTGCTCTGCGCATTGGTTTGCTTCTTCTTCTTCTTCTTGCTCCACTTCATGAGTCGAGCTTGAGGTCAGCGGATTTGGAGTTGAAGAGCTGCCGGGCGCACCACTTGTCAATTGCAGAGGCTCGTCTGCCGGGGTCTCTGCCACAATGTCATCAGGGTTTTCCCCCGCCTCCGGTTCAGTTTCTGTAACGGCAGAGAGTGTCAGGGTTGGCGTAATAGGGCGCTGACCAACTGCTAGCGCTAGACTGGAGGAAGTACCTGCATCAAGGTAACACAGAGGGACGGGTTGAGGAAAACTATCGCCGCAAATCTCGTGAAGATTTTGATAGAGGTCCGGATAGTCCTCATCGAAGCTAGAAGAACTTGTAGATTCTTCAGAGGGGTCAGAGGACTCACCAGAGGAAATTTCGATCACCGTGGGGCCTCGGCTGGCGGCTGCAGCAGACGAGGAGCGTCTCTTCCGAAGTATCTGCAAAGAGGGATAGAGTTGGGATATCTACGTCACGTAGGTATTTATGAGCTGATATCTAGAGATACGAGGAGACTAGGGAGAAGTTGGATTCACTTACAGGAGTGTTTTCCTCCTTATCAGATTCTTCGTCCGCCTCAATGATAGTTTTACTCTTCTTCGGGGGCGGATGAGTTTCGTTTTCCTCCATCTGTCGGGGTTTGTCTGGATGCCTATTTCATTAAACAAATAAGAGTTACGCGAGGTTTTCTGGCGAACCAAAACATCAGTAGGAAGCAGGGCGTATTACCTTCCCTGGGGGCAGGTCAATATACAGCGGATCGCCCTTTAGCACCTCTTGATCAGCTGGGGTAAGGTACCCACCCTGATTCCGAAAGAGCCTCCGGAAGTAGAAGACGGATGGCTGATTAAAGAGCGGGCCTCGCAGGTGTGCCCACCAAATCTGATATGAGCCAGTAGCAGCCATAGAGGCCTTCAGGTGTGGGTAGTATTCCCAGTTTCGCAGGTCAAGAAGCTCCAGGCGTGGTCTCTGGCTAACACCGGACGCTGGTGGGAACTTTCTGCTATTCCGCCACGCCGAAAAAAGATTCACACTCTTCAGTGGCGGGTAGGGCAGGATTTGAGTAAGTCCGAACTGCCAGGCAAAGAAGTGAGGCGCGTAGACCTCATGGCTAGGATATTTCTTGTCACTACAGAGGAATGACAAGTCCGCCATGGAAGTGCAGTGAATGAAGATCCTTCGACCTTTAGTGCCTTGTTCACTGGAGGGAAGGAACCCCCGGAATAATCCGGGTGGATACCTCAAATGGATCAGCCGATGTACCTCTGAGAAGAACTCACTGGCGGTTGTGTTGAAGAAGATGTCAAGGCAGACAGCGTAGCTGAGATCAGGACTGGGGGCGCAGCCGACATATTCTTGCCCCACAACTTGATCAGGTTTGGGATCTCCCTTCATGGCTGGAATAAGTTGGGGAAAGTGCATTTGGCACCAGATATCTAGGATCCAGAGCGGACTAAATTGAGCACAATCCATTGGCTGGGCGGATATCTGGTGCAGTCAGCGGTAGAGGTGTGCTAGAACATATTGGGCGAGGCCAATTTCATGGCCGGCGTAAATTACCTCCGCCATACGGTGGTAGAGCTTAGTCATCTTGTTGGTGTTGGAGCAGAACACAAACTTGTTGAGCCAGAAAGACAGAAAGGCTATTCCGCCAAGCGCATTATCTAGCTGGGAGGTATCATCTTTCCACTTCTCGAACCCACCGACGTCGACCGTATTAATAGTACTCCGGGGGACTATCCTTTCAGGGTAGTTGCTCTCATCAAAGGTTAGGGGGCCAATTGGGAACCCGAAGCCGGCATAGAGGTCTAGCAACGTCACGGAAGCATGACCGAATTTGAACTCAAAGGCGTTGACTGTGGGGTTCCAGAAGCTGATCAGCGGAACGAGAGCGCACCTATTGCCTCCTTTTGGGCTGAGGCTGAAGCAAAGTTTGATCACATCAGCGACCCCAGCCTTCCTCTAGATTTCTCTGTCGAGAGGGAGCCGTGCTGCGTACCAGGCTTTCATATAGGGCTTGACTAGAGGCCAGGCGGAATGGTTTACGGCGGCTTGGTGGTGGTTGGTTTGAAAATTTGGGCATTCCACTGGATCTTCACGGCGGAAAATCGCCGGCAGTGGGCGTGCCGGGCCGTCGAGTATCTGGTTTGCTCCATCGTTATCATCAGCATTATAGCCCACCACATAGGGACCTAATGTGGAACGTTCCTCTTGGGGAAGACTAAGATTGGTCCGGTCATCAGCCCCGGAGCAGGTGATGAGAGGGAGGAGTTGATTCTTGGCTTTATTCGCTATGGAGTAGCGGATGGTGAAGTTCTTTGATGAGGCCATTAGTTTCGAATTTGGGTTTTTTCTGAGATTGGGCTGAGGAAGAAGAAGAAAGTGGTCTGAAGGAGAAACCAAAGGTCTCAACTTGGTTTATAAGAATCCGAAAGGGGTTCTCGAGTTTTGAAGTGTTGGGTTTTGCAGCAATCAAGGGTTTAGATGAACAGTGATACCGTTTCGAATTGGGAAGTCGTGATTGGTGAGGAAACGGCGCAACAGTCCAAATATTTAAATACTGCGGATGGGCCGGCGTTTGGGGCTCAGTCTCTCTTCTATTTCGTTGAAGCTCTCAATATCGGAGACTGGGGGGCAATGTTTGGGCCACAATTGGAACTTGTTTCAATTGGGCTTTTACCCCGAGGCCCAGAGGGGTTCAGGTTGAACTGAATCCGGTTTTGGTATTCTCCCGTTTCGTTTAGGAAAGATTTCTTAGAGGGAGAGTATCGATTTGTTACCTAATCGGATCGGGGTTATTTCGTAATAATCTAATTACACAATATACGAATTACCTTAACGGATAATAAGGTGTAAACTCTGATTAGGGATAACTAGGGATTGTTTCGGGTAGCAATCCATCTGAAAGGATATCTTTGCCGAATCAGTGATTGATTCGCTTGGGACTCGATTTGGCTTGTCTCGGCATTAATTGAATGGTGATCTTGATGAAGAGTGAGTTCCCTAAATCAAGAGGAAGTTTAATCCCATTTAATTTGTTGTCGATTTACTTGGAGGCAGAATAAGGAAGGAGACTCCTAGTTGATCTCGGAATCCGCCAGGCTGGATTTCCCAGCCCTAGGGTTTCATGAACCATATAAATATAACTCTTTTACTGACACATCCCGAACCCAATTTAACTGAATTATGAGTACTTGAAATTTCGTACGCTTTATTTTAATTGTCAAGCGATGTCAGAAGTAATTTCGGAGAATTAATTTGGAAATGTTTTAAGTTTAATGGGGTGAAAAGTTGACTTTGTGATCTTTCGGAATTTTGGAAAAGTTTTCTTCACGAAAGTTGTAGAGCGCGACGATACGAGTTCGTGGACACGCGGCACGCGTGGAACGGACGTCGGGTGAGGAAGTTATGACCTGAGGAAGTCATTTTACTGTTTTAGAAAGTTACTATAAATAGGGGGGGTATTTTCAGAAAAGGGTAACTTTCCATTTCGGGATTTTAGTATTTACTGTAGCGTTTTTACTGTAGCTCTTCGAGTTACTGGTCATCCTTCTCCCCCCGATTTACTGTTCATTCGATTTTAGCTCTGATCTCCGCCGTCCGGCCAAGGCGGCACGCGAGCCACCCCGCATCGGGCTCAGCTCACTCTGCTCTTCCTTTCGAGCCATGGATCGGCACCGGTAGAGCACGGAGGAGGGAGCGGCGGCGATTCGAAGTCCGGCCACCGTGGGAGGCGGCGCTGCAGGCGACGCCCGGAGGTGCGCCACCCACCGATCGGTAGGGTTTCTCTTGGCGATCCTTCCTGGTGGGGTGGCGATAGCCAGTTCCGGCCGAGGAGGGCGGATCGACGCCGAGAAGTTTCGATCCAGATCGGGTCGATTCGACCCGGTTCTAGCTAGATTCGACCCGGCCCAATACGTCTCGACCCGGTCCGGCCCAGAACCAGCTCTGACCCGTCTTCGTTGACCAGTCAACGTTGACCCGTCAACGTTGACCGAAGACTTGCGTTGACCGAAGACCGACCGCTGACCGGCCACCGGCGTTGACCGGCGACTGTTGACCGGCGTTGACCGGCGACCAGCTTTGACCAGCGTTGACCGGATTCCGGAACTGCGGCGATTTAGTCCGACGCGATCCTCCAGCGGTCCGGCTCGATTTCTTGTGAGTATTTACCATTTCTGGTAAATTAAGGTGAGTAAATCTATTTTTTTTTTATTATTATTTAAGAATGTGAATGTTAGTATAATTACTGTTATATTTCGAATGCTTGATATGGAACGTTGGGTATTTAGCGAGTAGAATTTATTAACCAAATTGCGATTAAAGAATTTATCGAACTTTGTTTCCCAGTGGGTGGGTGTTGGCGGTTTGGGAACAAAGTAAAATGATATTTGGTTTTTGCTTAACTTCCGACCTGTTTCGAATTTTCCGAGGGAATTTTCGGGACGGGTCCTCTCAAATGGTATCAGAGCATGATCCTTTGACCTGTGTGTTTTACTGTGTATGTCTTTGGGGGAGATTTTATATACTTTAAATATGTGATTGAGTTGTGAATGGAATTTATGTCTATTGGAAATATTGAGGGAAGCATGAACTTCGATATACTGTTAGTGGACTTTTATTTTAAATTGAGGCATGTTTGAATATGTTAAGTACTTTAGGGAGTTTATATTCCATATTTTATTTTGAAAGTAATATGGCGTATCGAAAGTCGAGAATCTATTTTTAAATAATGATTTCTTGTTGGTCTTTTGGTTGGGTATTGAAATTTTCTACGCTTTGGAAATGTGATTTTTGATACGGAAAATAAAGGTTATTAAATCCTGGTATCAATATGGATTTTCAGATATTTTATGATTCTTTTGATTATCGAATTATGATTATGATCTTTGGTCATTTAATATTTAAAGAGAAATATGGATTTGAGATTATATATATTACTACTATTTAGTAGTACGTATTTTAACCGAAAATGAGATTTTCGACGATTTCGTTATTTCATTATTTATGATTTTCCGACATGTGGGACATGTCGATGTTATATATTATTTTCACTATTATTTTATGACATGTGGGACATGTCGGTATATATGTATATATTTGGAGGCTATTATTATATTTACGATATTTATAAGCCTCGGATGTACGGTCGGGGACCGTACTGATTTGTTTCATATGAAGGGGAAACGTGCTTTCAGTTTTATTTTCGGATTTTCAACACATCAGGACCGCTGTGTGCTAGCTAGGTTATGGCAGACCGGGGAAGGTCAGACCTACCGCCTGTATGGCTAGGTTGCTGTATGGTTGGCCGGCGTGGAATGGTGTGTTGCTTTGTTTTATGGATTTGTTTCCACCATACGAGGGTCTGGATATTGATATATTGATGCTAGCTAGCATAGTCGCCTGATCCCATGCGAGGTGACGACTTGACCATATAGGTCAGATTCATGCTCGATGGTCGACGTGTACAGGCAGCGTGGGACGCTACAGAGTCTTAGAGCCTTGACTCTAAGACTGGATATTGATTTATTGAGGCTAGCTAGCATAGTCGCCTGATCCCATGCGAGGTGACTACTGGACCACATAGGTCAGATTCACGCTCGGTGGTCGACGTGTACAGGCAGCGTGGGACGCTCTAGAGTCTTGGAGAAGTGAGACTCTGACCCTTAGCCTGAGAGGCTTAATATTAAATGGTGGTAATGACGTTTTCTCCTATTTTATTATATGACCAATGGGATTGGTCATGATTTTATATTATTTCAGTTTCGGGAATGATTTTTTTTCTCTTATGAGACTTTCTATTATTTTATAAATTCCCGAAACAGTGAGGTTTGGTTTTGAATGACCAATGGGATTGGTCGTGAAACATTATTATGTGATTTTAAAAGTATATT
Source organism: Potentilla sterilis (assembly GCA_963682095.1). Classification (NCBI taxonomy): domain Eukaryota; kingdom Viridiplantae; phylum Streptophyta; class Magnoliopsida; order Rosales; family Rosaceae; genus Potentilla; species Potentilla sterilis. The sequence goes on from OY821759.1 coordinate 8,537,141, forward strand.
GTTTTTAAAAGAAAACAAAATATTATTTGTTCCATTATACACATTAGCAAAGCTTGATATTTGGTTATGAAAATATTAATTGGGCTAAATCGAGAATTTTGTTAGTAATTGTTCCCAGTGGGTGGGAGGCTGTGGTATGGGAGCATATGAATTTATTTTAGGTTGTTTATGAATTATATTTTCTTTTATATTTGTATCCCCATTTCGTTAATAGATTGCCTTGTTGGATCGAGAATCGAACTCCTTTCGTTGTTAAATTTTTGGGTAGAATTGTTTCCCCACGTTTTTACAGTAGTTGTGGGGGAGGAATCAGGGTTTTAATCAGGATATGGACATTGATTTTCGTGGATTATCTTTCACTGAAATTTTGTTTTGGTATAAATTAATTGCTTTGAATTATTAGCACAAATGTAATGCTTGCGAGTGGTGTCGTGTATGGAATTGATCAGAAAATTTCCATGCATTTGGTAAGGTTACGTATTTATCGATATTTTCTGAAGTTAAAAGTGCAGTTCTAAAATCTTTTGAATATTTTACTCGTGCGACGAGTAGGAGTATTTTAATTTGAACTCAATCGATGGGTCCGAGAATACAATTTAATTTGAACTCGTAAAACGTGTACGAGTGATTAGTATAATATTATATTTTTGTTACGCAGTGACGTAGTGATATTATATTATTATTGATTTAGCGATTTTATCGCTATCAGTTAGTCTCGAGATTCCTTCGAGATACAGCAATTGTTTATTATTGTTTCAGTATAGAGTATTATTGTTTACGGATAGTTACATAAAAATTTATTTTCGGAATATGAGTTCATGAATTTGTTTATTTTGAGTATTTCATTGATATGCGTTGGTAAAGAAATCCGGACGAGCAGTGGTGGCTCGCGGTATAGGTTGGAAATTCTATTGTGGTTATAGAAGTATATTTTGAATATTTTCAGGTTTTGGGTTTCCTAATTATAGAGGAAACTCTGTCCGGTTTTTTTTTTGCGATTTTTGGTTATGTAAATTTCGAGGACGAAATTTTATAAGGGGGGAAGAATTGACACATCCCGAACCCAATTTAACTGAATTATGAGTACTTGAAATTTCGTACGCTTTATTTTAATTGTCAAGCGATGTCAGAAGTAATTTCGGAGAATTAATTTGGAAATGTTTTAAGTTTAATGGGGTGAAAAGTTGACTTTGTGATCTTTCGGAATTTTGGAAAAGTTTTCTTCACGAAAGTTGTAGAGCGCGACGATACGAGTTCGTGGACACGCGGCACGCGTGGAACGGACGTCGGGTGAGGAAGTTATGACCTGAGGAAGTCATTTTACTGTTTTAGAAAGTTACTATAAATAGGGGGGGTATTTTCAGAAAAGGGTAACTTTCCATTTCGGGATTTTAGTATTTACTGTAGCGTTTTTACTGTAGCTCTTCGAGTTACTGGTCATCCTTCTCCCCCCGATTTACTGTTCATTCGATTTTAGCTCTGATCTCCGCCGTCCGGCCAAGGCGGCACGCGAGCCACCCCGCATCGGGCTCAGCTCACTCTGCTCTTCCTTTCGAGCCATGGATCGGCACCGGTAGAGCACGGAGGAGGGAGCGGCGGCGATTCGAAGTCCGGCCACCGTGGGAGGCGGCGCTGCAGGCGACGCCCGGAGGTGCGCCACCCACCGATCGGTAGGGTTTCTCTTGGCGATCCTTCCTGGTGGGGTGGCGATAGCCAGTTCCGGCCGAGGAGGGCGGATCGACGCCGAGAAGTTTCGATCCAGATCGGGTCGATTCGACCCGGTTCTAGCTAGATTCGACCCGGCCCAATACGTCTCGACCCGGTCCGGCCCAGAACCAGCTCTGACCCGTCTTCGTTGACCAGTCAACGTTGACCAGTCAACGTTGACCCGTCAACGTTGACCGAAGACTTGCGTTGACCGAAGACCGACCGCTGACCGGCCACCGGCGTTGACCGGCGACTGTTGACCGGCGTTGACCGGCGACCAGCTTTGACCAGCGTTGACCGGATTCCGGAACTGCGGCGATTTAGTCCGACGCGATCCTCCAGCGGTCCGGCTCGATTTCTTGTGAGTATTTACCATTTCTGGTAAATTAAGGTGAGTAAATCTATTTTTTTTTTATTATTATTTAAGAATGTGAATGTTAGTATAATTACTGTTATATTTCGAATGCTTGATATGGAACGTTGGGTATTTAGCGAGTAGAATTTATTAACCAAATTGCGATTAAAGAATTTATCGAACTTTGTTTCCCAGTGGGTGGGTGTTGGCGGTTTGGGAACAAAGTAAAATGATATTTGGTTTTTGCTTAACTTCCGACCTGTTTCGAATTTTCCGAGGGAATTTTCGGGACGGGTCCTCTCATTTACAACGAAGAAAGGGTTCTCAACCAAACACAAACACACACAAGTTCTAGCGCACCGCTAACTTGCCAAAGCCTCTCCGGAGCAACTCACGCAATTTGCCTCCACCTGCAATCGATCCTATCTCGCATTCGTGTCGAGCGGTTGCTGAGTGACTCACGCAATTTGCCTCCACCTGCGATCGACCACGTCTCGCATTCGTGTCGAGCGGTTGTTGAGCCAATCGAGTCAGTCCGCTACTCCGGTAGCAATCGAGTCAGTCCGCTACTCCGGTAGCACACACCCGTGGTCTTGGTATAGCTCTGCTTTGCTTCTCCGGATCAGAGTAAGATCCTCAATCCTCCAAGGGGTTGGGAAGAAAATCCTGTTAGAGAGTTCTATTCAGGTCTTGTTCGAGTCCTGTACGCCAGCTTAGTCAGCGCCCGCGTAACAGTTGCTTGATCAGGAAGTCAGAGTCTATTGGGAGCAGACGATAGGACGCACCAGGAGTCGTCCGCAATCGAGTCGCACCACTACAAAGGTGCTGGCACGCCTAAAGCACACAGAAGACACGCGAGGAGCACGCATCCTCCACCCCCCAAGTGCTGACTGTTCGCCGGGTGCTAAATCCGCCACGAACAACAACTATTTGATTATTTCATATGGTATCATAGCTATGCTACATAAATTGAGAGAAAAGACGTTGGGAGTCTAGCTACTACATCTTTCTCTTTGTTAAATGACCTAGCCTCTTTTGTAAATAATATTTCATCAAATACATGTTGTTATGTAATTGTGTTTGAAAATTATGTAATAATTGTGTTGAAATGATCATCGAACTCTATTTAAAAAAAAATAGAAAAAATTGTAATGAATCATATGACCCTATGAGTGAGAGTAGCTCCCTTACTATAAATAAATCGAATCGCTAAAACTTCCAGCATAATTTTTTTTGTTTTTATCAAAATTACTATATATATATATATATATATATATATATATAATGGGTGCGTTTCAAAATTTAATCTATTAACTTTGTGTTACTTTTCAATATATATATATATTTACATTGTTCAATTTTCAGATCTCTATGAGTTAGATCACTTCTGTATGTGGAAGTATAAAGTTGAATTAGCCTACTTTCGGCCCATATTTATACTGTCAAGACGCGAGGTCCCCAAAGTTTCCCGACCAAGCTCCGGTGTATATATATGAGGCCCAGAATGTTGGAACCTACTCTCAGCCGACATTGTCATTCTCAAGAGTCCCGGAAAATTCTAGAGAATATCAGGACAACATTTTCATGTCCGAGCATTCTCCTGAATATCCTTGTGTCTCCTTATATATATATGTATCCAATCCCGCTCCATTCATCCAAATCAGTGAAGTAAATACTCAATCTTTCTGATTATTCGGAAAAATCGTTCTGATCGTAGGATAGAGTGCTGGACCCCGAGACCGGGTGCTGGTGATCCGATCCCGAGCCTTGGGGCGGGTGCTGGGGCACTTACTGCGGGTCTGTGGGCCTGCTGTAGCCTCTCTGCGGCTACTGTAAACATAAACCTTTTTTTTTTTTTTTTGTCAAAAATATTACATTCAATACTTCTACCGTATAAAATGAGTTGCGCTTCCCCATATACATTGTTTAATTTTCAGGTCCTATTAAGTGATCATTTCTATATGTGGATATATAAAGTTCAATAATGACAATAGATTTACGGACCAAACACTCGGCATTTCTTAAAGAGCCCATAACGACACTTTCGGGCCCATACTCATATTTTTAAGTCCCCCAGTTTTCCGACCAAGCTCTGATTGCATCTATGAGGCCCAGGATGAGGGAACATACTTTTTCAACACACTGTTATTCTCAAGAGTCCCCCCGGAAAATTCCAGAGAATATCAGAACAACGTTTTCGAGTCCCATCATTCTCCAGAAAACTCTTGGGTCGTTTTATAAATATTCATTCAATCCTCCCCTCCATTCATTCAACGTTTCCGATCGCGTCCAATCAATTCACAATGTCGCTCATCCCAAGTTTCCGACGAAGCAGCATCTTGGACCTCGATCCATGGGACCCATTCAGCGACTTCCAGTTCCCTTCCTCATCGCTCTCCACTTTCCCTGAAATCCCTCGCGAAAACTCGGCTTTCGTAAACACTAGGATCGACTGGAAGGAGACCCCAGAAGCCCATGTGTTCAAGGCCGACATTCCGGGGATGAAGAAAGAGGAGGTCGAGGTTGAGATTGAAGACGACAGGGTGCTTCAGATCAGCGGAGAGAGGAAGATAGAGAAGGAGGACAAGAACGACAAGTGGCACCGGTGTTAGGAGCACAATGTGCGACGATATTACATGCTTATGCCCTCGTTTATGCTTTGTTTAACCCTTATTTGTCTAAGATAGAGTCATAATATAGTTAGTGTCAATTTTGGTAGAGTTTTGGTGAAATATGCTTAATTGTCCGAAAAATGACTAAGTATGAGAAATCTGGAAAATATTGCAAAATATGTCTTTTTCGTGATTTTGAGATGAATGAAACTGTGATCTATCCTTGTCCGAATTCTATGAAATTTGGTGTGCTTAATATTCATATGCTGAGGAATGTTGTGTTAAAATTTCAGATCAATTGGAGTTCGGGAAGTCACCCAAAAGATGGCTGCAAAACGGCAGTCCGAGCATTCCAATCCAAGGACTTCCAGGATTTTCCTGGGACTTTGTCCTAACTTCGAAAAATCATTCCCGACGACTCACAAGGAATTTGATCGAGATATTTTATGGGGAGATGGCCATATGTGTCTAGTTTATCTGAGACTTGGAATCGCATCAATCGGAGCTCCACGGATGGAGATATGCCGGAATTACTGCATCAAGGTCAAATCTGCCGATTCCAGGAACCTACTGCCCCCTTTTTGTGTTTTCTGTTTTTGATGGACCAAATGGTGTACAAATGCATATGTGATGATGGTCCAAGCTTAAGGAAGGTTAGAGGATGACACCAAGCCCATTCTATGAAGAAAATTCAGAAAAAGAAGTCCAAGAATGCAATGTTTATCCCACAAGGAAACATAAGCCAACTAGGACAAGGAAACTCCTTTCCTTGTGTGGCCGGCAAACCCTAGGCTTTTCCCTATATAAAGGCCAACGAATTTCAGAATAAAATCATCTCATCTCAAGCATAATACACTAGCCTAAAGCTCTACCAAGTCCTTTCAAACACCAACACATAAATACCTAGCCGAACCATCACCACCACCACCATATAGCCGAACCCTTCCACCTTTGTTTCTGCCGATTTCTGTTCTTGCCGAACACCAAGGAGCAGCAGCCGAGCCACCTTGTCACCTTTGAGGAATCTTCAAGGTTTTTAAAGTGTGATCCATTCCCCTATGGCTTTTGTATTTATTTATGTTTGGTTGTTTTGTACGAATTTGTTTCGATTCTTGGTTTTTCTTGAAACTTTGTATGAACCGAATATTGTTTGTTATGTATGGTTTTTCTGAAATTTAACTTATGGATTTTGTATGTTGGATAATTAGGGCAGTGGTATTAGAAGCATGTTTAGGATTTAATTTGGTTAGTAATCTAAGAGTGCGCCTTATAAACCGAAGCATTAGTATTGGCTGGAAGCATGTAAATCTAGATGTTAGGTTTCATTTAACCGAGTAACACGGATAAGTCATACGTTGGAGTAGTTTGTTTTGTGTTGCTCACCTAGGGTAAAAACCTTAGATTACTTGCATGTTAAATAAGATGATTGACAACCTTGCTTGTTTACATGTCTTCGATTTAGACTCACATGCTTAAATGTTAAAACGTGTAAAACCGGATTAGCATCACCTTAGAAGTCATACGTTGGAGTAGTTTCTAAGAATTTAAGAAGTCTAACAATTGGAAAAACCGTTGGAGGCTCTAGTTGTGTCGAAACTAATTTAGGTCATGAACATGCTAAATACTTGATCCTTACCTTCTTGCATGCAAATCTATGTGTTAAAGAGTCTTTTGTGTGAACTGTTTTATGTGAGAGATGATGATCACTTGTATATAGTAGAAATAGGATTTAAATTTCATGTCATTTAGTTCTAGGGCAGCCTTGCTGCCGACGCCATGCTTACCCCCCATTCGTGATGTTTTTGTATATTTGTACATGTGTTTTTATCTAACATTCTCATATTTCAGGTACCCTTAATCCCCGGCTAGAACGATCCCTACTTATTCTATACTACTAACGATTGTAGGGTTATTATTGCATGCGAGCTTCGGCTCACGTCAATTTTTGGCGCCGTTGCCGGGGATTATAAAATCTTGTTTTATGTGAATGTTAAAGTGTGTTAATATTTGTGATGTAAAGTTTGTTAATAATCTGTGTCTCTAACTTTAACGTATATTTATATATCCTAACTCTCTAACATGACGTTCTAACTCTTGTATTTTTTTCTTCTAACGTTGAAAAATTTGTTGAAATCGTAGCTTGTATGAAATTGTATATTCTTGAATTTTAGTTTGTTGTTTTTGTTCGATTTTATGTGTTTTGTGTGTGTGCAGATCGAATTGAAAAGAAAAAGTGCAGTAAATATCAAGTTCTGCCCAAACAGAAATCGGACAGTGCAGTCCGTCGATTTTGAATGGCTGCCGTTTTCAGTTCACAAAACCTGGGATGCTGAGCCATACACCGTTGGAAAGATCTCTGAGTCTACTTTCCGTAGGATTTTACAGAAGTGGATTTGGAGCTACAAACCGTTTCCAGTTTCAATTTGAGTACAGCAAGGTCAATCTGGTGGAACAGAGAACTGGGCAGCACGATAGGTCCGATTAAAGACCCAACAAGGAGTACTTCCACTAGTCCGATTGAGGTGAATTTTATACCGTTGGAAAGCTCTGTGTGTCCACTACAACATTTATTCAGAACACTTTTGCATTAGGATAGTGGAACATACCCAAAATCAGGCCTCAAGAGAAGCAGACACGTCTGCCGAGAGAAGCTTGCCTGCCAAGAAAATCCTACTGCCGAGAGGGGCTGCTGCCCCAACTGCGGAGCTGCACATGGCATGATGAACACACAACACACACGGTGAAAAGTCTAGGCTATGGACTATAAACACAAAGCGCTACTTGGGAGGCAACCCATGTCGATCAAAGAAAAGTGAAGGAGCCATCACCGAGAGTTTGCAATTTCTTAACCCTTTTCTTTTTCTTTGGTTTGTGATGATATGTTGGAATGTGTTAGACAATTGCATGCTTAGGAAATTCGTTGATATAAATTTGTGCTTACATTGAGGACAATGTAATTTTCTAAGTGTGGGGTGGGATAACGTATTCCGTTTTTGTTTTGGTATGCTTAGTTTAGAAAAGAAAATTCAGAAAATTGTTCCACAAAAATAGAGTGTTTAAATTGTTTGTTTCGAGTCTTAGGATGCCCCTAATATGTCAATGATGTTTTTCTCCTCTTTGCATACGTAGATGATGGTTATGCATACAATTAAAATTGTAAGTTTCATGGATTTTGTGCATTGGTAGGAGCATGTAGGACTTGTTGATTATGAAGCATGCATGTTTGAGCTAATTTATTTCGATTATAACCTATGTGAGCTTTAGAGCCAATTTGCTTTCTTCTTGAGCGATAAAAAGATAAAATTCAATAGATTCGTAGGAAGCATGAAACCTCATAATTCTTTGATTATTCGATGACTATGTGTCATAGCTTTTTAATGAACTCTAGTATGCTAGAACTTACTCTTGTTGATTTTCGAAACGTTTTTATCATAAAATACCTTGATTTTGAATGTGATTGAATAAAGATCATTTAGGTTTACCACCAAAGCCAAATAAAGCATGAGCCCTATTGGAGCCCGTCGTGGGACACCTTAGTTAACCCCTTTGAGCCTACGATTAGCCTTTTCTTTCATCACCCTTAAACACTTTCCATGAGCTTAGTATAGTGATGTCTTGACCATTGTGTGTCGGCAAAGCTTGATTTTTGAAGGAGTTTTTGCGGGAAGTGATGAAGAAGATCAAGTGTGGGGTAGACTTAGCTAGAAAATTATGTGAAAATTGTAATTGTGCCGTGCCTATGAGAAAACAAAAGAAGAAAAATTGAAATCGGACAAAAAGAAAAGAAAAGAAAAGAGAAAAATCAAGTCCGAAAGAAAAGAAAAGAAAGAGGCACGGTTTCAAAAGAAAATTTGGCTAAGTCTAATTGTTGTGAATTTGGAGTTTTTGTTTGCATGTGAAGGTCTACTATTGTTATATTTTGACCTTTGTTCGTATTCACTATGTTGTGGGGAAGTAAAGAATGAAGGAAGGGTCCAACAAGATGAAATTTGACCCTTTCGGCGAGAAGACATAAGGAGATCGAGCTTTGCTAAAGGCCTTAGTGACGTTTTGAGCCTCCTTATCCAAATATCGAATACCTCTTAGCCTAGCCCCATTACAACCCTTTTATTGATCTTTTTCATGATTCTTAAGATGGTTAAACTTGATTTGTGGAGATTATCTCAAGAGTAAGCATATGGTTTTGGTTCATTGGTGCATATAGTTATCATATGAGGTTTTTCCATAAAAATTCACAAAGTGCTTTCGTTTCTTTGATATATGCAAGTCACTCTTTGTAATTCATTATCTTTCGCTTGCATATACTTATGAGTGAATGCCATGCTTCGAGAGAAAAGAAGAGAGTATGCCTAGTGAGGAGGATTGGATTAGCTTTAACATGTTTACATGCTTACATTTTGTTCTTATATGTTTTTATTGATGTCACATGTTCATGAAGCTTGGAATTTTCGTGCTTAGCATTCTCATGCATTAACTTGAAAGCTATGTGTACATACGAGCCTGAGACAAATTGTTAGGGGCAATAGTTTGTTTTGAGTCTTAGTTTAATTTAGTTTGCTAAGGGACTAGCAAAGGATAAGTGTGGGGTAGTTGTTAGGAGCACAATGTGCGACGATATTACATGCTTATGCCCTCGTTTATGCTTTGTTTAACCCTTATTTGTCTAAGATAGAGTCATAATATAGTTAGTGTCAATTTTGGTAGAGTTTTGGTGAAATATGCTTAATTGTCCGAAAAATGACTAAGTATGAGAAATCTGGAAAATATTGCAAAATATGTCTTTTTCGTGATTTTGAGATGAATGAAACTGTGATCTATCCTTGTCCGAATTCTATGAAATTTGGTGTGCTTAATATTCATATGCTGAGGAATGTTGTGTTAAAATTTCAGATCAATTGGAGTTCGGGAAGTCACCCAAAAGATGGCTGCAAAACGGCAGTCCGAGCATTCCAATCCAAGGACTTCCAGGATTTTCCTGGGACTTTGTCCTAACTTCGAAAAATCATTCCCGACGACTCACAAGGAATTTGATCGAGATATTTTATGGGGAGATGGCCATATGTGTCTAGTTTATCTGAGACTTGGAATCGCATCAATCGGAGCTCCACGGATGGAGATATGCCGGAATTACTGCATCAAGGTCAAATCTGCCGATTCCAGGAACCTACTGCCCCCTTTTTGTGTTTTCTGTTTTTGATGGACCAAATGGTGTACAAATGCATATGTGATGATGGTCCAAGCTTAAGGAAGGTTAGAGGATGACACCAAGCCCATTCTATGAAGAAAATTCAGAAAAAGAAGTCCAAGAATGCAATGTTTATCCCACAAGGAAACATAAGCCAACTAGGACAAGGAAACTCCTTTCCTTGTGTGGCCGGCAAACCCTAGGCTTTTCCCTATATAAAGGCCAACGAATTTCAGAATAAAATCATCTCATCTCAAGCATAATACACTAGCCTAAAGCTCTACCAAGTCCTTTCAAACACCAACACATAAATACCTAGCCGAACCATCACCACCACCACCATATAGCCGAACCCTTCCACCTTTGTTTCTGCCGATTTCTGTTCTTGCCGAACACCAAGGAGCAGCAGCCGAGCCACCTTGTCACCTTTGAGGAATCTTCAAGGTTTTTAAAGTGTGATCCATTCCCCTATGGCTTTTGTATTTATTTATGTTTGGTTGTTTTGTACGAATTTGTTTCGATTCTTGGTTTTTCTTGAAACTTTGTATGAACCGAATATTGTTTGTTATGTATGGTTTTTCTGAAATTTAACTTATGGATTTTGTATGTTGGATAATTAGGGCAGTGGTATTAGAAGCATGTTTAGGATTTAATTTGGTTAGTAATCTAAGAGTGCGCCTTATAAACCGAAGCATTAGTATTGGCTGGAAGCATGTAAATCTAGATGTTAGGTTTCATTTAACCGAGTAACACGGATAAGTCATACGTTGGAGTAGTTTGTTTTGTGTTGCTCACCTAGGGTAAAAACCTTAGATTACTTGCATGTTAAATAAGATGATTGACAACCTTGCTTGTTTACATGTCTTCGATTTAGACTCACATGCTTAAATGTTAAAACGTGTAAAACCGGATTAGCATCACCTTAGAAGTCATACGTTGGAGTAGTTTCTAAGAATTTAAGAAGTCTAACAATTGGAAAAACCGTTGGAGGCTCTAGTTGTGTCGAAACTAATTTAGGTCATGAACATGCTAAATACTTGATCCTTACCTTCTTGCATGCAAATCTATGTGTTAAAGAGTCTTTTGTGTGAACTGTTTTATGTGAGAGATGATGATCACTTGTATATAGTAGAAATAGGATTTAAATTTCATGTCATTTAGTTCTAGGGCAGCCTTGCTGCCGACGCCATGCTTACCCCCCATTCGTGATGTTTTTGTATATTTGTACATGTGTTTTTATCTAACATTCTCATATTTCAGGTACCCTTAATCCCCGGCTAGAACGATCCCTACTTATTCTATACTACTAACGATTGTAGGGTTATTATTGCATGCGAGCTTCGGCTCACGTCAACCGGGTCGAGAGAAGCAGCGGGAAATTCTCCAGGAGATTCAGGCTTCCTGAGAATGCTAAGGTTGATGAAATTAAGGCTGCAATGGAGAATGGGGTTCTCTGTGTGACTATTCCCAAGGCAGAGGTGAAGAAGCCTGATGTCAAAGCCATTGAAATTTCTGGTTAAATCATTAATAAACATCATCTTTCTGGGTTTGTGCCTCTTGTCCTATCAAAATATGAATGTCAATCTGTAACTGTGTCAATGTGTGCCTAGTAACAAATGTAACATTTTGGATTCGGAACTTTTAACTAGTGTCTTTTGCCCTGTGCTATTAAGAATGGGTTTCGTTTCTCTCACCCAAAGGTCCAATTGCTTTTGAAATGGTTGCCATATAGTTCAACTAGCCATTTCCACCTCTTCTGTTATATCTGCTTGTCTTTCTAACAAAGCCTGCTTTTCTGTTATACTTTCATGACCATTTTTAAGTACCCCCATCTATGATGTTGATTATGGGGGCAGAGGATTAGATTATGATGGAATCCTGCTCACTGTGTAGTAGCATACTCTCACTGTGTAGTAGCATACTTCCTCTATTCGTTATAACATCAAATTGCCAATGTGACATATAATATTACCTAATGAACATCAAATATAAACATAGCAAGATACTATTTGTTCACTCTGTCTTGATAATTGTGGTAGTTTAAGGGGGGTGTATTATATTTGGATTTGTATAGTGTTAAAGATTATTATGGATTCTAAAAGTTTTGGGGTATTCAATTTGAATTTATAAAAAAAGATTTATATCTATTAAAGTTTGAGGGTATTCAATTATGATTTCAATTGACTTTTTAAAAGTCTATAGAAGTTTAAGAGTATTCAAAACTTTAAGAATTTTGAAAGATTCATTAAATGATGGATTTACATGGATTAGTTAGTAAAGAAAACAAACTTCCATCAATCCAACTTCTACACTCAAGATTTCTGTGGATTTATAATTATTTTATTTTTATTACTCTCTCTCTCTCTCTCCAAATGGGTCGCAATTTTCCCATACATATTTTACAATAGTAGATAGCTATACAAGTTGGTGGTAATAGAAGAGTACAACGAGTACATGACGACGACCCCAACTATGTTCCTCACGGCCGCATATATTTAGAATTCCCACGCATTTCATAAGTAATCCTATCAATTAAATTTCCGGCACCAACTCGATCTAATCTCAAATTTTATCGACCAACTTTTCTTTCTCTCTTTCTCTTTTTCTCTCTCACTCATCTCGTTATTTCCGTGGATTTATAATTTTTTTTTTTATTCGTCAGACTTGAGCAGTAGGTTTTGACTTGGTCAGCTGTCTTGATGAAGATTGACTTCAGCCAAAGAGAATGAAATTGACTTCGGGTTCGCACCCGATCAACGAAATTCAATCCGCATAGAAAAAAATAGAACGCTAATCTTGACATTTTCCATTTTTGATTGAGAAAGCGGCGGGCCCGGTGAGCTCGTTTTATTCTTATATATACTTCTTCCTTCTCCATAATTTACTTGTCTAGTTTGATACACATATAGAACTAGTTAACTTAGAAAGATTCCATGTTAATTTTTTATTATTTTACTTATGTTACATGTTTATGTTGATAAAGTGATTAATGATAAAAAAAAATTTGTCATGAGAATCCATAAAAGTTGTATTTTTTGTTTTCACAAGTCCTTAAAAATTTCTCTTATAAATCTAAAGAAATGTAGAAGATTTTATAAGTCTGTAATAAAAACTCTTTATGAATCCATTACTTAAAAAAAAAATCTGAATACAATACACCCCCTAAGTAGTGATGAAATCAATCTCATAATCACCATACCTATTAGAAGCAATCTCAGTTCCTGTTTCACTTCCATCCCAACTATCAATGGATTTACTTCGTTGATCCGCATGTGACGCTTTTTCTGTAAATTGGATACTGATAGCCTCCAACTCTGCCGTCACCTCTCTCATCGTAGGGCGATTTCTTCCATTAACATTCAAACATCTTTTCGCAAGGTCAGCAACTACCTTTATATCTGTTTCAGAACCCTCTTTCACAACACGATCATCGAGAATTTCCCGTAGATTATCTTCTTGCATTGAAGTACTGAAATGTGAGGCAAGATTTCTGAATTCTTCTTGGGAATTTGTTACAGCAGAAACTGGTTTTTGTCCGGTCAAAAGCTCAACAAGGACAACTCCGTAGCTGTAAACATCACTTTTGTCTGTAAATTGACTCGAGTGGAAGTATTCTGGGTCCATATAACCAAACGTACCATGAACACATGTAGTGAGGTGGGTTTGGTCGATGCCAACTGATCTTGAAGTTCCAAAGTCGGCAATTTTTGCTCTGTATTTTTCGTCTAGAAGTATGTTAGTAGATTTGATGTCTCGGTGAAAAACGGGAGATGAAGCTGCAGAGTGTAGGTAGGAAAGAGCTCCTGCAATTTCTGTTGCGATTCGTAAACGTATTTTCCATGTAAGTGGAAATTCCTCGACCTGACCTTGAATATACTTGGAAAGAGTTCCATTAGGTATGAACTCATAAACCAAAAGAGGAACTTCATTCTCTAGACAACAACCCAACAGCTGAACAATATTTCTATGGTTGATCTGAGAAAGAATGACCACCTCATTGATGAAATCCGAAAGTTGGCCTTCACTCACCATTTTGGACTTCTTAATAGCCACAATCTTTCCATCTGTTAACATGCCTTTGTAAACAGTACCCTGGCCTCCCTGGCCAAGGATTCTGTCAAGATTGTATTTGTCAGTAGACTTCTCCAACTCCTCAGATGTAAACAACTTGATCTTCTCTACGTTGACTTTACCGGACGATAGTTGTTGCTGTAACAGTAAACCACCATTTCTCTTGAAACACAACTCCTTCCGTTTTTTAAGTTTCCTTCTCTGAAGATATTTGTATATCAACCATGCAGCAGCAAGTAAGAATAACAACCCAAGGCACCCACCAACACCTACATAATCGAAGGGCGAGCTTGTTCAGATTAACGGTGTTGAAATACACCTTCAACGCCAAAAGTACATATAAAGAAAAACGAACAATCAAGTTTGAACTACATAAATTCAGCTTTAAGACACGGATTAGTCGGATTGGCATACCTGAAAGGACCCATGTCACAACATGGTTGTCAGGGGCGCAATAATACATTGCAGGAGTGTTCTTACACTTGCTGCCCGGCGAGCATACGCTGGGCCGAAATGCGCATTCATCAATGTCTATAATTAAATGATAAAAGCAACAAAATTGAAACAGTAAGTATGAAACAGAAAATAGGTGGAGATGGGGAGAACCAGTATCTAAATACAAAGAAAATACTGCAGGAAAGAAAAAAACTAAATGGCAGCTAAATCTTTGTTCTTTATGTACTTACCACGACAAGGCGCGAGAAGGTACGGATTTCCTTCGAAGCCAGAACTGCAGTAACAACTGAATGTTGTTCTTGTTCCATTGCTCACGGACTGATCAATCGAGCAAAAGGGTGTTGGATCCGTGAAATACCAGTCAGTATCTTCCAGGAAAGATTGAAACGGTTGAAATGAAGAAGTAGCATGATCGTTGTTTAAAGTCCATTCCAGCACCACAGGAACGCTGCTCATGTTCTCAATGGCATAGTAACTTGTAGCACTAAACCAATCTTGGTCAACAAGAAACGCACGGTCTCTGCAACCAGCACCACCAGGTGCGCTTCCATTGGGATCCCTCTGTATGCTAGCATTGATAACTGTGAGAGATGAGGGAATAGTAGTTTGGCAACAGTTGTCGCCTGTGTCGCACGGTATTTCAATACTGTAGCCGTTTTCTCTACATCTTGACCTGCACCCACCGACGATTAGCTCATCGGAGCTAATCACGGCAAGGAAGCCGCAACTCACTGCAGTAAATCTATTGAACTTTTGTGAGTAGACGAAAGGGCTGCCGGTGAAATCTCGGGGTTGTCTTGATGAAGTATTGGGGCACAAGGAAGTGACACGGCTATACACCTGAACCCTGTCTGCATTTTCAGCAATTGTAATGTTGCCTATCTGCAGTTGCGTGTGCCTCAAGATGGGCTTCCACCCTGTAGATTGGTTGCAGTCGATTTGGAACCACACGTCGTAGAAGCAATCTTCACCGCTGGATTGGCCAATTCCGAAAGGGTATTGGATCAAAACACCGCTGCAGTTTGTTTTGCAGCCAGACTTTCCTATCGGCATGGGTGCTAACTCATCTGATGCTTCTGCTGTAAATGAGAACACCAAAATGAAGACCAATATATGATGATGAACTAGCTTCCGCATAGTCATTGATCGATCGTCTCGTGTGATCGGAGTATAATTTCTCTGAAAAACGAAGAATACTACATGAATGATGAATCTGTAGGCAAAATCAGAGAACTCTATCAAAGAGAAAAGATAAACAACAAGAACACAAGTGGAGAAGTGGATTACACATGTGGATATTGAAGTCAATTCTCCAACAACTTGGACTTTCGGTTAGATGATATGTATGCCGGCATGGCACTTCGGCCTATCAAGCCAATCAAAAACACAGCACATAAACAAATGATTAAAACAAAAGGTAAACACCCCCATTTTTTAAATGAAAATATCAAAAGATCAGATCGATGTGGGTTGGTTCCGAACACCTACTCGTAACTTGTTCTTTCCTCTGCAAGGATCCGATTGCTCTGCTGCTATGATTCAAGACTGCGGCAAGCAAAGCCATAGTCTCTAATATTGGTAATGTTTCAAACGATGAAAGAAGCTGATACTTCATACACATTTTAACTGCATCATTGTCAATTTTTTTTTTTTTTGTGTGAATAATCCATGTCAATTATATTGAACTCCGTCTACCGATTAAATTTAGATAAAAAAAAAATTATAGTACAAACTACAACAATTCATAGATTAGACCTATTTTTTCAACAATACATAGATTAGATTTAATAATTTAATTTCTACGTAATAATGTTCTTTACCACTTGAGTTATCTCATTTCGTCAAATGCGTTTTATGTTTTATCTCTCCCAATAAAGAAATATTTTACATTGTCAATACTAAATCTGAGATCCAAGTGGACTTGCCACGATCATCAATTCATGCAAAAATGAATTAGTTAACTAAGCTAGAACAAATCAAATTGAAGTTAAGCATCATGTGTTTTATATTAAAAACCTATGCGAACAAATTAACTTTAGGTGTAAAGTGTAAACAAGTTTCTCTAGATCGATCTAGATCAATTGTGAAGGAATAATTCATCACTGACTGCTGGTGAGGATTGATATCATACAAGTTCAAGGATCTGATGCCATCATTATTGCCATGAATGATGCATGCATGAACCTGAAATATGAGTGCTTGCACCAACAGTGGGCGGCTACTAAAATCTAAGCTGAAGTCAATCACGAACTAATTAAAATGTTTAGTTGCCAAACATCTAAGTTGTAAAAGCAAACTAGAGTGAGTTCATACCGCATCTAAAGCTTCTACGAAGTTTATATGAAGAAAATGGTCCATATATGGGTGCCCTATATATGAATACTGAGACCAAATTGTATAGAAATTTGTCGTTCCACAAGAGTTGACCTATCTTAAGGATTTGCATAGTATACAACACGATTATGTAAAACACAGATTATTTAGATTCAATAGTTTAAAACTGTATAAGAGCAAGTCTAATTGATATGTCATTTAGAAAGTGTCAAATTTGAATTTGACATGTGACTTGGTAAATTTGAATTGTTATTGTTTGACATTTTTTTGCTCCAATGGATGTGTCAAAATTTAAATATTATTATAATATAAATTAGGAGGAAGAGCTAAAAGAGAGAATAGGGAAAATAATGATAAAATAATAAGTGACATAAAGGAGAGAGAAAATAATGATAAAATAATAAGTGACATTAGCCTCGATTCATGTCAAATTTGACATGAAAGGACTATATGTCAAATCCACATCAGCTTTAACTAATCGGTTGGAAATGATTTTTTAATTTTTTATTACCATTTTTGTTGAGATGGCAAAAATGACATATTCATTAGACTTGCTCTAAAATGTAACGTTGTACCATAAACATTTTCCTCTATTGTATTGTAATGGCATGGTCATCACATAACTACACAAAATAAAGTCGTAATGATGAGAGAATTGACGGTACGTGAAGGCCCCAGCAAACATAAATATGCTGTTACGTCGGAAAGATTTGCGGTCTCAGTAGTACGTTTTAACAAAACTTGAGCATTAAATAGTATTCATGCTAAATGATATACCGGAAGAAGAAAAACTCGAGTCCAAATTTGAACTGAAATTGGTAGGGTACGGATCTCTTTTTTTTCAGCGCTCAATTACATTGATGGATTATATACAACAGAAAAAGGAGAAACCCTTGTTTCGTAGGGATTTCTAATAGCATAAGCTTTGTTAATCTGAATTCCAAAGTTCAAACGGTTGAGTCCAGGATGTTGCTTTCTCTCCACGAACACTAGCTTTAGTATGAATAGAATTTCGTCTTCAAGATTTTTATCATTGTGAGTTTGTGACCATGATTTTTAACAAATATATCTTTATATTATATATTAGGGAGTCCAAAGTCCAAACAAGTGTCTCTTGTTTGGATAAGTTAACAAGCTCAAACTTCACTTTGGATCAGCCTCTGTAAATTGTTCTATTAATAAATTAGGGATTATACTGCTTATTTCAATTCTTACCCCGCATTGTTAAGTGAAGAGAGAAAGAATTAGAACTAGAATTGTAGGGCTTTACCACGAAGGAAACCCTTCCAGAAATTCTCGAGGGCACAAGGCTGAACCCTGGCCCAAGAGGGGGTTTGGAAATAGTTTTCAACCAGCAATAGACGCGCCTCGGTTAAAACCTCATCAGCTGCGTCATTGCCCCAAGCGCAAAGATGCTTCTCATCGTGCCCCTAGCTCTCTAATTATATGTCTTTTCTGATCGATAATCTCCAGCTTCTTCAGTGTGGTACTTAAAACAGACATTCTTATTCCATCTACGACCAGGTAAGAGCTATAATTCGGTGCACATCAGGTCACATCCACGCCTCTAAAACAAGAAGCAACACAACTAATTGAAAGCAGAGAGATATGAACATTAGAGTTTTTGTGATGAATGAATGTTAGCTTAAATCCCCCTGCATTCGGCCAAGTAAAGATGATGATTTAGAATAGGGGTTCTCTCTATTACTTACGTTGGGATACTATTTATCTGCAGCTCAGGATTGAGACCTAGTGTCGGTCTAACAAGTTGGACGGTGAGCAATTTATATACAACCCCAGCAGACATGATCGAAGAATGTTGACTGAGACCAAACAAGAAGAAGAAAAGAGAGAAGGATTAACTGAAGTGTCTTAAAACCCCATTTGAAGGGGTCTGCATATATATATATATATATATATATATATATATATATATATATATATAGACTATGGCAATTCATAAATCGTTGAGATGTATCAGCTGGAAAGAACAGAAGTGAGGTTTATTGCTATATTATATTAGTGATGCAGCTCATAGCAAAAGAGTGCAAGTAGTCCCAAGGGGCTGGGAGTCTGGGACACAGTGAAGAATTCCTCCCACATTGGAAACAAGTGAAGTTGTCTTCAGTTTAACAGAAGCAGCATGTGTTAAGGGTTCACGACCTTACTTGAACAGGATCTGTTCTATAGGATCGTACCTCTGTATCCTTGACTTCTAAGGAGACAGGAATCTAAACCTGGTGGATGACACAAAGCCATGTGACTAGAGCGTGATTAACGGCTGGTGATCTTCGGGTCACCATGGCTGTAGATGATCGTTCTCAGCTTGGTTCATCCAAGTCTGGGGTGGTCGCTTGGCTGTCTGACAGGTTCCCTTCTTTTTCACCTGCCGCCCACACCCTTAAGTACCGTATAAACTCACTGCTGCTTACATTTTAAGATAAGATGTTATGAATTTACTGAACTGATGAGCTTAAGGTAGAATCTTACTCCAAAAGTTGGTATCATTTAGGCCTGTTTCATTTATCGACTGTGCATGGTTCTAGCCTTGTTCTTACTTCTCAGTAACCCATATTCAGTCTCACATAACTCAGTTAAGTTTTACTGTTATCCATTGTAACATGATTCATACAGATATTCAAAGATGGGAGTCATATTACTTTTAACAGTATTGACTAGTGATCAATGTTGCCTTTGTCGGACGGAAGGATAGTTAGACTCTTACAGGCTAGGAGCGTGCACACCGACATGACATGCCATGCCATGCCATGCCATCTTGGCTAGGAGCGTGCACACCGACATGCCATGCCATGCCATCTTGGCTAGGAGCGTGCACACCGACATAGGATACAGAACTACTTTAATAGTAACGCAGGTTGTATATATAGCTTGGTTTGTGTGCCCATTGCTATTGAAGAATACTAGCTTGGTTTGTGTGTCTACGACCAACAACAGTGAGCTTCTAGTAATGTTGTGCAGTATGGAATATGACATATGAATATACAGATTATGTCTGTGCAAATGCTATGGGTTTGCCGTAAGTTTTGTTCATGAGATCTTGTCTTGGCAGCAATAGAAAATGATAATTAGCAGTAGTGTTTATTTACAAATATCAGGAGGTCATGCAGTCTTTGATTTTTCCATCAGACAATTCACTCTCTATTTGAAGTGGTAAATGTCTACTTATGTACTAGTACTATTACGGACTTGTTGTATATCAGATCAACTCTTGAAATGTGTAGTGTCAGATAAACTGTTCCAGCTATATTGTATAAGGTGAACATTGTAAACTGTGTGGTGAAAGCGTACTCAATGTGAATAATGCATATTTGGTGGGTTATGCAGAACTCTGTATTTGCATAGTAAATATTACAAATGTGATGCAGGACGGTCATATTGCTTAATTTAGGTTGGGATTTAACCAGAATACCGAAATTGTGAGTTGTTCATATTGAGCCAAGGTAGTAAGGGATGCAGGGACGGTGTCATTTTCTGTTTTTGATTACAAAAGATGGTTAGTGTCCGAAAAAGGAATGCAGAACGTAATGTGAGCACATCTCAATGACATGTACGCTTCAGATCGAATTCAATGCTACCTGGTTCTGGACAATCTATATACTGCTTTCTTCAAACATGTATCAAATCAACCTGACTTTGTTATGAATATTCTCGAAACAAAAATAAAAATGAAGAAGACGAATCAATTTAAGTATTGAACAATACCAATTAGGATAATATTTGAATCAATGAGGAGAACAAAAAATTTAGGAGGTACATTTTCCTTTCTGCATGCACTAGGGTACGCATATGTGGCCTACTGAATTTCATCAAAATTCGGTCAACATATTACAAGAAACAGAAAACTACAGCACAAATATACAAAACTACTGCAACGAGAAGAAAAACTATTAAGATTTGAACTTGCTTGTTCCATGAAAAGGAAATACCCAGCATACCAGTCTACCTTTACCTGCTCAACAAAGCAACAACTCTTGAATTCAACAATCTATCATGTGAGTGGTGTGACACAATGCAAATTCAGGAAGCTAATCCTTTTTCTTTTTCTATTTTTTGAGAGCAAGATGCTAATCCTTGAAAACATGTATTACTCTGGAACAATTAAAGCATAAAAAAACATCAATTTGTCCAGGGCTCAACCATATGCTACCAAGCATAACAAATAGCTTCAATTAACAGGAAATTGCACTTCAAAGTCAGATACAGGAACTTGCACAAATAGCTTCAAATAACAGATTAACCCTAAACAGACGGAGCATGGAGATACGATATGGACAGTAGGGCAATCTCAATAATTACATATTCAAAACAAACCTTTGATGGGGCAATCTTAAGATGTGCAGCCGCCATCAATACTCCCTCACAATAAGTAGATTACCAAATATAGCAACAAATAACACACGTTTACATGAATATCAGGAACTAAATTCTAAAACAGGTCTTCATACTAACAGCATCAACTTAAATCCGAAAACACTTTGTCTTCATATCACACATACAAAAACTTTGTACTTCACACTTTGCATCTGGTTTCGTGAAGTACATAATAGGCAATGTATTGTACATGAAAACTTGGATAATTTGTATATAGGCATGCCTAACCAGTAGATGAGAAGCAACAATGAGTTGCCAAAGAATACATAGCCATTAATACAAGGAACTCTATCCAACAGTATCAGAAGGTATAAGACTTCACCACTGAACTCCATGGAGTTATTGACCAAAATAGAGAAGAGTGACCAAGCACCTAGCGCTCAATACTAATGTCAGCGTGCTTTCGTTTCTCAAAGAGAACAACAAAAATAGCAGCAAAGCTTTCATGTACAACTAAACTATGGCCAGTATGCTAAGAAAAATATCATTACCCCTTGTGTGCAAATTCCAAGCGGATTTGTCGGCCATCCAGAACCTGAGAAGGTTTGCATACATTAACAGCTGATATTACTTCTCATCCCAGCACAGACTAGAAATACACAATGGATAAAGTTACCTGGCCGTTCATTTCTTTTAGAGCAGTGCTGGCTTCAGTTTCAGATGTGAACTTCACAAATCCATAACCTTTTGATTTCCCACTCACATGATCACATATAACTTTAACTGTGTAATACAACAAGAGAGTTTCCTCAAGGTGAATAGACGGTCACCAACAAGAAAACAAATACCTAAAATGTAATTGACAGCCTCCTAGAATCACCTTCAATTATTGCACCATGCTTTCCAAAAGCATCCTTAAGCACAGGTTCATTTGTATCATAGGAAAGCCCTGCATATTACAGACAACTCCGGTTACTAAATCAAAACCAAGAAACCATGGAAGCAAAGGAAGTTCAGGGTCCTTATATCTTTCAAAGCTTATATTTTCTCAAATAACACATGGCTCAAAGCACTAAATGGTCAAGTACTTCAGTAGCAAGCATTGCACATCCATGACCCATTGAAAGCTAAAAAATTCAGAAGGGTAGTAGTAAACACACCATTCAATTGATAGAGGACAATAACATTAAAGGGCACTCTCTCTTACTGGGGTCTGAATTGCTTAGAAACTAGTACCTCAAGCATTTCTCCTATCCTCAAATCACAACATGATGAGCAAAAGAAATCTACTTAACATCAATTTCAAGTGATGTTGGCACATTAAGACTTTCATTGTCGACAAACAAAATAATATGCAGCTGATTTTGTTGACCCAGAAACTGATTTTGATCGAGAAAATAAAGGAAATAAAGAAGTGATTAGATTGAAATACCTCCCACGAACAATTTAGAAGAATAGTGACGTGCCCATAAACCACACTTCCGCCAAATGCTAACTCCTCCGGCATTTAAACCTTTCATTTCCGCTTAATAGGGACGCAAAACGGCGTCGTCATGAGCTGCAAAACTGAAACAACTCCGGTTGTGGAAAATGTCGGCTTTCCAGAGGGAGGTGCCGAGTAGTCACTGAGATTGTTAGATGACCCGACCCGTTTTGCTATCGTGAGCAGATGGGCTTTGCATGACTTTAACTAGGCCTGACCATTTCAGTGAGTCAGTCTCCCTTAGTGGTGTCATTTACCCAAACTGGCCCAGACCCAATAACCAATGAAGACACCTGAAACTTTCCATAAATACTCGGATTCTTTCAAAAAAATTCTCTCATCTTTCCTGAGATCTTTAGTACTAGACAGAATTATCAGTACGCTAGGTATGGATGGGTGAGAATGACAAACTAGGCATGCATAGTATTAGAAACTAGATATTTTTTTCGATTAAATTAGAAAGTAGATATTTACACGTTCCATTTTGGTTTAAATTAATAAATATACACAATCTATGATAACAAATTTTTATTTAATTAACAATCAGGGATACAATTAACATAACTTTTGTTACTAAAACATCCAGCTGGTTTGCCCGAGAGGTTAAGGGGGAAGACTTAAGATCTGTTTTAAATTTTCTCCAATGTCCTACAAAATAACTACTGAATAAACAAACTAATTCTCAGTCCACATCTAGTCATTTTGTAATAGTAAAACATTGTGTTATGGCATAAAATAGCTAGGGAGCAGGTTAGGTGTGATATAAATAGCATTCATCAAGATGGACTAGTGTGAGTAGGCCAAATTAGCATGAAGCATGCAGTTTCTGTATTACTTCATATATATCTCACAGATAAAAAGCATGTTCTTTCTCGTTATTGTTTTCCTAGGCTTACTCATTCTTTCTTCTTCCAAATAAAGAGAAGCATGATCCAAATATATCCTTTAACCCTTCAAATAGTTTTTCCTTTGGAAGGAAGTACAAAGCTCTGTTACTCTTGCTGATTAAAGGTAATAGCTTACAATATGGAAATAACTTATCACCCATGAAGAGAACAGAAACCTCAGGGTATATATCTCCCTCACGCAGTAAGAGAACCATAGGCGTCCTAAATGAAATCAATCAAGTCTACCTAGCTACTCAAACAATTGTACAGCACATATTTCATATAACTACCACACATGAACAAAAAGCGCAAATGTTCAACTTAGATTTGAACCTGAAAAGAATAGGGTTTTGGCTAGAATGAATTCATTGATTCTCAAAGCGATTACATATACTAGTACTACTGATATCCTAGATGGAAACTACCTTTACAATACGAACTACAATAGCAAAAGATATCTACAGCTAATAAGATTCCTAATGCATATGATACACGTACAAGATCATTTTTCTTACAGAACCTAGCTTCTTGCTACTTAGAGTTTATTCCTCTCAGCATAAAGATCCACCTTTACCTGCATAAGAAAGAAACAAGATCTAATATCATCAATTAATCTAACATGTGTCATAGAGGCAGATTGAGAATATTGCTAATTATTGTTTTGAAAACCTGGATGCATCCAAAAACAACTTCCATCGTGCAGAACTGAACCGAAAAGCTACTGTAACAGAAAAGTTGGGGGCATGAACATAGGCCAATTCATCACCTCACAGCACAATTCCTCTGTCAAAAGGGATTTTATAGTTCGAGCCAAAGGAAGAAATATGTGATTAATGATGTGTAATCCTTGTTTTTCTAGATTTACTTTGTTTGCTTGGAAACCAAGGAAAGCCACTATAAAAGGGAACAACGTTGTGGTACGAATTAAGTAGAAGAAAAACAGAAACAAGATGCCGAAGAACAAAGGAAAGGGAGGCAAGAACCGCAAGAGGGGAAAGAACGATGCCGACGACGAGAAAAGAGAGCACTTATACAAAGAAGACGGCCAGGATTACGCGCAGGTTACATGCATGTTAGGCGCCGGCCGACTGGAAGCCAGGTGCCACGACGGCGTGACTCGCCTCTGTCACATCTCCGGAAAACTGCACAAGAAGGACTGGATCTCCGCCGGCGATATTGTCCTCGTCGGGCTGAGGGACTACGAGGATCGCAAGGCTGATGTCATCCACAAGTACATGCCCGACGAGGCCCGGTTGCTCAAGGCTTATGGGAAGTTGAATGACAATTTCAGACTTAATGAGGGCGGGGACGATGACGACGAGGGCAACAGCAGCGATGATAACATAGAGTTTGAGGATGCTGATGTTCATAAAAACTGAGTTTTGCCGATCATATATTGTTGTTAAACTAACAGAATATTTTGTTGTTAAACCTAGAGGTTTGGCCTTTTTTTATCAGATGATATTTAGAGGTTTGATTCCTTCTGAATTATTATAAACTTTTGCCGATAAACTTAATTTCTGCAACGGCAAAAGTCCTGCCTCAAATTCTAGTTTCTGTTACTCTTGCTTCTTTGCCAGCAAAATCAAAATCACTCTGAATTTTGTGATGGCACTCGTTTCTATTTCCTCACTCTCTATTCAGTCCTTGACCTTTTGTTTTTCTAATTCAAAGACTCATTCAACCCGTCTGCAATCCCTTGCCAGACCCTTTTCCGTGGTATTCCAGATAGACCTGAACAGTCACAACTTTCAAGGTACTTCTATGATTCTATTAAGTACAAGTTGGTACTGTTATACCTCAATGGTGGCTTATTGAGTTTTCTTGAAAAGTGTAAGTAAAAAAAATTGTTGGCAATCCTCTTAATTTGGAACAAAACACAACCCGTTTATGATATCAAGCTCAATCAAGTGAAGTCAAGGGGCCAAGTCAAGAAGAAGGCCCACACAATCTCATAGCAACTTAGGTAAAATCATGCATTGCATATTATGTGTTTTTCACTGAGGATAGCAGTAGTGCTTCCTATTCTGATTTTTCCTGGAGTTCTTGGCTTACTACAAAATTATCTTGAAAGTTGTGTTTTTATCTTAGGGCATCTCCAACAGCTTCCCTATTTTTTTTGTAAAATAGAGAAGTAAAAGTCAGAATCTCTAAAAAAATTATGCTCCAACTCCAAGAGCTTCCCCATTTTGGAGATTTTCACATTTATTACAACTACATTCATATTTATTTCAACAATATAATATTCTTTTATTTATTTATTTTCAAACATGCAATAAATACTCTATATCTAATACATTTATTGTAAATTGTAATTAATGATTACTTTTAAGTTATTCTATAATAATAAATTTATTTATTTTAAATAAAAATCTATATAAAATTCTATAATTAATGATTACTTTTTAGTTTTCTGTGTCAAATTGATTTGATCATTAATTTTTCATTCTGCAATTTTTTCTTTCTCTCTATACATATATAGGGATGCATATATTCTCTCTCATCCAAATTCCCATTTTAGGGAATGAGATGGCCGGAGAATCTGTTGGAGGAGATTTAGAGCCCAAAATCTCCAAATTTAAGTAAAATACCTATTATAGGGAATCTGTTGGACTTGCTCTTACCTTTGTAGGTTAGATCTTTCCAGTCATTTTGGTTTTTCAAAATTCAAACACCCAGCCTTTCTTGGCCCCCAAACTATCATTAGGTGAAGAGATTTTCTCAAAACCCGTGAGCTTGTTTTTCAAGCTTTGTTTATTTTAGCATATGTTTATGATACATTTATCTATGCTTATGATAGTAGGGTGTTTGTGATTCAGGAATAGCTGTTTTGCCTAGACAAATGTGTTGACATGCTTTTTGTAAAGCTTTGCAAAACATTTTTGCCTCCTTTTGAAAAATAGTCATTTTGGGAAAGTTTGTTTTTGTCTTTTGTGTTTGGTTTTATGCTTTACCTTTATATTCAGCATCTAAGCCAAGGACTAGAGTCCAAAACTTTCTGAATTCATTGGCAAGTGTGATGCTCTCTTAGGAGCACCTCTTGGCCTATAAATACCAAGCAAAGTTCCTCTTGTTTTGTGATTGTTGTGTGTGTTTGTTTTTGT
Source organism: Potentilla sterilis (assembly GCA_963682095.1). Taxonomy (NCBI): domain Eukaryota; kingdom Viridiplantae; phylum Streptophyta; class Magnoliopsida; order Rosales; family Rosaceae; genus Potentilla; species Potentilla sterilis. The sequence goes on from OY821759.1 coordinate 8,563,667, forward strand.
ATTTGTGAAGATCATCTCTTGTATGATTTTCAGTTCATAAAGCCCCCTTACTCTAAGTCTTCCTAGTGATTATAAATCTTAGAGCATTGACTTGAACAATCTTTCAAAAACCATATTGCATATTCCATTTGCATGACATGAGATTGTGATTGGTGATGCAATAACTCAAGAAGAGTCCATAAGAGATTCAGCTAAGGAGTAGCTAAGATGTCACAACCCGAAACCGGGTTATGACTAGTGTGGTGATTGGTAAAATAAAATTAATTCTTTGCATTTGAATAAGGATAGAAACTGAAATTGAGAGTTAAGAATGATCACAACAAAAGAAAATTTGGTACTATAAGATATTAAGCTGAAAATAACTTTGATTTACAACAAAACAGTACAACTTGTTTCTCAAAAATTTCACCACATTAGTACCAAGTTCTCCAGGTTCATACCTCTAATATGTACACTACAAACACCCAACAAAAAAATGAAGTACATCTCCTGGAATGGTGGACAAACTACAGCAACATAAAGCTAGCAGCCAAGGTCAAGTACGAACTAGCTTAAACTTCTAAACAAAACCAAACAAAACTTCACACAGTAGCTCAAGACAATTCAGGAATACTAAAACTGCTGCCAACTGTAGGCCTCTTGCCTGAAATCACAATAAAAATATAGGGAATGAGCTTTACGCGCTCAGGAGGTACGATAAGCAATCGACATAACAATGATTCTAAATTAGCATATAATAATAATGAAAGAAGTTACTGAAAAGTAAAACTCGTAAGGAAATAATAATCTTTAAAGTTGCTGTAGAAGTGGACTGAAAAGGTTGCAAACTCAATAAAATTCAAGGTAAAACTGATATGAACAATATCAAGAGCCTAAGATTCAAATAACAAATTCCAGAAAACAGAAACAATAGTTATGTAATCGTGTCAGTTAGAGCCCACAGCTCAGGTAAACCACTGAGCAACCTCCGCGAACGAATCCTGATCAGGTTTTGAGTCTATTCACCCTAGGGAGACACAATCCCTCTTTAAAATTCCTTGGCCTAACCAAATAAAATACATTAAAATTCAAATTATGCTTATCCAGGAGTGATTTACCCCCTTAAAGCGAACCAAGTATCACTTGAACCCCGTTCAAGCATACAATGGAAATATGTCCAGAAAAATAGTTTTGTGCTAAAAATAGGTAAATTAGATCCTTGTAAAAATATTAAACATAAAGCTGGAAATCCAAAGTCAAATAAGAACTTAAAACTTTAAGACTGTTATAACATGACATGTACAATAGCTTTTGGCAAGAAGCAATTGTATTAGTATAAGAAACTTTTGAAATCAGAAAAGGCTTTGAGAACTACACAAGTACATAATAGGTAATAAAGTATGATTGGACTTCATTATCATAACTCAAAACTTGGTGCAAATAAGTATGTTAATGTAGCAACTATAATCTATAATGAAAGAAAAGTAAAAACGAGTAGAAAGTTGCTAAACTATGGTTCAGTAAAGAACTAAAAATTTTGTTCAAAACGGATAATAGAGAACTTGAATTTTTCAACATAAATCAATTGAGAAAGTAACAATTTATAAGGAGAGAAACTATACAATAAGTTTGAGACTTGTAGAGAAAGACTAGATGTTAATAATCATCTCAATAGTATAATTTGAAAGCCTTGGTAAATTTTGTTTCTGATGAAAACTGAACATGACTGTGTTAAATACATACCAAACGATGTAACCAAAATAAGGTAAAATTGAACTCACTGTAGTAGCTATTCTTGGGTATAATTGATTCATATAGATAGAGGTTTACACAAAGACCAATTACTAGCATATGGAGATCAAAAAGTCAAAACAGGGCTTAGTTTCCAATGAAACCATATATGTGTGTGTGTGTGTGTGTGTGTATATATATATATATATATATATATATATATAGGCAACAAGATATGAGAGTAGGTGACTGCTACTCTAATAAGAACCTATAATCAAACTCACGTTTAGGAAAGAATTAAGCAAGAAGATTAAGGACTCACGGGAAAGTAAAACCAAACATCAATTCTAAAGAACAAACAACCCAAATTTCCAGATTTTCTAAACAGAAAATCAAAACTTTAATAACCCTCAGACTCGGTTGTAATTCAAACCAAATCAATCCATTCAGTCCAATTAAACAGAGAGTAAGAAACGAAACATCACAACCATCACTCTTAACACACACTAAAATAGAATCAAAGTTATGAGGAGAGATTATTTTCCCTACCTCCAAAATCAAACTTTCCAACAGCAACAACAAGTCAAGAGCTCAATCTACTCAAGCAAGCCCAATCTAATCAAGCAACCCCCAATCCAATTGAGCAATCTAGCCACCTAAATAAGATTCAAAAACAATTTAATCTCAAACTTTTGAAATAGTTGCAGACCAAGAAAATTGAGTTTGAGGAGATTTAAATCCTTACTGGGACTAGCTGCTAAGGATAGAAGAAGCAGCCTCTCTGAGCTTGTTACAAAACTGTAGGCTTTGGGCAAATAGATTCGGGTTTGCAGAATAAGAAAGAGAAGGGAAAAGAGGAAGGAGAAGAAAGAAACTGAACAAAAAAAGAGAAGACTAAACCCAAAACGGGTATTAGAAAGAGAGTATAATTAAAAGAAGTGTTTTGTGGCTGGATGCTTCCACACATATATCAGATAGGCATGTACAAGCTTATCTCACATCCTTAAAGACTCAACAATAGAAAATAAATAAATAAAAAAAACAGAAAATGAAATTAATTTATAATCAAGCTATAAAACACACAACCAAGCAAAGCACACATAAGTAAAGTATCCTAATCAAAACCATGCTCGTCACATAAGATCTAGAGGTGGAGCTCTTGTATAGCTTTCGTTTGTAAGCACTTAGGGGACAACATAGGTTGAATGTTCAAGAGACTAGGAGAGTCTGAACATGATAGCTAGCTAGGTTGTCGTTCTAGAGACTAGGAGAGTCTGGAACCGGATAGTAACTGGTGTAGCCATCTCAGATTCTATATCTTGTATAAGTGTACGAATCACATAGTGGAAAGCTTTGTCCTTCGGAAGATAAGGGCACGCAGTTTTTCTCCCTGGGTGCAGGGTTTCTGCGTTACAAAAAACATCTTTGTGTTATTTGTTTTATTGCACTTTTTCTTTCCTACTCGTTAAGTTATAAATCGGAATAGTACAACTCTTTGCTATCATCGATATCAACGTTTACACGAAAAAGTTACAAAGTGTCATATCCCCCCCCCCCCCCCCCCCCTCTAGGACCTTCAAGTGGTACCAGAGCAGCCACCAACCTTGCTGATGAGATCCTTATAGAGGGGAAATGGACCACAGAGTCTCATCCTCCCTGAATTCTCCTCCCTATTTCAATGGGAAAGGGTATTCCGAATGGAAGGTTATGATGACTGTCTTTCTGATTTCCCAAGATGATGGGAAGCAGTAGGCAATGATTGAAGATGGGTGGGAGCCAGCAGAAGGGTCTGCTATTCCTCAACCTAAACCTCGAGGGACTTGGAATGAAACAGAGAAAGCTTTGTTAAGGATGAATATTAAAACTCTGAACAACATTTATCTTGCTGTCTCAGAAGATGTTCGTCGCAAAATCATAAACTGCCCTTCGGCAAGAGATGCATGGCTTGTTTTAGCAACGGCTCATGAAGGAAATACCAAAGTAAAGGAGCAAAGGCTCCAAACCCTTCATCATGAGTTTGAGAAATTAAAAATGAGTGAGGATGAGACCGTTGATGATTTTCATGGACGTATGCTCACCATCACCAACCAGTGTCATAGTTTAGATGGCCCCATGGTCAAGAAGTTTCTTAGAGCCCTCCCTCCAAGCTTTGAGTCAAAACAAAATGTCATTGAAGAAGCTAGGGATCTGAACACATATTCCCTAGAAGAGCTTGTAGGAAACCTAAAAAATTATGAGGCCATCAAGAAAAAACCTAAAAAGGAAAAATCATTGGCGTTTGTTTCGGTGAAAGAGGAGGAAGAAAAGGAGTCCGTGTTTGATGAGGGAAGTGTTGAGGAATTTGCCTTTCTCCCCAAGCAGTTTGAAAAGTTCCTAAAAATTAGGAAAACCCTAGGTCCCCACAAGAACTTCTCAAAAGGTTCCTCGTCCAACCCTATGTATCCCAGACATGGTGACACCAGTACGTCTAGGAATCCCAAAACTAATTCCAAATCAAGACTTTTTCCTAAAAGGGATAAGTGTTTTGGGTGTGGTGGTGTTGGTCACAAGGCTGTAGATTGTGCGAATCTGTTAAACCGTAAAGCCTACAAAGTTACTTGGTCTGATAGTGATTCTGATCAATCCTCTGAGCATGAAGAAGAAAAGGAGATAGTAGATTTTATTGCTTCTGTTGGCTACGGAGAACGCTCTGATAAGGACGAACCGGATGATGACTTGCACGACAAATACTCTCAGCTGCATCTTGCGTCAAAGTCCATGCTTAACAAGATCGAGACCTTGTCAAATGATTTGACAAGATGTGAGAACAGCAACAAGGAACTGCAAGAGAAGCTATTATCCTGAAAGACAAAGTGGAAAGCTGAAAAGTCGGCTCTTGAGAAGAAGATCAGTAGTCTCGAAGGTGTTGTGAGCTCTCAGACCAGTCAAATTGTCTCTCTATCTATAGAAAAGACTGAATTAGAAGATGAATTGGTCGAGTGCAAGAAGATGCTCAAGCGCTTTTCCATTGGCTCCGAAAAGCTCACCGAAATAGTTGGGATTGGAAAACATGGCCAGGATAAAGGTGGTCTTGGTTTCCGGGATGGTGATGGCTCGAAATCCGGTGCAGAAACTATGTTCGTCAAGGGTAAGAAGCCTTCTGATGGTGAGAACCAAAAAGCGGCTAAGACCAAGGATAGGTTCATCCTTAAGTGTCATCACTGTGGCATTATGGGTCACATCAGACCTTACTATTACAAGCTGAGCAGAAAGGGTTCCAAACCTAAGATGTCAAAAGATGATGACTCACTTGGCTCTCTCAGAGACTTTTTGGTAAGTTCTTTGAAGGAACTATCCAGGATAGCACAATGTCTTACCAACCCTCCACCGAAAGAGTCGTCCAAGAAACAGATCTGGACAAAGAGGAAAAAGAATCATAAACCTCATCAACCTAAGTCTGAATCTGACAGGGAACGACTAGATGACGACATGAATGACTCAGATGAGGAAGTCCGTGTGTGTTTTCTTAGTAGGATTGTTCTAAAGTCTGACCCGAAACTCCAAACAAGAGCTTTTTATAATGTTGCTCTTACTGCTCTATCTGCCAAGAAATATGACTCTTGGTATGTAGACAGTGGGTGCTCGGCTCACATGACAGGGGATCCAAAATGGTTCGTATCTCGAGTTGAAGAGTACCCTGTTGGATATGTCACGTTTAGGGATGATGGAAACACTCAGATCATTGGTAAAGGGACAGTAAAGGCTCCTGGCATCCCGAAGTTGAAGAATGTTCTGCTTGTTGAAGGCTAGTAGTCAGCTTGCTAAGTGTCAGCCAGATTGTTGATGAACATGATTCTGTTGTGTTTGACAAAGTCAAATTTCTGGTGCTTGATGGTAAAGGGAAGAGCATTATGAAAGGAGATCGGACAAAGGATGAGTGTTATTGTGTCAAGACCCAGTAAAAGTTCAATCCTCAACTCTGTTTTCGTGCCATGATAGCAGAAGACCCTCTTGACCTCTGCACATGCGCTTGTGTCATATCAACCATCAAGACACTGTGAAGCTCTCCTCAAAAGATGCTACTTGTGGTCTTCCAAAGCTTTCTGGCAAAGCTTCAGGTATGTGTGGTGAATGCAAGATTGGTAAGCTCACTCGTTCTCCACATTTTACTTTTAATGCTACTCCTACATCAAATATTCTTGAGTTATTGCATATGGATTTGGTTGGACCGGTTGAAACTATTAGTCTTAATGGAACAAAGTATGTTTTAGTAATCGTTGATAATTTCTCGCGGTTCACTTGAGTAAGGTTCTTAGCTTCAAAATCTGATACTTTTGATAGTTATTTCAACTTTTCCCAAAGGGTTTCAAATGAGAAAAGTCATGAGGGAAAACACATTGTTTGAATTAGGACGGATCACAGCACTGAATTTGATAACTCTAAATTTGATGATTATTGTGATACTTTTGGAGTGCATCATGAGTTCTCTTCTCCTATCACTCATCAACAAAATGGCGTTGTTGAAAGGAAGAATCGAGTTCTAGTATAAATGACTACGGTGATGCTTAATGCCTCTGGTCTCTCGCATTCTTTTTGGGCTGAGGCTGTGAGCAATACCTGCTATACCCTTAATCGTGCTATTTTCATATCAGGAACTCAAAAGACTCCTTATGAAATCTGGAAGGGAAGGAAGCCAAATGTGGCACATCTGAAAGTTTTTGGCAGTCCTTGTTTCATTTACAGGGACCGTGAGTATTTGACTAAATTGGATGCACGATGTGACAAGGGTGTGTTCCTCGGCTACTCTCTCAAAAGCAGGATGTACAGGGTCTATAACAAGGTTTCATGCAAGGTTTTGGAAACTGTAAATGTCACCATAGATGATGGTTTTGGATGCACTTATCAAGCTGAATGTGTAGCTGAACCGGAGACATCCTCCACTGTTGCGAAAGATGGGACATAAGCTAGTCCTGCTAGCCCAAAAGGTGACTCATATGAGGATGAGGAATATCCAACAGATGCAAGGAGAGGTGAAACCCTTACTGTCCAGACCCCTCACAGGACTAGCAAACGTCAAGTTCAGAAGGACCATTCTCCATCTGATGTCATTGGAGATCTCTTCGAGGCTCGTGTAACTCGCAGTAAGGTAAGGCATGAGGTGAGTAATTATGTAGTGTTAAAAAAAATTTTGACAATACATCGTTATACCATAAATGAAATCACACATCTAGGTTTTGTATCACTTATAGAACCAAAGAATCTGAAAGAGGTTTTGTGCGATGCTGATTGGATTAATGCTATGCAAGAAGAGTTCATTCAATTTGAGAGGAGTAAGGTTTGGCACCTAGTGCCTAGACCTGATGGAAAGAATGTTATTGGCACCAAATGGATGTACAAAAACAAGTCCGATGAGAAAGGTGTGATAACCCGAAATAAAGCTAGGTTAGTTGTTCAAGGTTATTCACAAATTGAAGGACTTGATTTTGATAAAACCTTTGCCCCCGTTGCAAGGTTAGAATCAGTCAGGCTACTTTTAGCCATTGCATGTCATCTAAAGTTCACATTGCATCAAATGGATGTGAAGAGTGCCTTCTTGAACGACATTCTTAAGGAGGAAGTCTATGTTTCTCAACCTCCAGGATTTCAAAGCTCTAGCCATCCTGATCATGTTTATAGACTTGATAAAGCTCTTTATGGGCTCAAGCAAGTACTTAGAGCTTGGTATGAAAGATTATCCACTCATTTGACTAAGCATGGATGTCTTAGAAGATCAGTAGACAAGACGATGTTCATTAAGTTTACCTCTAAAGATAGGTTCATTGCTCAAATATATGTGGATGATATTGTGTTTGGTTCCACTTCCGATCTCTTGGTAAAATAATTTTCAGATCTAATGTCAAAGGAATTTGAGATGAGTCACTATGGGAAGCTGATCTACTTCCTAGGGCTACAAGTAGACCAGAAGAAGGACGGTCTGTTCATCTCTCAATCCAAGTATGCCAAGGAGCTCGTGCAGAAATGTGGGATGGAAACATCATCTCCCGTCCCCAATCCTATGGGAACTAGCTGCAATATCTCTACTGACCTCGATGGAGCTGATGCTGATCAATCTCATATCACAGCATGATTGGTAGCTTGCTATACTTGACAGCCAGCAGACCTGACATCTGCTATAGTGTTGGTGTATGCGCTCGGTATCAAGCAAATTCTAAGGAGTCTCATGTGAAGGCTGTAAAGCGGATCATCAAATACATTTTAGGTACAATTGAGTTTGGGATTAGCTATAGCTTTGATACTAACTGTGAGATTGCAGGTTACTCTGATGCTGATTGGGCATGAGATGCAAATGACCGGAAAAGTACTTCGGGTGGAGCTTTCTTTGTTGGGAACAACCTTGTCTCTTGGCATAGCAAGAAGCAGAACTGTGTGTCATTATCCACAGCCCAGGCAGAATACATTGTTGTTGGAACGTGCTGCACCCAACTCTTGTGGATGAAACACATGCTGGCAGATTACGGATTTCAACAAGAGGTGTTATCCCTTTACTGCGATAATACTTCTGTTATAAATATATCTAAGAATCATGTGCTTCATTCTAGTACTAAGCATATAGATATTAGATACCATTTTATCAGAAATTTGGTTGAAGAAAATCTGCTCGAGCTGATTTTTATTCCTACTGAGAAACAATTGGCGAACTTGTTCACCAAACCTCTTCACAACCTTAGGTTTACTAGCCTTAGGAAGGCAAGTGGTGTGTGTGACCCTCACTAAGATCTCCCCCCAAGTATCTGTCATGTACATAGTTCATTTGCTTGCATGCTCTTTTTCGTTTTTTTTTTTTTTTTATTAAATGTGCTTGAGCTGTCGGGGATTCTATGTCACAACAGAATAGATAGATGTGGTGATATCCCTGTGTGGTCTTTGATCTTGACCTAAGTATTGCCTCATCCTTTACTTGTTTGGTTCATCTTTCAGTATGTCATGTGCTTGTGCATCTGTTTCTTTTGAATCAATTGTGGTATCCATCTTAGGACATGTCCGCAGAAAATATATGCTTCACATAAACATTTTTTTGTGGATTCTCAAATGTCTTGTGTCTTGTGAGATAGAAGTATGAGGATTGCTCTTGGCCAGGCTATCCTGAGTACACATTCCTTGGTCACGTCAACCATACAAGGGTGGGCAGAAATATGGATGGCTTGGTCACCACGGTGGTTATGTATATTTTCCTTAGGCCAGGTTATTCTCAAAGTAACCATTCCTTGGGTCGCGTCAACGATTCTTGGGTGGGCAGAAACGAGAATGGCTTGGTCTCCCCGGAGGATGTATTAGTCTCATGATATCCTGGAAATTACATGGAAAAATGATAAATATGTCATTTCCTTCACTTGACTCTAAACCTCTCACTTTCCAGAATATTATAGTTGGGCTAAATATCCTAAAAGTCAATTGACTTAGGAATCATCTGTGAGTTGGTTTGTTGACTAGATCAGTGAGGATTCCTGGAATCTATTCTATCCTTCGATGGAGTTGGAAGTGTCTTTATTGACCCTCACTGAATTTCACTCTATAAGGACGATTTTCCAGAAAGGCCAAAAAATTTGAATATACCTTTGTTGACAAATGTGCCTCAGATTGGTCTTTTAGAGATATAAGGGTGAACCCTTTTGGCGTTATAAGGATGGATCATATCCGTGATATCCTAAATCCTTTGCATGCCCAATCTCTATCTCACATGACTCATATGCATCAGTTCCCTTGATATGTGTTTCACACACTCACTTTTGTGGTCTTGTTCTAATATCAAGGACCATATTTCAAATTCTACAGTCACATGCTCATGTGCTTGCTAGTAAAAGTGCTTTAAACAAGTGATTGTGATGTGTCACACTTTGTGAGTCTAAGCCTTGACCACTGCCTGCAATCAGGGATCAGAAAAGGTAACCATATCCCGAGGCTGATTGAACAGTAAGTCTTTTGATGTTTTTTATTGGAAATTTTTTTTTTACATATGCTTAGGGGGAGAAAATCTTGTTTTCTGGTCCATACATTGGCTGCTTTTGTTCTATTAAGGTTGTGGAGAGTTTTCGGGAACAATTTTTCCTCTGAAAAATTTCAGTTGCTTTTGTGCTTTTTGGCACTATTCCCATCCTTGAGATCTCTGTCTATCTCATTGAGGTCTTAGAAGGCGGCTCCTAGCCCAGCCTTTTCGGGTTTGCATTACGGGGTTGGGTTCCGGGTTCCAGGCCCATATGGCTGCCTCTGCACATGCACTGTCAGTTTTCAATTGAGTGACTTTTTGACGGTTGCCCTTCTTTTTTAACCGTTGAGGTTAGTGGGAAGTGGGTGCGGTTATCAAGGAAGCTAACGTCTAATCACGTCTGCATGCTTCATTTCCCTAATCCCTCTTCTCCCATCACTGAAATTGGTTCTGGTTCCGTTACCTTACCACCCACCACAATGGTTATTCCATCTTCTGAGATTTCACTCTCTGCAGATATGCCACCTCCTATTCCTCTAGCAGTTCTCGTTCCCACTCTTTCCACCGCTACCGATGTCGATACCTCCTCCCAGGAAGTGCCTCTCTCCGCCCGCAAGAAACACAAAGATGGTGCCTCTATTGCGAGTGAGCAATCTCGCAAGTCTGCTAAGAAGGTTGAGAGGGTCGTGCCCTCTGTTCCTCTTAAGAATCCTCACACTCGAACCAGATCCTCCTCGAATCCGCAGCTTGATCTCAGTTTGGATCTCGGCGATAGCTTGCCATCTCCTGTCAAGCTTCCCTACTAGCGGAAGACCAGGGGATCTTCCCAACCGGCTGCTCCCGAGATCGCTCTGGAAAAATCTTTGTCCTTGTTGTTAGACTCGGATGATGAGTTTGTGATGCCTGCTAAGCCCACATCTAAGGCTACTGTCCCGGACAAGCCCCCTTCCACGGTGGTTCCTCCGGTTAAGCCCAAGCCCAAGAAGACCTCCGCTTCTGGCCCGGTCAACACTGTTGAGAGGCCCAAACCCTCTCTGTTTCCCAAGAAGGATCGTCCCTCGACCTCGAAGTCCAAAACCCGAGTGCCTTCTGCCAAGGATAGCAAGGGGCCTTTTGACTCTCAAGAAGAGGACCATTGAGGTATTACTCATCCCTCCTCTTGATCATTTCGTTGATGCTGAGGCCCGTACTCTTTTCGCTTCTTGTACTGTTGCTCGGCCTGTTGTCTATGAGAAATCCTTGGCCCTTGAAACCATGCCTTCTTTTGTCAAAACCCGTGTTGAGGCTCTCGGCTGGCTCCGTGCTTTGGACTCCCTGCCCCTTGTCAATCTGACCATGGTCCAAGAATTCTATGTCAATTTCTCCTCCAAATTGAGCCCTAAGGTCAAACTCAAATCTCGTCATCCCTTAAATGTCTAGGTTCGTGGTATCTTTGTGGATGTGTCTCCAGCCAACATCCATCGTGTCTTCTCTCTTCCTCAAGCTAGCAAGGCTGCTTTGTCTCGTGTCTGAGATTTTGCACTGATGCATCCCTTACTAATCTTGCTGCCATCCTCTATACTGACCCCCTTTCTACCCCAATCACTAGTACTCATCTTTCCAGTCAGTCCCTGACTGAGTTCATAAAGATTATGGGGTTTTTGATTCATACCATGGTTACTCCCTCCACTCAAACCAGCAAGATTCCTCGTAGACAGGCTGCCTTCATGGCTTATCTCACGGACGAGGAGAATCCTATCTTTCCTACTGAATACTTCATCTTCCAGGCTATTCACAAGGCTGTAGTGGCTCACCGCTCTGCTTTCAAAAGTTCACTGGTATTTCCCGGTGTGATGACTCTTCTTTGCCTTGATGCTCATGTTGATGTTGCTGATGAGGATGCCATCTTTCCTCCTATCCCTCCTATCGATCTGATCTCTGTTCACAAGTCAACTGCTCAAGCAGGGGCCTATGTTGAAACCTTGGAGCACACTGCCCTGAAGAAGGATATGAAGGAGTTCATTGGAAAGGAAATCTTGGCCCTCAGGGAGTTCTTTGACTCTGAAGTCTCTGCGCTGAAGAAATATATTGAAGAGTTTGTCAACCCTGTTGCTGATGCTCCTGAGGATAGCCACCGGCCTACGGCTCCCGACTCTGCCTCCAGCTCCGGAGACACCGAAGAGGTTGATCCTAATGTTGATGAGAATTTAGATGCTCATGCTGAGGGGGAGTCTTCTGATGAGACTATCTCTGTTGGTGAGGATGATGACAATCTGGATGTTGATGATGATGAGGATGCTTGAGTCCATTTCCATCATGTCTCTCTGTTTTAGTTCTTTTTAAATTATGTTGAACATTCGGTTATTTTTTCTGGACAAATGTTATGTGTTTCCCTTTGTCATTTCCTGACAAAAAGGGGAAGAACTAGTTTGTAGGGCATTATGTTATGGTTAAGTTTATGCTATGCGATGCTTTGTTTCAGTTTCATGCTCTTGCTATTTTGAAATATGCTCTTGTGATACATAATGTTGCTGCTATCTTATATGACCATATGTTACTTCACTTGCTCTTGTGAGAACTGTGTATGTGCAGGTTTGTGGCTTGGTGCTGTCCTCTTTGGAACAAAACACAGCCCGTTTATGATATCAAGCCTAATCAAGTGAAATCAAGAGGCCAAGTTAAGAAGAAGGCCCACACAATCTCATAGCAACTTCGGTAAAATCATGCATTGCATATTATGTGTTTTTCACTGAGGATAGCAGTAGTGCTTCATATTCTGATTTTTCCTGGAGTTCATGGCTTACTACAAAATTATCTTGAAAGTTGTGTTTTTATCTTACTTTTGTAGGTTAGATTTTTCCAGTCATTTTGGTTTTTCAAAATTCAAACACCCAGCCTTTCTTGGCGCCCAAATTATCATTGGGTGAAGAGATTTTCTCAAAACTCGTGAGCTTGTTTTTCAAGCTTTGTTTATTTTAGCATATGTCTATGATACATTTATCTATGCTTATGATAGTAGGGTGTTTGTGATTCAGGAGTAGCTGTTTTGTCTAGACAAATGTGTTGACATGCTTTTTGTAAAGTTTTGCAAAACCTTTTTGCCTCCTTTTGAAAAATAGTCATTTTGGGAAAGTTTGCTTTTTTCTTTTGTGTTTGGCTTTATGCTTTACCTTTCTATTCAGCATCTAAGTCAAGGACTAGAGTCCAAAACTTTCTGAATTCATTGGCAAGTGTGATGCTCTCTTAAGAGCACCTCTTGGCCTATAAATACCAAGCAAAGTTCCTCTTGTTTTGTGGTTGTTGTGTGTGTTTGTTTTTGTATTTGTGAAGATCATCTCTTGTATGATTTTCAGTTCATAAAGCCCCCTTACTCTAAATCTTCCTAGTTATTATAAATCTTAGAGCATTGACTTGAACGATCTTTCAAAAACCATATTGCATATTATATTTGCATGACATGAGATTGTGATTGGTGATGCAATAATCCAAGAAGAGTCCATAAGAGATTCAGCTAAGGAGTAGCTAAGATCTAGAAGTGGAGCTCTTGTATAGCTTTCGTTTGTAAGCACTTAGGAGATAAGATAGGTTGAATGTTCAAGAGACTAGGAGAGTCTGAACATGATAGCTAGCTAGGTTGTCGTTCTAGAGACTAGGAGAGTCTAGAACCGGATAGCAACTGGTGTAGCCATCCCGGATTCTATGTCTTGTATAAGTGTACGAATTACATAGTGGAAAGCTTTGTCCTTCGGAAGATAAGGGCACGCAGTTTTTCTCCCTGGGTGCAGGGTTTCTGCGTTACAAAAAACATCTTTGTGTTATTTGTTTTACTGCACTTTTTCTTTCCTACTCCTTAAGTTATAAATCGGGATAGTACAACTCTTTGCTATCATCGATATCAACTTTTACACGAAAAAGTTATAAAGTGTCCTATTCACCCCCCTCCACGACCTTCAAAAAGGAAGCTGATAGATACAAGCAACGACCATTAGTGAAGTGTCCAAGAAAGAAGTGGAAACACATTGTTCCAGTAGGATTGGCAAATGCGGCAGTTATTAGCTTCTACTCGGGCACGCCTGCCATATTGAGGTCAAAGTTCGAAACCGAAACAAGTGGTGAATTTGGAATAGGATTAGCTGCCCAATATGGTTCTCAATCTCATTAGCTGCCCAATATGGGAATCAGCTCATTTCAGTGGTTCAATATGTATGAGAAACTGGTGAAAGTGTAGTATAAGCCCAAAATACCTGCCTTAACAACTGATGAAAGGGGTAAATGATGGTGAAATCTGTAATGTATTAGTTGGAAGCATTATTGATTTCTCTTATGAACTTGTTTGCCACTTGCCAATGGAACTCTATTCAAAGTTATTATGGCCAGCTTCCGTTTGGTTTGAAAAGCTTCCGTTTGGGAAAAAGACCAAGGTTTTTCTTAGAAGCTGGGCTGAGGTAGAGTTACCATACTTTTCCCTTCATTGCTTATTTGAAGGGCCCAAATTGATGCTAGATACAGTTTTTGGAAGTGGAAGCGGCCATGCCGAGGTATTAAATGAGTTAAAAAGGTATGTTAAACAATCTTATTTATAATTATTTCATGAAAAATAAATATTTGTCTATGTTTAGAAGTTTTAACTATTAATTTTTTTAGGCTTTCACAAATAGTTACCAAGTAAAAATCAAAATTTTCATTTATATCGGTCATGTTAACCATATTATTATAATCATGTTTACAATTTTACCAGCTTAGAGAGGTTATAATCATGTTTACAATTTTACCAGCTTAGAGACACCAATAAATGCAGACATTATGAAAGACAAAATGATAAAAGCATATTTTTTAGTGAAAAATAACAAAATGACAAAATGTTTGCATCTATTAGTGCTGGATATGTTACTCTTTGTGGAGATATGACCAGATGCTGGATGATGCTCTACCATGTCACAGAGCTAAAATAACTCTTTGTGGAGTATATGCAACTCTATGCGGATTACTAATGTGTAGCTATTTGAACAATACCTATCTTTAAGAATGTTTCAGACTTTGCCTGCGATTTTTTTCTTAAATATCCTAGAAAGGATCCTGAAGAGAAAGAGTCAACAATATATTTCTCCTCGGAATCCTTTCTATGATATTTAAGAAAAAAATCGCAGGCAAAGTCTCCAACATCCTTAAAGGTAGGTACTGTTTGAATTGCTACAATTAGTAGTCCGCATAGAGTTACATATACTTCACAAAGAGTTATTTTAGCTCTGTGACATGGTAGAGCATCATTCAGCATCTGATCATATCTCCACAAAGAGTAGCATATCCAGTACTAAAAGATGCAAACATTTTGTCATTTTGTTATTTTCACTAAAAAATATGCTTTTATCATTTTGTCCTTCATAATGTTTACATCTATTGGTGTCTCCAAACTGGTAAAATTGTAAACATGATTACAATAATAAAGTCTACATGGCCAATATAAATGAAAATTTTGATTTTTAGCTAGTAACCATTTGTGAAAGCCCCAAAAAATTAATAGCTAAAACTTCTAATAATAGACAAACATTTATTTTTAATGAAATAACTATAAATAAGATTGTCTAACATACCTTTCTAACTCATTTAATACGTCGACATGGCCGCTTCCACTTCCAAAAATTATAATTAGCATCAATTTCAGCCTTTCAAATTTATCCCCCAGTATATAAACTTCATATTTCTGTAAGAGCAAAAAGCATAATCAATTCAGTATAATAAAAATAAGATTGTAGTTTAAACAAAACACCAAATTATGAAAAGTCTTACATTCATATCACTCTTCCAACCGCATATGAAGACAGTAGATATTTTATGTTCAGCCTTCATAGGTTTTAACTCACGGAAATATTGAGAAGCAGCCTCGCCAACGTCTTCAAGAGTAGGTCTGCGTCCAGTAGTATACCGTATTGTGAACATTTTCCTCTTAACATGCACAACAATCGCCTAACACCTCTCCCCGTCTCCACATATGGTTGCATGAACTCCTTCGAATCCTTTGATGATGCCTACAAACTTCTTTTCAGATAAGCTTGAAACAAATTCAAAGGTTCTCTTGTTTTCTGAGTCTTTTGCTAAAAACAAACATATATAAGAACTCTTGAATGCAGTTCAATAATTCTGACATATTTATCCATACTAAGACAAATTGAAACTTTCAAATCCATGCATCATATGCACACACAAGACAATTAGAAAATTATTAACTATGACCAGATGAGAAGCTAAAGAGCACCATCATAAAAAGTAAATTGAATTAAGAAAACAAATTGAAAAAATTTGAGAAGAGCACGTGAGGAAGGATATACCTTTGTGCAAATTCTGCAGTATTTTTGAAACAATAGCAATGTCAACCATTTTCTTCCCACTACCCTCCATCCTCATCCTTCTCTTCTCGTCCACGAATTACATTAATTAAAGAATAAGGACCAAATATTGACCCTTTAAGATAGTTTTCCTCATGGCTTATCCTCTTAAGATTTGGGGCAGTCAGGAACATGTTAATCTCTCAAACAAGCTTCTTCCAAAACCAGCTTCATTAGAATCCTACAAGAGTAAAGACATTTAATATACATTTTACATAAATAATAAGTGGATGAAAAAAAAATGATAAAGAGGATTGAGACATGTCATCTAATTACAATGCTCTTCACTATAGTAGGTAACTGACATTCATCAACAACAAGTACAGCATGCTTCAAACCTGGTAGTTGAAGAGGGATTGTTGATTCACACTCTTTCAATTCCACAGCTTCGTCAATAACCACAATGCTTAGTGGATCCATTGCCAGTTCATGCAATTTATATGAGCTGGATGCAGTCCAATTCATAAGAAACTCTTGCTTCATAAGGTCTGGAAGGTCAAGTTCACTAAGAGAGTCAAATAGTTCATGTAAGACTTGAAGGCATTGTCATTAGTACAAGGAAGCTTATTGACCAACAACAGATATTTTCACAATCATTAACCTTGTCTGTAATTTGAAACTTCTTAAAAAACTGTTGTAATTCGAAATTTCCCGGAGAAATAAACAGGATAGATTATAAATCTTGTTTCGAATCAAATAAAAACAGAGGAAAACTGCATACATACCCTTAGAAGAGGCGCCGAGAGTCTCAAAGTAGCGGGCTAGCTTTCTCACATCTCCCTGGCAGGTCGCGTCGGGTGCAGCCAATCCAGCCATACTTTTTAGGGTTCGATTCTATGAGAGCGTGAATTAGATCCTGATGTCGGCGGAGGGGCAATCTCGGTGCAGTGACAGGTCTAGATGGCTGGTCGGTATTGCGTATAAGGCGAAGCAGGGTTTGGTGAGGCGGATCCACTCTGATGGAGGTAAATCGAGCGAGACGGCGCGGCGTAGGAGATGGAGGTGCGACTCTAATGCAGAATCAAAAGATTGAATGGACGACGAGGTGTTGGAGAGTTGGAGGAGGCGAGGAGGAGTGGAGGACAGGACGAGGACAGGCGGTGGAGTCGTGGTCAGTCGTGGAGGTGAGGAGGAGGTCGGTGAAGACGTGAAGGCGCCAAGGCGGTGGTTCGGGCAGTTGGAGACCTGGAGTGGGCGAGTGGCTGCGAGGTGGGGGGGTGGGGGGCAGGGAATTGGCTTCTCTACTTGGATTTTTTGTGCTTGGATTTGCTTGGATTCCTTACATCCATTGGATTGAGTAAATATGATGCAACCAACTTATAACCTATGTCATCCTTACTCAATCTAACGGTTGTAAGGATCCAAGCAAATCCAAGCACAAAAAATCCAAGCAGAGAAGCCGGATCCGGGGGGCAGATAGGGCAAGTTAGAGGCCTGGGCCTGGCTAAGTGCTGAATTTGGTTTCAAGAAGGGTGGTTTGGTGCGTCCAGAGGGCCATGGTGATTCTCAATGATTATGATGGTTTTTCCGACATCATGAAGGTTCCGCTCGATTACATATGGATTTGAGTGGTCATTTCAGAACTTTCGCCGGCGCTCCTTTCAGTGGTCACTGTTCGTCTTGTTGGGGAGACGATTGGCTTGGTTCTCCAGATCGACCATGCAGCCCTGGGTTGCGGTACTGTTAGAGTTCGCCTAATTCTCCTGATCAATGCCCCGGTGAAGCTCGAATGTTAGCTTAGGGTTTCTTCTTCCGACGTTATCACGGTGGAGTTCAAGTATGAGAGGCTTATTGGCCGTTGCCGCACCTGCTGCCGGATTGACCATGGAGGGCTCGCAGGAGGAAGTAGCGTCGCCTATTCAATTTTTTGTCCTTATGGTTTTGGTGGAGTTCTCTTTTCTATCACGATGGTTACTTGCTTTCTTAATTTTTTGTCCGCTTGTTTTGGACGTTTTTTTGCTTCATTCGAACTTACGTTTGGGTTATTTCGTTTCCTTGCTTTTTTCTTTAGAACTTTTTACTTTGTAGTGAAGTTTCGACTCCTACTTAACCAGACACAATTTGGTCGTATGGCTTATGCCAATAAAGTTATTCATTCCCCTTTAAAAAAAAAATATAACATAATTACAGTTTGTATTAAAAAGGATCAATCTGATGAGTTGTTTCTTACTTCTTAATGAAAACTCTGAAATAACTTCCATGCAACATGTTAGATAACTTCATTTTCCGTGAGCATGACTATTCAAACCTTAGGTTATACAAACTGCAGATCACAAATACTAGAAGAGCTTGGAAACTGACTTTTGCTTTATCTATTCTATTAATAACAAAATAGTCTTTTGCCTGCTCTGTTTAATTATTAGATTCCTGCATTACAATATCAGGAAACCAGAAAAAGTTTTTTTTTTCCTCTATTCTATCATTAATTTCCTCCAAAATCTCACATATACCACATAAAACGCACATTAAACTCTCATACTTCAATACCAAATCATCAATAAACCGATACTTGTTAAGATTACACACTGTAATTCGTTTGATGTGTGCAACGGCATAAACGGCATGAAACTGTCGTTTGGTCTAAAATGTAATGAAACTTGTACAACTACAAGTACATTTAGACATATTCGCTTGTTTTTAGCTGCAATGTCTAAAAGAGGAAAATAAATCAACCACTAGAAAACATGAAAGCAAACCAACCTATTCAGCATTAACCTTCAAATGGCAATTTCATCGACTTGAGATTATCAGCATTAACCTTCAAAGTTTGCTACTTCAGCAAATAACCGCAGCCTACCTACATATTTCATCATTTTCATTTCTGAAATAAATGATGATAGAACCATAGTTGAATACTTCAATTAGAAGGTAAACATTGTATCAATTAAAGCACGAGTTGGACACTTGGACTAGCCCACCTTTCCTTGTATAATCTAAGCAATTCCTCTTTAGAGCGTACAGACTTGGCTTCTCTTTGCCACAGCGGTTTCTCTAGGTCTAAGATAACGTACAAATATCACAAGCAGAATTCAAGTCAGCTAACAGCAAAATCCCCCCTCAACAGATAGCTCAAGCTCAACACAAATTTTCCTAACCCGTAAAGAACCAGGCACTTTATCATCCACCAAGTCACAGTTCATTGCCGAGAATCAATGCCCAGCAGCACCAAATATAGCATAGAAGGCAAAAGCTACAAAGGAATAAACAACTCCGCAGATTGGATCGAAATGCTTGAGAAAAGCAAAAAAGGAATAGCACATAAAATCACTTCGAGCAATCACAAAGCCAACTCAGAAACAAGGGGTTTCATTGATCAAATCCCAAACAAAACACCAATTTTGCTGAACTTGACAATGAACAATTAACATTAAGGATACCAAAAGCTTTAGATTTCATTGCAATATTTCACTACCAATAACCAAAACAAACATACTGGATACTCAGATCTTCATCATTACATACAAATCTAGCAAATCCAAAACTAAACCCTAAACAAGGAACATCCACAGAACCTACGCAGCCGCCTTCTTGGGTGATTTGCCAGCCTTGGATGGCGACCTGGGCTCCTTGGGGACTCCACCTCCGGCCTTGTCGACCTTGTTCTTAGGCAGTAGAATTGGGTTGATGTTGGGCAGCACACCTCCATGAGCAATGGTAACACCAGCCAAAAGCTTACCAAGCTCCTCATCGTTCCTCACAGCAAGCAACACATGCCTTGGTATGATCCTGTTCTTTTTGTTGTCCCGAGCTGCATTTCCAGCCAACTCCAGCACCTGAAACCAAAAACCCAAATTACAAAATTAGGGTCAAAATCCAAAAACCCTAAAAGTAAAACTCAAGAGTATATAACAAAATTGAAATGAAGAACAAATAAGGGGGCTTACTTCAGCTGCGAGGTACTCGAGCACGGCGGCCAAGTAGACCGGAGCTCCGGAGCCGACACGCTGAGCATAACGACCCTTCTTCAAGTAACGGCCGATTCTGCCGACCGGGAATTGGAGGCCAGCTTTGATGGAGCGAGTCACGGACTTCTTCCTTGGCCCACCGCCCTTCCTTCCGGCAGCGCCCTTCTTGATTTTTCCACCGCCAGTCTCCATTTCAACCTAATCTGAACTCTGAATCTGAGACCCTTTTGGGAGCTGGAGAGAATTCACAAATGGGTTGGGGAAATTTCGGGCAGTGGATTTGAGAATTCCGTTTTGGAGGGTTGGGTTTTATAGAGTGGGGTGGTTTGTTCATTTATTGGATTTGTTGAGGGGATTGACGAGCTGGGGAGAGATGTGGCCGTTGGATTGGGGCGTAATCGACGGTTGTGGGAGGGTTGTGTTATGATCCGCGTGATTCTGAATGGGCCAATGGGGAGCGAGGGTGGCATTTTGGTTTTTCTCCTTTTTGGCTTTTCTGATTTGAAGAGTGACCGCCAATTGTTTTCCCGCTACGTTTTGTTTGGAAAGTTTATTCAAATTTTCAATCCTTTACCAAAGAAAAGTTTTATTGTTGCTACGACGGAAATAGGTCAACTAGAGCCGGCCTAGTCTGATCTGTTTGCCACCTCTAACCTCAAATATAGAACAAAACTTTATGGTGTGAAAACCAACATAATACGTACTTACGTAGATTACACCACTTATGTTAGAAACTACATGGTAGGAAAATAAAAAATCTAACTCTAGGACCAAAGTATTGATGATAGGCTTAAATATCAACATAAATTAAAGACAAGAAATAAAACTCATCACCACAACAATGAGGCTTGGATGTTAAAAGAAAAGACAAGATTAAACTGAAAAAATAAAAAATAAAAATATTAAAAATAAAATAAAAAAATCGGGAGATTTGAATAGCCCCGGTCCCAAACACGAAACCCGGTAGATACCGAGTGAATAGCCCTGGTCCATATGCGAGTCCAAATCCAAAAAGCAAATTTAGGTACTTACAGCCCATCAGGCTTTTAGGGTACAAGCAGATCTGGGTCTCGAAGATGATATGGGCACCCAACTCGCATTTGGTTTGCCCCTGTCGAACACAGCCGCATCGTTCTCTTCCTCCACCCTTCGTGAGAATCCTGCCTGGGTAGGATTGGTGTTAGTAGCTCGCAGGTCTAAAATTGGTACGAAATTACAAACAGCACGCACTTCTTCACCGCCGCGGAGGTTTGATTGACGTCGCTGCTCTTGGAGTTATCGATGCCGACCACTATCGTTAGAGATTCGAACCATGTCCGATCTTCAAAGGTCTTGAGTCTGGCTCGACAAGGTCGACTTTTCCGTCCTAAACTTTCTATACCTATTGATTTACTTAATCAATGGTTTCGCAGAGGGCATGAAGTCGTTGGATGAATGGTATGTTGCTTGCTAGGCATGACCAACCTGGGATAGCTGCGAAGAGGCAGCGATAGACGAAGAAGTCTCCGTGATTATGAATCAACTCCGACCGCCAGATATACAACCATAAGCGTAGACGGCTAAGGTTTACAGAGAGCATGCCGCTCATCAAGTAGTGAAAAGGTGGACGCGGGAAGCTAGACTCTATTTATTTTTCAAACAAAACAATGTCGGTAAATATAACGATATGATTTTCATTTACAAAAGAAAAAAGTTGTTTTCTTTTCTTTTGAATTAATTTCAATTTACCTACTTGAACTTTGGCTCAATCATCATTTCAGTCCCTGTACTTTTGATTTCATCAGCTACACCCATGTACTTCCCTAAATTAATCAACTTATACCAATTTTGTAATTTCGTCCAAACAATCTATCAATACCAAAGGCTTTTTGGTACAATTTCCCTACATTAATGCACCGTTATCATATTACGATTATAAACAAGGCTAAACAATTCATATAATCAAGTTTAACAATTAAAAAACAAATCATATATGGTGATTTCTTTTTGTTTTACCATATATAATTTGTTTTTATTTATTTTCTATTGTTCAACTTGATTATATGATTTGTTTAACTTTATTTATAATCGTAATATGGTAACAGTGCATTAATGTAAGGAAAAGATACCAAAAAGCCTTTGGTATTGATAGATCGTTTGTACGGAATTTACAAAATTAATATTAGTTGATTAATTTAGAAAGTATAGGGGTGTAGTTGATGAAATCAAAAATATAGGGACTGAAGTGATGATTCAACCAAAGTTCAAGTAGGTAAATTGAAATTAATTCTTTTATTTTATTTAAGGGTGACTCAAATTACTATTTCAACCTCCATTTATTTTTGTACATTTTAATATCATATTTTACCCTTAACAAAACTATAAGAAAAAAAAAATCAAGTTGATCTTCTCTGTCCCCATTGACCTAGTTGTTCTATCTCTTTTTTCTTTATCAATTTCAAATCAAATTGAAGAAAAATACAATCATGGGCTTGATTTCTTAACTTTATTCACCTCCATATTCACATTAGAGTAACTTATAAATTATGAGCAACAGATTGGTGAAAGAAGTTTGAGATTAAGTGTTTAGGAAAATACTTTATATGTTAATATAAACAAAAATAAACAAAAAAAAAATTAAATACACTCTATAAACTACTTAACACACATACATACTCAATCTTTCAAGGAGAATGGTTTCGCCGCAGCCCAAGATTGGGCTTTTTGTAGGACTGAACAAGGAATTGGCTCATCGCCCTTCTGACTGCAAAAGGAATAGCATGGTACAACCTTCACCCCAAACCCTAGTCTCCTTGGGCTAGATTTCCATGGACAGCTTTATGTGGCAGTCTTCCAAAAGGATCGCCGATGTTCAATCTCATCATTCCTTAACTGCGTTCTTCTTGAGGGCGTGGAGAATTATGACGTGACACTTTCCCGTTGATTGGCTATGGTAGATCGAAGGGTTTCGTTTGGCGTATATCTTTTGGCTGTAAATGCCCCTCTTACTGTCAACGAAGGTCAGAAAAAAGGGGGTTGGCTGCTGCTCTGGTAGATGGTGTTGATGATTTCTGAATCGTTTATAGCTAGTGTGAAATGGGCTGGGATGGATCCTCCAAAATGTGAGATTGAATTTGCAGTTGCATCTGAAGATTTTCGTTGGGGTGGCCATGGTAGCGGCTGGTGGCGGCACAGTTGAATTGCTGAGCTCGCCAAACTTGTCTGGGCTTCTAGGGCAGCTCACTCCTTTCTGGTTTGGGTTGAGGTCTTTGGGCCTCATTCGGCCTCAAAATGAGTGGGTTGGCTCTTTAGCGCTAGTTTTTATTTAAGTTTTTTTTTTTATTTTAATTTTGCCTATTACAATGCTTTATTAGTAGGCTCGCTTCAATAAGTGAGCATGAGTACCGCCAAATGATTAGGTATAATATATGTATCGTTGTAGTTTGTCCACAAACTTTTAATCTACCCCAAGTCGGTAGAGAGATAGTATGTAATGATATTTTCTAACCTGAGAATTAATAAAATCATCTTGATTTTCTCAAAAAAAAAAAAAACACATACATACTCAATACACCACTCATTCAAATTATGAATCTTATATTTTTACTAAATACACAACCCAAACTACCTAAAATACTATTGAACTTAAAATCAAGAAATATCATATTATTTGACTATACAATGTTACTACGTTTAGTATGTTAATTTATATTGATGTTTTGTAGATTTTCAAACGGACTACTTATGCTAGTTTGTAAAATCATTACAAATCTATTATTGTTCTCTTCAAATTTTTAAATATGAAAATGTTAAATAAAATAAAAATTTAATACATTCTCATCATTATATTTAGACGAAAAAGAATAAAGAACAAGATGAAATTTAGTGAAATGAAAATTATGATGTTTTCAACAAATATTAATTATTAATTATTACTTAATCCAGATTTTTTAAAAAAAAAAAAATGATTTTTTTTTTTATGAAAAAGAAAGGAATTAATTATTTAAATTCCCATTAAAACTAATTCGAATTTCTTATAGAATTTTGTTTTCTTATTTTATTAAATTTTATTAGTTTTCATAAATATTATTTTTATTTTTTATTTTTTATATTCGTTTTTTTCGAATTTTCTTAATTATTATATATATGTCTGTTTTAGTCATTTTATATATTAATATAATCATATTTGAAATATATAATAATATGTATGTGTATTAAGTAACTTGAGGAGTGTATATAAAAGTAATAAAACTTCATATTCTTGGCAGTAGAGTGAGTACTCAAGTGCGAAGCTCATTGTCGTCGTCTTGTTGCTCTTCATATTCATCTTGCCCTCGTAAATTCCCAGCAATTGTGTAAGTATCTTCTTCAAATTATTAATATTACTGAATGATTATAAGTTGGGGAAAACGTTTACGGGTTTAGCACTTTACAAGTGTTTGCTTGCTTCACTGGGTAGGTAGACTAAGACCTCGACCTCTAATTTGTTATTGCTTTCCAGGCGCCGGCGGTTTGATTGGTTTTTGTTTGCGCGAAATTGTTTCCTACTGCCTTGCTGGGTTGCTGCAATCTAATCTCCACTAAGGTTTGTTGGTGCTTTTTTTAGTTTTGTCTTTCTCAAATTGTTGATTTTAAATTGTTTAAAGATTTACTTTTGCTGATTTGCTTGATAACTCGGCTGATTCATACTACTAGTAAGTAGTTTCGTGTCTGGTTTTAATTATATATAACTTGAATGGATATCATCCCATTTTTCGAACTCTTGTTGTTACGGATTTGGGGTGAAGTTCTCTGCAAGTCGAACATGATTCCTGAAATTTGTAGTCTTTAGGTTCAACTATAGTGTTTGTCGAACATGAATCCCAGTAAGGTGAGACCCAAACCTCGCCAATAAAATTCTTGGTCCCTTTGGGAGTTTAAATCAGGAGAGTGTGTATGTGGCCAAAGCTAGAACCCAATCTGACATCTCAAAGCCATCTCCTGTTCTAGTTGTTAAATTGATTTCTCAAGTTGAATTGGAACTAGAAAGATTGTCACACTTTTAGTACTCATGGTATCTCAGAACAAGGTTCATATATGGATATGGTTAAGTTAGATTAACAATAGAAACTTGCTTTGTTCCTGAAGCTGAATAATGGCTTATTATACTACGGGCAGTAGGCCTTTCTATTTACTTTTTTCCCTCAAGGTTCAATGCTTAATGTTATTAGCTTCTTTTCTAAAAGAGTTTACTTATCACATCATGAGGTTGCTTACAGAAGTTCGAGATAAAGATGAAACATATGTATACCAATATCGTGCCACTTAGTTTTATTTTTATTTTTATACATTCTAAGAGATTGATTACATCAAATGCCATATAGCTTTGTTTTGCTTACGGACTTGTTGTACAGATCATTTGACTTGAAGCTAAACTATTAAAAGCTAAATATGCTGTGTTCCACGTTTTCATCATACTAACAATTCCAATCACATGTTTTTGGGATATAAATCTTGTAGAAAACCCAATGTTCTACCTCAGCCGAATTGAGCACTCTTTGCGTCTGCCTCCTTCTCTGCTTAGCCATCATCTAAAAGATGCAGTTAAGGGAGAGCTTGAAAAGCTTTTCTTAGATAAGGTTTGCAGTTTTATATATTCTCAAGTTGGAGTTTGAGTTATGCCATATGCTCTTTATATCAACTTCACAGTAAAATCTGATGTAGGTCATCTCGAATTTGGGACTCTGCATTTCTGTCTATGCTATCGATGACATTAAAGATCACTTCATCTTACCAAACGATGGTCATCCAACTCTAATGGTATATATATATTTACTTATCTTTTCTTCTTGGTCCATAAGCAAGTGCTATTTGCAAATCTCGTTCATATCAGATGCCATTTCGGTTGATTCTGAGATCTATCCCTGTAGTTTGAGACAACAATTTGCTGTAATGAGTTCTCAATCTTTTTGTTTTTGTTATTGCATTCTTTCAATTTAGACGTCCTTAATTCATTTAAACTGTAGATATTTTTTAGGACAGCCAATTGATTACTTAGTATCTTCTAAGAAAAAAAGGAGAACAAAAGAAAAAATATACTTTGTCTACTGTGTCCAAGAATCCTAATTTATGGAACAAGTTGGTAAGACGCTCTTGTGTGTTGGTAGGTGTTGTTCACACTGATTATGTTTCGTCCATTTGTGGGAGAGATAATTACTGCAAAAGTCATAGAGTCTACTGCTGATGGTTTACGTTGTAAGTCATCTATCAAATTGTTTTGGTTGACTGCTTGATTATTCTTTTGTGTCTCTTTGGTCCAAGCAATTCACACTAAGCATGCAATTCAGTGCTGCATATCCATTGATCCACTTCTTCATTATAGATAATTTCTAATTGTCCAGTTTCTGATCTTGAATCTGCAAATGCTGCACTGAGGCATGTATAGTGAGAATTTTGTGTACTGAAGAGACACCAATATGATTAATTTCCAATTATTTTCAATAGTCTAATTTTGAATGTGCAAATGGCAGTGTCACTGGGATTTTTCGATGATATTTATATACCTATTCACCGTTTTCCGACACCATGCTTCAAGAAGGGTTACGCAAAAAAGTAGGTGCCAGTCCTTCTATGTTGGTCTGATTGATATACCTATAGAGGTTTAAAGGCACATCATAGATTCTTATCTTTGGTTCATTCTTTGAATAATTGTTATGTTCTTATCTTTCTCTTTTTATTTTTAACATTATATTAGGACTGCAGGAATGTTGTCTTATGGTATTGGAAGCCTTTTATTTTTAACATTATATTCTGATGATGAACTTCCAATTGATTTGAAGGACCAGGTGCATATTTTTATGTTTTGATCTATTCATATACATGCTTCATTTTGTGGAGTGCAAGTGTATGCTAAGATATGGTTTCAAACTGACAGGTACGCTTCCAGGTTGAAAGTGTGAACTATCCTAAAATTCCAACTGAGCAGCCAGAAAACTCCAAACCATTTGCCCCTATGGAGGTTAAAGTAAGTTCATGCTTTGAACCTTATCATATGACTTGTCGCTGAATATCGAGCTGTACAATTCCTTATTTTTAGCTCTACTATTCTGCAAGTGAACTTTGTAAATATCCTGCTTCCTGGAATATTTTTATTTTTGAAAACCAATTATTACTTTCATGTGGATAATCACTATGAAGAGTTAATATCATGTTTCAATGAAAGACTTGAGGGAAGAACAAAATTTAAAAAAAGCATCATTACTTCTCCTTTACTGCAATCTCTCTAATAATTGGGTCTCTGGAAGCATCACACTTGCCACTGTGAGGTTGAGTCAAGTATGCCAGTTAGGCTGTAACCACCTAATGACTTTTTTTCTGAGGTGGACTGCCATGTTACATGCTCTTTTTTCACCAAGACACCCAGTTGTGCAAAAATACCCAGCTTGGAAACAGAACTTGATCCTTTTCTTTTATGATTTCGTACAAATGTTTCTTGTATGAAATCATAGTTTTGAATTTTTTTTTCCTCTCACCTATGTTATTTTCTCTTAAGATCTATATGTTAGATTTTACCGTTTTAAAGGTCCTGTGGTGATGTACTTTTGTTTGTTCATCTACTTTTATTTATTTATTACTTCAATGCCTTTTCTTTTCTTCTTAAAGAAAACTATGGTATATTGGCTGTCCCTACGTGTAAAAATATGGATTCGGATTCCGCTTATGACTGGGTAGTTGTCATGTGGTGCCGTAAATTTTATTGGTCTGCCTCTAGAATTTTTTTGTGTGCTTGACATGCATTTCAGGGATATTAAACCTCAATAGTTCCACTATTAGGTACTAATTAACCATAGCAAGTTTATTGACACAATTTGCCTGTTAGGAAGTTTTTCTTGTGTAGTTTAATTTGTTTTGGTCTTTTGGATATGTGATTCAGCAAATTGTTTAAATCCCTAGCATATGATTCATCTTTTTCTTATCTATTTAATTATTTTATGATCCAAAAAATTGAATTTCGCAATTTATCACATTTGAAAATGTGATTTTAGTCTATCACTTATTAATCCAGGAATTAACCTGCTTCCAAACCCAGCAGATTAGGAAGTCCTGTTTGAATCATGCACTTTTGGATAGAAGACTGATTCTAAGTAAATTCTTATAAAATTCAGGTAGTCCTCCATATTAATGGAAGAGGTCTACTATATGCTGATGTTGATATCTGATTGGCCGTAATCAATTTTTACCTTACGTCTCTTCTGGTGTAACCAGTTAACATCAATGTCTTGCTGTACCTGTTGTGTGTGTTTTTGTGGGTACTGGATTCTTGTGTTTTATGTTACATATCTCAATATTAGTTGGATCATGAGATGTCCATCTCATCATGTCATTTGATAAATGTGGAAACGGAAACCTCTGTGTGATTACTGATTACATTATGTGAAGCTTGTATTTGTCTTTAATTTGCCAATTGAACTGGTTTGAGCTGTGAATTTTTTTACCTTTGTGAAAGTGAAGCTTTGAACCTTTTGGACGGTATTACATGATATTTATTTATTCATTTATATAAATTATGTCTCCTCTGCAGGGGTCGATTGATTTTGATGGTTTAGGGACTGTTATTTGGTGGCAAGATGTAGATGATGAAGTTTAAGCTCACATACTCGCTAGCAAAGGCAAGCTATTTGATTCATAGTTTCTTGTGTTCATGCTGAGACGAATTTGGTAGAACATGTAAATTCTTAATTGTAGGTGGAACTTTAACCAATTAGTATCTAACAATTAGTATATAATTCGAAAGGAGACTTACTTTTTGGTTACGAGCTTGCACTGTTGTACTCCATTCTTGTGAAATATCAATACCAGCTTGCTTTTCTCTTCTATTTTCCTTTTATACCAAATCGGCAAATCATAAAACAGCTTAAGCTCTTTGTAGACTAGCGAGTTGACCAAGTAGATACTTTCAAAAATTTGTGAATAACTCATGAGCTTTCATTTTGGAATTACTGTAAAAGACTAAACAAAATGGTTTGTTTGATTTTTATATCTTACTCACTTGAGACATCATTCTGTAATCCTACTACAGTATTAGTTTTGTTGAAATGATCACATTGGCTGCAATTACACCTAACCTAGTTTGATATAAACAACATATGGTTTAACCAGCCTTCCAACAAGCGCCATAACCGTGAGAAATTCACAATTGCGCATCCGTAAGGTTCATGTTCTTATTGGAATAATGAGCAGCAAACCCAGCTACTTTGGATCATACTTGTACACCACTATATGAAAGTTGCACTGAAACCTTTTCTATTTGAAGAGGCATAGCAACCTTTTCATTTGCTCCAGAAGAGAAGGTGCATATAGCATGTTCAACAAGAATAAAATAAAATTCAAAAACAAAATGTAAACGTGGAATTATTCTACTATCCCCACTTTGAAAAGAACAAAATAAAATCCGAAGCAAAGGGACACAACAGTCCTTTCACAGTCAAACCCCACGTGTCGTGCTCTAAGTGGACAGACATACTTTTCCCCTCTCCCGAGTTGTCACGCAAAGACATGAAATCCACCATGATTATATTTAGAGAGAGAGAGGAGTGGAGGTGGGTGAAGTCCCAGAGCCACCGTTTCTTGTTGTTGTTGTTGTTCAAAACCCAGCTCTGATCGACCTCATTTTCCCTAGTACTAAAACATCCATCGACCCCATTCTCCTTTTGCCCTGAAATTTCTACTACAACCATGGTCAGTATCTGTCTTCTCTCCCTGGGCATTTGCTTTTAGTTTTCTCTCTGGTTTATTTGCTGTTAGTTTTGGTATTATGGTCTGTCATATCTGGTTTATGGTCCCTGATCTGATGTGGGTATATCTGAATTTGGGTTTTGTCTTGGTTTTTCCTGATCATTTACTTTCTACTTCATATTTGTCAAAAAAAAAAAATTATTAATATGGTGCATGATCATTCGAATTTGTTCACTAATTTCGGTTTTTATAAAAAGATGGTTGCTTATGTTGGCTCAGATTTAGTGTTTGGGTTGATGGTAAGAGTTTGTCACTGGTATGTATTCGTTTGATGCTGTTATTTTACAAGTTGGTGTTGTTTACATTAGGATGGCACTGAAATGTGATCATAATCATTACAGCAAAGACCCGCGTTTTAGGTTATTTTCTTCCGCTGGGAGTTAGGATTAAAGTTATTCACTACTGGAATTTACATAAGCAGCTGATCAGAGCTATAGTCTAGGTTATTAATCCGGTAATACTCATCACTGCTTGCTTTGTAGTGATTCTTTATCTATGCTTAATAAATTTAATTGTAGTTGATTAGTCTTGCAAGGAAAGTGGAACTTGTTTGGGTATTGGTACTGGGGAAGCCCAACTTGTATCCGTATGCTCTTCTGCAGGGGCACTTTTGATCTTGGATTTCTATGTAAAACCTAAAATAACCAGTTTCAATTAGCCTCATTGTGCTATTTTCTTGCACTTAGTCGGGCCTTGCTGTCTGTCGCATTAGACTTTGGTTTCTTATTGCAACAACCATAACCCTATTTATCAATAGTATAAGAAAGGGGATCCTACATGGTAAGCCTATAAATGGAGGCGATTGTGCCTAGAAAAAGCTGGGAACCCCTAGTAGTAAGAGAATTTGGATTCAGGAAAGATAAATCTTGAGGCTGTTTTTTGCATATAATGATTAGGAGCTGTTGGATGTTGTTGGTTGTTTTATTGTGCAAGATTTTTTCAGTTGCATTGGGCATGTCTTAGTGTTGAAAAATGACAATGTATTGACATAGCAAAGAAGTCGGTAGCCTAATTGCATGGTCTTGATAGGTACCTTACATATATTTCTATATTACTGTTTCATCCTATGATCAGGCCAATGCAGCATCCGGATTTGCCGTGGATGATGATTGCAAACTAAAGTTTTTGGACTTGAAGGCCAAAAGAACTCACCGTTTCATTGTGTTCAAAATTGATGAGAAACTGAAGCAGGTGGTTGTGGAGAAATTGGGTGAGCCAGCTCAAAGCTATGAAGATTTTACTGCAAGCCTTCCTGCTGATGAATGCAGATATGCTGTCTATGATTTTGACTTTGTGACTGCTGAAAACTGTCAGAAAAGCAGGATTTTCTTCATTGCATGGTAATATTATAAGCTAAAACCTCTGACTTTCCAAGTGTTCTTATCCCGTTTCAAGTTTTGCTTATGTTAATCGTATACATAGGTCCCCTGATACATCAAAGGTGAGAAACAAGATGATTTATGCAAGCTCCAAGGACAGGTTCAAGAGAGAATTGGATGGTATCCAAGTAGAGCTGCAGGCCACTGACCCAACTGAGATGGATCTTGATGTTATCAGAAGCCGTGCCAACTAAGCAGTGGTCTTTGCAATGACGATTTTCCTCGAGTTCTTTTTCAATTCATGCCAGTGTTAATAGTTTGTGGGGCTGTGGACCTAACTGAATTATGATACTTGGTTTGTTATTACGGTTTATCTTCACGTAGAACGAATTCAGCTGTCTATATATTTAGGAAGATGGACGGAGTCGGCTCGAGTCAAGTCCTTGTGTCTCCCAAATTTTTATATTTGGAGACCAAGTTGTATCTTCTCCTGAAGGTAGAAATCTGGGTTTTGTGTTTGCTGTGGTTATATTAAGCAAAAATCGAACGAGCTGTTATGCTGTGAAAATCTGAGATGTATTATTGTTTGCATTTGATTCTAGTGACACGCTCTAAATAATGTTGCTCGTCACGAAATGGTTCTTCAACCTGCTCTACCATGCCCTCTCGCAACCCAATTCCTAACTTTGTAATACACGGCATCTATGAGATCAAAGGTCATAAATTTGAAGACTTGCAAAAACTGACAGCAGCCAAATCAGATGATCACCTTCCATTTTCCATTTAATACCCATCTGGAGTGACCAGAGACAAAAAAAATGCTTACAAGTTACACAGAAGCCAGAGAGTCAAACAAGTGATTATCTTCCTGCTGTCAATTTTGGCATGTCTGAGCTCTGTTGCTCATCACCTTTAATGGTACATTACAGTCTCTCAAGACTCCTACTGTCCTGCACCTCTAACCCTACCATATAGGTTGAAATATTTACATAAAGAATTGCGGACACCTAGACAAGGTCCAATGAATACCTGAATTACAAAACTGTGGCTCGGGTAAGTATCAGAGAAGCTATTTAACAGATCAATGATGCTTCAAAAGTGGCTAGCAGTGATGGAGGGTATTTACCGAGTAAGGCTAGTTCCACGACTTAGTGTGTTTAATGTAACTTGATTTGGCTTCAACCCCCGTCTGATCATGTCATCACGCAACTCAAAAGCCTTGGTTAGTTCTCCAGTGACACAGCAACCATATATCAAAAAGTTATATGCTAGAATATCAGGCTTCAGACCCCTATCCAGCATAACATCCCACAATATTATAGCTTCAAGCAAATTGCCCATTCTGCAATATTCAAAGATAAATGTTGAATAGGTAATGCAATCAGGGTAAATACCGTGGTTTGTCATCTCAATCAGGAGCTCTGAAGCTTTATGAAAGTTGCCGATTTTGCAGAATCCCCTAATAAGTATATTGTATGTGAAAGTATTGGCTGAGAACCCAGCAAGCATGGAGTTGTGCAGTTCCACAGCTTTCTTCATGCTACCTTCTTTGCTGAAGTGATCTAAGAAACAACCATATGTGACATGATTGGGAAGGGCATCACCTACAAGCATATCCTTGCAAAGAAGCTCGGCTTTATCCATACAGCCTGCCTTACACAATCCATAGATCAATGCTGTGTATGTTACAACATTAGGAGAGCATCCTTCACCAACCATTATATCCCAAAGTCCAAATGCCTTATCAAGTTTTCCTGTTTTCCCATATGCATCAATCATACTTGTATATATCACATTATCAGGCCTCAATCCTTGACTATGCATCGCACTTACGAGACCAAGTAATCTTTGGGTATCCTGTTGTTTCAGAGCTCCACATATAAGTATAGCATAACACACTAGATCCATGTCTACTGCTCTTTCACTCATGTCACAACAAGCACCTAATGCATCATATAATCTTCCTCCCTTGCAATAACCATACAGTAGTGCACTGTAGCACATCTCATTTAACTTAAAATTCTTCTTGTGAAGGTCATCTACAAACTTTTGAGCTTCAGACACTCCATTTGTGGAACAAAGACCACTTATTAACGCTCTATATGTATATGTGTCCGGCAGAAGACCCCTTTTGAGCATTTCATCAAGCAATTCAAAAGCTCTAGTGATGTTACCTTCCCGACAGTATCCATCAATCAAAACATTGTATGTCACCTCATTTGGCATAATGCCCCTTTCCACCATTTCATCAAAGAATTTACTTGCTTCAGCCATCATGTTTGCCCGACAAAGACCTGAAATAATTGCAGAGAAGGTATACGTATTTGGTGCAATGACTCTTCCCATCATATCATGGTACAGCGCAAATGCTTTCTGCAGTTCCCCTCCTTTGCAGTACCCACTTATCAGTGACGTGTAAGTTACAACAGTTGGTTCCACACTTCTACTCATCATCTGACTGAAGAGAGATTCCGCCACGCTCAACTTTCCAAACTTGGACTCCCCACTTATCAAAGAATTGTAGGGATACACAGTCAATCTAATCCCAGCATTGATCATTTTATTAAAATAACAATGTGCAGTGTCCAATTTTCCCCTTCGACAGAATGAATCAATCAAAATAGAATACGTTGCATCATTGGGAAACAAACCCTTCTTCCCCATGTTATCAAAGAGTAATTCTGCCTCATTCAGCTTCCCATCTTTACACAAAGAATTGATCAATGCATTGTAGGAAAACAAATTAGGCACCGCCCCAACTTCTCCCATTCTATTCACTAAATCAAAAGCATCTCCAATCTTCCCCTTCCTCCGCAACCCCTCCATGAGACCCGAAAAAGTCGCTTCACTCGGAACAAACCCCAGCTGAATCATTTCCTTCATTAGCTCCATACCAACCTCGAATTCTTGCACTCTACACAACCCAAGCACCAACGTACAATACGTAACCGTATCCGCATTCAATCCCTTCCGACTCAACATATTCTTGACCTCTACTGCCTCCCAAACCCTCTGGCTCTTACACATCCCATGAATCAACACATTATACGTAACAACACTCAACTCACACCCATTCGACTCCGCGTACTGAATCACTTACTTAGCCTTATGCAAATCCTTCATTTCACACAAACTCCTAACCACCACAGTGTACATATACCCATCCGGCCGAAGACCAACATTTACAAACTCATCAAACAGCTGCAAAACCACATTGAACTGCCTAAATTTCACCAACCCATTCAAAACAGCATTCAAGGTTCTAACTTTAGGCACAATTCTACACTCCCTCATCAACCTCACAACCTTTACACCATCCAACACTCTCTTATTCATTACATAGTTCTGCACCAACAAATCAAAACCCAAACTCGACCCAAACTTAAATTTCCTATACGAATTCAAAAGCGAGAGAAAAACCTCATCTGGGTTTAACCCACGAAGCAATAGCGTTTGCAAGACCGAGGTCGCCGGCCAGAAGAGACTAGACTGAAGCAATGCGTGAATCAGAATACAAAACGACGCCGTTGAGTGGTTGAAGGACTTATGCAAACCCAGAAAGTTAAAGAAGCGCAAGGCTAACCTGGGATTGGTTGCTGGTTGCGTTCTGGATTAGAACCTTCTCGACGTGGTGGGGTTTTAGCGAGGTTGAAATAAAGGGGTCACTGAGGGCGATTCTCCAGCTCTGTTTTCCACGAACGACGTCGGAGAGGTTGGAAATAAAGTGGGTTTCGTTGGAGGTTTCGTCGTTGTCTATGGGGGTTGGATTGGACGAGGTGCTGGGGTTTCTGGGTTTGGAGTGAATGAGAGGGTTTAGGATGGGACGGTGTGGACGAGTGAGCTTTATTTTTTTGGGGTGGAATGAGAGGGTTTCTGGATTTAGGGTCGACCCATCTGAGGTTGAAGACGCACTCGTTGCTAGTGTGTGGATTTGGAGTGTTGAGACTTCTGATTGATTCATTTTGTTCAGATCGGCAGTGATATGCAAGTTTTGCTTTTTAATAATTATTTGAAGCGAGCTGGTTGCTGCTTTTTTTCAGTCTTCGAAATAATGAAACTGTGAAATACAATAAGCCTCATAAATACATAGTGAGATAATATTAGGAGTCTCCACAAATTTTTTGTAAAAATAACACCAATTAGTAAAGAGCCGTAGTATCTCATATGTTTTGACATAGCGTAATATATTAAAATGATGTTATTATAAAAAAGATAATTATATGGTACAATGTTACATGTTATGCAACACGATTGTGAACTGTTGATTTACAAAGATAGGGTAAAACAAGAGAGTTCTCTTAAAATTAACAGTCTATAATCGTGTTGCATAACACCATAGACAAGTCCTTATAAAAATACATCAATACAAATAACAAAAATTTCCATTATGTTGCGTACGAAGATAATCTGCATGTACTTGGCTTTATTTTGCCACTAGGAGATTTCGTCTATTTAACCAAAAAAAAAAAGCTAGTTATCTCGTTAGGCCAAACAATGCACATGAGCAGGGACGTAACCAGGATCAAAAACTGGGTTAGGCTAATTTTAGCTATATAAAAAATTTACGCACTTGTGAATATTTGTTTGAGGTTTTGAACCCAGTAGGAGGCTCATCCTCACGCCTTCATTAAAAGCATATGAGGGGGACATAAAACCAAAAACCTCATAAACTAAAGCTTACAAGCAAAATATATTAGAAAACAACAAGAAATTCTAACTGAATCGAACTCTTCGAGGCCCAAGTTTTACAAACTCATCAATCACAGAATCATTATCAATACTATTGGCAAACTCTTTCTCAATGTAGAGAACCATCAAATCATCAAGAAAATCATCTTCCATCTTATTTCGAAGGTTATTCTTTATAATGTTCATAGAAGAAAAAGCTCTCTCTGTTGTGGTTGTAGAAACTGGCAGAGTCAACACAAGACAAATCAACCTATAAATCATAGGAAAGAATGCCGACTTTCTTGATTCAACTAACTGGCGACACAAAACAGAAAGAGAAGTTGTTTTGGCAAATCTTGGATCCCTTTGAATATCTGTTAAAAAATACCCACACTCCATATTTAGAGAAAGCAACTCAGATGGTGTAAAATCACCAGGGTAAAACTTCAAAGCAAGACTGCAAACATCTTCATATTTGAATGCAACAAAATTATCTCGATGATCAAATGTAGCACTAAGAACAAGAAGCTCTAACGAACCATCTGTAAATCTACTATCCAATTCTGCCAATTGGAAGTCTATTATAGCATTAAGTATATACACCCGATAATAATGTTCATTTGTAATACCCTGTTCACAAGCCCTTATACCTTTCTTGTAAGGAGCAGACATATCAGGCATAGTAATATCATACTTGGAGCAAAATGATGCTACATTTGTAATCAAGTTATCCCAACCAGCATCTCTCATATCCTGAAGCTTTGATTTTGTGATTGAAAGAAAGTTTAGAGCATTCAAAATGTCTATGGCTTTTTTTTGCAATGACTGACAAAGAAAATCAGTAATCATCATGACATCATGCATCAAAAGCAAGCAAAACACAAAATCAAAACGTTTCATAGCCTTACTAGCACTCTTTGCTTCTCATTGTACCTTATAACTTCCATTTGAAACCAAATCTGCAAGAGTTGTCCCGGTAGCTCCATATAGTGTAATCAAACTTGATATAAAGCGAAGATGTGAACCCCAACGAGTAGCCCCTGCTCGTTGCAAAGTGTAAACCTGATTAGCCCCTGTACCTGTCTCAAGTTTGCCAGTAGCCACTAAATCTGCAATTTCTTCATCTCTAGTAACTTTTAAAGCTGAATGTCGTTTTGCAGAAGAATCAACAAAATTCACAATAAAATTTAGAGTAGAAAAGAATTCACAAATATCATGCACTCATTTAGCTGCAGCATTCAATGTCAATTGCAAACGATAAGCAAAGCAATGCACATAATATGCATATGGACACTCTTCACGAAACAAAGCATGTAAACCATTATATTCACCACGCATGTTACTAGCACCATCATATCCTTGACCACGCATATTCTGTACTAGAAGATTGTTTTGAGCAAGGACATTAGATATCTCATTTTTCAAAGTTTGAGAACAAGTGTCTGCAACAATTATAACTTTGAAAAATATTTCTCTAACAAACCCATGACAATCAACAAATCGAAGTATAATAGCTATTTGCTCCCTATTAGATACATCAACCGCTTCATCAACGAGAATACAAAATTTGGTTAATCCAACTTCATCACGAATCTTGATTCTAACTTTGTTACCAAGAATGTTTGCAATTTGTCTTTGAATTACTGGAGAAGTATACTTAGCATTTGCAGGAGCATTATCTAAGACTTTCTGAACTTCTATATTCATCCTCCCAAAAGACTTTAGAACTGCAGTAAAATTCCCACCATTAGATGAATCTGCCGACTCATCATTCCCTCTAAAAACACATCCTTGGTTAGCTAACAACCTCACACTCTCTATAGTAGTAATAAGCCGGAGCCGGTGATTTGCTATTTCTTGTGATGATTGTGTGTAAATGGCTCTTTCAATATGCCTAGATGGGTTTCTTAGAGTCTCCCACTTATGCATGGCATCATTATGTGGTGAATTTAAGCTTCCTATATGACTAACCATACCAGATTGCTTCGACATAACATTCTTCCAACCCTGAAAGCCATACTCAGTAAATGCTGGATGATGGGATGGATGTTTATCAAACATGAAACAAGGGAAGCAATATGTTTTGTCCTTCTCTACAGAATACTTAAGCCAAGGCCAATCCTTAAACCATTTGTAGTTAAATTTTCGACCTTGACCTCCATCAAAAGAAGATGGATAATTGCTTAACTTAGGTTGATAAGGTCCTAAAACCACATAAGCTCTGGGAATATTGTCATGATCATTCAAAGGGTATATGAATATTGGATTTCTTATTCCTGGATCACACTCAAGAGATGTAATATAAAAAATTTCAACTCTCTCAATTTTTTCTTTATGACACTCTTCTACTACTGGTATAGATGGGGAAGAATCTAAAGGGACATCATTTACAGAATTCTCAGTCGCATGTCTACTCCCACTGCCACTACCATTACCACTTGGAGGAGTCTCACTTGTAAACCATGAAAGAATATTTTTATACCGCTTGGGCTTTCGGTGATCCGTCATTATATTCAAAACCTATATATATATATATAAGTATCATTATTAGAATTATGTATATAAATTAAATCAATAGAACTTTGATTATAAATTTATGATACATTTCAATATCAATTGTAAAGAAATAACTTAGAGATTAGTAGTTAAGTTTTCATATTTTGTCTTAACTCCTAACTCCCAAATATGTATGTCAAATAGAGCTCATCTCTATTTTATATAGGGAACACTGCCCTATTTCGACCAAAATCAAACAAGATCAGAGATTGAAAACTCACAATTTGGAGCCAATCAGCCAAAGCTTCAGCCTTCAGGTCTTCATATTTGAAAGCCAAGGACTGGACTTGAGGTTGTGGTCTTGTGGAAGGATTGCATTCGTCTGTCAATCCAACAAAACGCTCATCAATTTTAATTTTTCAATATCAATTTCATCCAAATTTGCTAGAGTGAAGGGAACTTCATACCTTTGAGCCTTGGAGTTTTTAGCCAAATATGCAAGAAAGCATAAAGACTTGAGGTACGGCAAGGCTTGACAAATTTAGGACCTTGGGTGGCTGAATTACGGGTTAGAACTGATAGAGTGAAGGGGCAAGGGCTGAAGAGATGCAAATTGAAGAGGAGAGTTGCTACTGCGACTCTGCGAGAGAGAGTGCGGCTGTTTCTTAAATTTTTTTTGTTTTTGGCTGAGGGCTGGATAAATATATATACCTAGGTGTTTTTTGGCCCAAATCTTGGTTGGGCTACCCCACAACGTGGCTACGTCCCTGCACATGAGTGTGCATAGTGGGACGAGGCCCATGTTGCCATGCCCTAAAATGGTAAGGACTTATCGCCAGGATATGGGCACAGATAGTTAGTAAGAACAAAATGACACAAAATAAAAAGGAGTTTGGTGATCGTTAGGGCATTTAAAACATCTATTTATTTTTAATGGCCTTAGACTATTCATGTTTGAAGTTTTTGGCTTAACCTTAGTCATCGAAACCTTAGTCATCGAAGATCATTAAAAACCACATCTATCTAATGGTATATTATTTATTTATTTTTTTTATAAAAATAAGAAAAATATAGATCTAATGGTGTATTATTATCCCTAGAAATGACCACAAAAAAATTTGAATTTCTTAGTAGAAGAGCCTTGATAAAGTGGTATTCTCGTTAGCCATATTATATGTAACCTTAAACTAAAGACTTGTCAATTTAGCATAAATAGCCTCCACGTATAAATAATAAGTTCTTTTGATACGCGCACAAGAGAGTATATAGTTAACACAAATGAACCTTCTAATTTTTGTTGTATCGGTAGCTTATTTCTGTGTTTCTATCTTTTATATACGGTCTGTGTTTTTCATTAACTAATGTAAAAAAAATTAAAATAAAATAAGTTGGCTCCAATCAAAGAAAATAAAATGTTCTCAAAAGTGTTTGTCGGAATTGACAATCGGAACAACATGGCTCTTTTTACTACTACTTATAGTTACTAGCGTTACCAACCATATAATGGGATGAACATCTAATAGATTATGCGGGAGCTGAAAACGAAAAAGAATGAAAGATACAAGAGATGAAACTATAATTTATGAAAAGAATTGTAGTGATCCTGTGATCAATACTTAAAAGTTCTACACCACCAAACCCTACCATATAATATTTTCTATCGATCTTTATCAACATGTTTTCATTTGTACATGATGTCGCTAACAACACTCCTAAACTTTTCTATCATTCATGTTGTCTAATTTCATTAATACTCGTTACAAATAAAAGATACAGTTATTGTCTTAGTTCTAGGAAGCTTAGAGAATAAGAAATGGAACTAGCCTATTATAGATTAATAATTATCGATTTTGATATCAAAGTTGATATACTCGATATTGAGTTAATGCGAATTATATAAAAGGTCTCAGGGGTGAATTATCTATGGTGAATATTAAAAATTCGTGTTTGATGTTTTAAATGTTGAATTGATAGATTGTGTGGTTAGGTTTATTGTGATACATCTGAACACTAACACAAAAGAATTCTAAAACCTTCTTGTTAATCACAACGTTCCCACATTTAGATTGTTGAGTTTTGGATTATCAAACATTCAAATGTATTGTTAGTTCACTCCAATATCTAAATTAATTTGATATGACGATATTAATATATATATATATAATCTTTTTCAGGTGCGGACGTCCGCACGGTAGCGGCGTTTCCGGCCACCGGCGAGGCGGCGACGCCGTATCCGGCCACTGGGCTGTGCTCCCCCCACGCCGGCGACCCCATCTGTGCCGGCCCGAGCTCCATCGCCGGCCGGCAGCCTTCGGAATCTGTAAAAATGCAGAAAAATGACAAGTACTGTTCATTTTTCTGCATTTTTGCAGATTCCGGCCGGCGATGGAGCTCGGGCCGGCACAGACGGGGTCGCCGGCGTGGGGAGAGCACAGCCCAGTGGCCGGATACGGCGTCGCCGCCTCGCCGGTCGCCGGAAACGCCGCATCCGCACCATGAACAGTGCGTGCGGACGTCCGCACCTGAGAAGCACAATATATATATATATATATAACCAATTCATGTATCTTGTGCAAATTATGCAAATCCACATTCAATAACAATTTGCAATCAAACACAGCTTGTTCATCTTCGTGAATGGTTGAAATCAACTTATGGTTGTGACTACTTGTTACGCCATGCAAGTTGTATGTACTCAGTACATCATGCAAAGGATACTCACTTCATACTAATTCTCACATATATGACATGACATTTTTTCATGCCATGAATTTCTGATCTACAATAATCTTGGTGATAAGATCTGGGCGCCTTGTTGGGTTTGGAACAATAATGACAATGCTGCATTCAGAATTTTCAATTTTCAGTACTTCTAAACTCCAGTTTCAGTACTTTCGCCTAGTCCTAACTATTTAGCTGTACTTTTTTGCATATTAGGAGAGAACCAATTTTTTATTTTTTATTTTTTATTTATGATATTTTTTTAGGATTTCTATAGAGAAAGTTACAATAACATTTTATTTTAAGCATGTTTGGTACACGTGGAAAAGAAAGTAATTATATGGTTTTTCCTACATTTGATATGCCGTGAATTTCTAGTCCACATCTTAAATCTGTTTTAGGCGATACGATCTTGACTACTTGTCGGGTTTGAAACATTTAACGACAATGCTACATTTAAAGTTATTAATTTGGAAACCCTATTAGAGCATTAAAGAAGTGGTATTGGTGATGTAGATACTGACAGGCATAAATT
The DNA here is from genome assembly GCA_963682095.1 of Potentilla sterilis. Taxonomy (NCBI): domain Eukaryota; kingdom Viridiplantae; phylum Streptophyta; class Magnoliopsida; order Rosales; family Rosaceae; genus Potentilla; species Potentilla sterilis. The sequence continues at coordinate 8,605,099 of OY821759.1, forward strand.
AGATATGTTTTGATAGGCCTGGGACTTTCGGACCGAAAACCCACAAATTCGGTGCGGTTCCTAAAAAAATTTCGGTTAGAAAAAAAAAAACCGAACCGAAATGTTACTGTTCGGTTCTAGAAAAAAAAAAAACCGATTTAGAACCGTTAGATTAGTGTGCATTGATTTTAAACCGTTAGACTGAAAACCTAGGTTAAAAATTTTAAGTTAGTACGCAGCCTCCTTTGACTCTTTCAGCCTTTCTGAGTTTCTGCTCGGGTCCTCCCTCCTCTCTCTCTCTCTCTCTCAGACTCTCTTGAGTCTTCAATCTTCATCAATTTTTGCATCAATTCTTCACAGTCCGAGCAGCCCAGCAGCCCAGCAGCCAACGCGCCGTGCCCTTGGCGCCCTCGCTGCCCTCGCTCCCTCGACCCTCCCTCACTCCCTCGACCCGCTCTTGCCTTCGCTCCGTCGACCAGCACCCGCCTTCGCTCCCTCGCTCCCTCGACCTGCCCTCGCCTTCGCTCCCTCAACCCGCCCTCGCCTTCGCTCCGTCGACCAGCACGGGTTAAGTGGTTGACCACTTGACCCTCAGTGAATCCCTAATTCCCTATTCCCTCATTCTCTTGTAATTCTGAATTCTCTATTCCCTCATCTCTGATTTCTCTCAGTCTCTCTTGTCTCCATTTATACTGAATTCTTGTTTGAAGTCTTCCTCTATTAATTGATTTTGTTGGATATGTTGTGCATATATGCCTTCAAAACTTCTTGTTGGATAATTTGTTGGATTGTTTAATTTCAATTATGTTTATTGTTTAAGTTTTCAGTTTGGTACTTCAAATTGGGACTATGTTGGACTTTGAAAGTAATGTGACATTATGATTATGATGATTTCTTTTGGATTGCATGACGTTATGAATTTATGATTATTATTCCTTACGTATACATTTGACTGGAATCGAGGAACTGCAGGAATCGAACCGAAATTTTTGCAGTTCGGTTCCTTGCGGTTCTTAGAAAAAAAAAAATGAAAAACCGAACCGAACTAGGACAAAAAAAAATTTATGCAGTTTCTGTTTTTTTTTTTAACTAAAACCGAACCGTCCTAGGCCTATGTTTCGATTTGATATTCTCTAAATCGGACTTGGGATGTGATACTTTTATTTTGTAAAAATGAATAATGAGTATGTGACAATATGAAAATTTGATTTTATCTTTCATGCATTGTATATGATCATGAGAATTGGAACATCAATTCTAACGTTACAACTGATATTTTTTTTTTTTAATCAGTAGTCAAAATATATTGCTCAGAGAACAGTATAAGGAATAAAACACCCGTTAAGGCCGATAAAAAGAATTACTCCCTAAGAATACTAAATACCTACATGGCACCTAGGTACCTAATAATCAAACGTATATTCACATTCTAAAGACCGTTTGTAGCATTATTTTCACAGTCTTGAAACACTTAGTAGCAAGAATAAAATTAACCAACCGAGGTTATCAAAACTGCCTTTGATCTAAAAAAAAACTAGATCTTGCTCTGGGCCATAAAGACCCAGTCCAACCAAATCCACACATGAGTGAAGGCCCCAATTAAGTCGGGCCTAACTCTGGCATCAAACTCTATCCCAAAAACAGTGTTTAGAGTCACCGCCATCAGTCCGGCGCCTACCACCGTCGGCATGTCGATCACCTCTGTCTGCTCCCAAAGCACCATATCCTCCAACACCCTTACCACTGCCGCCAAATCACTGCCGACCACAACCAAATCGCTAGGATCTATCCGATCCAAATTCTCAAGAAGACCCAGATTCAGTCTCGTCGGAACTATCTTCATCAGCCGATTCTATGCTTCTCCTAATTGACTTGGGAGAACTTCTTTTCCTTTGTTCTTCGACTTGGCCTTTGCTAGGATAACTTCCTAATATTTTGTTGTGTTCAGTAGCTCCTCGATGTTAGCCTTGGACAAGGATTTGATGTAGAAAAACAGAAAACACTAAAAACGGGTAGTAAGCTTTCTCTCTCGGCAGACTTGACCTTCGTGTATTCAAACCGGCATAACTTTTTTCTCAGGAAAGCTTTTGCTACGATTCTAATTGCATATGAAACTAGACACACATAGATTTCTATCCATATGTGATTCGCCTCCTGGTTCCTTGTGGATCGTCTGGCATAAATTCCGGAAGTTGGATGTTGTGCACTGAAATCTTCTGGATTTGCATCCGATAAGAACTTGAAGTTCTTGGCATATTACTTTGATCCAATTTCAATGATTCCTTCCAATGTTCAATCCTTTGTATGTCAACTGCATATGAGAAAAGAAAAACCTATCAAAAGTAAAGTTTATGTTTTACAGAATTAATAAAACATTTCAGAGACTTTATGAATAGGCTTTTGACAATTTCTGCCTTGTTCTTCTATTTTCCACACGTTTTCACTTTATCATTACCAAAACTCATGGCTCTATTACATGAATTTATATTACACAAATAAGGGTTAAATCATAGTATAAATGAGGGTAAAAATATATTAAGAACGTCGCATTTTATGCTTCTATCAAGCACTGAGCTTCTGATCCGTAAGCTTCCATTCCAGAGGCTTGTGAGGGAGATTGCTCAGGATTTCAAGACTGATCTGAGGTTCCAGAGCAGCGCCGTGGCCGCGCTTCAGGAGGCGGCAGAGGCTTACTTGGTGGGTCTGTTTGAGGACACCAATCTCTGTGCGATTCACGCTAAGAGAGTTGCCATTATGCCCAAAGATATTCAACTTGCCAGGAGGATTAGGGGCGAGAGGGCTTTAGATAAATCTGATGGTAATTTGGGAAATGTTTAGATGTAGATTTTGGGGTTCAGTTCTATGGTTTTGGTTGTGCCCACATCTGGAATTGGGTAGCTTTATCTCTGTAATTTGTTAATGGAAATCTAATATGAAGTTCGATTTGTGCTGATATTGTTGGCTTTTGGTTAATCGATTCTGAATGTTCTAAATCTTACATGTGTTGCTGATTGTTCTAAGCCGTAGGTTTCAAACTGTGAAGCTATAGAATTGAAATTGAATAGTTTGGTCCAAAAATTATTGGAGAGGATTTTATGAGGACAAAGAAATTATAATATGAGCTTGTTTCTATGGTTTTTTCAATCTCACAATTGCTTCTTGTTATGGGTTTTACAGTGATCACTGATATTTCAATTGCATATTAGGCTGTGGGTTAAGTACCATATGAAGGTCAAGATGTCAAGTTATTAATATGAAAATGAAAACTTTGGATTGAAAATTAGTAAAGAGTTGATAAGAGATCATTGAGGGGAGTTAATACAGGATATAGTCACTTTTTTTTTTCCTGTAATTTTCTTCGGCCGTCTTCAAGAAAGAATGTTGGGTATACGATGACAAAAGAAATCAAATAACAACTTGTTTCTTTGCTTTTCTTAAAAAGTAGTCATGGCTAGAGTTTTACACAAACCTGCTTATTCTTGTTAGCAAGCCTACAATGTAATATCTGTTTTTTAGTTTAAAATTACTCTAGTAAAATTAAAGTGACGTGTTTAGAACGACTTTATTTAAATGAACATATCGACTTAAGTATTAATCACACAATATCATATTTTCTTGTCAATGACTCACAACCACTTTAATTCTTCCAATCTTAGACATGATGCACATTGGAACTCACATTTTATAATTTGACCCATCATGTGGAATAACTAGTACGTATTCAATTTGATGCTTATGGTTATTGACATCTTCATTGTAGTTTCTATTGCGTACTATCCAAATCCAATAATTTCGTTAGTAACATATGTATGTTATTCACATTCAAGTAACGGTGGTGCGGGCAAAGATGTAAGAAAAATTGTTGTCCTCTGCGCACACACAAAATGCAAATAATTGTTAACACTCGGTGATAAGCAACATAAACCATAGTTAACTAACCCCAGTTACGGTTAAGCGCTTTGCCAAAATGAAATTCAAATTTACTCTCTTTTGGTCGGAAAATTTCAAAGTTTGAATTCCGTGGAATTGGAGGGTGGGTGGATCCCGCGTATTTCCCAAATGCAGTTAAAATTCCCGCTCTTTGTCCACCTCATCGATCCGCCCCTCTTCGTACTAGCAAACTGAAGAACGCCACGTGGTTCTTGTAAGCCGTTTCAAATCCCATCTTACCAATCTATATCCAACGGATCATATTAACCACGTCGTCGATCCGAGTGTTCTCTTATCGTCCAATAATAACACAAACCAGCGTCCTATATAAACACAAGACCTAACCCCCAATAGAATAATCACCACACCTAACAAATTTCCTCTGTCAAACTATCGAAGCTTTCAATTCCGATGGCCCCGAAAGCAGAGAAGAAGCCAGCGGAGAAGAAGCCGGCCGAGAAAGCCCCCGCCGAGAAGGCCCGGGCAGAGAAGAAGCCCAAGGCCGGAAAGAAGCTACCGAAGGAGGCCGGAGCAGCCAGCGGAGACAAGAAGAAGAAGAGAAACAAGAAGAGCGTGGAGACCTACAAGATCTACATCTTCAAGGTCCTGAAGCAAGTCCACCCTGACATCGGAATCTCCAGTAAGGCCATGGGCATCATGAATAGCTTCATCAACGACATCTTCGAGAAGCTCGCTCAGGAGTCGTCCAGGCTGGCAAGGTACAACAAGAAGCCGACGATTACTTCCAGGGAGATTCAGACCGCTGTCAGGCTTGTGCTTCCTGGCGAATTGGCCAAGCATGCTGTTTCTGAGGGGACCAAGGCTGTCACCAAGTTCACTAGCTCTTAGAAGGACTTGGGGTGATTATGTGGTTTGGGTTTATGGTTGGGGAAGTTAGTGATAGTGGGTTTTGGTTTTAGTATTTGTTCAATTTCTGATTCAAACGCTTTGGCTGGTGTAAAGTAACTACTGATTTTGTTCAGGTTGTGTTGAAATGAAATTGCCTTTGCCTAATTGTTCTATGGATTTTTCACTCTTGGTTTTTTCTTGAGTGAGATGACTTATTTTGATGAAGTTAAACACTATTATGTCTTTATCCACCAATGGGATTGAGTTTTTTGGGGGTTAAATATCATAGGCCTCTCCGGTTTGGATTTGTGAGAACGTGACATCTTATTGACATATCATTTCACGGATACTGGGTCATAGCCTTGCGGCTGTTTTTTTATGGAATGTGGATTTAAATGGAGATTTGCTTGTCAATTGTGATATGCATCACTATTTGCTTAGAGTTCTTATCTGATGAGTGGTGCGTGTATTGTGTTATATATGTTGTTGTCGTCATCTTTGTGCTGAGATAATATGGTTTTAAGATGGTTTCTTTCAGATTTGAGTTATTAGTATCTTTGTTGGAGGCTTGTGCGTGATAATAGATGGAAGGCAAGGATTATATGGTTCGTTGCCTTGCTTAAGATGTGGGGGTTGGGGAGACATTCTGCAGAGGGCTGATAATCAATACCCTGATTCAGTGGCTTTTCTTTTGATGAACAGAGAGGCAAAGTAAGCATCAGTACTTTACTTTTTTGTGTTGTATTCCGGCAGTATTAACTGTGCAGTAGTGCAATATGGTATAGTTTTGAATCTTGCAAGAGGTTTACTTGTGCTAAATTTCCAACTTTATATTCTTTAGTTGTGGATTATTACTTGATTGATGTTGGTCTGAGGATGGGAGAGCCGAGTTTCATGTTCGAATCTTCTCAAGCATTATATGATGAATGCAAATGTGATGCTGAGGAGACAGAATATTGAGGAAGTTGGAATTGTGTCAGTCAATCGGAGTTGGTCTCAGTGACATGTTAACGCCATTGGGTTGGCTACTTGGCTTTTGTATGCTAGTCCTGAGTTACTCAACGATATTTGCTGCATTCTGCATTCTGCATTTTGTTGTGGTTTGTTCCTATGGAATGAGGTTTCAATTGGAGTTTTGTTTATCAATTGTGAAATGCAGCATTATTTGGTATTTGCTAAGTTGTCATTCGAGGAGTGATGCGTATATGCATGTTGTTATCCTTGTTTTAAGATCAATTTCCGATAAAGGAAGGTACTTACTGTTTGGTTTTTGGATGGTTTTTAAGATCATATATGGTTTTTGTTTCTCTTATTTGTGAAATTGTTTACTTTATGAAAGTAGTTATCCATTACACCAATACACTATCAAATCCCTATACCCACCAATGAAATTTTACTTGAAGTTACGGTTGTAAGGTTGTAATGGGATTGGATTCTGCTTGATATGAAGGGTCGCAATTCAATTAGCAGCCATGGATCAAAATTTCTTGGAATTGAGAAATGTGCTCAAGGGTCAAGACTGAAGAAATCTCCAGAGTTGAGATATTAAAGTGTTGTAATCTTGAATTGATTTTACTAAACAACCTTTCATACAGTACAACAGCAGCACCATAGCTATAGGTTTACTGCTTCAGAAGTCAGAGAACTTGGAAAAAGACGGTGCCATCACTAAGAAGAAGACATACCTATTGATTACCCGATGTACGTGGTACTGTTAACTGCGCCACGAAGTTTGTTCGTTCTGAAGACAGAGAACACAGTTGCTCTCTCATGGTATTGAAGCTGTGGAGTACTTGATTGATGGGAGCTATGCAGGTTTCTTGTTACCTGCAAAATTGATGAGCAAATAAATATCAATTATAATGATATGGAAGTGTCGAGTTGTCAGTCCTTTGGACCATGTGACGATGCATAACGGTTTTTTCTATTGATCCTAATAGTTGGGATGAACTAAAGGTCCGTACCTGTTTCGTTCCCCTGAGCGGTTAAAACTGGCATTTTGAGAAAACTGGTATGTCGAGTGAAAACAGCTTCTGCTCTTCCTCATGCTGTGGTGGCTAACCAGAGGGTATGAAGAAGATTTGGCAAGCAAAGATGCCAAGCTTGGCTAAGGTTAATGCTCGGAAGATTGGTTACATCATACTAACAACTTTAGATCGTTTTGCAGCTAGACATGTTGAGAGGTAGAATCTCGTGTTTGTGTGCTCTCTAACACTAAGGGTGATAGACACTCGGGATGAAACCATCATTCACATTTGCCGGAATTCATTTACAAGGGAAGTTTTGATCACAACTCTGTCTGAATAACAGTTGCAGGGAGGCATTTTATCTGATGATATTGGTCACAGTTTGGGAAGATTTTAAACCACATTTTACCTGCTGAACATGCATAGTTGTTAGCTTGCAGGGAGGCATTGCGGTATGCAGTTTCTGTTCCGTGATACTAATTCAGAGTATGCACCTGTTACCAGCACTACTGGTGGTGTGTATCAGTTTGTGTCCTCGCGTGATGCAGCACTCTTAAACAGCCAAAGAAATGGAGCCAATGTCTTCACGGCTGTGATACCAAAATAATGATGCCCTGTGTAATGATGCCCTGCATTAATCGGTGTTCCAATGGTGGAAGACGGCAACAAACATATTGTTGCAGGGATGCATCAAGCTCCAAGCCAAGCTACTACGCACTACCGAATTCATTCCTCCGATTTTTATCAGTGTACTCGGGGAAGATCTAATGAATAGAAATAATGAAATCTCTACTTAGCACGGTAAAGTGTTCTCACTCACTTTACATTGTTAATTGGAATCTGAACTGAATAACAATTCAACAGATTCAATTGACTAGAATATAAAGTGCGGAACAAAGAAATGTATTGTATATGGAAGATAAAAAAATGTAATAACACATAACATAGTTGAATTTTGATTACTGTTGGAAATTCTAGAGATTTATTACTGGCGCGCTACGGCAATTGCGCCTATTAAAGCGACTAAAAGAATTATCGAAATGAATTCAAATGGAAGAAACAAATCTGTTGATAAATGAATTCCAATTTGTTGACTATTACTTATCAAATCTTGCTCTATAATCTGGTTTGATCTTGCAGTCCAAATAATCCCGTACCATGACGTATCCGTAATACTAATCATTAGTAAAACAAAAATACTTGTACAAACAGGCAAAGTAATCCCATCCCCAACAGTCCAAAGATTAAAATCTTTGGAATCTTCTGAACCATTCATAAACATCACAGCAAATACAATTAAAACATTTATAGCTCCCACATAAATAAGAAGTTGTGCAGCAGCTACAAAATAGGAGTTTAATAGAATATAGAATAAGGATATATAAACAAGAACCAGCCCCAACGAAAAGATAGAATAAATGGCGTTGGTAAATAATACCACACCTATACCGCCTAATATAAGACCCAATCCCAGAAAGACTAAAACAAAATCATGTATTGGTCCAGGCAAATCCATTATATGTAAAATAAGAGATAAATAAATCTAAATGTTTTTCATGACTTTATTGAGACCTGACTAGAAATTTTTATTTTTTTTATTTTTGAGAAATTCGTAATTAAATCCTAAGAGATGGGACTAAATGTAGGTACAATTATTGGGCTAAATTTATTCTTTATCTGAAGGAATAGGTCTAATCTGAAATTTTTTATTTCAAAATATAGACAGATATATTAATTAATAAATTTTCAATCAAAATTAAGACTGGCTATTTAATCAACATCAACCAGTTAATAGTTGAGATTTCTAGTTATTGACCAAACAAAACGAAAGAACCTTTATTTTTTAAAATAAATAAATAAAAACCGAATCTTAGTATTGTTAAAGTAATTAGAATTTATTCTTGAATCAAGAATTTATTTATTTTTTATTTAAAGTGAATTAAAAATTGTTCGAATTGTATAATCGTCAACTACTGACATTGGTAGAGAACACTTTACCGTGCTAAGGATTGATAAGAGAAGGAAGAAACGAATTAACCGTGGCTCTATAACAACGGCGGCAGCCATAAGGATCAACACCAATGAAATCCAAACCCTAAGAGCAGAGCAGCGAAAACAAAATGGAATATATTAAGAGAAAACCAAACGAGAAAACAAAGAACCTCTGAACCTGATAAAAAGGACGCGAGGAGCCTATGGTGTTAATTATTTATAGTGGGCGGGGGGCAATATGGAGGGCTAGGATTTTGCGGTGGTAAGAGAGATGGACGGTCAATTATTAAACCGACTGGTGAGCTGGCAAACACGCTGTATTTTTGAGGCGGTTATGACTTGAAATCAACGCAACGTTCCTTTTGCTTTGTCCTACTAAAAAAACATTGGATCAAGCTCCATATTTTCTTTCCGATTTTTCCAAGCTTCTATGTAGCCTTCATCAGTACCTAAAAAACAGGAGAGCTTAACAAATTTAAACGCTTCTTAGTCCTGCCCGGATACTTTATACTTGTTGACAGTAGCCACAGAGGGGCTACACAAGCCCACAAATCCGCAGCCAGTGCATCCGGGCCGGAGACCGGGGGAGCCAGCCTGCCGAACAGGCCACCAGAGATGTCATTTTGTGTGCGAACAGAAGGAAACCAGTCCCACATCGAAGAGTAAAACCAGACCTCACGCCCGATCACCTATATAAGAGCCTCAACTACCCTCTTTAATAGGTAACTGATCTCTTCAACTGCTTATCACTCTTGCTTAAGTTATCTATTCATCCCAACTGTACTACTTAGGCATCGGAGAGGAGAAGACCGGCCCGCCCGGTATTCCCCTTAGTTAGCAGGTTTGCAGGAGGAGAACACATCTAAATTCATCAGTTTCCACTAGGCCTACGGGTTTGTGCAGAAACAATTGGCGCCGTCTGTGGGAAGCTTGTATAATAGTCACGTAAGCATCACCAAATGGCAGAAAGCTCAGAAGCGGGCCAGGAAAGAAATACGACGGAGGGTTAGCGGGTTGCACTAGAGCAAGTGCTCATCCCCACCCCGGTCGCTGTACGGGAGCAGCGCAGCGACCAGGACAACCAGGAAGACGACAGTTATGGGAAGCCGAGCAGCACGCCGGGGGCATACAACGATAGCGTGCGCGGGAAAGGTCCGGCGGAAGCCGACCAACCGACGCACCGGGGCTTTTCGCTGACATTCTCGGACGATCCGAGCGACAAAGAGGAGAGCTTGCTCGGTGACAGCGACCGAGACACCACGTACAGCCCCGACCGGCACGATATAGCGGGGGAGATACGGGCGATGAGGGCAGAAGTCAGTCGCCTGCGCGCGGAGAGCGACTGGGATAGAGCAAAATCCAATGCTCGATATGAGGAAATGGAGACGGTAAACGCTGCCCTGGAAAGAGGACAGCAGCGCAACGCCGCTATGGCAAGAGCAATTACACCCGCACCAGGCCAACCTTAGTGCCTTGAGGCGGGACAGTCATCGGGAGGAAGGTCTAGCGACCGCAGGAGGGCGGAGTCCCCGGGCGGTGCAGTTTTGCCAATAAGCACGCCAGTACCCCCGCAGTCGCACGCTTCATTCGAAGATGAAGTCGTCATCTCGACCGCACGGGCATTACAGGTACTCACCGACTCTGTGTCGGATCTAAAGGCCCAAATGGAGGCCAACGAGAGAAGGGCGGCGCGGCCGATGGAGGGCGCGCGATTCAACAAACGCATGGGCCCCTTCTCGCACCGGGTTCTGGAATCAGGGAGGTCTGGTAACCAGAAATCTCTAAAGCTCACGTACTCAGGATCCGGCTGCCCATACCAACATTTGGATAGTTTCCGGTCCCAAACGTGCTCCAAGGGCTATTCCGATGCAGTCTGCTGTAACATATTCCAGGAAACCCTATCTGGAGAGGCACTCAGCTGGTTCTATGAGCTCCCGGCAAACTCCATCGAGGCGTTTGAGCAACTGGCCGACCGGTTCGTACGCCGCTTCATCCTCCTGGTCGAAGGAGCCCGGACATCAACCATCCTCTTCAACTACAGACAGGCACCTGGCGAGAAGCTAAGGACGTTTTTCAACCACTGGCAAACGGCGACGGCCGGGGTTCGGAACCTCGACAAGGGTATCACCGAGATGGAGTTCAAACAGGGTCTTCGGCCAGGAAAATTTCCCTACGCCGTACGGGTGGAACTCCCGCAGGGGTATGACGAGCTAATGGCAATGACCATCAGACATGCTCAGGCGGATCATGAAACGTACGGGCAACATCTGATGAAGAGAAAGCGGGAGGAGCACCCCCCCGGCCGGCCGAGAAAACAAGGCCAGCCAGCGGAGCGAGAACCGAGGCACCCAACCGAGCAGACCCAGCAGAAATTGGGGGAACCAACAGCAGCAGAAGCCCTATCATGACAAACCCGAGGGCGAGCACAAGCCGGCGCAGTACCGGCAAGAACGCCCCCTGGCGATCATGCCAACAGAACGTCAAGAGGTCTTCACCACTCTAACCTCTTCATACGAGGACATCTTGCACGAAAACGGGAACATCATTCCCCCACCACTGAGGAGCAAGTACCCAAAGGGGAAACTTACCCAGGCGCGAACAGGCAAGTACTGCTCCTATCACGATGAAGCTACCCATCGGACGAACAGTTGCTTCGCCCTCAAGACAGCGGTGGAGGGTTTGATTAACAGCGGTCAGCTTTAGCGGTATATAGGGGAAAGGAAAGCAGATCCCGACCGGGAGCAGGGCCAGGGCTGGTAAGCACGTCCGGACCCGATGAAAGGTTAGGTGCCAGAAATTCCAAGTAGTTAGTTTGGCATAACAACAGTTCAACCAACGCAACTTTATAAGATATGTATGCCAACTATTTTAAGAGAAATCCAAGGAATTCCACCGGAGCAAAAAATGTATATCCAAAGGGTATAATACAAAGAAAACCGTTCCAGCAGATTTACAAAAAGAGAGAGAGCAAAACAAAAATGTTAAGGAGCTGCGTCTCCCTCCTCAGCGGGCATCCCACCAGCTTCCCCAGATGGAGCCACCGCATCCTCTCGAGCGGGCGCAGATGGTTGAGGCCCGCCTTCCCCTTCCGGCTCCTCCTCTTCTGCCAGCTGCCCATGGGTATTGTCATCGGCCCCCGCCTTCGGCATTCGTGAGGTATCCATGTACCCCTTCTCTTCCCACTCCACGTAGGCATCGGCGATACCCGACTCCCTAGCATTTTCCAGGAGCTCTAGAAACTGATCACTATCATGATATTTGTGGACAACCCGCTGGAAAAGCTCTGGGTCCTCTTCTCCAGCCACAGCAGCGGCACGCACAGCGGTAGCCCCCACCAGGAGCTCATCCACTCTGGCCTCCAGCTCGGCCCTTTCCTCCTCAGCCCGCTCATTTTCCTCCTCGAGGCTCCGGACCTGCTCTTCTAGCCTGGTCACATGTTTCTTGGCCCTCTCCTCCAGTCTGACCTTCTCCAGCTCAAGCCTGGACTTCTCAACTTTCAGGTGCTCACGGGCTCCTGTCAGAGCGGCCACCTGCCTCTTCAGCTCCGACAGCTCCTCACTCGGGTCCGGATGGTACAGATTGTATAATAGCTACAGAACAACAGGGAGCCAATTAAGCAAAACAACAAAAGTAACGAGACCCGGCAGAAGTTATGAGCGGTGCCATGGCACCAAGCAATTCTTACCCAGAGGACCGACTCCTTGCTCTTCTGGCGGTTCTCCCCTGACAACGCTCCAGCGACCCCAGGCCTATCCAGACCAAGGCCAGCCACATCTGCCGCCAGACTCCGGACGAAGGGACTCTCTGGACCTCCCCTCTGTTCCTCCGCAGGAGTGGGGCTACTCTGCTGACCGGCAGCATTTGAGGCAACATCGGCCTTGTCCCCAGCGGAACTCATCGCACCGCTGGTCACCTTGAGCCGTTTCACCAAGTTTTCACCAGACGACCGGCCAGTCAGCGTCACCAGCACGGAGGGAGGGACGTCCATGATCTCTCGCCTCTTCTCACCCAGGACGTCCGGTGAAGAAGATTGTGCGCCTGTCCGAGAGACCCTGGTGACAAGCGGGACTGATCCCGGTCGGTGCAGAATCCTGTTCGTCCCACCAGGAACCTTTGGTGGCCCCCCGGTGGTCTTGCCCTTTTCAGGTCCCGCCTTGGACGCAGCGGGATGAGTCTTCACACGCCTTAGGGTATAGGCGTCGTCCTGAACGTGCAAGGCCCTCGGTTCAGCATGAACGGTAAGCCGACCAGACTCCTCATCCATCGAGGTCCGTGAAACGGCCTCCCCTTTCTCCTTCAACCTCGAGACAAGGTCTTCACCGTCCATGGATAGTGTATTACCGGGCTTGACGACCGTCCGGGAAGATGCACCTATCAACTCGGTCAGCAGAAACGCCACCACTAAAACCCTGCTACGCACCGGGATCCCGCCCAAGACAGCAGTACTCTAACACCTCCCGCCGTATGAAGTTGTAGGAGCTTCGCTCAAGATCGTCCCAGCACCCGAGTATCGTCATAATCCTATCCCGCTCCAACTCGGACAGTACGAACGATTGGTCGCCAAGGGGCTGGAAGGCACCAGGAACCCGGTACATCCTGCTCCTTTTCTGCCACTTCCCACCCGCCATCACCACCTTCTTCCTCCAGTTATTGTCCACCCAGGAAAGCAAGTGGGTGATGATAGGCTGGAAGTGTCGGGCGCTAAAGGTCAGACAACCCCGGCACCCTTTCTTCTTCGAGAAAGACAGTATGTACAGTGCCCGGAACTCGTTCACCGTTGGCATGCTCATCCCGGACAGCTCGTACAGACAACCAAGGCTCAGCAGCTGCCTCCACTGGTTCCCGGAAAGCTGCACAGGAGACACTTGCAGAGCGCTAAGCATATACTGCATGAAGTCTGGCAGCGGGAGGGAGAACCCGTGGCGAAATTGGTCTCCGTGAACAGCAACCCAACCCGCCTCCGGGTTACAGGCCGATTCTTCGGGATTCAGCGGCCGTAACGCCACCTCATCGGGGATATTCCACGTCTCCCGGAAGGCGACAATCTCTGTAGGGCTCATAGTATCCTCCGGTTCATCGCACACTACAACCTCTTTCCCACTCCCGATAGTGTAGCTCACGGGCGGAGTACCAGGAAAGCGCACCCCGTGCGGAATGCCCTCACAACCCAGAGACCCGGAAGACGAGACCCCGCTCCGGGAACGGTCAGCGGCTTCGGACTCCGGGGAATCCGAACCGAGCCAATCCTCCAATCTCTCCTCATTGTCCACCACGGGACGCCTGTCTGCCGATTCGGAAGCCCAATCAAAGCTCGCAGAAGCCATTTAACCTAAGGGGAAGAAAACAAAACCCCATCTCCCTGCTCAAAACGACTCACAGTCGGCGACAGAGCACCCCCCCCCCCCCCCCGCCGCCACAAAACGCCAACCAAAAAGAAAAAAAACACGAAGCAAAGAAAGCAAGACTTACCGATTACTATGCACAACTGAGGAAAGTCAGTCCTACGAAAACACCGAGCAATGGTAGGCAAGAACAAGAATGCTTGAAGCACGGATAGCGTGAGGTACCTCCACAGAACTTTCGCCGGATTCCTCTCCAACCTTCTCTTCTTCTCTCTGGGCCAAGAGCAAAAACAGAAATAATGAAGACAAAGGAGGCCTTTTTATAGACGGGTCTGATGCCCTAGGCACCCCTGTAATCCCCCTAAAATACTCAATCAGGGCAAGTCAAACGCCTGCGAATCCAGGCCCTCCATCTCAGATCGCTCTCTACTGACACGTGTCCCAGCATCGATAACCTTCCTACGCCATCATAACTGATTGGACCGATGGACTTCCTCCTTAAATGCATGTCAGCCACTTGTCCCGCCTACAAGCGGCAGTTAAAGGACCAGGGGCAGGAACCGAGGCGTCAAGGCCCCCTACTTCCCCAGGCTCCATGGCATCCCACCGGTGAGGTAACATTCAACCGGCTCCAGGGCATCTCACCGGTTATGTAGTATCAAACCGGCTCCATGGCATCTCACCGGTTATGTAGCATTCAACCGGCTCCATGGCATCTCACCGGTTATGTAGCATCCAACCGGCTCTAGGGCATCTCACCGGTTATGTAGTATCCAACCGGCTCCATGGCATCTCACCGGTTATGTAGCATTCAACCGGCTCCATCGCATCTCACCGGTTATGTAGTATCCAACCGGCTCCATGGCATCTCACCGGTTATGTAGTATCCAACCGGCTCCATGGCATCTCACCGGTTATGTAGCATCCAACCGGCTCCATGGCATCTCACCGGTTATGTAGTATCCAACCGGCTCCATGACATCTCACCGGTTATGTAGTATCCAACCGGCTCCATGGCATCTCACCGGTTATGTAGCATCCAACCGGCTCCATGGCATCTCACCGGTTATGTAGCATTCAACCGGCTCCATGGCATCTCACCGGTTATGTAGTATCCAACCGGCTCCATGGCATCTCACCGGTTATGTAGCATCCAACCGGCTCCATGGCATCTCACCGGTTATGTAGCATTCAACCTGCTCCATGGCATCTCACCGGTTATGTAGTATCCAACCGGCTCCATGGCATCTCACCGGTTATGTAGCATTCAACCGGCTCCATCGCATCTCACCGGTTATGTAGTATCCAACCGGCTCCATGGCATCTCACCGGTTATGTAGTATCCAACCGGCTCCATGGCATCTCACCGGTTATGTAGCATCCAACCGGCTTCATGACATCTCACCGGTTAGGTAGCATTCAACCGGCTCCATCGCATCTCACCGGTTAGGTAACATTCAACCGGCTCCATAGCATCTCACCGGTTAGGTAGCATTCAACCGGCTCCATGGCATTCCACCGGTTATGTAGTATCCAACCGGCTCCATGGCATTCCACCGGTTATGTAGCATTCAACTGGTTCCAAGACATTCAACATGCTCCAAGGCATTCCACCGG